>JAAGVU020000123.1:22765587-22838806 GCA_011763525.2 Mormyrus iriodes | reverse complement strand
TAATTGCAGAGTTTGGCACTGAAAAGAGTGTGGAATGATTGCTTTCTTGGGGAGAAGATGCAGTAGGTTCTTGTGGACTTTCTGATGATCCTTCTGGTGTACTCATAGCATAATTTGTAAAAGTTGATTTTGTATTCATTCCTCTGCTTGAATTTGGGAGTGATGTCATATTGTGTTTTTCTGATGTAGAGAACACAGGTTCTTCTGTTGCACGTTCTGTGGTCTTCCCTGTTGTTTCTTTTGAAACATTTTCATTAGTTGTGGTAATTTCAGGTGATATTGTTTCCATGGTTAAAGGGGATGTGAGTGATTCTGTAGTAATTTTAGAGTTTGACATTGAAAAGACTGTGGAATGACTGCTTTCTTGGGGAGAAGTTGCAGTAGGATCTTGTGGACTTCCTGATGATCCTTCTGGTGTATTCATGGCATAACTTGTAAAAACTGATTCTTTGTTCATTTCTGTTGTTGAGTTTGGGAGTGATGCCGTGTACTGAATTTTTGTTGTAGAAAATGTGGAAATTCCTTGTGTTTCACTTTCTTTAGTCTTTACTGTTGTTTCTGCAGAGGAATATTTATTGGTTATTGTCATTGTAATCAGATTTGTTTCTATTGTTAAAGCTGATTTGTGTGATTGTTTACTAATCACAAAGTATAACATTGACAATGATGCAGTATGACTTCTTTCCTGGTAGGACAAGTATTTTGTCCTTTTTGTGCATTTGGTGAACGCGTAGTATATTGTGTCTGTGTATCAGAAATTGTACGATTATATGATTATGATGTTTGTTATTATAGTATGCTAAGGTATACATGAATGCTACTTAGGAATGTTCTATGAATGCATTATAAATGCATTACAACAGTGCACTGAATGTTCTATGAACACATTATAAAGGCTTTATGAAGGTGCCGTTTAGGTGAAATGTTACTTTAATTGTTTCGGGATTGTTTCCCTTAACTAAATATTTTCTCTTCATATTGTTGTGATTTCCTGACTGCCATGGTTTACACAGTCTCCCTGTATTTTGTGCATTTTCTTCCACCAGCCCAATATGTCCACTTAAGCTAATCGATGTCTCTACATTGCCCATTGTTTATATAATTATGCATGTGAGTGCTTGTAGTTAAGTGTCCTGCAAATCGACAGGCATCCCATCCAGGATATACTTAATCCTTTTGTCCCATCCCTGTCACTGATCAAGATAAGCAACTAGACAATAGATGCATGCCCATGATTTAGCAGTACTCTCAGTTTACTCAGCACTTCTTGTTTTTTCTGGTTCTTTCCTGCATCTTCCCCGCATGGCCAGTTTCCTGTATTTGAACCACATTCTCGCCATTTACGGTTAGTCACACCCGAATTTCTTTTCAAAACCGCTTAATCTTTTTTACACCAAGAATTTATTATCGTTTGACCTTTGACTTCCTTTGATGCTTAAAAACAACTTCATGTAAATCCATCCACAGTCTTCTTATTACTCCCTTGTATTGCAATTGACAGGCCTCTGTATTTTTTTTTCGACCTTCAGAAGAATAAATGAATATTAACTAAATACTGATGGGAAAATAAAAATTCATAATACATGTAAATTAACGAATGAATTGCTCGTCACTTTTGTCTCAGGATCAGTATAATAACATATGAAAAATCAACAAATCATACCTGACAAGCAATTCTGTATAAAATGTTGTCCTCCATTCAAACAAGTATCGACTCTCAACAACATCTATTCCCAGCAGAGCATTAGGATACATTTGGAGAGCGACATTTACAGGGTGTATCTAACAGGTGACCACTTGTGTTTTAGTCACTAAATTCCTGCAACCTTCTGATGATTAATCAGCAGGCTTGTTGGCTCCTTTCTTTATCTGTGGCTAGAATCCATCCACCCATTCTGTAACCAATTGTCCTATTTAGGGTCACAGGGGGCCCAGAGCCTATGGGCACAAGGCAAGGAACAACCCAGGATGGGGCACCAACCCAGTACAGGGCACACACACACACACCATTCCCTCACACAGGCACAACTATGAGCAATTTGGTAACCCCAATTAGCCTCAGCATGTTTTTGGACTGTGGGAGAAGACCACATATGTAAACATGTAAACTCCACACACAGAGCCCAGGCAGAGACTCAAACCCAGGCACCAGAGGTGTGAGGCAACAGTGCTAGCCACTGCTCCACCATTCCATCCTTCTGGCTACTATCATAGATATTAAATAGTGGTTATGGGGGTCAACACCATGATGAATTCAGATAGAAATTTTGATCAAAATCCCATTTTTACTGCAGACTTGGTATCTACAAATATAGCACATGTAGTTTCTTTTCTCAGTCAAAATGTTTTGCCATGGACATGTTTGTCGGCGTACAGACAGGTTGACCTCCCTGGTCTCTTCATCCACCTGTGCCTCTCCAATCGGTCAATTAAACACGATACCCCAAATAATGTCTCCTTTCTCTCCTCCCGTCCCTGTGGATCCATTCATAACTCTGAGCAAAACAAGTCTTATCAGTATGTGCTATTTAAAATTCAGACATCAAATTGTTTACTGAAAACTTGACATTGTAATGACCTCAGAGCCAAAGTGTCATTTATAAAATGATTATCAAGCAGGCAAGTAACATATTTCAATGAAAGAGATATGGTTGTCGTGGAGATACTTTTGATGTAGCAAACTAACTGGACAGGATACCAGCATTGCAGGGCACACTGACACACTATAAAAAATACAGTGACACCAATTTGCCTAACTGCATGACTTTGGAGTATACATATGTAAGCCATGTGACATGCGGAGTACATGCAAACTGCACACAACACAGACCAGCAGGGGTAGGAATGGAATAAAACATTTTCACTTACTTGTTTTAAATAGCAAAAATTATGATATTATTCATTTGGAACTATAAGTCAAAGCTCTATCTCCTGTGTATTTAGTATAAGATTATAAACAGATAAATATACCTTGACATATGCAGGGTTTAACTTTTCATATTTGTAGCACTTTGGAATATCACACATTTTTTATACAGAAATAAGTTTCTATAGATCAGCAATATGTGATGTAAACAAACACTTGTCCCTTGACCACAAGTCATAGTGAAAATGGGCACTTACCAGGCTCACACAGCACACATATGGTGACAGTTAAGAAGAGGAGCAGTCGACGTGACTCTAGGAACCACAGACTGATGGACACACTGTATCCCAAATGGGCTTCCATGGCGCCAGCAGCGAGCAATCTTACCTGCAGCTTACCAAAGCTGTGTGTCTTTTAAACAAAGCAAAGTAATGAAAGCTGAAAAATACCAATATCCCCCGATATCGTGTTAAGCTGGAGTGATGCCTGCTGTTCTGCTTTGCTCAGAGGGCACATATGCCCTGGGGACGCCTGCGCTGTCTGCCTGTAGTGATACAAGGGAGGGAGCATGAGGGCACACCTTTTGTAAACTTGAGGATTAACATCAGGTTGCCCCTTTCCTTAGTCAGCTTTTCCACTTAAATGGCCACTTTCTGTAATTCGATCTTTGCTTTTGTCTTTTTTTTTAATCTCTGAAAAAATATTTGTGAATAATCTTAAGATCGTCAAGCTTCTTATTTTTATTGCAAAATGATGCTTTGACTTCAGTTGCATGACCCCAGTACAGTACAGTAACAGTACATGCTTTTTGCATATTTTAGCCTTGCATCATTTGTGGTTTGCTCGAAACATAAGGATTCTGTAAATGTTGATAGAGTGATGGCACAGAAATATAGTTTTTATATCATTTCTCTCACTGTTTCCCCTTGCAGGTCAAGGCAGAAGTAGACAGAAGGTCACACAGTAGTCTGACATATTAACTGAAACAGAACGAGGGACCCGGACTCTGGAAATTTAAGCTGAGAAATAACAACAGAACAGGAACTAAAGGTGCTAAACAGGAATTAAAACCAACACCGTGAGCTTAACAAACAGCAACCAAAATCTGCTATACTGACTCTCCCCACCTAGTGCCCCTGCTTCCTCTTTCATCATCTGACACATTTTTCACCATCTGAGGCAGCTTTTCAAACTGACCAGTCTGTCAGTCACTCTCTGTTAATCCCAAGGAACCCCCTCCCCAACTTAACCCTTTTGTATTTTACTTCTTCCGTTCTAAATTCTAGATTCTATAGAATTTATCCTCATTTTGAAAATGCACTGGGGTAACTTCGACCCCAAAAATAACACAGGGGTTAAGCTGTGTCATAGAAGGTAGCAAGAAATTTCACTTGTACGGGACAATTAGCTTCTATTTGGCTGGTGACGGTGGTGTCAGGTGACATGATTCAGCCTCCAGGTATGTGAATCATTTCCCACTGCCTGTCATAGCTACTGATTGGACCAACACATTCATTCTAACATACCTAAACAGCTTTAGAATACATTAATAACAAACATTATATGATTATATGATTATAATGTTTGATATTATCATAAAATGTTTGCTGTTAATGTATATTAAAGTTGTTAAGGTATGTTAGAATGATAATATATACTTACATGCTTCTTATGAATGTTCTATGAATGCATTATAAATGCATTATGAAGATGCACTAAAAGTTCTATCAAAGCATTATAAAGGTGCACTCAATGTTCTATGAAAGCATTATAAAAGTGCACTGAATGTTCTATAAATGCATTATGAAGGTGCACTGAATGTTCTATGAAAGCATTATGAAACCGCAGTTAATGTAAACTGTTATCAAATCTTTAACATTGGTTGCACCATCCCCACGTGGTGGCAGAACTTGGGGAAAGAAACACCCAAGAACAGTTATAGACCCTTCACAGTAGGCAGCTGCTCAGGGAACACCTGCCCCCTCTCCCATTGAGTGGCATGCTCTTCATCAACCTCTTTCTCAGCGACCTTTGAGAGAGATGTGGTATCCCACCTTGTGGCTCTTGGACAGGATTTGTATGGACAGTAGTGAAGACTGAAGGGCTTTCCTCAACCTCAGATTCAAATGCAATGAACACCATAGGTCTGCTTAACATTGGTGCTTTTTTCTTAAACTAATTTGGAAGGAACTGGCTCCAAACTAGTAACCAATCTTTCAGCTCTCCATTGACCGACATACTACTGCTGTAATATGGAAAACCTTCACCCTACTATCCAGGAAACATGTCTTGAAGAGCCCAGCTCTACAGCTACTTCTGAGTGATGGTTATGTCAGCCATAATGAAATCCCTACGATGAATTCCAATGCAGCACGTCAGGACAGAAATGTGTAGGATCCACTTTTGTTTATTGTTGTAATACTGAATGAGATAAATCCACCCACATTATTTCGAAACACTCGGATAATACTGATATGTATGCTAGAGCGTAGTTTTCACAGGATTTTTCATAAGCGTTGAACACTATTCAACTTAATATCTTAAAAACGATTCCATTAAACATAATTGAATTTGAGCTTGAACTGAACATTACTGTCATTAAGACCATACAGCAAGGAGTGCACAGCTGAACGAAATCGCATTTCTCCTGGCTCAATGAATGAACAGTCATAAGACAAATACACAGTATATAACAGCAGATGAAGATAATGGACAGCATAGACAGGCAAAGTTTATGTGTTGTCTAATAAACAGACTGAAATTAGAAAGTAGAAATTTCACATTATAAAGAATATTACATCTCATATTTCACGTTGTTGCTTTATTGCACAGTGTGACAAAAAATGTAGCCTTACTGAATGGTGGTAAATTGCTCAGTGATGAGAATTATTAAAGTAATGGACAGAAATATCAGCATTTTAGGTGATATGAGTTCAAACAATATGTGTGTGTTCAGGAATTCAGTCCTTTTCTTGCAAATTGAGTGTATTTAGGTCAATATAACTTGACACTGCCCTCCCCATCATTATTAACATAGGAGCTCCTCAAGTCCATTCCAACTTACACACACAAACAATTCATTCTTAATTTTTTAGAGGATTTGACCCCGTATTCCTGCTGACCAATCAAGATAATCCAGGCGTATACCAACAAACTGTGGACGGCTTACTTTGGTAGTGTGATGAGAATGCTCTTATAATTACTACTGACAACACAGAAGAAATTATTTTTGGTATTCCATTTGAGTCTTACCCAGCCCCAAAACTAAAAAAGCAATTCAATGTTTCACAGAACACGCGATGACTTTTTGTAGAGGTACTGAGCACATTTATTTTCTTGATTCCATAAGATCTTTCACTGCAGTATTTCGTCAGACCACACGTGGGATTAATTGGGAATATCAGGTTAAGCTTTTGAGCAAATGATTTGCAGTTCTATGGATCAGATTCAATAGGTCTGAGAACCCCGTAATTCCACAGTCAATTATTTTGCTTTACTAAGACAGCAGGTCATGAAAATAGGTCAAGTGCATCTATAGTCTCCTTGTGCATTAAAAAAGTCACAGGGAAACTGCAGTGGATGGTAAGCAGGTAGAATGCAATATCCAAGCCAGTGTAATTTATGTATGGTGATGTATGCATGGTATCTATTTTTTCCTTCTGAATAGAACAGAGCTGCATCTGGTGTAAAGCAAATTTTGGAGAAATATGGTACTTCAGATGAGACTTCACCTGTTTGTCCCTTGTCACTTCTGTGACCAGCTTCTGGTTGAGCTGCTGTGAGCTTGTCATTTCATCCGGATTAACATCTCTCATTCAAGTTCCTGTATCTGTTCAGCATAATGGGAGCTTTTAGCACTGATGCCCTCATATTTGGGAAACTGGGACTCGAACTTCACCACGAATCCTCCAGGGAACGGCTGTCACACTGGTGCCAGAAGTCGGTCACAGTGATCCCTCGCTATATCGCGCTTCGACATTCGCGACTTCACCGTATTGCGGATTTTATATGCAAGCATATCTAAATATATATCGCGGATTTTTTGCTGGATCGAGGATTTCTGCGGACGATGGTTCTGTTTATTTCTGGTACATGCTTCCTCAGTTGGTTTGCCCTGTTGATTTCATACACGAGACGCTATTGGCGGATGGCCGAGAAGCTACCCAATCAGAGCACCAGAATGCAAATGAGCATGACTAGTGTTCGTATTTTAGAAATATGATACTAATATTAAAGGAATAATCATAATATATCTAATATAACTGAGTAAGTAAAATTAACGCATTACTGTATATTATAGTAAATATATAATAATTTTTGTTTAAGTATGTATTATTACAATGTGTTTACAAGTACGTTTTACGTATTAAATAAAATTCTTCAAGGATATACAATACGTATATTTGTGTGTAGTATATAAACAGTGTGTTTACATACATTATTACATACCTTACTTAATATCTAAGAGAATATAAAGGGTTTATAAGGGCTTAAAATATATAAAAATAACCATATAATCATATGGTTTTTACTTCGCGGATTTTCACCTTTCGCGGGGGGTTCTGGAACGCAGCCCCTGCCATAGACTAGGGCTCACTGTAATGACTTGCATGTGGCTATGCTAATTGTAGAGTTCCCAGGAGAGCCACTGAGAGGGTCACTGTTAAAGGGAGACTGAGATGTGTATAGATCATTCCCAGCAGACTTGCTAATTTTTTTAAATAAGCACAATATCCAGGAGCAGAATGGGCAGAACGGTTTTGTAACCACAAAATAGTAACTAATGTCACTAAACAAAAAAATAAAATCAACTCAGTGAATGCAAGAAAAACTGTTGCCCAAGAACAATCAGGGAATTCTCACCACACACCTAACCCACTTGGCCTTCTGACCAGCATTATTGCATCACTCTTCATATCTCTTTTTTTAATGTTTCAGGACCTGCTTGACCAGTTAGTTTCTCATGAGTTGGCTGCAAAGTGCTTCTTAGTTGTACCAAATAGAGATCTTTGTTTATAGGTCAGGTCATTTCAAAGAGCATGTGTTGATGCAGCGTGTTGCCACACCCACCACATAACAAAACGCCTCAGGATGCCAGCTGGCGACCCACCAGGCAGACGCACAGTCCAGTTCCACCCTCTGGAAATGGCCATCCATCTGCCGCAGCCAGGTGTTACATGGGCGTCCCATTGGCCTGGTCCAGCTGCTCGGGTCCTCTGCAATGAGGATCCTACGAGCTGGATCACCCTCAGGGAAAGGTGCCACATGGCCATAGTGCCATAATTGACATTCCCTCACAATGCAGGTAATGTGCCTCATTCGGGACTCCCTGAGCAACTGCTCATTCAACACAGTCAAACCAGCGGTACCCAAGGATTCTCCGAAGAGACACAGTACCAAAGGAGTCCATTCTTCATCTCAGCTCACTGGGTAGTGTCTCACAGCCATACAGCAAGACAGAGAGCACCAGGACTCAAAAGATTTGGACCTTTGTCCTCTTGCAAAGATATCGGGAGCGCCAAACACCCCTTTCCAGCAACCTCATGACCCCGAATGGTCTCCCAACCCATCTACTGACTTCATAGGAAGAGTCACCAGAGACATGAACGTCGCTGCCGAGGTAGGTGAACCTCTCGATGAGGTCAACACTCTCCCTACAAACAGACACACTGATGGCTATGCCTAAGAAATCATTAAAGGCTTGGATCTTGGATTTTATCCAGGACACTCGCAATCCCAGACACTCAGACTCCTCGCTCAGTCTCTCAGGAGCCCCGATCAGAGCTTCCATTGATTCTGCGAAGATCACAGCATCATCAGCAAAATCAAGATCAGTGAATCGTTCTTCACCAACAGATGCCCCACAACTGCTGGTCCCTATGACCCTGCCCAACACCCAGTCCATGCAAACACTGACAGAGTAGGAGCAGGAACACAGCCCTGGCGAACCCCAGAATCAACTGGGAAGAACGCAGAGGTTCTTCCACCACTCTACACAGCACTCACAATACCAGTCTACAAGCCAATCATGATGTCCAGCAGCTTTGGGGGGATCCCGCGAAGTTTCAGGATGTCCCACAGGGCAAGTCAATCAACTGAGTCAAACAATTTATGAAAATTGACAAAGGTTGCAAAAAACCTCTGCCGATATTCGCGCTGGCGGTCGATGGGAACCCTCAGTGCCAGGATGCGATGGATGGTAGACATCTTAGGCGTAAAACAAGACTGCTCCAGTCACTGGCAGGCAAGCAAGTGGTCACAGATCCTGTCAAGGATGACCCTTGCAAGGACCTTACCCGGCACCGAGGGCAATGTAATCCCCCTGTAATTGCTGCAATCCAGGCTGTCCCCCTTCCCTTTCCAGATAGAGACAACAAGTCCCGTTTTTCAGTCAGTTGGGATGACGCCTGTCTCCCAAATGGAAGTATAGATTGTCTGCAATGCCAGGAGGACAGCCTTACCACCAGCCTGGAGAAGTTCACGCCGGATACCACAGATTCCTGCACCCTTCCCTACCTCCAACTGATTCACCACCCGTGCAATCTCAGTGAGATTGGGTGGTTCACAGGTGATTGGAGGATCAGCCTCAAGAACCGTGGATCCAGAGATGTCCAGCCGGAGGATCAGCTTTAAACAACTGCTCAAAGTAATTGGCCCAGCAGGTCACAACTGCAGTATCCTCCATAAGAACTGTTCCATCACCTGCCCTGACTGCAAGTCTCAGAGGAACAGATTCAGATGTACGTAATGCTTCGATTCCCCTGTAAGCAGGACGTGGGTCACTGGACCACAGATGGTGTGTCACCTGCTCACAGATTCATCTAACAAACGCCTCCTCATCTGCCCTCAGAGCCCTCACAGCCGTCCTCCCCATTCCCGATACAGACTGGAGTTGCCACCAAGCTGTGTGCTGAGACTCTCAATAATATCCAGGGTGTCCTGTGTGACGAAACACCTGCTTCTGGGAACACCAGCAACACCAACACAACCCTCATCAACCTGCAACCTTCAGGTTCTTATCACGGAAGGTCTCTCACATTACATTAGAGTCAGCAGTCGCACCCAAGTCTGCTAGTTCCTCACACAAACTGTGTGCGAACTCATCAGAAACAGCTTGATCTTGGAATCTGGCCAAGTCCAGTCTCCTTCTCCTAATAGGTGGTAGCCTACTGGATCTAAGCTGAATCTTCAGAGTAGCAACAACAAGTCTATGGCTATAATTCACAAACTGGGCACTTCTGTAGACCCTGCAGATCTGCAGGAGCCTTCAGCGTCTGCCCACGAGTATGTGATCAATCTCCACACCACCAGTATTGGAATACCAAGTCCAATGATGTGGCTCAGGGCGTTGGAACCAGGATCCAGCAACACGCAGCCCCTGACCTTTTGCAAAGTCGAGGAACATGGAGCCACTCTCACCCCGGTCACCAGACCTATGGGGACCCACACAATCCTCATAGCCAACCCTGCCAGTGCCAGTGATCCCACTGAAGTCACCCATGACCAGGGGAGTGTCACCTCATGGGCATCCATCAACCACTGAGCGAAGCTGTGAGTAATATGTCTCCCTCAACAAGACATCACTCACCGCGGTTGGAGCACAGACTGAGACAACAGACAAGACACCCAGGGAGTGCCTTAGCCGGAGTCTCACAATACGCTCGTTGAAAGGGGTGACATCAGACACCATCAGGAGGAGCCGATCCACCACAGCAACAGCTACTCCCTGAGTATGGCAGCTATCAGAGCGACCAGACCAAAAGTAGGTGTACCCACCTACAGAGATCTGGCCACTCCCCGGTCTGCGTATCTCAGAGAGTGCTACTACTGAAATGCGTAGTTTACCAAGCTCCCCCGGCAGCAGAGGAAGATGGTCATCTTGCCAGAGAGACAAGACGTTCCACGTGCCTACCCAGATGGGCCGCCTCAAGCTGGGATCCAAGTGTCGCCATGCAGCGGGCGACACCTCTGCACCACACCAGCTCCGATCCCCAACCGGCCTGACCCTGTTAGCTCTCTGACAGTTTTAACTCTTCCAGGGATGAGGCTCCCGAAGGCTTCCCCTCCCTTCATGGTGCGTGCAGCCTTCCTGTGGGCAGCTGCAGCAGAGCTACTCCCGCGGAGAGCAGAAGGGTATTGCGCCTGTTTAAATCAAGCTGTCGTGAGGTGTTTTACGGTGACTGGAGTGCCAATGCCGCCACCAATCCCCAAAACTTTTTTTTTTCCCTGCAAGTTGGAGGACGGCTGCATTCCCGGATGCAGTTTAATGTCATACCCAGGACAGGGTATTTGTTTATAAATGTGTAAAAGATCCATGATCCAAGTCGGAAATTTCAACTACAATGCCCCCTGAAGTCTGAATTCTGACTCGTAAAATCTGAGGGACTTCTGCAAACCCAACTTCAGAATTCAAGATAGCTGCACCATATACTGTTTATTAGCACTTATGTCTTATTTGTGTTTCATTAAATTAGTCGTACACACAGTACTGTCCAACTGCTATCTGGGGACTTGTTGCTATGGTGTTTTTATGCGCAAAATACCACGTAATGCATTATCAACTGATATTGCTAAGAATGGCTAACAATGAACCTGTCTAGATCTGGGGCCTGTTTGAGAAAAGAGGATTTCTTGCTTAGTCAGATAATTTATTGCATTTAAGGTAGTTTGGGCTAAATGTAAGTGAATAAAAATAAAGGCCATTAAAACTGGGGCACTTTAAATCCAACAAGTTGTCCAGCTAAGCAAGAAATCCTGCTTTTTGAAGCAGGTCCTTGGTATTGCTAAACGGCTTTCTGACTTATTGTGCTGGAATGCAATTCACTCAGGTGTGTTATCATTCCCAGCTCTGACTTCCGACCTCCGAAGTAAATGAAACGCAACATTATATCCCTGCCAAAGAAAATATGTAACCAAATATTGATTATGAATGTGATCCAAATACGAAAGTCTGGGGTGAAAGAAATGCATAATACCTCAGTGAAAAGTATTGACCGTTGATTATATTTTAACTGCATAAAATCAATACTAAGGAAAAAGGGAATTGTGGGTAATATATCAAAATCTAGAATGCGCACTGTTTAAAATAACTTTAGTGTTCTAAGGTGGATCATTTTAAAACTGTAAGCATGCATTCTATAACAGGGAGCCACCATAAACTTCTGCGTAAACACTTCCAGTTTATTTGCTCAGTTATTCCAAACTGCCATTGTTTCATTTTGATTAATTGTGTTTCTGTTTGGTATTACATTAACTTATCTTTGTTGTTCACGGAAATCAAATGAAAAGCATTTTAAAGTTTTGGAACAGCTGCCACTTGTCTGACTGCAGCATGAAAGCCTGAAAAGAGACCGGAAGGGTGTGCTCACATTTCTGTAGCTCGCTGAGGTTAAAAATTCTTTAAGACTCATGTGAATACCATATGTCAAGTGCTTGTGGTACAATGAGTAGAACTTGTGTTTGACTTGCAAGCCTTGTGTACGTTCCATTTGGAAGTGCTCAGCGACAGAAATATACAGGTTCCTGTGTATGATAAATGCTTTAAGAGACCAGAAAAAAAAGAGTTCAAGCTCATAACCAGAAAGAGGCGTTAGCGATGAACAGCTTGTCACACTGGCGTAAGCCCTCCAGCGCTCCTGGTCCCTGGAGTTCTAGCTGGGTTTTCTCTCTCTTCCAGTTCCTTTACATCACTCGTAAACAGTCCTCATGGGTTCCACCTGTGTAGCTCCCTATTAAGTTGGAATCTTCCCTTTGTCTGTGTCTGGCATTTGGTTTCCTTTGGTAAACCCTGGTGCCTCCTTGCTCTTGTCCTAGCCCTCTCTGCTCCACATTTTTACCCATTGGTTTCTGTGTATCTGTCTTATGTTCTGTCTTCAGGGCTCTACCTGGTGGTTTGGTTTTGTTTTATTACTTGTTTAAAACTCCCCCTTTGCACTTGCGGTCTATCACCTAGGATTCCTGCTCACTGAATCTGCGTTGATGATAGATGATAGAATTCTACAGCATTAAGATAAGGATGCACTGATTGTTTCCTTCCCAGATGAGGTTTAGACTGGCAGTCAAGAACTGCTGGAACTGAGCACACTGGTTCACAAGCAGCAGTTGATCTTGGCTCAACAGCAAGAGACACTGTAGAACCTTGGCAATTCCATTAACAAAGTTATGAGAGATATCCAGCACCTCAGCCCTATCCAGTCCACACCAACAGATCCTCCTGTTGCAGTGCCAAGCCCAGCCCTGACTCCATCCATTCTAACTCCATCCATCACTCTGCCCAAATGCTATGATGGGTGTCCCAAAGTATGCAGGGGCTTCCTTCTCCAACATGACCTTGATTTTGTCCATCAGCCCCCATGATGTACCGGTCCCAGGTCACTGCTGCTTATGCCTGTTGGGGTGGGCACTTAACTGGGCGACGGTGGTCTGGGGACATGGCACCGAGACATGGGATGGGTTTTTTTCATGGAGAAGAAGAATGATAGGCTCCACCCCTGGATCGACTGTACATATATTCACTTCCTGTTCATGAAGCTTGACCTGAGGAGCGCTTACAATCTGGTGAGAATTCGGCCAGATGATCAGTGGGAAACAGCATTTAGATACTATGAATACCTTGTAATGCCATATGGATTACTGAACACTCCCTCAGCCTTCCAATCATTTGTAAATGATATGCTCTATGATGTGCTCAGAAGACTTGTCCTCGTGTACATTAATGATATTCTAATTTATTCCAAGTCCGCAACTGAGCATGTCACTCATATGAGATAGAAGGAATGGTGGCCCGCCATGACTGCCAAGATAAGGAAATGCATCAGGTTATGTTTAGCGTGCGCTATGACCAAGACCCCTCATTATAATTTAATGATTAATATGTTGAAGGTGTTAAGCACTTGAAGGTTATTGTCGAAGATTTACATAAATAGCTTAATTTGATGTAAGTTGTTAAATGGAGAAATCTGATAAAGAAACTTAAGTTTAATATTAACTACAAATCCCATAATGCCGTGCTGAGTGATTTCTTTTTTTTCCCCCAGATGTATGTACAAGTGCCTTTATGAAGTAAAGACTGTTCGCGTTGTTTTAGCTTGTGCCGTTGCCCATTATTGCTGGTTAGAGAGAGATATATAGAGAGAGAACTATTTACACCCCTATGAGCTACCAGACAGTAGACTCCGTTTGCTCCCCATGCCTGAACACTCCTGGTCACATACAGTCGCAGACTTTGTTACTGACCTGCCTGCATCTAATGGTAAAATTGCTGTATTGGTGGTAGTACCATTTCTCAAAGGCATGCTGCTTTGTTTCCCTGCCATCTCTTCCCAGTGCATGCTGGGTTACTAACCATACCTAAGTCAGCATCAACTGTGTCATTCACCAGTTCTAGGCCCTATGTGGACCAACATCACCGAGAGGCACCTGAGTGCCAGCCAGGTGATTGTGTTTGTTTGTTAACATGGGACCTATGGCTGCCCTGCCAGAAACTCACTCCACGTTTTGTTGGTTCCTCTGGTGTCGTGTCCAGAGTTAACCCTGTCACATAAGTTAGATTTACCTTCCCAGTATTGTGTCTCACGTTCATTCCATGTTTCTCTTCTTGAACCAATGATCGAGGGACCCATGGTGGGTGCCCTCCAAGGCACCCCCACCTGCACTAGAGGTTTGGGGTTTTTGGTTCCAGATGCCATTGGGGTCATATTATGTTCTTTGTTCTGAGCTGTACCCAGTGATCTAGTTCTGTTTTATTACTTTATTAAAAAATGATCCTATATTTGTCATTTGCAGAAGTACAAGTACAGGTACACTGGAATGCTTCTCTCTGCCTACCCCATTTTGCTCTCCATGAGACACACATGCCAGGTGACAGCAAGCTTGAAGGACTTGGTGCAGGGTCAGCAAGCATGCAGCACTCCTGGGACTGGGAGTTGTGGGCCTTACTCACAGACCCACAGACATGTGATTATTCCACTGTGGCTGGGTCTTGAACTGGAAACCTTCTGTTTACAGGCACAGAGGCTTAGCCTGCTGAGCTAATCACCACCCCCAACTGCTCACCACCCTCAGGCACTCACCAACCCTGCACTTGCATTCTACAAAACTTGCATCCTGTCTTCTGGGACTCCTGCTCTCCAAGCCCATGCACATCCTGGCACAGCATCGGTACCTGTATGAGACACATAAGTGTCACACTATAATATTGGCATAAAATATAACAAAGCCTTCGTTTTTAAAGGCCAAGATTGTAAATATTGTTTCATTAAAATAGAAAAAGTGATATACTTTTTATTAAATGTACTATGTTTCAGGGAAATGGGAAAAAATATTTTCTCTAGTTTAACCCTTTGCCACAACCCTACATTGGTCAACAGATGGGGAAAAGTTTTATTCTTGCTTGTGAACATATGTGTCACGTCCAGCCCCGCCCTACCAGTCTTTCCCCGGTGTTTCCCGCAGGCGGGGCTGCTAATCAGACATGCCTGTTGCTCATTGTTGTTACCTCGTGTTCTTGCCCCTTGTTAATCAACCACAGGTGCCCCTAGTTTATTCCTATGTGTTCCTCTGTATAAGAGTTCCCGTGTCCTGTGTTTCCCTGTCGGTCATTGTAGCCTGTCGTTTCGCCTATATGCACTGCCCGACAATAAAGTGCCCACACAGGGTTCCCTTGGCAAAACCGATCTGGTTCTCGGCTGAGTCCTTTCCGCCTGCGTCTTGCCTAACCATCAGCCCCACGTGCCTGACAGAATGACCGACCAACATCACCAGCTCCGCTGCGACCCTCCAGCTTTCTCCGTGACAGAGCTGGAACCGTTTGTCCCGAGGTTGATCCCTGGGAATAAGCACCTGAAGGACCCCCGTCTTTACTGGTCGGAGTCCGTCGTGGCAGGTCTTCCCTCCGAGTGGGTTCCTACCTTCAGGACGAGGGAGCCTGTCTCTGAGTCCATCCGAGGCCAGCAGCAGGGGCCAAAGGCAGACAATGATGAGCGAGGTTCTAGAGGCACGGAGGGCGCTACTGGTGACCCCCTCCAGCACTCCCCAGACCTCTCCTGGCAGTTCATTGCCCTACAGGGGTTGTTCTGGAGGCTGTGGGACAGCCCCGAAGTCCCGGACACCCCGAGCTTCAGGCGATGTTCCATGCGCTGGCCCAGGACTTTGCGGCAGTGAAACCCGTCTCCCTGCCGCAAGAGATAGCTGGCCTCCAGGAGAGGATGCTACAAATTGTTGCTGCCCGAAAAAGGGCAGCAGCTGCTGTAGCTCAGCCTAACCCTAGCACCGGAGAGGCGGAGCCGATCCTGCCGCCAAAGGGTCCCGTCAAGCCGATCCTGCCGCCCGAGGGTCCCGTTGAACTGATCCTGCTCCCCGAGCCGCGCTGGCTCCCCGAAGGTCCTGCCGAGCCGCAACGGCTCCCCAAAGGTCCTACCGAGCCGCGCCAGTTCCCCGAGGGTCCCGGCGAGCCACGCCAGCCGTCACCTGGACGGCTCCTGCCTGCCAGCCCGCCGCCGTCGCCTGGGTGGCCCTTGCCAACCAGCCCACCGCCATTGCTTAGATGGCTCCTACCTGCCCCTCCGTCTGTCCGCCTGTGGCCGCCGCCTCTCAGAGGGCTCAGACTCACCTGCCTGCGCCCGTAAACTCAGCGGTTCCTGTGTGCTCGCCTTTCCACTCGCCCGTGCTCATCTCCCAGCCGGCTCCTACCTGCTTCCCCGCGGGCTCTATCCAGTCAGCGCCTGTCCGAGCCCTGCCCAGGGGAACCTGCTGCTGCAGCCACTGAACCCTGCCCAGGTCCCCAGAGCCCGTCCGGGCCCCTGCCCAGGTCCCCAGAGCCCGTCCGGGCCCCTGCCGAGTTCCCAGAGCCCGTCCGGTCTTCTGCCTAGGGGAAATAGGACTGGAGAGAGGTCTTCACAAGGAATTGGAGTGGGACCCCTGAGACCTATGGCCCATGTTTTTTGTCTCCTGCAGTCCCCAGGGGTTACAAACGGCGGCACCCTGGGTGGCCCGGCCAAGCACCTTTGGTTTCCTGAAGAGGAAGGCGAGGGCACGCCCGGCACGGTGCTCGCCCGGGCCCAGCTTCCTCGGCGCCCCCTAGCGCCAGTCCCTGTCCCGCGGCCTCCGCGTAGCCCCCTTGCTCTGTGCCCGTGGTCTCCGCTTCTCCCCCTTGCTCTGTGCCCGTGGTCTCCGCTTCTCCCCCTAGCTCTGTGCCCGTGGTCTCCGCGTCTCCCCCTAGCTCTGTGCTCGTGGTCTCCACATTGCCCCCTAGCTCCAGTCCCAGTCCTGCAGTTTCCTCGTCTCCCTCCAGTCCCAGTCCTGCAGTTTCCTCGTCTCCCTCTAGTCCCAGTCCTGCAGTCTCCTCCTCAGCACCCCGCACTGTTCCTCCCCGGTCCCTTCCTCCTCGATTCCCAAGTCTGTCACCCCAGCAGGGTCCTGTTGGCCCTCTACCCTCCGGTTTCCCTCCTCCTTTCTGGTCCCTGCCTTCTATTCGTAGCCCTCTCCCTCAAGGCCAGCGTCTTGCCTCTAGGTTTGTCCCCCAGGTTCCGCCTCATATCCCTACCCTGGTCCCTCAGGTCCCACCTCATGTCCCTGCCTCCGCTCCCCGTGTTCCGCTTCTGGGTCCCAATCCGTGTGTCTCAATCCGTGTGTCCCAGATCCTGTCCCTTGGTGTCCTCCGGTCCCTGCTTTTGTTCCCCGTGCTCCGCCCTCGGTCCCTGCCTATGTTCCCCAGATTCCACCTCTGGTCCCTAACGTGTTTGTTCCTGATCCGACCCCTCCATCTTCATGTTCAGTCCCATCTCTGTTGTCCCTTGGTCCCCTGAACCTGTTCCCTCATTTGAACTTTGTGTTTTGATGAATTACAATTCAGATATAACATTAGACTTGAAATGGAATTTTTCATTACCTCCCTGCGATATTTTAATAGTCATTCTCCTTGTGGTTAGAGGCTACAACTCCTGTGCATTACAACAAAATGAAGTGTCTTTCATGTGCACACTACCAGCTTAATGCCATCAGATTCCACATGGCAGATGAAATTAAAGGGCAGCGGAAAATATTATTCACATCAATTCACAATTTCTTAGTTGCAAATTCATGTTTCTTTCTTAAAAATATTGACTTCCTGCTGCTCATTCCATCATTTAGGTCTGTCCCAGTTGACCTAAAAACAACTGATTATATACAGAGCAGAACAGCCAGGGATCTGGTAATAGCTCCTGGAATAAGCAGGAAATACAGTCACATTCTGACTCACTTTCTGTTCTGGTGAACCTAATATGTAATCTGTTCCTATGAAAATGGCATTGTTTGTTTGTAAAAAAAAAAAACAAAGGAGACTGATTGTTTTTTAACGTGAGCAGCAAACTTATAGACCAAACAAGAGGTTGATTGATGACTAAGTATTTAAATCCCGTGAAATTAAATACTAATACTGCATTTCTGTGCCATTGGTAATGATTAGCTTAAGTCAAGCAACGTATCTAGGGGGAAATATAACAAAGAATTCCATAAGCCTTGCCTGATGTTAATGGTGTTTGCTGGGATAGGATTTGAGCTCACCGGAACATGTAAATGGAATAGGAAACTCATATACACGTCAACCTAGCCAGACTGAAAACAATGACATGGGTTAATTACAACACTGTACAATTAGGTGAAAACAGTGATTCATCAAAACAAAGGTATGGTCTCCTTACACGGTTTCACCCTGATAACCATTAATTTTTGCTGATCGGGGAAGAGGGAGTGAAGCTTGCCAATCTAATTAATTCTCCCATCAGGTCCAGTCTGCAGCATGTCGGCATTTTATCTTTGTTTGGTTTGGCTGCAAGACTAGTTTAGCCCAGTTGGCAACATGGACTAAAAACGTGAGTTTTATTAACGTGGCAGTTTTATTAATACGTCTGTGAGAGTCAGCCAACATGCACGGGAGCGGCTTATTATGTTTGGAGTGTCTATTTGCACCCAGGTGAAAATAGTCACGCAGCTTCTATTCATCTGTTTACACCTCCTCACTCCTTGCCTCGAGTTTCCCGGACCATGGGGAGCTGGGCAGCGAACATGGGACGTGGACCTCTCTGGGCTTGATCACTGGCGAGGCAGGGCTCAGCAGGACCACAGGACCCAAGGGCCTTGATTGGACCGCAGGACCTAAGGGTGCCAAGGGCCCAGCAGGGCTGGAGGGTGCCGGGGGGACTGTAGGGCCAGCGGAAGAGTGCACCGCAGGTCTTGTCCCCTTGGCCTTTGCAGGACAGCGGCCTGGGCAGGCAGCGTCAGGTGAACAGGAGACAGAGAATAGGCCGGCCCCTCCCTTGGGCTCCAGCCGACACCAGGGGCCACTCTGCAACTTGGGCTCTGGATGCACAAGGTCAGGTGAGACGGGCTCTGGAGGGCATTCGAGGGTAGGCATAAGAAGAACGAAAAGGGGCATTATTAAACCAAAACAAACTGGAGCAGGGAAACAAACAGGACCACAAGGGATCAAAACAGGAAGACTAGCACTGGGAAGGGCACAGGTAACAGCAGGACTGATGTTAAAAACCAAATTGGGGAAGACAGGACCAGGAGGTACTTATACACATGTCTAATGACAGGATGACATGTTGCAGGTGTGGACAGTTAGCATAATAGGGTTGGGGACAACGAGCAAGACACAATTATTTACATTTATTTTACTTGCTTTTATTGAGAAAACTGAGTCACATTAATAACATGACCATTAAATGTTAACTGAACATGACTGTTATAAACAACAGCAGAAACATATTAAACATAAACACTCACTGTCTCAAGAAATCACAAACTTAAAAAAAATCACAAATGATATTGCATGCCTCTAAGACCATCACCACACGTGCCATCCGGAAACAACGGATCCTGCCAGAGGTATGTATGCTGCTGGAAGACGCAACCTTTAGATCGGGATGCAAGATACAACCAAGACGCTTGTGGCAGGATATCCAGGCAAATCTCAAACTACAAAGTCTTACCACAAGCCTGTGTCAGCGCACCTCCCACCCAAATGTACTAAATGTCTTCTGTGCAAGGTTTGATGCACTGAACAACATGGTTATGATGAAGACCACCCCCTTCCAGCTGATGCAAGGAGAATCCATGCAGAGTTGTTGGACCAGACAACATACTGATCATTTGTTCTGGAAATGTATAAAGCAGCTGGATGACCCTCACAGACATCTTCAATATTTCCCGGAGTCAGGAGGTTGGCCCCCATGTGCTTCCAGGTGACCATCATCATCATACCTGAGCTAGAAAAGTCAATGGTATCCTACCTTAGTGACTCTCACTCAATGACCCTCTCAGCAGTCATCATGAAAGGACAGAGGTTCATGAAAATTATACCTCACACGACCCTCTCTAGTTCACCTATCATACCAACCACTCCACTGATAATGGTATATCCTCAGCTTTACACCTGGCTTATTCCCACCTGGACAAGAACTCATGAAAATGCTGCTCGTTGACTTCAGTTGGGCATTAAATACTATCTTTCTTTGGAAGCTGACAGAGGAGCTCAGGCTGCTGGGTTTCAACACTCCTCATTGGGACCTATCTCCCCTGAATGAAGGACATTTCCCACAAGTACTGCACCCACCAAACCTCTACCATTGTAAAAGCCCCCTCCCACCCTTCCCATGGACTGTTCGCCCTGCTACCGTCTGGCAGAAATCACAGAAGCATCCAAGCCATTTCTGCTAGGTTCAGCAACAGATTCTTCCCCAAGGCTGTCAGGACACTAAATACCCCACTGCCCAGCTGCACCCCCCCCCCCACCAACTGGCACAGGGTCACTTTATCTTACTATTATTTATCTATTCATTCAGTTATATTGTATTCATAGCTTCTGTAGCTAAACCAGTAACGTGTTGTACTAACAGTGTAAAGATCATGGGTTCAAATCCCTGCAAGCACACATAAAAATCACAACCCCTCCCCCTACCATAAATTGCTTTAGATAAAAGTGTCAGATAAATGAATAAATTTACTCTGCCCTCTTATGATGCTCTTATTACTGTTTACATACATATTGCACTATGTATATAAACCTTTGTATCTGCCCCCCAGTTACACCATGGGTTAGTTAGGTCAGCTCTGGAGCTCTTGCTTGTCCTGCCACATTGAGGGTGTTGTAGGCGCAAAGTCCTCCATCTGCATCATGCAGAAGGGGCTGCTATTGGTTGTGTCAGGCTCTGAAGGGTGGGATGAAATCGATGACAAGCCTGCAGTCATTGATAGGAGAGGTTGTGCAGATGTGGCTCACCAATGGGGACCTCTCCAGCCTGACTTTTGACTAATTCAAATGTATTAAGCACATCACCTCCCAGAAATCTGAGAAAAAATGTAAGCAAAGGGAAACATCTCTTCCAATCCATATTCCAAAAAATGGCTTTAAAGGGAATTACAGCTTACACTTATTTCAGATATGGCATAGTGTGAACACCATGGTGCTGGGATCATCCACATTTCTGGATATTCACACTTCCTGCACCACCATACAAGGGCTGGGGTGGCGCTGTAGAGCTGTCACATTTGGATGGCATGGGGAAGGGATGTCATATTAAAAATAAGTATTTTACTAAAACTAATCATGCATTATGTACTTACAATAGTCAAGGACATTGACAGGTATATGGCGCTGCAGTTACAAACATGTATTTTAGTTTAGTATGCAACTATCTGGGAGTATTTATAATCAAATAGCGAGAAATCAAACGCCAGTTTTTCCAGACTTCCTCAGCCAACCTTTCATCAAATCCACCAGCTATGTTTGTTTTCAGTCTGATAAGGGAAGGTAGAAAAGGTGTTCATATACAATCTATGGACACATCTCCTTTCTGACTTCCCGCGACTTTCTCCCTGAACAATGAACAATCGAGGCGCATTTAAGTCACAGTGTGGACCATCCGTGGTGTTTATTAAAGTTTCAGGTGGCACGCAGCCCTCAAACACAGCCTCTGCGCCCACCTCTGTTACGATAATTACCTCAGAACAGACACAAGAACTGGCCCTTATCCTTCATTATTTTCAATATTGTTTATACATTTTTGGCTCAAATTTGCAAATCTGGAGAGGTGACTGTACTTTCGTGAATGTAAATCTAAAGAATTTATGACAGTAGGAGTAAAATGTGGGAAAAAAAGTCTTTTATAATGAATGAGTTATCCCTAGAGTAAAATGTTATGCCGATGGATGTTCGTTAGAATTATTTACTCTCTTTGGTGTTGAATTATGTTAATTTTCAATACTTAGAACTGAAGCTATACAGTACTATACACGTACTATATGTTATTTGCGGCAGTATTAAACTATCAGACTTCATTTAAAACTGAATTTTACTGTGTACATTATTCATTTTACAATGCATTTCATATTTTAACACACACAAAGGACAAAGCATATTTCAAAGCATTTTCGGAAGGATGGGGAAACGAATGCACAAAAAAAATATATATATATTCAAAATGGGAGTAAGCCAACATCTACAGAACAGTTCAGACATTTTCATGGACACACGCCCAAGACTTGGTGGTGGTGGTCTATGCCTCTTGCCGCTGCTCTTCTTTGCCCTGTGCGTCCTCTGCTCCACCCCCAGAACTCTCCTGCTCCTTCTGTGCAGCCTGCTTCCTCAGGCGCTCAGCTTCGGTCACCGTCATGGGATGGAGGGGGAAGAACCCTGCCAGACCTGTGGGTAAATGCCATATTCACCAACCAGGAACCATGTCGCAATTGTATTTGCAAACTATTAATAAAAAATGTCTTGCAATCATCAGAAACGCTTGCACCTGGTGTGTAATCAGCATGACCTGTTATATTGACTTTTGTATTTATCAGCAAAATCTTAACTTGGTATCGAAAACGAATTTGGATTCATTAAGAACTTTAGGGGTGCTCATGCCAACATAGCGATATCGTGTAGTAGCAACCTACCTAAGAGTTTAGCTACGGGTTTTGTTGTGTGGGCCCCACAGCCGATCCAGTACTTTATCCTGTCATAGTTGAAGCTGACGAGCTTTTCGTTGTATATGTTGGGAAGGGGGTCGTACGTTCCCAGCTGCTCGATGCATTTGCTGTCCCGCGCCCGTTTGTTAAAAGCCGCCACAATGCGGTAAAAAGGACGGTTTGTGCAGCCACCCAGTGCCAGCCTAATGACGACAAAGCCCCCGTGGTACCGTCTCAGAAGAGTAGACGCTGAATGAAAAAAGACAAAGAAAAAACGACCCTGGTTAGCAACCAAGCTACATGATACGCGGAGATAGGCGGTTATTTTTCTGACACGTAGTATGCGACAAGCGGCCATTGGGCAAGATATTTCAATTGAATTTCATCACTAAATCACCCAGTGGCGTGAATGCCTATAAAGAAAACTATCACCAAGCATTTAACAAACTACATATGGCCCTAAATGCATAAATATTTTCGCCCAAGGATGAAAGGGGGGAAAAGTTGGCATTAAACATTTAGACCTAAACTATACCGTGTTATTAATGTAACTAGTCGTACTGAATAAAGCCATTAGAAAAGGCCTGTATGGAAGGACTGTCAAAATAACGAACTGGCACGAAGTACGATCTACTAATCAAAATAACAGAAGACTAAGGTATACACGTTTATAATTATTTAAAAACTTACAGAGATGCACCATGATGAATTAATGTCGCACGAAACCTGAAAACAAATAACATATAATTTGATTTCAATCCACTTTAGAACTGCACATTAGCTTCGCCACTAAATACATTTTATAAATCGTAAACAATTGAGAAAGAATAACCTGCAGTCTACTATAGTCTGGATATCTGTAGGGTTAATTTAAAAATATTAGCTCCCAGGTTTCTTCGAAATTAAACTTCAGCAGCATAAGAAGTCCTAAAAGCATGACATTGCGATGGACGCAGCCATGATTTTCCCTTCTTCCTCGGTGTTTTTATTTGACTGCACTACACACAAACACCAAATGCTCATACCGCCCCCTAACGTACGGGAATATAACCCCGGGAAAAGAAAAACGAATCGTACACAATACATTTTGGGTGTATGGCAATGGGTCTGAATGAAACACCGAAATTATATACAGGCCTATACAATTGATCCCAGGGGGACAATCTTTTGAATACAGTAGCTAGGTACACAAAGTGCATTGATACAAACATACAGTAGAACACTAAGACAAAGTGCAAACAAGTACATATAGTGCAAATAGTACAAAATAGTATCTGGTATCCATCCATTATCTATACCTGTTTGTTCTATCCAAGGGCACTCGGGTCTGGAGACTATCCCGGGAGCTAAGGGCGCAAAACAGGAAATAACCTATCACAGGGCGCACACATACCGTTCACACCTATGGACAATATGGCAACGCCAATTCACCTTGGCATGTTTTTGGGCGAAAACAGCACGACGATACGGGAGAACATGCAAAATCCACAGACATAAACCCAGGGTGGAAAATCAAACTCTGCACCTCGGGGGTGTGAGGCGACCACGCGAACCACATCGCCATCGTGCCATCCCCGAATAAGATTATTTGGAAAAGAAAGGTGGAATAGATTGAACAACAGACAGCAAATTGTTAGTGTGTTTGGTTGGACGTCTCGATAAGCCACAGCTACAGCTGAATTTCACATTAGTGATTAGGGAAAAAAGTAGTACTGGACCAAAGAAGTCGTAATTTCTCTGGTTATTTCACCTACGTCCGCGAGGTGGAGTCAGCGACCTATAAGTATGAGTTTCAGTCTGCGCATTATCTACTTATAGATTGAAAGTTTCTTTCGGTAAAATTTAATTTTATTCTGTAAAATGGAGAATACAGAAGTAGAAAATATGCGACACAATGGAAAATATGCATTGCATGCCTACAATGTTGCAAAGACTTTTTCTATCTGCAGGCTTTCTAAATTGATTAAGTTCTGACGCGTCTTCTATATACATCTCCTAACCGCATATTGTGGTCAGGGTCGCGAGGTGCAGGCAGCGCGAGGCTGGGCTTCACGCTGGACGCAGGATACATACATCCTGCAGGAAATTTAGAGACTCCAATTAGCCTAATTGCATGTTTTTGAGGGTTTAAACCACACAGGGAGAAGGTAAACTCCCCATACACATACAGAGTGGGGTGAGATTTAAGCCACCAGCCATGGTACCTGGAGGTGTATTCTCTGAGCCATCGTCCCGCCGCCGTCTGTATCATCCGTACGTTGTCAGCCTTGCTGGCATGATCTCAAAAAGTAATTATAAAACCACAGAATGTTTTTTTTTCCAGAAAGCATCTGATAGATTCCCTGTTGCGATAATATCCGACCTGTTTGACATACCCTGCCTTCAAGTCATATCGCAAGTAAATACGAGATAAGAACACATGAACGCCACTACAAAGTCGTATTTACCAGTGGGATTTTCTTTAAGCCCCGAGTTGCCAAGTTGGGTCCGTCTCATTACAACAGTCAGGGCGGAGGCAATGGACAGCTCCGCCGTGAAAGGCAAAGTATTTTTAAAGTAGAAAATGTGTCGTGTGATTGCAAAACTCTGAATTGTTTTGAATGTTGGGGAGAATATTAAATTACGTAACGGTTCTGTGCTGGGAATCGGAGGGTTGTTGGTTCGAATCCCATGAATGCCAGGAGTGACTCTACTCCGTTGGACCTCTGAGCAAGGTCCAGATTGGCACTCCTGCCACCGGAACAAAAGCTCACACTCTTCCATTCCATTCAAACTAGTGTGGTACTGAGGTATCAGCTGCCTTTGGGTTCTCATCCCTGAGGTGGTTCATCTTGTGTTGGGTGCAGCAACGTGCCGTCAAAAGAATGACAGGATGACTTTTTGGCTCAATATTTGATATCTAGTTAGTTAGCTACCTGTTGTTTAAGCAAGGCATTACATTAGTAATGTAATGATTAATTAATGGAAAAATTAAGAATTTATTTTGTTTTGCGTATATTAATCTGTTAAGGTGTAAACTGCACTAACTAGTAACTAGTTAGGAACACAAGCAAACAAATGCGTTTCCTTTGGTCTTCTTCACCTTCAATTATATAATTTTGGCATTGCAGGAACGCAAAATTAAGCAAAACAAAAACTAGCTTTATTATCGATTATTTTTCTGGGATTTAACTTCTTGAAAACCCGTCTTGTCGCAATTACGATTTCCCTGCTCCCTAGTCGGATCTCCCGAGTAGGAATATTCCCAACGTCTGAGTTTGGGTAAAAAAGTCAGTCCCATTACAAGGGTTCACAAGGGAAGACTTATTTTGCGCGTATGGTCAGACATATTCAGCTACAGAATTCAGGAAAGTGCTCAAACTTACCTGAAGAAGTTGGATAATTTTTATCGGAGCAAACGAGTCTGACTATTAATTTGTCCTAGCAATTCAGTTTGTTTTTGAATCTAAAGTTCCGATCCCTGTTACTTCCCTGTAAATGAAGTTATGAACACCCATCGCGCGACTTAAATAATTTTCGGACAAGCATCTAGTAGAACTTTGCGGACTAAGCACGCATTTCTGCATTTTTTTGTGCAGCATTTGCATGGCGTTATGGTCGCGGTTCATTAGCTGGGTTCGAAGGTTTGCGGTTCAGATTCCCGGAGAAACGTTTTGGTTTTACGGTCTGATATGTGTGACTTGTCTCGGTGAAAAATACTGCCATTCAAAAAAACGTTTTCTTAAATGTGTATTTTGACTACTGCAGTTCGGGTGTAAATAGCCTAATCTAAATGATACTCCAAAAGTAGTAGAATTCTTTTTTGACAAAGAAATTTGACAATAAGTATATTAATTATATAATTGCATTTCAAGCCCCGTTTAACCATATACAAATTGTTCTGACTCTAAGAAGATAAGGGAGTGGATATTACTGCATTAACTTTGTTAATTGTTATAATTTTTTATTTAGCTTTGGTATTGCTCAGCTAAATGTAAGAAATGATATACGAACACCTAAAATATTATCTGACAAAGCTTCCTTAGTAATCAAGCTTACAGAATAAATGTCAAAAATAAATAAAACATAGATGATATCGATGATCCAATTGATTAACATATAATTTACAAGGCATATATTTTTTGATATGTAATAATTAAATTGCCCAGTCCGTAGCTTGAAGATGATGTCACACACCGAGGAACAAGAAAGCTGTGTTAAAATAACTTACTGGGTTATACCGATGATGAAGGTCGTCCAAAGGCTTGTTCGCCCCCACCCCATCTGAAAGTTCTTCTAAATTTCCGAGATTCCTGCGGCACATTTTCACACCGATCACCTTCGGTATAAATGTCACTTACGAATGAATCACTTGAAAGGCTTCAAGCGCATAGTGAAATCAGAAAGCCATAGTTATTCTCCCTTTTGAAAACAAATCCTATTCATATAAAAAATAGAAAAACAATTCTCACTCATTATTGTTATTGTTATTGTTCTACAATTATTGCTTCATCTATTGAGAAACTATGCAAAATCAACTGTAAAATGTTGAGGAGCAACCAAGATTTAATTTTATTCAGTACAGCCCTAATCAAAATTATCAGTAGTGGGGAATATACACTGTTACACTCAATAAAACAGTTTGAATATTTACCGTTTTCATATGTCCATAATCATTCAATTAATTACCAAATTGCCTCGTTAATTAACGATGAAGTAATCGGGAGACGTATATGACCGTAGCAGTTTTGTCTGTGTCTAAGAGACTCTTTACCAGTGAAAAAGCCCCACAAATCGAAAAGCATCATTCTTGGGCGCCTCAGAACCTCATTTTAGCGCATAAACGTTGTAACAAGAAATAGCTGAAAAATGTTAACCTCTTAAAAATGTTGTGACTACACGGAGCTACCATTAGTGGGAACCTGACAGGAGAAAATCAGGTTTATGTGCATTTCGTGTGGCAAATCTGTGGCATGCAGTTCGCAGAGCGCGCCGGAGGTGGGCCGCACCTTTGCCCAGTCTCCGCTGCCCCTGTTCTCCTTCTCGCCACAGGGAGCCACCCAAGCCATAACTGTCCATGACAATATAAGTTAGGGATGACCTGAAAAGGTACCATCAACAGACCGCTCTCCCAAGAGCCCCCTCTGCGGCTTGTTTGCGGAATGAAATTTTCGTGCGTTGCCTCATCGGTTATCAAGAAAACATTTGGGAATAAATAAGAAACAGTTACCAAGTTTTCTTGTTTAATCCAGAGCCAAGGAGCTGTCAAAATATCTCATCTCTTGCTAACAATACATTTACATCAGTACATATAACAAATTATCGTGTCATTTCTCTGAGTTTTTGGTTTGTATGACTTGCTGTTTCTTTCAGACGCTGGTGCTGAAGTAAACCTACCCCTAGATGCTAGTCCACATAGTTTTTAAATCATATACATAAATCATGTATAAGTCGTACATAATACATGACTTGTATATGAATATCAGCAGCCATACCACCTGCAGTTCAGACTAGATTATCCACCTGAAGATACTTGGGTGGGAGACCAACTAGGAAAGCTGGCTTGCTGCTGGAAGAGGTGTGGGTGTGACCAACAGGTTAGCCCATCCTATGGTCTGTGTGGCTTGAATTAATTTAATTAATTTAATGCCTCAGTGCAGAAACGGGGACACTGTGCTGTGAAAAAGGGTGCCGTCCTTCAGATGAGAAATATCATCAAGGTCCTGACTTTCTGAGGTCATAAAGAATCCCTGGGCATCCTTCGAAAGAGTAGGGGTGGTTCCCTGATGTCCTGGCTAAAATTGTCCAATGTGGCCCTATCAGATCTGGCCTCTTAATCATCCCCTATATCTAATTGGAGAATTCTCTCCTGCCCCTTCACCACCTTAGCTACTGTGTGGTGAGGGTACTGGTGCAGAATGGCTGCTGTCACATCATCCAGGTGGGTGTTACACAGTGGCTCCCCATTGGTTCTGTAAAGCGCTATATAAATGTAACATTCATTCATCAGCTAGATTGTGAAAAGATGAGTGATTCATAGAAAGAAAGGAATACTGGTCATGTTATTTCCCGGCAGAGATAAACTGTAGCTATGGCCGGATGAACATTTTAGATTGTATCACTTATTGACGGCCCACCTTGGGCTCCAGGGATGGGAACTGTACCACTGGAGGGGCCATACCACTTGAGAAAGCTTGCCCTTCCGAGGGGTGCTTCTGAAGAAGGAGCCCCAAGATTAAAAACGCTGAATTTTACCCGTGGTCAAAAGGTGCTGAGTTACATCTGGCTGTCTCTGTGTCGAATGTACATTTTATATTTCAGATTATTTTGGAAAATGGACTGGGTGGGGTTTCTGGACAGAAACATCACAGTACCATGACATCCATCCCAAACAGCATGACTGAGATCTCTTGGCATGGGAATATCTCATCTGCTCATCCTGATAATATGTAACTTTCCCTTTTTTCATTTGTTAAAGAACCCCTCACATTTGTTTTTAAAAATTTGCAGGGGTTAGTCCCTGCCATGTCCTGTCTGTCGTTTCCCTATTTGGCCAGTAGGTGTCGCTGGCCATCTCATTCCTAGTGTTAGAGTCCTTAGTGTTTAGTGAGTATGACCCTCACCTGTGTCTTGTTATTCCTAGCTCTAGTGTTTGGTTTATTGTCAATGGCCCACATCTGATTCTTTTTTAGTCCTGGTTACCTGTGTATATATGTGCCTGCCTTTGGTCTGTACTTTGTTGGTTGTTGTATGTGTTAACTGCCGGTAGTTTGGTGATTGTTGTAGGTGGTTAACCTGAGGTTCCCTCATGCGTAGTTTTAACCCTTATTTATCCTTGTGTAACCAACCTGCCTTTGTTCTGACCCCTCGTGGTCCCCTTTGTTTCATGTCTGTTTGCATAGAGTTCAGATAAACTTCTGGTTTGTTTCTAAGCTGCACTGTGGATCACCCTTCCATCATGACACTCCGTGGCAAAATTTGTTAATTTTGTATATAGTCAAGTTCCTGTTTGGATAGCTTGTCTTGAAAAGTTCTCAAAACATCAGGTTTAATATATTGGATTGCAAGGGGACTAATTAATATCTATATTAATGACTGTGTATTACTATATTTAATATTTCCTTAAATCACCGTATACTTTGGTAATGCCTTAAATCTTTTTTTAAATATATAAAATACAGATAAAGACTGCTTATGTGACAGCACATGTAATCTAGCAAGAATGACCATTTTTAATTCATTATTTTCTCCATCCACCATACTGTCGGTTCCACAATTTATACAGTATCTTTTCAACTGGTTCTTTTAATCAAAGTAAATTAAATATCATCCGTTCCTCACTCATGCTGCAGGAAATTTGTTAAGACCAGACAGATTAAGTTCTCACTTTTTGTGGGGGTGGGGGGGACAACAATTCTCTTCCAGTGATATGAGACCCTCGGTCCATTTCCAAGAACAGTACTGCTAACTGTCAGTCCCTACAGTACTTCCACTGTGTGAAACGGCGACCATATACGTTTGGCCCAGCATTTTTATGGCTTCTCTGTGTCAATGTCCAAAAAGCAAAATTAAATCAGTTGTCATGTCTTGGCCTCCTTACCAGAAATGAGCTCTGACCCTGACTGACGACCCAGAGACACAGACACTGGGACACCAGCGAGAGGCTAGCTATCAAATTATCCACCCTCCATGGGCTGGCCTCGTGGATCAATTTAGTGAGACTAATTTGGATGCCGTGTTAAATGTAAACCATGTTCTTATATCTTCATTCAACTGAGTCCTTTCATTCCTTTTTTTTGGGTCTCAAAGGAAGGCGACTGCAACCGATTAAAAATGAAAGAAAGATCCAGCCCCATCACGTGCTGTCGAGAGCTGAAGACTGTGCTGTTTAGACCGCAAGACATTAAATGCTAATATCAGCTGAACCATCAGAGCTTAAAAACAAACACACGCGTGTTCTGTGTATGACTCGAAGCTACTGCTATGCTAATACAGTTTTTTTGAAGGCATTTTTGAATTCCGTCATCATCTGGACCCAGAGTGACATGAAAAGGGGAAATTCAATCAAGGCCGATATTCTCATTTGGTTATTTTCAAAATTTCTCTTAAAAGATTTCCCTTGAGTGGTATGAAAAGGTAAAAAGTGGTATCGATTTTATGTAAACTATGTGAAGCACGTTAATTATGAAAATGAGTCTTTAAGCAATGTGTGGAGATGAGTCTTTACATAATTAACTGGATCCTCGGGGAATTTGATTGGATTTCCCATGATTGTTTGTGGCAGTAGCTGTTACCCAAGAGTATTTCAGTTAACGTCTCGAAAACGTAGCAGCCGTGTTGCTGTCTGTGGGGTTAAACCTCAGGGACTGCTTCCCCTGTCAGTCGCCGGACACTGTCACTGAAGAGGCCCCTCGCACAGCCCTTCCGGAAGCAGCCCCATCCCTTGGGTGGTGACCTCTTGACGCTCTTTACGTCACTCTCCCACCCTGAAGGAGAGGACGAGGTGAGATTAAAGAGATGGGCTCAGGAAGCCTGGCATGAATAAATCGAGCAGTGGATGGGCCATGTGGAGTCACAGAGGAATGACCGTGACTCCTGAGTAATCAGCACCACTGAGCCGGCAGCGGCTCCCATAATGCAAGTTCAGCCTGTAACTGCTGGTCTGCGTTGAGCATTAACTGTGCCAGCGACACACACATACATGTGATCTCAGAAATTACAGAGAAATTACAGGAAATTACAAATCTTTGGTAATTAAGAGGCAAATGGATGGAGAAATGGAATACAAGTTGACCAGTTTGAGAATTACACTCCTGATCAAGTTACATCAAATTTGAGTGATAATACACAAAGCTATAAGACTGGTATATGCTTACTGGTATAAGACTGGTATATGCTTACCCCTGCTTCAAAACCCATCACTCTGTGTAAAAAGTATCTTTCCATCATCACTCTTTCCTGCCAAATATTTGTGCCCAGAATACCAAAAACTACATCTTTTTATAAACAAGTTCATTTTCATGTTGCCTTGGCTTCATCAAGCCTCTGTAATCTTGAAGTGATTCTCTCCAGTTTATGCATAACTAGAAAGCAGGAATTTTCTAGAAACTCCCCACCCCAGCATCAATTGTACTTGTTAATTCAATCCAACCAGGTATCAGGATTAACTAGAGGGGATGGTGCAGGTGTATCAGCATGGTATTAGATCTTATCCATGCCTGAAAATGGGCAATGCCAGATCTTTGGTAAGGTCACAAACATGTGGTCAGGCAATTCCTGTCTTTATGTATTTTCAATAAATGTAAACATAATTTCAAAAATTAATTTTGTTATGGGGAAGTGACAAAATATATTGTGTTGGGTATGTGTTTGTATAGGTGGCTGAGTGGTCTGTGCCTTGCCATGCCCACACTCTGCACAGCTCTGTTCTGGAACATTCCACTCCTCACCCTCGAACCCTGCTGTCACCAGGGGCTATGAAATGTGAGCATACTTTTACCCTGACTGGCAGAGGAGGCAGATCGGGGCGGCTGCGTAGGTGTTTGTTTTGCAGAAACTGGAATTTGTTGCTGATTTGAACAAATATTAGAACACTTAAGGTTTGTGTAGATTGCTGCTTCCTCTGAGGCTCCAAGCTGCTTTTTGAGGGTACAGTTACTTCCATAAAATTGCTTTCAAATGGATTAGTTCAAACAAGTTACGCGCAGGATTTTGATGTCCTTCACAGACACTTGATGGACTGAGAAGCCTGGCCAAACTCTGCAGCTCTGACCAGTATTGAGTTCAATATTTATGGCCAAGGTGAGCATTTTGGGTTAGAGGTCAGGGTTTCCATGGAGCACTTCCGTTGTCTGTGGGCCCCAAAGACTTGGGGGCCCGCTATCTCAGTGCCCCAACCGACTGCGGGGGCTGAGTGCAGTAATCCCAATCGGACACAGAGTGGAGGATCAGACTCTGCAGGCCCCCTTCCCACACTGCCCAGGGTAGCGGAGAGTCCCGTCCAAGGCGCCTCCCCCCTCAGCAGGGAGATGAGCCTCTCAGCCCACACTCTCGCCAAGTGTGGCCCCCGCCGACGGCATGAGGATTACAGCGCAATACAGAAGAGCAGATCAATTATGCAACAGTATCTATTTGTGACGGTGCCTGTACCAAGCAAACTGAACCCCCCCCCCACCCCTTTCCTATTCTTCTCTGCCACCTCCCTGGGCTTTGGGGTGAGAGGGTGACTTGCCTGGGGTGTCATTAGCACTGCCTGGTTCTGTTGGGAGAAAGGGGGAGGGTGTATAAATTGGGCAGACAGGTGAAAGCTGCAATCAGGTGATAATGGCCTTGGTGACAGAAGGGGATGAGTAGACAGTGGCACTGCCACCCACATGGCTCTCCCGCCCAACCCCTCAACCCATGCAGCAGGCACTCAGCACAGCCGTTGCACGGATAAGTTGCTCCCTTGCCTGCTCCCCCCACTCCATGCATCAGGCTCTGCCTTGCCATACGCATCCAATGCGATCAACCCATGTGCTGTATGAGGAGGTCCAGCCCTGAGCTGGACATGGCCTATCAAGCAGGTCCAAAGACTGGAGTCTTTGCACTGTGAATCATTTGGGTCAATAGGTATGAGAAAGGTTGACAAGTGTTTCTCAACTCAGTCCTCAAGGACCACCAGACAGTCCATATTTTTGCATCCTCTCAGCTCCTGGAACACCTAAACCAAACAATCAGGCAAGCAAGGCAAGTGCAACAAATTCCTGGTTTCTCCTATGTTGGGAGAAACACTAGGCTAGATGGATGGATACGTATGACCCAGTAAAATTAACAACAGGACCTGCATTGTGTTAATTTTATTTTCTTAATACGGCTTAATACGGCTCTTACTGTATTTATCAAACCAAGTGAAGGCTTACTATAGGTCATAAAATGTATTGTACCATCTCCATCCGTGCCCCTTAATGATTCCACTAAACTGAAAGTTGGCTACTTTGTGATTTATTGGTTACTTCATCTCAGAAGGAGTGTGACTTCTTCCCCAAATGCTGCCACCTGCTCCATCTCTCCAGGAACCGTGCTGTCACCAGAGCTGGTGCTGCCTGGTCCCCTCCAGAGCTCTGCACTCTGTATTAGCACCCCAGTATCACTCAGAACAGATGCAAGCAACCTTTTGAAGTTAACAAGTGACTGGAAACACTAGGATTCGTCTTCTAAGCAAGCCTGAAGTTGACGGGTGTGAAGCATGACAGCCATCCCAGGTATCTTTTACAGGCATGAGGTTAGGCAACATTAGTAAAGAAAAGTTTTTAATATATTGCCTGGCCAAAAAAATCACACACTTTAATATTTCGTTGGACCACCTTTAGCTTTGATCATGGTGCACATTTGTCAGTGTATTTTTTCCACGTGCTTATGCTTATTATTTTTCATCCAAATCTGCAATAATTTCTCTTCTAGATCTTGTATTGATGACAGATCTACTCCGTAACGTCGTCCTCAGCACAAAGACTTTCAATGGGGATAAGGTCCAGACTCTGGTGGTGGCCAATTCATGTGTGAAAATGATTCCTCATGCTCCCTGAGCCACTCTTGGCATTATCATCCTGGAATACGCTCATGCCATTATGAAAGAAAAAATCTATTGATGGAATAACCTGGCCATGCAGTAGATTCAGGGACTCAGCTGACTTCACTTTATTGCTGCATAACGTTGCTGAGCTGTAATAATGGTCCAATCACTGGATCTTAAGTAGTTGCTGATGTAAATTCAAATGGTGACTTTTTTGACCAACCAGAGTATGTTATACAATAGCTTATAATACATAAAGCTATTTTCTGATTTTAGTAATTCAACCTTGCACACTTGGGTAATAAACTTTGGTCTCTTCATTTTGAATAAAGAATATTCTTTAAATTGTGGACCAGGGGTGCATTTCCTGATAACAAACAATCTTAACAAATAATGAACAAGATAACAAATTGACATACACTATATGGACAAAAGTTTTGGGACACACCTCTTAATCGTTGAATTCAGGTGTTTCATTCAGACCCATTGCCACTGGTGTGTAAAATCAAGTACCTAGCCATGCAGTCAGGTTTACAAACAATTGGAAAAGAATGGGACGTTCTGAAGAGCTCAGTGAATACAAGTTTGTTACTGTCATAGGATGCCACCTTTGCAAAAGGTCATTTTGTGAAATTTCTTGCCTGCTAGATATTCTATGGTGAACTGTAAGTGGTATTATTGCAAAGTGGAAGCGTTTAGGAACAAAGTGGCAGACCACGTAAAGTAACAGAGTGGATTGCTGAGTGCTGAGATGCATAGTACGTAAAAGTCACCAACACTATGTTGACCCAATAACTGCAGAGCTCCAAACCTCCATTAGTATTATCCCCAGTGCAAAAAATGTGTGCTGGGAGCTTCATGGAATGGACTTCCATGGCTGAGCAGCTGCATGCAAGCCTCACATCATCAAGTGCAATGCCAAGCATCGGATGGAGTGGCATAAAACATGCTGCAACTGGACTCTGGAGCAGTGGAAATGTGTTCTCTGGAGTGATGAATCATACTTCTCTGTCTGACAGTCTGATGGAAGAGTCTGGGTTTGACGGATGCCAGGAGAACATTACTTACCTGACTGCATTGTGCCTTCTGTAAAGTTTGGTGGAGGAGGGATAATGATATGGTGATGTTTTTCTAGGGTTGGGCTAGGTCCCTTAGTTTCAGTGAAGGGAACTCTTAATGCTTCAGCATACCAAGACATTTTGGACAATTCTGTGTTCCAACTTTGTGGGAACAGTTTGGGGAAGGCCCTTTTCTGTTCTAACATGATGGTGCCCCACTGCACAAAGCAAGGTCCATAAAGACATGGTTGGGTGATTTTGGTGTGGAAGAACTTGACTGGCCTGCACAGAGCCCTGATCTCAACCCAATCAAACACCTTTGAAATGAACTAGAACAGAGATTGTGAGTCAGGCCTCCCCTGAACAGTATCAACTGTTACAGCTGCAAAGGGGAAACTACTCCATACAAATAAAATACAATTCATACAGTACTCCATATTAATGCCTATGGATTTAGAATGGGAAGTCATATAAGATCCTGTGGGTGTAATGGCCAAGTGTCCCAATACTTTTGTACACAGAGTGAAGGTAAAGAAAGGTTGAGTTTTGCGACATTTTCCCAGAGCCCTTTGTTATCCAACACTTAATGAATGAACTTTAAAGTAGTTCTTTGTTGGCTCCACCCCACCGTCCATGAGAGAAAAGCACAGACTGTTGATAACAGAAACATCAATTCCGTGTATTTCAGCTGTCAGATATATGCTTTATTATTGTGACATCAGATATATGCAAACTTGAAAAAAAAAATCAATGAAATCACACAAAGGCACAAAAAATTTATACCAAAAAAATTTGCCTATTAATTCAAAATATATTAATGGGCTAAAAATATGAAGTGGCTTCCTTGCCAAAAAGAACAATGGCGAGGAACGATAGGAAGAAACAACACTTCTCAAAAAAAATCATTAAAACAACTTATTGAGGTGGCTAAAAATACATTTTTATAGAATAGTTGCTGCAAAAAAGTCACAGCACAGCAGCATTCAGCAGAAAACCTTAGACCCCACCCCCCCAAGGACGTGTGCAGGCACTGGAATCACATCCTCCACAAGGCCAAAGCACACTCTACAGCAGTGTGTTCTTTGGTGTGCAGTGTTATAACTCTCTCCAGCCAAGCTTTGGGGATTCAACACTGGAGTCAGCAGGATAACTGCTGTCTCCCAGCAACCACCCACCAGCAAACATATCATCCTTTGCCATCTGACACACTCCAGATATAAGATAGACCATTTACATGCATCATGTGTACTTCCAGGTCACTTGGCCACAATGTCTGTAAAAAGTCCTTGATGGATATATATCACCTGGACATTTAGGCCGAGTGCAGAGAACCATTTTCAACAGGTGAAGTTGGAATTCAAGATGCTGGGGGTTTAAATAGGCATGCAAGTTCCATCCACTGCACCTACAGTGCTAGGTGTGCCTGCAATGGCATGAAAACCAATTTAAGTATCATTCAAGGCATCCCCTCCTGCTGGAAATTGTATATGGTTCCTCGCATGGTGCAATAGTAATGTGGTAACTGCGGGGTGATTCTCCTATGCACATAAGTCAAAAAATGCTTTTTTGATTTAAGCGTATTCTCCCATCGACATAAGTCTGGGCATCTGGCATAAGGTTAGGCACACTTAGGTGATTTTTGCTCTTTGGGTGGAGAAACCCCACAATATGGTCGTGTCATATGTAAATGACCCTTAAGCGTATTCTGTCACTGGCTTAAGTGCACTTAAGTGCGCTTTTCACTATGTGGTCTGGGGGGCTGCATTAAGTCACACACCTCTACATGACCAAATGCAGTACTGCAGTTTTTAGGAAGTCAAACGTAACAAAATAAAATGTTTTACATTTATTATACATATAGAAGTAAGTGTTACAATCCAAAACACATTTGAATTATTCATAAAATTACATCAGAATTATATTAAAATTATATAACAAATAGTATACAGAAATATATGAGTATATAAAAGTATATTACCATTAGGCAGATATTCAAGTGACGTCTGACTAGTCAACAAGCCTAGCAGATGAATCAATTCGGCTAAATGACTGGTCGATTAAAAAATAATTCTTTGAATTAGAATGAGTAAAAAGAAAATAGGTCCAAAGGCAGTAGTGTGTCCTGGCAATCCTGGCCACGGTGCATGTTGGCCTACTTGCACTCCTGCGAGAGTGAGACAGATAGTGACACCCTCATCTTAATGTACTGCAACTCATTAACACTGAATGCATCGCATGTTTCCGGGTGGATTGTGGAACTTTCCGTTTCGAAATCCGATTTGTCCTACGTTTTGGTACACATACATTCACTTCATACCTACAGTGCATATACTAGTTCAGGGGTCCCCAGTGGAACTACCTGACCAGGATACTTGCCTAATTGGTAACCATTCTACACTGAATGGGGTAGATGTGTGGACTTTTAGTGGCAGGGATTAGCAACTGGTTTTGAATAAAACATCGCAGCTATGCTGTAGCCTATGAGCTTGTTTAGACTATGCAGTTGATTGCATTATTATTTTAGCAGCAATGCATTCTAAACTTTCAGTCCATGCTACTAATAATACTAAGATTTACACCACATCTATTGGTTCAGCATGATTTCCTGAATACAGAACTGTTCTAAGTGAAGAGGGGGAAAGCAGATGGATTTGTTCTGAACAACAATATGGGTCAGTCTCACAAACTCAGTACCATAACATTTCAAGTTTCTCAAATTTTTAAAATTAGTTGATAACAGACACATTATATTATTTTCTAAAATGTTGATTTTGCCTCCGTTGTAGTTAACTGGTTGCGCAGTAAAAGAATTGAAAACGCAAAACAATTGAAGAAATGAATGTATATCTTCTTATACTAATTGGTTGTCAATCGTGGGTTATTTAGGGTAAGGCTGAAAGACAAAAACGTGGGGAGGCCAGGTGTTGCAGTGGTTAACAGTTTGTGTGAGGAACTTGCAGACTTGGGTGCGACTGCTAGTTCTAATGTGATATGGGAGACCTTCCATGACAAGTCCCTGAAGCTTACTGAGGGTTGTGTTGATGTTGAAGGAGAAGGAGGTGCCTCAGAAGGAGATGCTTCATCTCACAGGGCACCCTGGACATTATCGAGAGGAGTCACAGCACATGGCTTGATGCGCCATTCCATTCATGAATTGGAATTTTGACTGAATTCGCCACACCCCATAGGATGTTAAACTGGAATGACAGGAAGAAGAACTTAATTAATTTAAATTCTAAGAATTTCTATGAAATCACACAATAGTGAAACGTCATTTAATCTAGAAAAAGAAAATATCCCCCACACCATTACCACCAGCAACCTGAACTGTTGATACAACACAGGATGGATCCATGCTTTTATGTTGTTAATACCAAATTCTGACCCTACCATCTGAACGTCAAGACTCATAGATACTCATCTGACCAGGCAATGCTTTTCCAATCTTCTGTTATCCAGTTTTGGTGAGCCTGTACCCACTGTAGCCTGTAACTTGTTCTTAGCTGACAGAAGTGGCACCTGATGAGATCTTCTGCTGCTGTAGCCCATCTGCTTCAAGGCTCAAAGCATTGTTCATCCAGAGATGTTCTTCTGCATACCTTGGTTGTAATGAGTGGTCGTTTGAGTTACAGTACTGTTCCCATTCCATCAGGTGAAACCAGTCTGGTAATTCTTCTCTAACCTCTGTCATCAACAAGGCATTTTCACACAGAGAACCGTCACTCACTGGATGTTTTTTCTTTCTTGGCCCATTCTCTGTAAACCTTAGACATGGTTGTGCGTGAAAATCCTAGCAGATCAGCAGTTTCTGAAACACTCATACCCGCCCATCTAACACCAACAACCACGCCACGTTCAAAGTCTCTTAAATCACCTTTCTTCCCCATTCTGGTGTTTGATGTGAACATTAACTGAAGCTCCTGATCTGTATATGCATGATTTTATACATTGTGCAGCTTGAATTGATTCTCGATTTAGTTCTGTATAGCGTACAATCCTGTTATGCACTAAAATTGTTTACAGTTTAGGCTACAAAAAATAATTTTTACGCCAAAGTATCGCCTACATTATCATTTTATGTTGCGACATTGACCAATTTATTATTATTATTATTATTATTATTATTATTATTATTATTATTATTTAAAAGAGCGTCAATGTATTTCGTATCCATTTAGGGCGACCTCTGGGTCTCTGCGACTGAATAGCATGCAAACCTTCAAATAGAGAACGTAGAAAATAACGAACGAGTCTGCTAACTCCTTAATTCACCAACTTGATTACGATCGAAGACAGTTACTAAGGGTTTCCGGAAATCTTTAATTAACGCACGAGGTATAGAAGTATTTAGCTTTGCGAAGCTTTCGGTAAACAATTTCACCAATTTAAATCAAATATAGGCTAATTAAAATGTAGTTTTATTTATTAGGTATTGTCCTGCAATCTGTATACCATTGTTATTTGAGAATTTTACAGATGTCCATGAATAAGTCCATTTGCACAGTCATTTTTATAAGAAAAACTAATTAGGCCTTCTATAATTACAAATTGTAGTTTGTTTTTTCAAAACAAGTTTTATTTTTTTATAATCTTGGTTATTAATCAGATAAAAAGGTTCAAATAAACTGAGACACGATATGGTTGTGCTTGACATGCTGATGGCCCTATAAGGGCTTAACTCGTTTTTGTATTACTTTTTGTCCCCGATTCGGCCAGATTCAGCATGTTAGTCTTTCCTCTAACTGAAATCTCCACGCAGGACCCTGTAGAATCAAAAACACCTGCTTGCATAGTTCTAGGAGTTTCCCCTGTTTTGGTGCATTAGTCGACCGCACTAAGATGTTTGGCTGCCATGTCTAAGAAGTTTGCTGTTCTGCGTAAATGCTGTCGGATAACCTTTGCCTCCTTAAAGGTAACTAAATAACGGATTTTTTTCTAATTACTCTTATATGTTGCTTTAAATAGCAAAATAAGTAAAGACAGTCTTCTGGGTCTTTGAAGTCTCCTACTGTTATTTTCACGTTTCTGCAAGCATTGCATCATATTTTTCCGCTTTCTCTTCCTTCCAGTCTTAGCATTAAACGGTTTACACTCAAAGTGCGTTCTCTCGGTTCTATTTTATTTATTTTTAAAACTAAAGGCAAAACATCCAGACGGCAAGTGATTTTAAAGGGAGATTTGGTGTCGGACTTGAAATGGTGCTTTTCCCACCTTGCAGCGGGAACTGCGTAATGGTAATTAGCATGCCACAAACGAGGGGAGGCTATTTAGTAAGTCGTTTGAAGAAAGTGTCGCAGATGGAGATAAGATTGAAGGCCGCTCAAAGAAGGAAAGCACTTTGTGCCCAAGCCGTAAAAAGTTTACGCAGGACCCCGAGGGCGGAGAATCACCCTCCCAGCACTATGCCCCTTATATAACGCACGGGCCATGTGCAAGAAACATAGATTAAACGCATTCATGCGCCTTAAAACTATGTTTTCAATTATAATTAATGTAGCCTAATCTCTTATTGTTCATATTTAGAGCTGAGGAAAAAGGAACACTTGCTTCTAACTGCAGATAACAGCAATAAAGAACAAAATGGTCAAGTCAACAAATACACCGAGGCCGAGAACAAACATCACAAAAATCAGTCGGTCACGGTCATCCAACGGAACAAATACACTTTATTTTAGGACTTCGCGTGTGTTAAGCGTCTACGAATGTGCGGCGCACTGCGGCTTTCTGTTGACTTTACACTGGAGTCACGCGTTTAACTGTTGGGGATTAGCGACGCCCCCCGGTGGACTTTGCATCGCGATTTATGTAATGTAATTGTATACTTGTAACATATAATATTGGTTTTGTTGTGTAGGTGTAGCCAGATGCTTGGTCCTATTAAATTGCTAGACTAAATCCAGAGTGAGTGAAATTTCAGATGTATTAACAAAACAATAACACTTTTCATAATTATGCTGCGTTTAATTTATATCATTTAGAGTATTCAATTCTGCGTAAAAGATCGCTTTTGGACTATAATCTGTTTTTCAATGAAGTTGTTGTAAGTGTAGACCTACTTCTACATTTAAGTTGTGCTACTTTTGTAACAGTAAGCATTACGCTTACTTTTATAGAGTTAGTACATATTTAGTGATGCATATCTTTCGTCGAACATGTTTATTTGTAAATTTTGGTTTCCCACATGATTTCGGGTGTCGTCACAGACGGGATGTGTAAACAAATATATTGTGGAAAAAAATGGCCGTGTGAAGCAGATTTAACCAAAAAGTTTAAACGAGCAAAGAAAGATATTATACTTACAGCACTCTGTTAAGACTTCGGCCTTTTGATTAATGCTTATCACATATAACATGTCCACAGCTTATTCAAAATGTCACTACGACAGTTAAAGTAGCCTAATAATGAAGACCAAAATACAGCCTCAACCTAAAAAAATGAGATTAACGGAGCAGCACCGCAGTGCTTATATTTTATAAAATATTACCTGTAAAGCAAGCCAATAACAATGCTTTTCGTTTTTTTATATTTCATTGATGTACACGGAAACGTCATTAAACTGCAGTCAAGTAAATGAATCATTTATAGCTAAAATTGGTAATGTATATGTCAATTACACAGAAATACTCAGCATATGAGGATTTTTGAGAGTGTCACAGTTCCCGGGGCTGAACACGGCTGTGAGAAATCGATTTATTACCTACGATGGGTTCAGTGGGAGCCGCCTGACTCACCGACAACTTCTGCTCTGCGTTATTTTGCGTTTGGTTTGTCCTTAAAGACAGCTGAACAAGCACGGTTTGACTTCCGTGAAGTTTAGGAATGGCTCCAAATGAATATACCACTGTCACAGCCACCTCTGAGGGAGCAGATAACAACAGGTGATGCAATGCTATTGCAACGAGCCCACCGGTTTACCGGAGCATCAATTCACAGAAAGAGACCCGTTCGGGAGGGAAATTTAGGCTAGTGTTTTAACATATTCCGCCTGCTTCCGAACGGAGCATTTAAGTGTTGAAAATAGTTCCATTTGCACAGAAACTTTACATGAATTATTAAGTTTGAAAAGGAACTGTGAGAGCAAATATGAGACAAACTGATTAATTCGTAGAGTAATAAAAGCGGACGTGTTATTAATTATGAGCCTTAAAATAAGTCAATATTTAATATAATACACAGATTTAGGACCTTACATTCAGATGTATTTAATCTGCTTAGTCAGGTATAACAGAATAGCCTACTATACTCGTCCCCTGTGCATTGTTTAACTACCCCTTTTTTGGATTGTCAAATAGCTTTAGCCGGATGCACTGTTTTCAAAAGGTAATCCTAAATCCTTGAATCCATGCTGTTTTTTACAGTACACAAAAACCCAACACAGAGGAATCTTGAAAGTGATAGCCCTAGTTTAAATTATTTTTGACGACGTCGTCTTGTACTACGATGGGGAAAGACATTCTATAGATAAAGGAGATTATATATATATATGTAAACTTTGAGTGCTGAATGTCTGAGCGCATCGAGCCCATAATATGGAATTTATTACGATACATTTTCGCGAGACTGATGTATCCGCCGATCAAAGCTTCTATGTTTTTGACAGGAAGGTGGCGATTACATTATTATACCGTGAAGGGAACATTCTGTGATTTCTTTTCAAATGTGTTTAGCATTTAGCTAAGCTACCGTTTGACTTGACATAACCTCTGTTTGACTGACCTTCTTCAGAACCTTGGGGGCTCCGCACTTCCTCTTGTCCCGCGGTCTTATTCAAAGCGGCGATTGCAAACAATTTAACTAGTGGGCTGTGACAGTCTCCAGGCGCCTTCCCATAAACTTGCTAGCGCTAACCCAGCTGACTAAAGCATCAAGGGGTTAACAAAGTTAGGGAAAATTGCCTAATTTTTCCGCTAAAACGCAAACGCGCCATACTACTCAACAAATAAGTTTTTCATTCTTTTTCAGTACTTCTATTCAAATGATTCGCCGCATTCTTCAAATCCTAAAACATCCTTCGAATAAAAGAAAGATTGAAAAGAATAAAACAAAAGCAGTCGTCTTTATTAATTACTGAAAAAGATCTCAAATTGAAAGAGATGGCTTGAATTACAAAAAAGTGTACATTTCATTCTATAGATTGACGGCTGTGCCGTCTTATATAGTGTGTGAATGTTTTAAGTTTTAATTTAATTATTGGTAAATGTATGCAATAAGTTAACAGAAAAGAAAGAAATAACTAAATGATTTTAACGGTCTATATGCATTAGCTTACTCTTAAATGATGTAGACTATCAGCACAGTGCAGTTTTCCATCATTATTAGTACTTGGACAGTTAACTGTCTTAATTGACTTTTAACAATGTACAGTTGTCGTTCTCTAAGTCCAGAATTGTGCATAATTAACATCATTTATTAAATAGTCTAATGGAAAAAAAAGTTATGCCTGATGACTGGTTTCCTAATGGAATTATTCAGATGAGATCTCCAGTTGTTAGCGCCGGCCAACAATTGATACCACACTTCGGTCTGAGGTCAAGACCATCAAACCAGTGCTTGACAGAAAACTACCCAAAGACAGAAAATAACAGTGTGCATATAAGAATTAACTTTTTACATTTATTAATGAATTTATACGGTTGTTAATAGTGAGACAAATGTTGACATTCACAGATGCGGATGACTGTTTTAGCTGTGTACCTGCTGTAAGTATGATAGTTACTGACAACCGGGAACAAGTTCCCTGTATGTGTGAACATATATAATTGACCAAATAAACCTGATTCTGTTTCATGTTCATACTGTTTTGTCGGCGTTGAATCAGATCAATTGTTATTAACCGAAACCCCAAAAGGGTGAATGTGCTTTACGTAGCCTATAAATGTACTGCTTTATATATATGGTGAGTTTCTGGTTTTCTTTTGGGTTGTATAACAAATATATTTATAAACCATGTACAGACGACCAAGTTTCTGAATCGTGAACGCTCATCATCCAAGCGTTAGCAATACGTTTTCTTAAATTCTTAAATGATTAAATGTTTTGTCGGCGTCAAACATGTGAGTGTAGTTTTTTATGTGTATCCTACGAACTAGTTCACTGAGTTCCCAAACTTTTGCAGATGATATCTCCAGGTAGTTGGTTGCAGAAGTCCGTTGATACATTACTCACAAATGAATGATACCACTTTCATTCCACAATTAGACTGCTATGTTTTCGTTTGGTCGCGTGACGGGATAAATGGTCATGTTCATAAGCTGCATGAGGCATTAAAAACTGTTACTTGTATTATTTGGGTTAAAATATAAAATGAGAGATTATAGGAAACTTATAGGAAACAAAGGGAAAACGCGCATCCCTTATAGCTCCACCGGATTTCATTGAATATTTCCAGGTGACGCTAACACAATTTCACGTATTGCTTCTAAAGTCTAGACATACACAATAAGTAATATACAACAGATATAGAAGCACCAGTTTTAGACGGAATTCATAGGCTTGTTAATCACAATGTTTCAATCTAGGCCGTGGTTCTCTAAATTTGAAAGTACATCAACACAAACAAATGAAAGAAACGTAGATCTGTTAAAGATCTTTTGTAGCAGTCATTTTATTGATTTTGAAAAAGAAAAAGTAATTTATTGGTTTACCATGAAGTAAAGCTTTAAACAGCACATCTACAACATTAACAGTGTCAATTTCAAATGAAATCAATAATAAAAATGAATTTAACGGTAGGTCTATATATCCACCATTTAATAGTTCTATTCAAGTGTCCTACTTGTTGCTTAATAGAGGACATTGTTTGTTTGTGTATTAACGCCTCCAAAACTGTTCCTACCTGACAACACCGCAGCAGATACTGACTCACAGTGCGGTGGGCTGTCCATCGCACCGATTTCTAGAAACACATTTTTCGGGCATCCTTTTGGGTAGTGATTCACCAACCGGTGGACTAAAATTTCATCAGCGCCATCGATTCCACCCCTACCGGCATTATTTTTTTGGACGAAATGGACCTTGGCTTTGAGTTGCGGATGTAAATTGGCCCTCGGGGCAAAATAGTTGGAGACCCCTGCTATGGGGTCTAAAGTTTTTTCCGTCACCTAGCAAGTCTTACCGGGAGACACTGAAGACACTGTATGGTTTGTCAACTCACATGAAGTAAGACACTCTTGCCAAGGGAAGATAGTAACTTTGAGCCAAGCTACCCGCTGTATCTGCATGTGAAATTGCCATTTCACCCCGTCTTAAGCCCTAATTGTTGCAAAAAACTATTTGTGAAACTGCTCTTCACAAACGGTGGAGTCGCCGCGCAATGGCTAAGTACAGCTGGCCCACCAGAAAACTCAGCAGACCCAGACCCCCTCCCAGAAAAAAAAAATAATATGATAAATAGATAACAGCAAATGGTATTAGTTATATAATCAGTCAATTGTTAACTATCTAGCTAAAGCTAGTTATGCGTAAGCAATTCTCCACAAGGGCATTGTTATAATGCCTGGAATATACGTTTCTACAATTAGGCTGCATGTCACTTAATGATAGGGCAAAAAAATCGCAGGCGCAGCTATAGTCCTAACCTACAGGCTTATATAGTCTGGCACGCGAAGGATCGATTATGGAACAACATCTGCTGTTGCAGAACAACTATACGTTTTGAAACCTGTCGTAGTTGAAATTCGGTTTCGAATTGCTATGGAAAAAACAACTAAACGACATGTCACTTTTGGTTTCTGTAGCTGAATAACTCGCCTTTTTGGTTCGTTTAGCAGCGGTGTGGCTAGTGTGCGACGCTTTGTTTTGAGAGACCTTGACAGCTGGCTTTCACCTGTTTTAGGCCTGTCCTGGCAACCCATAAAACATCCACCTGCGGACGTGGGTGGATGTGGCCAAGGCAGTCTTGCCTTTTATTTATCTGTCCAGATGGTGTTACAAAAGATGCCATTGATTTATCGCATAACACATTTAAATCACGCTCATACCGTTTCTGTAGTTGTCCGGTGTGCTTGGTGAACCTGATATTAATTTGAATATTCACTCAAACCTATGAAAAACCCCAAAATAACGTCATGTATTAGTCGACAGCTTATGTGAGACTGAGAATCGAGTCTCTCTTTGAATTCACTTTAAAAGTCTTTAACTTGCGTGACGACACCAGATTTCACAACTTTTAGAACCTCGACCAACATCCTTACGTCGTTTTTCCGATTTAAACATTGTTGTGCGACCTATTGAAACAATCCATATAGTATCTTTAGATATATGGACCGTGTATTTGTTCTCGCCTTTATTATATATTACCGAAGAGAGACTTTAGAGTGAGGGGAAGAACTTACAGAAGGAAAATATAGGCGCGGCATGCCTATAAAACACCATAAACAATGGCGAACGTTGTGCGTGACAGAAATTGCGAGAGCCCATTGACTCGTTTTGATTTTTAATTAATTATGGCGTTGTTGATTATTATGGGCAGGTGGACAAAAGACGGTAGTTTCTGAAAGTTTGATTGACGAAAATGTTATAAATGTTGTTAAGAGGGGTTAGTGGGGTTTAATTAACTTCTTCCCGAGTTCAAGCGGCGCTGAAGGTGGGAGAAGTTCTCTAAAATTAATGAAAAGGGTGAAGTGTGGATTGGCATCATGGCCTGCTGTGATAGGCTACTTTTTCCACAAAAAAGAGAGATTGTGAACCCACGCCAATCAGCGGCTGCTAGAATAATCTCAGGCTGATTAATTTCATACTCCTTAAAAAAACAGAAACTGAATTTGAAATATTTTAAAAGCCATTTTTGATGCACTCTTTTATTTTGTATTAAGAGTACGTTTCACATCCTCTGGCTTATTGTTTCAGCTGACTTTGTGCTTCTACGTAGTGTTGCTGTTATTTTGCAAACGTCAGTAATGAATCAGCGAAATGACAGACTGACAGATAAGAACTGAAACACATAGCTGGACTTCTTTTTTGTTGCAATATTGATCGATATTTCGAAACTTTTATTAAAGTAGCCAAATTTACGCTTGGGCAGTTTTTATGAGCCTTTTAAAATGAAAATATACCTCCATACTGAAGTTTTTATAATCATATTTAATACGCAATAATATATCTTTGATAAGCGACGACTTCCATGTGCGTATCAAACGGAAGAGCTCAAGTTTACTGCTGACTTAACTGTATGCACGCTGACATGAAAAGTTACACATATTTCATCTGTTTTTTCTCCGCGGATTTCAGTTAAAAGCGCGCCCGGCCACAGTATGAATTAAAACAAACGGAATGCGCGTTCCCGTCCCACGCCGTGCGCCCTGATTGGACGGCGAGCCAGCGGCTATTCCCCTTCTTTCCTTCATGAATAAAAGAAAGGCCTTGGAACCTATCGCCGCACGCTGCTCCCACCTCCTGTTTCTTCCCTGAAAGTTCGCCACTTAAACTACCCCCAACCTCTGGCGTAGACTTTGCCATCAAAACTACCAGACCTAGAAGTACAACACGACAGAGAATATCACCTTTGCCCACGCCTGCCTAGGAGTGCTATATACAATCTCCCCCCTCCCTACCCCCAGCGTTACTCAAACACAGCACCTTGCATTCAGCGGTCGTTATTTTTTCCCCAATGCCACCTGCCGTGCGATTTACCAAGTGTTTTCTATTTTTCTCCTTTTGTGGGGTGTAGCGTTTTTTCCATTAAGCCTAATCGGACGTATCTTTTCTGTTTTTTTAAATATATTTTAAAATTATTTCAAAATCTGTATTTTTTTTCCTTATTTCCAGGGCATATAATTGCAAAATACGGACCTGTCTGTGTGACTAAAACTTCACATCGTCAGTTTGATTTTTTTCGGTGTAGCTACGATGGCTACGTTACCAGGAACTGTACCTCGAATGATGCGCCCGACGCCAGGGCAGAATTATCCTCGGACAGGATTTCCACTGGAAGGTAAGTTTAAAATACATTCTTGCTTTTTAATTGACAAGTATGGCATACGTTCAGCATCTAAATGTTTTAATTCCGTTTTGAAAAGTCATAATTATATATATATAAAATAACTTAACAAATATGTTTCAGAATTCACATCTGAGAAACAAAAAATATGATTTTACGCGCCCAAAAGTTGAAGACATCGTTCCTTCATAAAACATGCGTTTTTTGTCAACCTTTAAAACTTTAAACTCAATAGTTTAGAAAGATATAACATTAATCCAGCAATTCAATGTATCTTGAAGTAGTCGATTTTAGTGCATATGCTGATCGCCCGTTACAATTTATAAATGTCATATTCTCTTAATTTTGCAACATCTGCGTTTAAATGTCGTGTTGGACACAGTGCAAAGGCCCGTTTTTTAAGTGCGTCAAAGGATTTATGTTAAATACTATTCATGGGAACATCCAAGGATACCCCATAAATGTAACTTTTTATTTGTATGTATTGCGTTTATTCGGTGTGAGTCCTTCCGAGACACGATGTCCGTGCTCAAGTATCTGTTACACAATTGTCCAAAAAGACCGACGATAGTTGCCCACGCTTCTGGATTTGCTGAAGTACTTCCAGAGGCGAATCAAAACAAAATACACAACAAAGAGATGGCTCAAAGGATCACATCAATATTTGTATAGCATGACTAGGAATAATGGAGATGGAAAGAATCTCTCGCACTTCATCTCATCTGGAATGCAAAACCTGCCACTTAAGTGCCATTTCTCTCTAATGATACTTCTTGCAATATTCTCGCCAAGTCGATCGGGCCAGTCCGTTGTATTTAAAACGCTAAGATTGGGCGGCGGAAGACGCCCGACGACGCGGGAGCTCTGCGTCTGGAAAATAACATCAATTAATTCTCAATTCCAGCAAGAACAACAGCTGAACCGTGTGTGTGACGTGCGTCAACTTGAAAAACTTGAAAAATCAGTTCTGATTCTTTTCAGATTCAAAAGTTTTTATCATAAAACAACTGTCCTGTTTTATGTACAGTGATTTCAGCCATAAAATAAAAATATGAGTTGGGATGCCTGTTGAAATTATTATTATTGTTGTTGTTGTTGTTGTAGTAATGGAATAATTCCTGTAAATTTACTGAAGAGGCCAATAGTTTTAATAGAAATAATTTGAGACTATCACTAAAACAGTACAAGATCAAATGCAATTTTTTGGAATCTATTAAAATGTATAAAATATTAAATAAATGAACATCTATATTTTCTGAAGGAAATAGTTTTCAGAGTGACTTCATTTATGCTAATGTAAAAAATTAGGTATAGGCCTAATAATTTTATAACAGTTCAACAATGGGAAAATTTTAAAGAAAAGAATAGTCCTGGTGTCTGTGATGTAGACATCATCCTATTACCGCTGATTTTTTCAGCATTAAATAAAGATTGTCTATCGATGATGATGAATGGATTCCCATACAAGACTGTTCTATTTTGATATTTTGCTGCTCGTTTTATATCCAAATTACAAAAAGAATGCACACCGCCATTTCCTTTAACCTTCCTACAGTGACTGCAATTGAGCGTATATTTCCAGCTGCTGACCCCTAACTATGTGCTCTCGCGGTACAGTGTCAACCCCACTGGGCCAGGGCCGCGTGAACCAGCTCGGCGGAGTGTTTATCAATGGGAGGCCGCTGCCGAATCACATTCGACACAAGATAGTGGAGATGGCCCATCACGGCATCCGACCCTGCGTGATCTCGCGACAGCTGCGAGTTTCCCACGGCTGCGTGTCCAAAATCCTCTGCCGGTACCAGGAGACCGGGTCGATCCGCCCTGGGGCTATAGGTGGAAGCAAACCCAGGGTGAGTACAATAAAAGTTCGGGGTTGAGGAGACAGAGGCAGAACTCTACGGGTTGCGCTCCTGCTAGTGGTTTCCCTTAAGTAAAACTAAAAATCAAAGCCAATGATGTCTAGAGATTACGATTACGTGGATTATTATTATAATTATAATTATTATTATTATTATTAGTCATAGTAGTAATGTTTTTGATATTTTTGGATATAAAAATTAGGTTGAAATAGAAGGCCTACTGCTACAATTAATCCCATTATGTTAGCTTTCTTAGGCCTAATTGCTATTTTTATCATGCACATTTTATATATAAATGTATGAGTATATAAAAGTACATACTCTACAGTTCTGAAAATAGCTAGACAGCAAAAATGGAACTTTAATTTTAACTTTAAATTTAGAAATGGGTTTCTAAATTCGTTGTACATGCGCTTGGATGTTATTCGAGGCTTTCTGATCATAAATTTAATACATTGTTCATGTTGGGTCTATATAACTTTATTTTTACTAACGCTATAACGGAAACATAAGGGATCTTAATGTGAGACTGTACTTTATCCGGGTCGTTTTTAAAGATATCTAAATTTTTTAATCATCGTAACAAAGATAGTGACACCGAAACGAACTTGCATTAAGTAGTATGATGACCGTTATGATTTATGACTGTGGAGTGGAGCGCTGATTCAGCGCAGTCGATGTAAGTTTAAAGTTTTCGTGTCTTGTCTCTTTCGGTGGTTTTGTTCTGTGTGAATTTAAACCAAAAGCAGGTGGCGACGCCTGACGTTGAGAAACGGATAGAGGAATACAAACGGGAGAACCCGGGCATGTTCAGTTGGGAGATCCGCGATAAGCTTCTGAAGGACGGGCTGTGTGACAGAAGCACGGTGCCTTCAGGTGAGGCCTCTTCCGGTAAGCACAGTTTTTTCTTGTTAACATATCAGGGCGTCGCTTAAAACGTCACCACATGAGCGCGGCCGTGCACGGCCACAGAAAAATAAGGTCAAATCAATTTCTTCAGTAATAATGATCTTTAATATCCCCCCGGCCTACATATACATCTAAATAATAAACGCAACACACAAGTTATAACATTCTGCAAACGTTAGAAAATAAGGTGAAAATATATGAAGATTAAAATTATGTCAATGAATATGAAACAAAACAACGGTAACTTATGTGATTGTAACTTATGTTTACCTTTGTAGTGGCTGGCTGATATATTTTCTCAAAACCGTTCAGGATCCATCTTGAAAGTCACATTTCCAAACGCAGATAATAAATTCTGTCGTGGTTCTGTGTCCATCAGTGAGCTCCATCAGCCGAGTTCTCAGAGCCCGGTTCGGCAAGAAAGACGACGAAGATGACTGCGACAAAAAGGAAGAGGACGGAGACAGGAAGACTAAGCATAGTATTGACGGAATTCTCGGAGATAAAGGTAATCGAGTCGGTCCACTGTGCTTTGTAATTATCGAAATTTAAGGGAAAAAATTACGAAAAATTTACAAAACAACTATAATAATGTCTTTGAAATTTAATGTCATTCTGTGTGTTTTTTATTTTAAAGTAATTCAGGCTTATTTGAAAAAACTGTTTTGATTAAAGTCTAATCAAAATTATTCATTTTATTTACCTTACGTCAATTTCATAATCGGAGTTAGATTCTTCGAGTTCAGTGTTATTTTTTTTGTCTCTGAGTCTGCAGTTACGTATTAATTATTTATATGAGCAATGACTGAAGGGATTTGGGACTAGTCAATTAATTTGTATAACAAAATCGCCTTATGCTTTTTACATGGTAGTTTTGAACGATATTTGACAGTTCACCGATTTCACAATTAATGACAGCAACCACACCTATCCGGTTTGTTATAAAAAATTAACAGACGACATTTAATTTCATCTCCATTTATAGTCCGAAATCAACAAAGCAGCTTTTAAGGATTTTTATAAATGGTGTATTTCCGAGAGAATTGTTGCTTATGCAGTCTGGTTCCTGGAATGTGAAATTTTTACTGGAAAACAACTTTTAACATGGAGCTGAACAGATGGAGATGGAGCGCGACATAGTGAGGGAGAGAGGGAATGGAGGCGAGATTTAAAACACGCTGTTGATTTTTGTCTCACAGCCAACCACATGATACGAGACTCCTTCCCAGTGATTCAGTGAACCGTTTTCAGAGGGAGACAAATGTTACCAAATAAGGTGATCAAACATTTGTGTATAGGGTTTAAATAAACGGTCACAAGAATCTTTTCACTAAAAGTAGACCTATTCTCTTTTTTCCAAACTTGAAGATGAACTTCAGTCGTAAAAAGCTTATACTCCATTGAAGGTTTTTTTAAAGCAAAGATTCCGCGGTACAAAAGCGCGTAGCATAAAGCGGGCAGCTAAAAGGGAAATAGGCCTGTCCTTTCTCATTCAGAAACTCGCAAAGAAAAAAAAAACTCTGGACAAAAGGCCAAGAGGGGAAATAAAGGGAGATGAATTATTCAATACACCCTGCTGTTAGATAGTTTTGTAATACTATCGAATCGTCTGTTGGAAGAGAAGAAGCAAAACGGTCCATTCTTTCCTGCAAGTGGCATGTACTCATTCCGAAATCGCCACATTGTGCGAATTAACAGGGAATTTGTTGGTGTGCGCCCTTAACCACCAGTTTCACGTTCAAAATATATATGTATTTCGTTTTCATATTTTGTCAGTTTAGTAATTAGTAGTTTTGTTGTTTAGTAATTAGCTCCTCTTTCTTTCGTTGTTAAAGCCTCCTGCAGGACTCTGATTGTAACGAATGTATAGCCCCCCTGTGATTTAACTGAGATAATTGTTATCCCTGAACTTGATATCGGCCTGTCATACTCTTAGTTAATTCTGTTTGGGATTTTCCAGATTTATGTAGGCCTATGTATGTATGTACGTATGATTTATTCATTCGTTCGTTAGCTTGTTTGTTTGTTTACTTAATCAGTGTTTTAGTGTGGGCTGTGTCGCATGTTCTTCACCCCGTATCTGCCTCGGCTCCACAAAAGCATGAAGAAAAGGTCTCTAATCTATTGACAGGTCAGAAGGGATGTCAATTCATTTCATTTAATGTATAAATAACTCGTTTTAATACTTAAACGCATTAAACGTATCTGTCTTCTAAACATACGCGTTTGTTATTTGGTTTCATGGAAAAAAGTGTGTTTAAGTCGCGTTTTGTCTACTTGTTTACCTAATCTTTTTATAAATGTATCTTACTGTTTCGTGACGGAGGTATCAGATAAACATCCCGTTTACTTTCATATATTTTTTGGACCACTTAAAGCCAGCGTAGTAAATACCCATTTTTAATTCTCTGAAAGATTCGTCTTTGTGTTTGTTTTCAATTCTACCCTCTGAGTGGCATTTAATGACGTTAAGTCTTATTAGAGTTCGTAATGAAAACGCGGTCTTTTGAATGGGTGGCTGTGGTGGAGAGGGAGTTACAGCTCGAAGGCATAGTAGGAAACGCGTTTATCCCCGGACAGCTCTCACTCGCGGAGTTTCATGCACAACCGTTATGTTGAAGGGTTTTAAGGCTGATTAAATTGAGCCTTTTATTTCTTTCCACTTTCATCTCTAAACGGCTCACTCTCCTTCGCCTAAGGCGCAGATTGGCGATATTTTAGGTTTCTTTTAAAGTTGCTCAGATTTGATTTATTTATGTTTATTCGTTTCCTTGATTTGTATTAGAAGCTGACACCTTAAGTAGAGGCTGAAATGATGTAAAGACTGGTGAAAACGTTACTTAAAGAATTCACTTTCGGTTGCCAGTAGTTTATGTATCGCGTAGCCTATGCTGTGGTTTCGCTGAGGCGGGAAATTTGTTTTGCGGAGGGGGTGTAAATTTGAATTAAAACAGATAATGCTGTCAATTCCAACTTTTCTTTTGAAATATATGACCAATGTTACAAAGCCCTGTACTAAAGTAACTTGATCAAGCTTTAACTGTCACGAGCGGTATCAGTGTATGCCGAATGGTATTTCTAACAATTTCATTCCGATGCTGTCCGTTTCTAAATTTAAGATCATGTGAGTAGAGACTTACATTTTGGGAATGCTACACCTGCGTCTGTGGTTATAGAAAGTGGAAAGTGTTTGCTGAAACCTGCCAAGTTTAATTACGAGCGAGAGAAGGGGAGAGAAGCTTGACCGCGGTGAGGAAAAGATATACTTGGCTTCACACCTGGGGGTGATATTGTTTGCGGCAGCGGGCGGATTGAAAGGGAGAGTATCTATTCCTTTATCGGGTGGCATCTGCAGTGATTAAACCAACAAACTGGCTTTTGTAAATACGTGTTGGGGAGAGGGAGACGACGGACACTTGAGCAAATCGGCGGATTACCTGAGGTTCTCAATCTAATCAAACAGAGGCCAGGCGGGATTTGGGACTGTTGTGAGGTGGATCAGAGAAAATAATAGAGGGCAGTGGAAAGATAGTGGGGTGTCAGGCAAACCCGGGCTTCGGGCTCGGCTTCCCTGTGAATATTCAATTAGAAGGGAAAGTGCCGTTGGATAGTAGTCACGAAAAAAATGCGAAAGAAGACGTGAATCTTTAGAGAAAGCGGAGATAACGCTTCTGGAATATGACGCCATCAGTCGAGCTCATAAAGAAATGTATCTGCGTAAATAAACAACCGTGATAATGAAGGAATGTGAGATATTGGGTTTGAAATAAAAGCTGTAATTTTCCTGATTGTAGCCATTTTAATATATTTTAAAAGGGGGTTTTGAAAATGGAACAGCGATCTATGGAAACGGTAAAGGGCCACGGAACGACCCCCCCCCCACATACACTCTAAGCAAATGTTAAAGGATACTTCAAATTCATTATATAGAATCAGTGTGTTTTCACGTGCGGGCACACATTTCAGACCACGTTTAAGCAGGAGGTAATGTGTATTTAAGTCTAAAATAAGGCTCAGTCGAAGGAGAAGGCGGTAATACAAGGCTGGAGACCACTTCAAACAGATTCATCAGGAATGGCGAAAGAGATTTGGTGAAAGTATGGGGAAGTTTTTCGGCTATTAATAACATTTTTTCCTCGGGCGCGCGGAGCCACTCAATCTGCGCGTTTCTTGAAGCTATTTGGCTGGGTGGAAATTCAGGGAGACCCAAATGTTGGGGAGAGATAACGGAGCCATCACAGACAGTCCGCGTTCAGTGCGCTGCTGCATTAAACTCGGATTAACCTCCTCTTTCCTCCCCTCCGCGTTTCAGTGGAATGTACATAGGGACGTTTCGTTTAGAGACATATAGACAATCTGGAAAGTTTCAGTCAAGTGCAATGCATTGAACAAAGGCAATCATGATAATAAATAATCTCATTTAAACTATTGCATAAGTTCGTTCTTTATTATTTAGTTTTCATAAAATGTGAATACCTAGTCTATATGTTATATTTAATAATATTTGTGAGCGACGGTGCATAAATTGTTCTTTACAGCAACGATGATGTAACATTGTAAACCTTTTAACATTGTAAACCTTTTACATTGTGTATGACGAGAAAATGCACCAGAATTATTTCCGTATGAAACGTTGTGAGGCATCTTAGAATTGCGAGTAATTAATTTCTTCCACGTGACCTATGTATATATTTATATGAGCTCACTTTTGTGAATTGTATTGAAAATGGATATGGGGGAGGGGTGGGCAAGGGCACGATGAACTCCATTACTCAAACCCAGTGACGTAATTCGTGGAACAAATCAAATTAGCGAAACCAGCAACAAATGACCGTAATTTGGATTTTAAAAGGCATTGTTAAACAAATTCCATCGTTTTTAAAAGGAGGACAATACGATATTAATTTATAACAAAAATACTGAATGTGTTTTAGAACTGATGCCTATATTACACATGGAAAGGAAATTAAATTCGTTTTCATATCCTATTTTGAAGGTTCGAGGTTTAAGAACCGAAATAATCGTTTGTAATTTATGCTAAATCACGTTTTGTTGAAACTTGTCTTTTTGACATCAAACAATATTTATACTTTAATTTAACACAGGGTCTTGGTTTGCAAGCTTTCAAAGCACATTTTGATGATGGCTCATTTATTACTCCTTTGGAAGGTCTGAAATATGATTTTAGTCGAGCACATTCATTATTCACCTTACATGCAGTCCGTGAGGCCAAAATCACCTCTTTTGATTAAATAATATGATTCGATTTATTTTAACATTTTAGATGTTTAAGACCTAACGAATATTTAATATCCCCTTTCAGGGAGACAAAATAGATTTCAAAGCAAAGTAACAAACGTTAGGAGAGTCTGTGCTGATTTGAGTAGACGGATTAAATTTCCAGTAGGACATGCAGAATCGTGGCAAATAATGTCAACTAATGCCAATTTATAAAGACATTACTCATCCTCGGAGAGCAGAGAGTCTACATTAAACCCTTTCATCGGACAGAATATTAATATGCAATTATATCTGAACGGCTCGGGTGACCCGTGATCTTGGGGCAGACCCTGGAGTTGTCAAGAAAGGGATTTTGGTGAGTGTTTCGGAGTTTGCACAAAAGTGGAATAAGGAGGGAAATAGAAAGTAGGTGAGAAAAAATAGAGGCAGTTAGACGAAATTGAGAGGCTTATAGTCTTTGATCCTTGGGTACATTTGCTTATCGGAAACATTTGTGGCGACACCAACACAATGGGAGTTCATCATATTACAGCCCGCCAGTGCCGCTTTCAGGCCTGTCTGCCTATTAATTAAAGCGATTCTTTCCATGTGGGACATGCTCTATCTGCGCACACATATTACTTACCAGAATGGTTCTGGGATCTCTGGTGGGCTTTTCGGAAAGGGACAATCTCCCTTTTCGGGCTACTTATGGGAAATTCAAAAGTGTACAGAAGAAGACATGGGGATTTCGCTTTCATATATAAAGGCGAGTTCATAATCCTTTTTTGCTCAATAACTTTAAAGGATTTCATTTCTCTTCTCATTTAAAGGTTTAGGATCTTGCAGTTTTGCGAGAAACGGCTGTGGTACGTGAAGGTGAATGCTAAATTCACCACACTATCCAGCGAAAATAACCATCATTCTCTACAAAATTTTACTACAATGGTCAAATCCAAATAGCTCAAACGATTTCACGCATTCACGCAGTTTGTTCGTTTTTGGCCAGCTAGTAGGTCTTAACCCCAACAGGCAAATGATCAGTTTATTTGCACGTCGTTTTGCAGCAGCCACAATCTGCGTCTCTCCTCCTGCTCTGTGCGGTATATTTCTGTGACCCTCACCGCATGCGGCTGGACGGGTGGCAGCGTGCTAGATTTCAGGAACAAAACCAGCAAACGACCCGGGAAACGCCTGCTGACACAAATTAAAAGGAGAAATTCTGGCCTCCAGACGTCCCATTGCGCCTTCAAAAATATTTTTTGATACTGGACCTTGGCCGTAATTTCTGTGGCTGTTAAGTTTTGTTTCTCCTAAAACAAGAGAATCTCTTCCTGACCCCAGTAAATGCCAAAAATTGTCACTCCCCTAGTGCAAGTGTGGAGTCGTATTTTGATCTTTTGGATTTTATTTAATTCACTTTTATTGTTCTTGTGATGCAGTTTTAATAGTGGTGAATTAAGTTGGAATGAGCGAATCATCAATCGCTTAATTTTTTTTTGGAAATACCATGACTTTATTACGCACATTACGATGCACGCGGGTTGACTATGAATACTATGGTATTAATTTCAATCGACATATTTTTTTTTACTAGCCGTATGTAAAGTTCATAAAACAAACACACAATTGACCTAGGATTTCAATTAGCCCGTGAAGCACACAGCAAGTGCAGCTATTTAGGAAGAAATTCATACGTTTCGTTACGTTTGCCTTTTTGATTTAATTAGCCCAAGTTTGAATCGGATTATGCGTGAGTCTCGTTGCGTAGTCGAGGATTGACCGACCTTATATGAGAAGTTGGATTGCATTAAACGTACCGGGTACAACTGGCGCGCTTGCTCACCTGTTAGAACTAATTGCAAAAATGCAATTGTGTCCTGCAACTTTTTTCATTGTATGTGCTTTATATGGGCTTATGTGTTTTATTACGAATTTACGTTTTGAACAAACATGTAGGTCATTATTTGGCTACTTCAACCAATCATTAGGTAAGCTCACTTACCCCAGATTCGCCTCTTTATCAACGCCCAAGAACTCGTGGCAGACCTTGTTTGGAGAAGAGGGCGGTGACGCAGTCCGGTGTTCAGAAGTCCATTTCTAATCTAGCTTTAATTTTTGCCGACGGATGCCGGGAATCTTTATTTCTGTGGCGACCCAAAGGGGGCCTGATTAGCCAACAAAAGACGGTCATTACACAGTGCTTAAAAGAGCAATAGCAGCCAGAGACTTCCCCCAAATTAACGTTTAACTTTCCATGGGGTCACTTGTGTGAAAGCGACGAACGGACAGACGCTCCTCGAGACGGAACAAAGTCCACTCCGCTTTTGTTTTTGACAAGGTGGTTTCCATCCAGTTTGGTATCACACTTTTAGCCTACTTCACCCATGGCCCTCGTTAATGTGAGCGACGAGCACAAAACACTAACGTTACCGTAATTCGCAAGATAACGATGCGGATCGTAGCGTGGCACTTTCTTGTCCGTGTGCCCGTTTTCTGTCAGTTAATACACCCATTTTGTATGAGGAGGCAGTCAGTATATGTTGGCCATTTCAGGTTGCTGTATAGCTGATCACAGTTAGGGATGGTCTTAAAAAATCCTTTAAACCCGCGTCCTAAAAAGGCGAACAATAACATTTTACCAATACAGTAACTTTTGCGCCTGATCCGGTAACATGGCATCAAAACAGCGTTTGGCATATTTAAAACTCACAGAACTGTACAAAGGTGTTCCGTATAACAGCCTGGAATGAAGTAGCAATTAGTTATAATCGTAGATGAATGCGGGTTAATTTGGATCGGAAATCAAGTGAGATAATCTCAAACTTTCTTCAGAGAAAATTTTTAAGCTAAGAGTACTAGTACAGTTATAGAATTAAACACGCCACTTTTTAAAAAAGACACAAAATATTTGGTTTTATATAAAAGATCACATTTTAATTATTTACATGATACTTAAAGGAGAATTCTAAATAAAATTCAAAAAGTCAATCATTTAAACAAGTGATGAATTCACAGGGAGGCCTACCTACATACAGGCAAACCTATAACAAGGATTACATATAATAATAATCATCATCAAATAGATTTTAAGTATGGAAAAAAAAACGGTTTTAGGTCTGTTGGCATGACTGCCCATGAATAGCAGACGATAAACCAAATTGGGCTTGAATGTTTGCTGTCGTTATGTAGTTTCTTGCTATTTTAGTCTGATGAAATTAAATTGTTCTAACAGCGAATGCATTTATTAATATTTGCTTTTTCAAATAGGGCCAATCTTTTCCATCTGTTGTTAACATTATGTCCTTCGACTAATTAGATGCCCTTAAGATGTTTTACCGCGTGGTATGATTTGATACATGGACCTTTTGCGGCTGTTAGGGTATGGCTGTCAAGAGCTACCAGTTAGCATTTAAATTACATTCGGTTCAATAGCTGTTTTATCATTGGCCCTTGGAGTCTGACAGCTTGCTTGAACGGCAACCTCGGGGATGAGGATATATTTTTCAATTCCGTTTTCCTGTAGTCTCAGATTAGCAGCGGCGGCTCCGGGGATGTGAACAATAAGGAATCCCATGCTGCAGTTAAATTGGAAGGAGAGCCTGAGTCACCTTCCTCCTACAGTAAGTCGTCTTGCGCAACTTGGCGCAACTTTACGACCACCGCTCCACCTCGAGAGTAAATCGAAAGGCAGATACATTACGGCGAAATAACTAGACCTCTACCTATTGAATGAGGTATACGCGCACGTAAATACATGCAATGGACATTAAGAATAATAATGTAATTTTGTAGCCTAGAGGGCGAAGTACTTATGACACGCTAATAATGGCAATACATTTGAATGTGGAAGTAAACAAATAAAAATGTCATTAACCATGTTTTCATGACAAGGGGATCCTCAAATCGAAGTTAAGCACAGATTTCTTTTGTAGTTTTCGCGCAATAACAGATTAGACCATAACACTCCTTGTTTTTCTGTTTTACACGCCGTGTTATTAAATGACCGGTACACGAAAGAAACTAGCGAGCGTAGCTAAGATGGAAAAGTGTCTCGGCCATTTCAATCGACCCCCCTACCCCTCGCAGGTTTTTCCCCCGGTTTAAACGGTGACTAATGGGTCCGTTCCTGGGCCTCCACGGAACGCTCAATTAAGTCGGAAAGCCGCAGCTGACAGGAGAAAGCCATCCAGGGATCTCCAGATGAATCTGACTCGGAAATCATAACTTGACCAGCTTCCCCCCTCTCCTTTTCTAAAACTAACTCATTGAACTTGTCAGATCTAATTAGGGCATTTAAACGCCTATCTGTTTTGCGGGGAAACAGTGGGCGGGTGGGTAGCGGCTGCTGGTGCGGCTTTGGGGACATTTTTTTTTAGCGAATTCCCTAAAGAGAAGAGCAGGAGGTTGGTGGAGGCTTGGGCTGCGGCAGGGCTGGCGAGAGAAAGGGCTTCTCTGTGTGCGTTTTGCGGGTTTGTCATTATCGCTTCCCACCCCTGTGGGCAAAACAGGGGAGCCGGAGCGCGGAACGTGGCAGTCTGTCCTAATTAGGTATGAAATTAATTAAAATATACATCAATTAAAGGCTTTAAAGTTTTGCGAAAATTTTCACACTGTTTAAAGGTATAACAGTGGATTAATGGCTTACTGCCAATACTGAAATTTATTGCGTTTATATAATTCGCGCTGCCTGTCTAACGGGTGTCAGCCGGTTTTAAAATCCTGAGAAAATTAGGAAAATACCCGTACTGCTCCAATTATTTACTCCAGTGAGTGTATTCTTAACTTCCAAATCAAACAAGACAATCACGGCTCCTCTCCGTACGTTTAATTGACGGGAAATAGAACGATTCCACCCGATCGTCTCGTTGCGCGTTGCGTCGAACTGCTGCTCCGGGCATGTGTTCATGTGTCTTTTAAAATAAGATGTCGTTTGCCGCGAATCGTTCTTTTTCTTTGTTTTGCTTCAGAATAAGTGAAAATTCAATTGTCTTTTTTTTCTCTCTTGGCAGAGTATTTCATTCTTGAAAAGGAATGCCTTTTTCTCTTGTGTTTGGCCTAAGAAGCCTCTGATCTCTGACAGCCCACTCTCCCCATTGTCAGGTCAAATGGCTTCCAACAAAAAAATAGAAAAAGAAATGGGGGGTAGAGACCCGTCTGTTGTGTCTTGAAGCCCGCTGCATCGGCCATTCAGGCAACTTGATGAACTCCTCCAAAAAGTTTATTAAGGGGGGGGCAAACAATACGGACTAAAGCCTTTGGATGATCAGGCAGACAGTTTATAAACTCCGAGGCTATTGTGCCTTGAAGGCAGATGCATGAATACTTCTCAATGGGCTCCTTCCCAGTGACACGATGGAGCCAGACAACAGCGTGTTCAGAAAGGTCCAACTTGCGTTGCCGCATTCTCTGTGTTCTCTCACATTCATGTGCGTCTGTGATGTGCGGTGGCTGCCCCCCCCCCACGCCAAGCCCAGAACTATGGTGCAATGGGCTCTGGCTTACCTTTTGCATCCAAAGACATGTGTCTGTCCATATTCTAGGTTACCTTACTAAACTTTTAATGCCAGTTAAAGACATAGACGGAGATAAAATCCTTATATAGTTCTTAAGTTGTTTTACACTTCTTATTCCCAGAATTTTGTCCCCTTCACCTTGTTTCGCAAGCTTTAGGATTTGTAGCTGTTCTCAGTGCCAACATCATAATTGCAGTTACATATGAAAAACCGTTGTTTGATTTTCTAATTAAAAGGTTGCCTTCTGTAGCTTTCCCTATTCATTCAAATCCTTATCGATCAAATATCTATGCTTTTGGCCAAGTGTGTATTTTTGATGTCACGCTGCCCCATGAATGCCACCATAAATGCAAAAGATATTTATGTCTTTGTGTGACTTTGGTCCATTGGCCAACTTTATGGCACTTTTCAGGTGAACAGACAGCGGTATAACTTTTAGATGGTAATTCTTTGAAGGGGCTTGTGGAATGACAGGAGCATAACCTGCACGGCCCTCAAGCAATTAACAGAAACATTAGCCCTCGTTCTTTTGTGTGACGCGTTCAGCTGCTTTCCAAGTATGATTTATTGAGAGTTCGATCATGTCAGAGATGGAGGCTCCAAATCGTGATGTTGTGAAACAGCCCGACGGCTTGGCTGGCCATTGCATTCACCACAGACACTGTACTATGCCAAGCAGGGGATCTGTCATACGCATCATCAGCCGTCTGGCCGCCATATTGAGAGTCGCCTCCCCCCCCTTTTGTATAGCCAGTCATCTGAGAATAATGAGTATGCAAACTTCACTTTCGTGGCTCAGTGAGACTCTGGCTACCAGAGCCGGTGACAGAAACGTCCCACTTTTCAGTTGACACTGTGATTGTTATGTGTATTGTTTAAGTGATGAGATGCACCATTTCCAGACCAGCTGAATTGTGTTATTACGAGAGCAGAGGATAGGCTTAAAACATACTAAAAATTCCGAACCCCTGCCAAGCTTTCTGTCTCGGCACCCTGCCTTGAGGATTTTTTTTTTTGAGTTCTGTGACCTACGACCTGAGGCTGTCCCTTGCTTGACCTCTGTGTTGAATTGCCCGGTTCAGGGCAATGGGGGGATCCAGTAGGTGTCACCATTAGCCAGACGGTTGCCTCCCAGAGCGGAGTCCCAGTGAGATTGTTAACCAGAGTGGCTTTGGCGGGGTGGGTTAGCGGAGGCTGGATTACACTCTGAGGCCGCTGTTATACGGGATGAGGCCATCCTAAACAGACCACGACAAAAAGAGGAAACAAAGATCAATACTCTGTTAGTGTCTGTAGTCAGTGCTTATCTGTCTTTTCCTTTCTTTGCTGTCTATACAGCCAGTCGTCTTTATACTGCAATCGAGGAGGGCCTGTTCCGTTACTTGCCCAAAATGTGTTAATTAGAGGCTCTGCCAGTTGCATTCATGCCTTTGAGCCACCGCGAATTCACAGCGGTACGTTTCTTAGTGTCCGGGATGACGGAGGAATTCAAGGTCACCAGAAGCAGTAGCACAGAGGCATGATGGGATTGATGGTACTTTGGGACTGTGGGCTTGGCGTCTCCTTAAAGAAAAGTACTGGTAAGAACAGGGAGCAAGGGATTGGAGGGGGCCAAAGTGGCCAGCCTGCTCATTGGTCGACTTGAGTGGGTATCTGTCTAGACAAGAAAAACAATTTATTTTCTGAAGAGGCATTTAGTCCTCTCTCAGCAGTAATTCTGAGCCATGCCACAGGGAGAGACAAGAGCCCTCAGTGTAGCAGATTACTGCCTACAGGTTTGTATTGCAGTACAAGAAAAGTCCTGTTTAATGAACCCCAATGTTGGTGCCCCTGTCCCCCTGCTCAAAGCATTTCTCTTAAGACCTGCATGAACAAATGGGCCTTCTGTGTCATCCTGCCACAGTAGTGTCACTTTTTCAATCATGGCAGAAGTTGGACAGGGAGATGAGGAGGGGATTTTCACTCTGTGCTTTTATTAAGACACTTTCCTTCTGTGTCAGGAAGGCTCCCATATAATTCTGTCCTGATGTCCTTGTTCTATAGGATTTATATCTAACTCTGTATTATTATGGTGGATTTACCATGAGACAAACTCACCTGTATATAAATACGTACATACATTTATGTTATTGAAATAAACTGTTTTATATATATATATATATATATATATATATGTGTGTGTGTGTATATATTTATTTATATATATGAAGATTTTATGTGAGGCTGCCTAGGAGAAGTGGATGGATGGATGGATGGATGGATGGATAGAGTTTGAGGTCTATGTGTAACTATACCCATATGTGTAGGTACATGTGTTTAGACATACATCCTTATACATTTGCACTTGGTCCCCTTGCTGAACTCTGCTCAGTGACAGGGAACATGCTCTGCGACGGGGAATGTAATCTGTGACTGGAATCCCTTCAGAGGATCCAGCCTTCAATGATGTGACATGCCTGTCAAGTGGCTCAGCAGACTAACCGCCATGCACACAAGCAATCTGTCATTTTTACTATATATTTACAATGGCATATAAGAAAAATGTGACAGGACCTGATAGTCCAAAACTACCAAATGCATAGATTTACTAATCTGTGTAAATGTTTCTTTGTGTGTGTGTAATTCACTTAAGTAATTAAGAGATGTCTGTAAAATATCCTATGAAAGTTTACCTCCGTGTAAAAATCATCTTATCCATCAACAAATTGACTTGGCCTATATTGGTCTATAACAAATAGACATGACCTTTGCCTGCTCCACTTCTATTGGATACAGCTATTTTTGTGTGATTCTCGTGACTGGAAAAGTGAACTCCAGCCACTGCCAGACCAGCCCCAGTGCTTCGAAGCCACTGTCAGCCATTGTCTCTCATCCTCTTTGTTAAGCCAACTTGCTGGTACTTTGAGTCATGCTGACCCCCCCCCCCCCCATTCACATGCCAGTTATTTAACCCTTTATGGCCTTCAACTCCAACAGCCCCACAGAAATGCAATCTTCCTCTAGAAATGCAATCTTGGATGAAATCGTTCTCTAGAAATCCACCCTGTCTTCTGTGCCTAGCATAAAGGAAATAGAGGGCAGGTAGATTTACAATCTACTATGTTTTTGAAAAGCCTTTAAAAGCTTTAATGCTTTTAAATGCAATATAAAGCCCAAGGTTTCTATGTCAGTGCTATGTAACATCAGTGTGTTCTTGATGAGAATCCATTCAAACGTTTCTCAAACTTTTTCCTGCTCAGAGTTGTTCAGGATAGATGAGATTAAACAACTAAACAACTTTCTGGATTTGAGCAGTGAGAAATATTTAGAAATGTGTTCCTATCTTAGGTGGCTTTAGTTTTACCTTAGACATAAAGATCTGTAATTCATTTGGTAATATTATCACCTGACACTTACTGAATCATCTGCTGTTAGTAATGGCAACTTTACACATTTATGACCCAGTTGGTAGTAGCTGTATGTCACCTGGCAGTAGGTGCGTTAGCTGGCAGTATTTTTAACCTACTTGGCAACCTATAAATGACAAATCATTTGTAATCAGTTGCCAGTTTCCACAGCTAGCTGGCTGTATTTTATAGCTTTTCAGTAGTTAATGCTGGCTAGTAGTTTCAGTCAGAAGTATTAGTCAGATTGATGAGATGGTATATCCATTATACACTAGGTTTGTTTTGTATTCTTTTATGAAATGTCTTGCTGGAATTATATTTAAACAAAATACATAAAACATGTTAGAGGCTGAAACTGAAATGTATTCATTTTGAGAAAACAACGTGATAAGGTGAGACCAGAGTCCCAGACTATTTTCGTGAACATTTTCACTGTAATATGGTCATTTATTTAGAGAATCAACTAAATCATTTTGAATATGAGAAGTGAGGGGGGGAGCTTTGAACGTGAATTAATGAAATGCGGCATCCGTCCCTCTGTCTCTCTCTCTTTTCTGTTGTAATGTTAAATAGGCTGCAGAGAAAGGATGATCCTGTCTAATTTAAAAAGGAGAAAAAAGTAGCGTAATTACACGCAGCGTTCCGCGACGCGCCGAAATTATTTCAAACTTTGCGTCGGCCGATTTTCTGCGCCTGCCAAAGCTGTCAGCCTGCAGTCCGCGGAGGGGATGGAGGCTGCACCGGGCGCCCGGGATTACGGCGACAGCAGGGCAGGCATGTCCCCGGGCGGACGGCCGGGGCTAGGCGAGCCGGCGATCAAGTACGAAGGCGCTAGTTGCGTTGCATAGCGAATAAGTTAGGGATAGCAATATGGTCGGCTAGTTTTAAAAATCACCCTCGGCCCATGCCACTTACGGCCATAACATTTCCCATTTTATGCCTCTCGCCCCTGAATCTTCATTAGCTGTTTATACGTTTTTCCTTACCCCCCCCCCGCTATCACCACCATAACGGCGACAATAAACATGTCCGTATAGTGTTGCAAATTAGAAATTTGTTCGGATTTTTTCCACCCAGTTAAAACGCACTTGGTGTGGGACACGGCGGCAGAGCGGCTGACTCCGTTTATTATGAACTGCGGGCTCATTTACTCACCCTTGCCCGCTCCTCAGGCTAAACGTGCCGTGTTTAGTTATATATACGTTTCTTTAAAAAGCCTTTCCCCCCTCCGATCGTACATCCACGGAGCGCCAAGCGGAGCTCCCTAGTGATGTGGAACTAGTTGCGTCTATGGAATAACTGCGAACAGGGGCCACGTGCACTAGTTTTGTGCTTTTCAGTCGAGTGAAATCGGTTCAGTTCAAATAAAAAAGTTTTTATGAACATTGAATGCGCTCGCCCCGTAAATGACGAAAACAGTGTTAAATCAGACTTGAAAGTGGTAGCCTACTGCAGCACTGATCCAGACACCGTTTGTCTGAAAAAGTTGTATACACCCGCCACGTGGAGTATTTATCTGGTCATGCAATGCCTAATCCTCTATTGTTAATCTGCTTCTTTTTGTCTTTTTTTAATTTATAAATGTTTAGTTACAGCTGGCATCTTCCTTGGCGCATTCCAGATGCATTACACATCAAACCTTTCTATTTCAAATCGTAGATTAAAGGGAGAGTCAGTTAATTTTGTTTTAGAGCAACTGAATGCCAGCTTGTGGGTGGGGAGGCTGAGTGTGTCAGGTGAAGGCAGATTTGTCTTGTAATCTGCTGTCTTTTCGATTTTTTTATGTTACCATTAACAGTAAATATGAACGGCTCCTCTGAACACCTCTGATGCTTGATTTCTTTCCAGTCAATACGTGAAAAGATTTTAAAGGACTGTTTGGGAGGCCGCTATATCAAGTTAAATTGGATAAAACTGGATAAAAGCTGAATGTGAGCTGAGGGTTGGGAACAACTGCATGATTTCCTTTCTTGTGTGGCTTTTTGTTTCATTTACAGTTTTTTGCTAGCTTTCACAGTGTGGAAATTACACGGCATGAATCATTCCACACCTGGTCCCATGCTGTGGGGTTGCTGCAAATCTACCTCGCCAAATAATGCACTGGGTGAGGAACGGCTGACAGGAAGAGGACCAGTTGCAGTTAGCATGGCTACAGTGAGCCATGGGATCTGGCAGGCAGAGGTCAGAAGTTCAGGTGCAGAAAGTAAAAATCCAGACCAAGATTTTGTTCCAACCAACCAGTTGAGTACTCTGTAACTCTGACTCTTTAGATTCAACTAGTTGGTTGAAACAAAATCTTGGTCTGGATTTTTACTTTCTGGACCTGAACTTTATACCTCTGCTAGCAGGAAACTTCAATGTTCTTTGCCACACTCCTGCATGTTGCCCTTCTTATATGTTGAACTGTTTCTTTGCCCATCTCGGTCAATTTGACTGTTTTGAGGCAAGGATTAGCTGGAGTTTAGAGTCAGGAAATGAGCGTTGTTATCACCTCGAAGGACATCAGCCAGGTATTGGAAGAACTCACCTGATACTCTTAACCGGTGCCTTCCCGGTAGTAGCTCTTGAAAACTAGAATAGCTCTTCCTTTGCCAGTCATTGGTACACCAGCTAAACCGTTATGTCTCTGGGATCTATACTAAGCAGATGTGCACCGACCAGATCTATGGTGCCTGACCCGCATACGCTTTTCCATTGCAATGGAAGGTAGTCATCTTTGGTCATCTGACAATACAATTCGTAGAGTCGTAGGGTTCGGCTGTGCCCCACACGATCAGAAGACACCAGAAGCTGCCTGAACCTCGCGGGCAGCTTGTGCACAGGAATCTCTGAGCTGCACACCTGACCTTAATCACCTGTTGAATTCCCTTCCATCACTTCTCCAGACCTGTGAAAGCACAGCTTCCCCCCACCCCTCCATCACAGTCTGTTTTGCTGCAGTCCTCGTTCCAGAAGCCCTTGCATCCAAAGTGTCTGGCTGTCAGTATCGTACAGACACCTCCACACTGCTACGCGGGCCTGACAGGCTTCCTTTCAGGCCTAAGGCCCCCTGTGGCGTCCAGGCTAAAGGCCTGAAAGAGCCAAGAGGCCCTCCGGCCAGCCTTGGGGGAGCGGGGGTGTGCCACACCTCCATGCATATGACAGGCGCTCACAAAAAGGCCAGCATCTCTGCAGTGCTTATCTCTCCCTTTTTACCCTCTGTCCTCTTTCCTTTTTATCACCTTCAAGCATGAAGCAAATTATTTGTTGCAGGGGGCCAAAGATTTTGAGACTTGCTTTTTTGTTTCATTCCTTCTTCTCTCCCCTACCTTCTTCTTCTCCTCCTGGCCTTTTGAAGGGCTGTGAATGGGTGGGGGGGTGTGTGTGTGGGGGGGGTGACAGTGCATGTCAGGTGATGTTTGATTATGGTTTGGAAAAAGACAGCGAGGTTCCAGGCATGACGTTACCTACCACCCAAAGACAGTGAGGAGGAGGCCACATTTGGTAAAATCTCACTCACGTTGTTTCAATGAGACAGGGAACTGCACGGGGAATTGTGTAAGCGAGAGTTCTGGATTTATGTGACGGCTGTACCTTGTCAGGTTCTGATCTGTTCTCTGTTATGCCCCAGGTGTGCCACCTTAACTTCCAATCTGCCACACGCCCATCCCAGAGTGCATGGAGCTGTGTGTCACTCTTGACATGATACCGTTGTCTGTATTTCATTGGTGTGTCTTTAAAGGTCACATGATTGTAGCGCCAGTGCTGTCAGAGTAACGCAGTAGCCGTTATCTGGGGCCTCTGCAGACAGGAGCAACAGGAGTAGCGGAGCGGAAGCGGCTTATCTTTGCCCGGAGAACACGTTCGTTTGCAGAATTTCTCTGAAGTGCCCAGCAGGGGGTGTGTGGTGCCTCTGGGGCACCTTGGATACCGTGATCTGATCCATTCCCAGAACATGCAAATTGAGCCGTCCGTCAAAGCAGAACTCTCAGCCCCCAACCTCGCTTCGATCCCAGAGATGGGGGGGTGCAAGAGAGAAAGAGGTGTCTATATCCAGCCCCAGAGCTAGAGAGATTGCAGCAAGACAGATGCATGTCAGAGATAGTGAATCAGATCGCAGGCATGCTGCCTTATTATGGGATGCTTGCATAATGAGTTTTTTCTTATTTTTTTTCCCTCTCTTCTCAATGACTGACAAAAGTAGCAACAAAAAGTGTACGCAGCGTTAGTGCGTAAGCCGGGGCGTGGAGGAATGATACGGTGCAGCCTGTTTAACACGCTTTTCCGGAATGGTCCGTTAGGAGCTGAACCACTGCCGCCATTCGTTGCTGGGATGACTGGTGGTGACACTTTGCTTACATTTGGTTTAGGGATGCAGTGCGGCAACCTTTTCGGGGGGTGGTCGTAACTGGGATATTGGCCACTGTTTAATAACGTGGTTTCTGATTGGTTAAAAATGAACATACACACACACACACTCACACACACGCCTCTTTCTGTTGTATATCTGGGAGGGCCAGCCAGCTGATCTTGAACCCTCAGCAGTCTTTCTTTTTATATTCTTACCCCGATGTGTCTCTCCTTTTCTCCTCTTATGCCCTCTTTCCTCTCCATTTTTCCATCTCTGTCCATGATTCCGTTGCTGTTTGTCTTAAATTTCTCCTCTTGATCCTGTCACCTGCACTCACCTTAAATGTTTCCGGGCAGTTATGTTGGGAAGGATGCTATATCCAAAAAAATAAATGGACCAAAATATTGTCGCCAGTGTTGGGCATTTCAGGTCCAGAAGCTACAAATTTAGTCTAAGATTTTGTTTCTACCAACCAGCTGAGTATAAAGAGTCGCAGTCACAGAGTACTCAGTTGGTGGGTAGAAACAAAATCTTGAACTAGATTTGTAGCTTCTGGACCTGAAATGCCCAACACTGATTATTGGACAGATGTGGAAATACTGGCCATCACCACCTCCATGGGCAATTCTAGATGCTATTTACAGGGGCTCCAGCTACCCCATTTCTTTTTGTCTCAACCCCCCTGAAAAATTATTTTTCTAAACCCATTTGGTGATCTGTCCTGTAAAAGTGTGAACCTTACTTGGGGTAGAGGGTCAAATCCTAAAATAGCCTCTGACCACTACCCCACGTAGCACTTTGTGAGTTACACTTACTGTGTTTGTGCACATCCGGGGACTATGTGGGCAGCAGGGCAGCAGAGAGGGGTCAGGGTCTCAGTCACACGATACAGTCCCCAAATCACAATCTGCTGCGGCAATCATGGGCTTTACCATTTATATACATGTGACCAGCCACAGTGGCCCCAGTCTGCTGCGCATTTCCAATGGCTTTCTCGGGATAAACCACTCCACCGGGACAGGTGGGGGGAGGGCTTCTCCTAATTAGCTGGATTATTCAATTAAGAAAGTCTGAAACTGGGTGATCTGCCGCGTCTGATGAGAAAGGATGCCTTTTGCCAACCGTGGTCAGTGCCAGCGTTTGTGTGTGCGTGTGTGTGTTCTGTTAAAAAGTCATTTGCAGACGGCACCCTCTGAAACGGGGCGTTTCTGCAAGCCAAATACGCTGGAATTAGCATGGAGCCCGGAGGAGCACACATTACCTCAGGACTGTGCGGTGGATAGCAGGTAATTAGGCTCTAATTGCATAATAAATACAGAGTTTTTTTATCTATCACTATTTCGGGCACCTGTGAAGGGAATTACAGATGTAACAGTCAGCTCGGGCCTGACACTGTGCTTTTTTGTTATTGTAGGATGGAGTAAATTACTTGGGAACAGGTAGGGTACCAAATTGTTAGTGTTAATTATTTCCCATTTTATCATCTATCTTCACAAATAGGCAGTTATTGTCCAGCTAAAGGATGAATGTAACAAGTAATTCTGAGGCTTGGTTTAAATCTCCTTATAACAATAAATGACAGACAATTAAAACCCATAGATCATGCATCCATGCATCCATCCATCCATCTTGCAGAATCGCTTATAGGGTTGTGGGAAGGCCTGAAGCCTATCTCAGGAAGCACAAGGCACAAAGCCTGGAACACCCTGAATTGGATGCCAGTCCATTGCAGATGTCATAGGTTACGTACTTCAATATATATTACATTCTTTTGCCGACCTACTGAATCTGCCCGTTACAGATTACTGTCTGGTTCAAAATTATTCTTGAGAATCTGCAGGCGGACGGACTGTGCTGAGGTGTCTAAGTGCCACTTCGTGTCTGACTCCGGGGGCACTTTTGGCCGGATTCTGGTGGAAGCAGAGATTGGGTTTTGCTCATGCCTCATTCCCCTTTCTGGGCTCTTTACCTATAACCACGCCCTCATCGCCGCGGAGGGTCGCTGGCCTCCTGCAGGAGGTCACCGCCAAATTGTCCTGTCGTGCCGTGCAGTGACACTCCGCTGTGTCATTTCATAATGGTGATTTAGTGACAGACCATTTCACTGCATCCTCCGAAAACTAACAAAGGGGTGCCCAGTCAACGCGCATTCATTCATGTCTGTGTGTCTTCAAGAGCCCCCCCCCCCAGGCCAGAGCTGGGACAATCTGTCTTTATTAGCGGGAATGGCGAAGGAATTGATTTAATGAATGTGGCCTCACGGCTGGCGTCCATGTGTAATTCCGTTGAGAATTGCTGAGCGTGAGCTCCTGGGGGGTTGTGGGGGGTAAAGTGAAGACTTCTTGAGTGGTTTGCAATGATAGCCGCTGCCTAATCCTATAATTCCTTGTTTAATTAAACTCTGCAGTTGGCTTGAAGGCTGAAGATGTTTGGAGGGTCGCTTCTGGTTGTTGATTTTGTGAATCTGTGGTTAGTCCCTTTCCTCCAATCCCGAGTCACAGGCGGTCATGTGTGTGAACACCCGCAGCCACTCATAAACACCCGGGTATAACCCACGTCCATAAAATCCCCTGTGTGTTTGGCCTTTCGCAGTCCGTCCAATATGGTTGTGTCCAATGCAAAATACAAACACCTAAGATGTGCCGGTAAGGCAGGAGGTGATCTCTACCCACTGTGCAGCCGCTGTGTGCCAATGGCTGCGGTCGCCATTTCCATCTGTTGGGCGTCTTTAAACCTTCTCTAGGCCTGGGCCCAACTGCAGGACACCCAGGGAAGCTTCCTAAGATCAGCAGCATGTTACTTTACAGCTCAGTGTTTCACTAGATGAGCTAGCATGAAGCATCTTTCTCTAAGGTCCAACTGAAAGGCCAAAGGTGGGACCGGAAAAAGCTCCTGGGTTTCCCCTCTGTTGGGACTGTGGTGTACTGGGAGCATATGACCTGTGCTGCTGTATATTTTGTTAACATGAAAGCTCCTAAATTAGACTGATATCTCAGTCTCTTTATGGGGAATTCCTCCCAAAAGACACAAAAACAGTGCCTCCCCACGGATGACCTTCCCGCCCTTTTCAGTATAAAAACTATATTAAAAGGTTTCCCATGAATCCTCGGGGCAATGAGGGTATAATGGAAAACTGATTAAGGGAAAATTGCTATCTGAAGACAGGAAGCAAAGCCTAAAACACTGTTTTAATGAATTGATATGAAATAAGAATAATTTCCTTTCGTTTTCTGATTTGTAGCTTAAACAGCTTGTACAGAACTGCCACACGTGGTGCTACTTTCTTAGGTGTGCTGGGCCTCCTGCTCACCCTCTTAGGTGTGCTGGGCCTCATCGTCACTGTCTTTGGGTGGTGGGTTTCCTTCTCTTTGGTACGCCTTGCCCCCTCCTCACTCTCTTTGGTGTGCTGAGCCTCCTCCTCACTCTCTTTGGTGTGCTGGGCCTCCTCCTCATTCTATTTGGGTGGTGGGCCTCCTCCTCACTCTCCTTGGTGTGGTAGGCCCCCTCCTCACTTTCTTTGGTATCCCTCGCCTCCTCCTCACTCTCTTTGGTGTGCTGGACCTCCTTCTCACTCTCTTTGGTGTGCTGGACCTCCTTCTCACTCACTTTGGTGTCCTGGGCTTCCTCCTCACTCTCTTTGGTGTGCTGAGCCTCCTCCTCA
>JAAGVU020000123.1:22743057-22765487 GCA_011763525.2 Mormyrus iriodes | reverse complement strand
CATCTGTCAATGTCATGGATGCAATTTAATCAGCCCACCAATGTTTCACATGTATAACGACGATATTTCCCATGTTGGCTGAGATTTCATTGGCAGTGGCTGAATATCAGATATGTGAGCTCACAAATGCATTACTGTTACAGTATAGGACAGTTGGGTTTATTGTAAAAAGATCCATCATAGTAGTTTATCTTTTTTTTCTCATCAGTTCGTTTTTTCGTAATTCAAATTTTGTGCCATGCAGCAAACACATTTTCCTTCCGGTTAAAAGCGAGAACTTGTGTATGTACAAAAATAAGACAGTGTTATCGTTGGCTGAATGTAACCAGTGACAAGATGACGCCTAATTAGCGGTGGCAGTCTTAACCGAGTGCTGCAGACGTGGACTCTGAGATGCGGTGGAACTGGCTCGATATTGTTTTGTGAATATTTACATGTTACCCCTGTTGTTTCTGCACCCTGGGGGCTATGGCAAGAGAATAGCAGGACACGGATCTGCAAGGTGGTCCGAATAGATTAAGTCGAGCCCCCTACCCTCCCCCACAGCCATATTTTGGAGCTCTGGAGATGCCATGGCTGCGTTCCGATACGGGATTGTCTTCTCAGTGGGCCTCTCATACATAAATAACCACAGATTAAAATAATATTTGCTCTCAAGTACTTGCCAGCAGTTGAAGACACAAGAGTAAACAGGCTCTTTAAATCCCTGTTTATTCCTCCCCTCTCTTTCATTTTTTTGTCTGTCTCCATGGAAACAGTGGAGGACCCAGATATTGTTTCTGTGGACTGATTTGTTAATCCGTTTGACCCTTTGAACTTTTTTTTTTTGCTCATACTCTGTTCTGGTGCCATTTGGTAAGCGTCACCCGCAGCCGGAGCCACCGGTAACACGAGTTTGATGGCAGGATTAGCTTGGCGTTGGGTTTGAATAACAAGGGGCTGTGTTCGGGATGCGAGGAGCTCGCTTGCTGACAGCCGCCAGATGCGACCTGACGTGAGCTGGCGTTGTGCTGCTGCCGGGGGCTGCTGAATCTGGGTGGTTATGCTACATCCCGCTGTCTCTGCCCCCAGTGACCCAGCATTCCCGCTGACCGGTCTGGTGTCACTGGTGATTAGCTAAGCATTCCTAGTGGCTGACACTTTCCCCTGTGACTGATAGAACATACTTGGTGGTTGTCACTCTGTCCCCGATGACTGACACTTCATCCCCATCCTCCTGACTCCTACTCTGTCCCCCTGATTCCCATCTTGTCCTTACTGATTCACAGTCTGTCCTCAGTGACTGACACTTCATCCTTGTCCTTCCTGACTCCCACTCTGTCTCTCCTGACTCCGATCCTCTCCCTACTGACTCACAGTCTATGCTTTATTACCTGACTCTCCATCTTTGTCCCTCCTGACTCCCACTTTGTCCATCCTGACTCCCATCTGTCCGTACAGACTGTCCTCAGTGACTAACATTTCATCTCTGTTCCCCTGACTCCTATTCTCTCCTTACAGACTAATAGGCTGTCTTCAGTGACTGACATTTCATTCCTGTTCCCCTGACTCCCATTCTCTCCTTACTGACTCACAGGCTGTCCTCGGTGACTGACACTCCATCCCTGTCCCCGTGACTCCTACCTTGTCCCTACTGACTCTGTCTGTCCTCCCTTCTGACTGCAACTCTTTCCCCAGTGACTATTGCTCTGTCCCCAGTGACAAATGCCGTTCATTTCCCTGGTCTAGGCAGTCGCTCGGACGAAGGCTCCGAGGTGGACTCTGAGCCCGACCTGCCTCTGAAGAGGAAGCAACGCCGGAGCCGCACCACCTTCACAGCAGAGCAGCTGGAAGAGCTGGAGAAGGCCTTCGAGCGCACGCACTACCCCGATATCTACACTCGTGAGGAGCTGGCCCAGAGGACCAAGCTGACAGAGGCCCGCGTGCAGGTAACACAAGGCAGCCTATCTAGGGGTAACCCCCCCTTTTGGTTCACTTCCAGTCTGTACTAGATTATACTGAGCTGTACTGAAAAGCTTTGGGGCTCCATTATTGTCTTTTTCCTGACAAAGTGTCTCCCTCGTCCTTCTCCATGCCAGGAGTCATCAAGGTTAGACGTCACCTTCAACCAGACCAGTGTGATGTAGCGTTTGTGATTTACTAAATTTCGTTTTGTGTGCTGGCTCGGTCAAGAAGAACCATATTGAGTTATGGTTCAAAAAGTGCCGTTTTTAAAGTTTTCATTTCACAAGACCGATTCCTAAGTATAACAATACAGCATTATGTACCCGAGTCCAACTGTTTGTCTCCATGACTCCTGCAATGCCTCCTTTGGGACCTGTACTCGACAACCTGAAATGAGATGCATCATTTGTGGATCATAAATCCATCCAATGCTCTTTCAAGGAGGTAACGTCTGGGAAGAGGCCTGGTCATGGAATTATAGTATCATGGCGGCTAACTAGACCACCTGTTACTGCCTTATAATCAGAAAAAAAATACAGCCTCATCCTCGTCTTGTTCAGGCTCAGCATGAACAGACACAGTCACTTATGTATCCCGAGAGCACATGGCAAATACACACTGATCTCTAAGAAAATCCAGATACCAAATAGCAGGAGGAAGACACAGCCTGGTGACAGGGAAGGTATGAAAACTACGTTTTGATATTTCTTCAGCTGATTATATGCCTGTCTCTGTGATTTCACAGGTAATACATTGTTTAGTTAATTAGGGTATGTCAATTAGAACAATCACTCATTATTTTTGTGTCTGCTTTGAAGTACTCACTGTGAATTTGTGGCTCTCTAAAGCTATAAGTCCTCGTTAATTATCCACTGCCAAAGATCATTTATTCAGACGGGTTGTGTTTGACGGCTGGGACGAGGAGGCGCATTGTGCAAAGTCTTGCAGGCTGGCCATTTTTCATCATGCAGGCTCCAGAGCCCACTGTTTGTTCTTCAAATTTGCGTCTTCAGCCAAAATGTTTTTTGGAAATAGGGTTGGAAGTAGGTTCGAGAGTGTCTGGACCAGATGGTGGTGTGGTATAAGAGATAAGGCTAAGGTGGAGTGAGTGAGACTAAACACGGTGGCTTGCTTAGGTTCCCTGTATTCCCATAATTTTTAAGAAACTGGGAATCTCAGATTGTGTTCTGTATGGAATCATGGGTATAGAAAAATAATCCTTTTTCTAAGTTTTGCCAGCTATCATAACGTACTGTACACTTTTTATCAGCCATTGCTGTTTATCAACCGTTACTAAAGAACTTAGAGGAGAAATGTTTATTTTTCTATATTTCCTTTAATGTTAGTCATTGTCAATTTAATAGTCACTATATCCATCCCCTTTGACTTTTACAGTCCTTTACTGAACTTTTCATTGGTCTTAATATTCCTTTATGTTTGGCATTTTTAGTCTCCAGGGGTCTGGTGTTTTTGGTTTATAAAAGTGGGGTGCGCCCAAGATCCTGACCAGGATAAGCAGTTAGAAGATGGATGGATGGATGCATAGACAGATAGATGGCTAGATGGATGAATGGAAGGCAGGGTGCATACCAGAGGCTGTGGATTTTCCACGGAGAACCTTGCCCCCACCCCCAGCCTGCAGCAGTTGTTTTCGAGTAGTCATGTGGGCCAAAGTCTTCTGTAGAGCTGGATTTAAAGTGCCAGGTTCCTCACTTTGGGAGCATAAAACGTGTCTCAGACAGGCCCCTCTTCTGCTTGGCTCTTGTAGCCCACGGGCCGCCAGAACATTGAATTCGTCTTTTGTTCACTTGTTCCCTTTCAGCAATCAAGGGCCTCACTCTCCTTGGATGGGAAACTCCACAGAGGTCAGTGTGCACCAACTGTGATATGATGTGGCAGATAAGCCATGCAGCCGGTTCAGCATAATTCGCTTGAAGTGCTTTTGAGGTGCTTTGTCTGGTTCGAAGTTATAAAGGCAAGCCTCCTGTGCTCAGAGCAGCCGGCCGGACCAGAGCAGCTGACCCGGGACAGCATTATATCTTGTAATTTCCCCTCGTTATTTTCTCATAAGCTCCATTTGTTCCCTTTTTGTGTTACGTAAAACTTTTACTCGAGCTCCAGGGAAACCTTTGCTCGTTTAAAGATGCTCATTAGCTGTTCCAGGCCTAGAAAAGCAAACCTCTTCTCCTGTTAATTCTTTATTCAAGCTTGTGTCTGCGGGACACTTTGGACAGCCATACCATGTAGTTTCATGTAATGCTGAAGAAGAAATAAGAAAAAAAAACAAGAGTTATAGCAACAGCTGTTCTGGCGCGGATGGGGGGAGGGAGTGGATTCCTGATGGATTTCTCATTTAAACCTTTGGCTGGGATCTCCTCTTCCCACTGCTTTCAAGCTTGCCGGCCCTTGTAAACTCCTCTGTGTAACACAGAGGATCGCTCCTCTCCTGGGACCAGCACCCCCATCCACTAACTGCCTCCCCGCCTCACCAACCACATTAATCAATCAGGAGCCGCTCTCCCCTTACCGGCGTCCCTTCAATTCCACCCCCCAAGCCCTTGCACCCCTGACCCGTGGCTGCATCTCCCGCCATACCAAGCCAGAAGCCGACATAACGGCTTCTACATATGTCTTTGTCTGTCTCGGGACCTTCGGAAAGGAAGACAGATGTCAATAGGCCCGGCCTCCCTCATATCCCAAGTCCATACTGAAAGATTTATTTTAAGGCTGATTTTCGTAAAATATATTGCATTTTAAAATGTTTCAGCCATACTGGCAGGATGATTTGGGAAAAGAACACGGGAAGGCTTCGGGTTTTTAAATTTATTAGGATGCAGATTGTCCCAAGGAAAGATTTTCTCTCCTGAGGTCAAATAAATTGCTCATCAAACCATGGACAATGATTGTTTTATTTTTTTCCCCCACAGCACTTTGTGACAGAAAGTAGACGTCTGTTAATATCTCTGTCACCAGTGCAGCTCGGATAATAAGAAATTATATGTCTTTGAAAGGAGTCAACGACATATTACATGCAAGACAGGATTCTTCGGCAAGAACAAAACGCCACTGAAAACCCATTGATGGACAATGAATGTGGTCAGAACCATGTGACTGCAGTGCAAGAATTTTAGCCCCCTTTGACGTCAACATATGATCTCTTGCATGTGTTGACTTGGTCAGCTGAAGGCCTCGGACCTTTTTCAGAAATGTTTTTATCATTTCCTATATTTTGGCATGTTGTGCAGTTTAGAAAGCAAAGCCAATGTCTAAGGAGACTGTTTTGAACGCGTCTTGGAGGTTGGAATGGGGTGATTTTACTCGTACCCTTGGGATGTGAAGGGCGGACGATTCAAGCGACATACAAAACAACCATTTTGCTCTCCAACATAAATGAACAAAACTGTGCATCCACAACAGCTGGACCATTGCTTCCAAACATTTCCTAAGGCATATACAGCAAACTTGCTATGGAGCGATAAACAGACGATTATACTTGATGATATACTTTATCCCAGTTGGAAATTTATTTGTGTACAGCACCAAAGAAACAGAAAGTTCAATTTGTCTTGAAAATGCAGGACATACTCCATGGTGCAATAAGGATGAGCGAAATCAATAAATCAATAGCTAGATACGAAAATATAAATGGTAAAGAGTGTTCCTGTGATATACATAGTCAAACACAGATATGCAGCACGTCATTCTCTGTTTTATTCTCTTTATATCCCAACACATTTAGTTGCAGGTGAGTAGAGGAGCTTGTCCCTAATCTTGTCTCTTTACCTTAACTTACACACCCTCCCTGGCTCACAGCCATGTTATTAGCTTTCTTTATAAATAACAGCACTGAGTGATGTCATGTGAACAGCTGAGATATTTGAGCCATAGATAAAATTTGTTAATGGGGTTTCCCTTTATAATCTAATTCCAGAAGGCTGTAAAGGTCAACTGAAACTCAATTTTGGCCACAAATAAGGTCTCTCTGACAAAATGGCTACAGTTAACCAAAGTAAATGCTGCCCATTGGTCCCCAATTTCATGTGAGCCAACACTATGGGGCTTATCGTTCAGTCCCTCCTTTCCAGATTTTCGGATGTGTGCGCCCGTATGAAGGGTGACATATCAGCTGTCAGCTGAAACACACTGAAAAATTTGTGACATGTACAGATCAGATCAGGACTATCAAAACGTCCTATAAAATGAAAGTGGGACATCCCCCTCGGATTTTCAGCACTAAGTAGTGATGAAGGCTAGTGGCATTTGTGACTCTCGGTACTGAGGAAGAGGAGAGGTAATTCTCCGTCCATCCATCCACCCATTTTCTGTAACTGCTTGTCATATTCAGGGTCATGGGGGGTCCGGAGCCTATCCTGGAGGCTATGGGCATAAGGCAGGGAACAGCCCAGGATGGGGCGCCAACCTATCGCAGGGCACACTCACACACACATGCACAAGGTCATTCCTGTTGGTGCTTTAGTGGCCATTTCTATACTACAGTAGTGTGGGCCATAGGTGTTGGCATGGAGACCAGCCCCCCTCTCCATACCCACTCAAATGATGGAGGCCAGCTGGGTTCGGCTCACACATTGGCATATTTTGGAGCAGTCACAGGAAGACATCACTAAGAGTATTAGACTATGGCTCCAGTTCATCAGTTATCCTGGGCTAACAGACCCTCCACATTCTCCATGCATAAGTGGTATTTGATTTTGATTTGAATTCAAGTAGCACTTAGTTTTCCTAGTTTCAGTAACATTGATGCGGTTCGGGCTCATGTCGTGGTTGGGACAGCTCAGCAGAAGCCATACATGTGGTCGTATTGGCAGGGTCTTGCAGTCCCGAGCTCCCGAATGCCAAAACCAGACTGCTGATCGTTCATTTGGCTGCTGTGTAAAGACTCACCACACACAATGGTGAAGAAAGGAACGAGTCTGAGGAGGGAAGAGCAGTGAGGGGGGGGGGCAGTAAATCAGCTCTCCCAGATGAAGTGAATTATGTCCTACTGTCTTCCTGTAAGCTGAAGTTTTAAGGGGCAGAAATCTAATCTGGACGGAAACACTGCCACTCTCCGCAAATCTGTCCTATAGATCCCTTTTCATTAGCAATAAACGTCTTGCATGTGGCTATTATATTTAGGAGAATCTAATAACATCCAAGCATTGCCCTTAATGAGGCATAAGAATCAATTTGGCAAGAAGTCATTCTCCGTCCGACTGGAGGACAGAGTGTTTGAGTGCAAGGGGCTTAGCTTATCGAGCTAACAATGCTCATAGCCATACTGGTGCATTGACCACAGTGCACACCCACCATGGCCTTGCATCCCTTCCCCCGATGCTAACAAAGCTAACACTGCTCGCAGTGCTAACGGTGCATTCATCCACCATGTCCTTGCATCCCTAACCTCAATGCGAACAGAGTTAACACTACTCACAGTCAGGGGCGTACCTAGAAATTTTGAGCCTCCTAATAAATCACCTTGGGTCCCCCAGCCCAGTTTTACATATATTTTACATATTCAAGGAGCCCTGTCAAGTGCTGTTCCCCTGAATCTGCCAGAGTACCCATGCCCCTCCAACACCCCTGCTTGCGGCATTAATGAGAAACACCCTCCATGGCCTTGATTCTCATAGCTTAAAGCCAGCAATGCTACAAACCTACCAGTATCATTGTCTGAGGTCGTTCCTAAAAGTTCCTACTCCAGAATAGGTTCTTTTTACTCAACCAAGAACTGCTGGGTTGGGCTTATAGCAATAAGCTTTGCTGATTGGTTGACCACAAGTATTGGCACTAACTTGAAAGTACACAGACGCGCAGGGAAAAGAGACGGAAGTATTAGAGGAAAAAGTGAGCAAACGGAATTATTTTTGTATCTCAGTTACATTAAATGCATTAATGGATACCTTATTTTTTATTCCGTCTCTGTATTTCTGCATCAGAAAATTTGTTCGATAACTGGCTGTCTAACATTAGTGGTGCCAGCAGTGAAACTTGGCAGTGCTTCTTAGCGGGATAACATTACATCGTTTTTGTTGCTGGCTGTATAAATAATACATAAATAACAATAGGGGTCCATCAGCTTATGCTGCTTGGACTTAAAGGTCACAGTTCCTGTTGCGTGGTGGGAAAGTGACAATCAAAAGCTCCTGGACTTCAGTGGGCAAAGTGCCTATGGCCTGTTTTGTATTTCAGCTTGTGGGATTACTTCTCTCAGAATATCGAACTCTTAGATTAGCTGCAAATTGCTATTCTTACAGCAAGTCCCACTTAAAATTAGAGAGCGCACCATGCCATACATGCAGTTCTTAGTTCTTTTCTCTAAAAATCTGATCACAGATCGTACATGTGGGATAACGGAGATGACATCGAAGTATAAAGTGATATAATGTAACATCTTTGAAACCATATTGATGCAAGCAGCTAATTCTTTTTTTAACTTAAATATACAGTGCTAACAGAAAGACTTGGGATGCTTGCTTAATTACAGAAAAATGCTGCGAATTTATTAACAAAAGTCCATTGATGAGCAATGTTTAACATATCTGCGGGTTGTAGTCACTGGGGGTACTAAACACAAATGTTTGGTATTTTATGTTGTTGCAAAGGTGATACTAATTTAAAAAAGCACCTAACGAGTCTGTGTGCCAGTGAACCTTTTAACTCAGAACAGAACTTTTAGAACTATAATTTGGGTTGGATGTATTACTACATGAAACTAATGTTTTACTTAAAACTACTGGTTGTTTCTAATGGGATACATATTTATCTTACAAAGGTGTTACAAATCTTACAAAGATTTTTATAATAAAACCAATACATTTCCAGTATCTTTACTGAATTAAACAAGTGTCCCAAAACGTTCTATGAGCACTGTATGTATTGCATTCACTATGATGCAGAAATGTTAGTTGTACTTGTGTTTTATATAATAATACAGGCAAAGAGATTTTGGGCTCTATGTTGGCATATCATATTGGGCCCCCAACCCAGGCCAGTCCAATAATGGTCCAAATATGTTAGGGCTCCTATCACTGAAGATCCCTTGGAATCGTCCTCACTTTCCCCATTTTAGGCGCCCCGATTACAGAATGTACTTTCTTATATGTCGGATATTTGATTTAGATTAAACCGTCAGAGAATGCTTCCAGGTTTTTATGGCGGTGGTCAGGAGAGTGTGAGTTGGATGGTGGGGCAGTGGTTACCAGTGTATCACTGCAAGGAGCCACATTTTCAGTGTCATAGAGGAACAAACGGGATTTATGTAGATTGAGGAGGCAACAAGGCTGTGCAGATGTTTAAACAGAAGGCCTTTTTATTGGGATTCAAATGGACATCTTTCAGTTTCCCTTTTCTCCTAGTACTTATCACGCTAATCCCACCCTCTGCTCCCATATTTCCACTCCCAGCTACTTTAATTAGCATAGCGGTGGGCAGGCTATGGAGGGGCAAGAAGACAGAAGGAGACCATCACTTCCGTCTTTTGTCGAGTCTCTGTTGCTCCCCCCCACCCCTTCCGGTTGCTGATTTTAATTTTTGACTACCTGGGCGACGTGCATTATGATGAAGTGCTTAACGAGTGCAGCTAAGAGCTAAATGACTGCAGCTCAAGCACCATCTGGTGAGGGAAATGTGTTTTGTTAATCACAGTTGGGCATCTCGTGATCCGAAATCTGACCTCAAAAAACAGTCTTACAATAAGACGCTTTGATTTGGAATGTATGATGTAAAATTTGCAGTGTTCGATGGAGTCGTGTAAATATAGACAGGAGGAAACAACAGTTTTTTTACAATAATGTTGTATTAATGCGTTTCTTTTTCTTAAACCGACATCGCTAATGAGGAAATCAGACCTCGCATTTATCATGTGGCGTTAGCCTTCTCTGGTGTGACGGGGAGAATCGGAAACATCCTGTGGAAAAGGATGAGTTTCATAGATGCTTGTCTGTGTCCCACATGAACCTGTTTATCTTCAACAGCTGCATGCTGTAATGGTGGGCCTCCAGACGTCTCTCAGACTCCTCATGGTATGGCTTAGACCTCTGGTCCCCTATCCCTCTGGTCCCCTATCCCTGTTGCTTCGCAGTCCTGGGATCTTACCACCATCTGAGGCTAGATGGCAGCTACTAGGCTGTTTTGCTTCTCATCTGACGCTGTTCTCTCCTGCTCCCACCAACCTGTGAAATCCAACCGTGTCATCTCAATGTCCGTAACTCGTTGTTTCACAACCTTACTACAAACGGTCAATGAGACCGTTTCCCAAGTATATGTCTCTGTAGCAACCACTAGTGTAACTATCTCTCCGGAAACAGTTCCTGGGAAAAAAAAAAACTCATTCAAAGAAATTCTGCAAAATATCATGATGCATCTTTAAACAAATAATAAAAAATTGTTATAATTGTTGTTGTCTGCCCCTCAGGAGAAGACAAACTGACCCTTGTGTGTGTCTCAACCACCAGTTTACAATGGGCTTAATGCATTCCAGTGCACAGGAACCCTCCCCCCCATCAGCGGTACAGGCCTGTCCTCCGCTTTACCCCCGCCTCACCGCTTACCTCCACTCTGGCCCCGTCGTGTGTTTCATTTCACATCGGCTCCTTCCCATTATCTGCTTACTCCACCTCGTTTATACCCGCTTTGCTCGCTCACCTGCTCCAGCCTTTCTCCATTTCCCCGGATTTAACGCGGACCATCTGAGCAGTTGGACACATGTGGTCGATTCATTCTGGCTGGGAAAGAATGCGCTGATCTCGTGATCCGTGGACATGGGTAGAATCCGCATCTTTTCCTGTTGTCTTCCTGAGTCATAACAGTAAGGTATAGATCATTAAACGCTACACATGCGTTCGATATATAAAATATTTCAGCTTAAAACACAGTAAAAGTTCTCATATCTGGCAACACTGGACCAAGGAATTGTGAAATAGCTGGGCAGAATTTTCCAGATAGTTTAATATTACTCTTGAAAACACTAAATTGTAGCACATTTCTTACACTTTAATCCTTTTTATACATGCACACTAATGATTTTTGTACTCCTAAAAAATATATGTACTCTTAAAAAAATCATGATTTTAATATTCTGCTGTGTCGGACATCGCAAGGTAAATAATAGCGAAACAAAGCAAAAGACTGCTACATTGTGCCGCTCCGTAGGCACGCGATGACATGTATTGTGTAATTCTGTTCTTTATTTTTAGTTACTACCGTGTAAAATTTTTAATAGATAATTATTATGAATTTCTAATTTTCTCAATTAATTTAATTTTCTCATTTAACTCAAGTTTAAGTTTGTCTGCTCGAACTCTGCTCCCCGAAGACAAAACATGACGTGGTGAGCTACAGCCTCCTACAAAGCCTTTTGCTCTGGTGACAAGAATGGTGATGTTATGTTACATGGTGAAACGGGTCAAGACTGTGAGCGACTGTGAGTTCATTTTGCTCAGCAAGGACATTCCTGCATTAGAGCGGGTTTAGAGAAAAGCAACTCCATGAAGGGTGGCCAAGCAAGGACAGATTAGAAACACTAAATCTCTTTACTCCTGAGCAAAGACTGAGCAGAGACATGATCCATGTGTACAAAATCTTGAGGGGAATAGCCAAGGTCAATGCAGAGGACTTCTTAACTACTAACAGTGATTCAAGAACTTGAGGCCACAAGTGGGAACTAGCTGGATAGCAAGTTTAGCTCACAACAAAATAACTTATCTCTTTACACATGTGGTTGCAGAGGTCAGGAATCAGCTTTCAAGTAATGTACAGAAACTGTATGTTCTTCACCAGCTAATTCTGGCCACTTTTGGAAAGTTGGGTTGCAAGCAAGTTGAGTTGAATGGTGTCTTGCTTACATCTTTACCCAAGATCTCAGATACTGTTCTGAAATCGGGGTCTAGATCTGGATGGAGTAAAAGATGTAGGAGTAACACTAAAACTAGCAAAGGTGTTTTTTTCTCCTCCACTCGACTTCCTTGGTGTTATGTTAACGCAAGGGCTTGATGTTGGCCTGTCTCAACTCATTTGGTTCAGCAGTTGAGTTGTCCCACATACTTCTGCCCAGACAGCCTTACAGCAGTTGGGTTCATTCTTTAACCCATATGTTTCTGACAAAGAGAACTGATGTAGCTGATGTACTGCCCTGATGTGGAGAGCTTCTCCTGAAAATCTGGCATCAGTGTTTTGGAAAGCTTGTAGGTACCCTGAGAGTGGCTAGGGCCGGTAACATAGTGCTTCTCTCTCTCATGCTGGGTGTCTGTCTCCTCTGAGCTGACAAAGAGGAAGGAAGTGACTCTGATAGTCAGAGGAATGAGTTCAAGGCTTCTTTTGAGAGCCTGGAGGTCTGTCAGACTGATGGGACATTTGTGATCTGCTCTTTCATTGACAGATTGGTTTCCGTGGTTTACACCTTGCTGTCTGTCGTTATATATAAACACCATCTAACTTGCTCGTGCTGACCAGGGATCCGGGTCATGTTGAGCTGCAAAGCCAATGGGTCAGCTGACAGTGGGGAAGTATTCTTTTGATTTGGGTGTCTGCATTTTTTTGAAGGCTTAATCCATAATTCCTGTGAACCAAATCATTGTGGAATCCATTTTACCCAATGTGTGTAGCTTATACAGCTTTATTTATTCATACTTGTAGCATCTATTCAGCAGACTGAAATGACTGAACCTCATAGTACTTATTACCTTGTTGAGATGTGGGTTGGGTGTTTAATACAAGGTCTGTGTGTGTGGGTGTGTGTATATGAGCGTGTGGCCTATGTCCTCCCTTCCTATTGCTTGATCAAACCTGCATCTTAGTCTGCAATTCACAGAAAGCCTTTTTTCAAATAGACCCCCTCCCCCCCATGCATAGTGTTTAGCGCAGTGCATTGAGGGAACCATTGTCCGCTTCCTAGCCCCCCTCACCGACACCCCACTATTGAGAGTCACAATGGCCCTACCGTTTGAAACTCAGCAGAAGATGAAGTGTGCTCATAGTGTATTAAGCCCTGATGAATTGGTACATTGGGCCGCAGATCAGTGTGGGTCAGCCCCCACACGCAAAGGCGGCGGGGGCCTTGTCCCTGGGGACGTGAGCTTCACCGCTGGCTGCGTGGCCGCCCCATTCCTGCTAGCCTCATTACCATCACGCTCCTGCTAAAACACTAAAAACATTTTGCTCCCTGTGGCCCCATGACTCATAGGGGGTGGGTAATATTTAAAAAATCTATCTATCTATCTATCTATCTATCTGTCTGTCTGTCTGTCTCTCTATCTGTCTGTCTGTCTGTCTCTCTCTCTCTCACTCTGTCAAAATTCCCTTTCATTATTAATGTTCTTGTACGTATTCCAAATACATTTTGACTGAAAAATATAATTCTTTTAATTTCATCATTTTTAGCCTTTTTGCAGTGAGGTTAGGAAAATACTGTGTTTTACAGTTTTTCTTGAGTGCTTTGGCATATCTCATGAAACATACCTAACATTCTCACGACTATAAGAGATTAGAGACTATAAGATTTCTCAAAACAGTTCATGCATACAGCACAACACCATGGTTTAGCTGCAAAAGCCTGTAACTTACCCAAAACAATTAACTCGTGTCTCAAAAGCAAATAATTCCACCAATGAATTAGTCAGTGCCACCAAAATGAAAAGTACAATCAGCATCATTTTAACCATGAGAGCCAAAATGCTTAGATATATTGTCAGTGTGTCAGTGTAAGTACGCTCCTGAGCTCCATAATTCTGAATGATAGTCGGTTCCCACTTTCTCATTGTCACTGACCGATCATTTTTCTTTAGCAAACTGTTGCTTATTCATGTCAAAGACATCAGATTCAACATTGCAAGGCTCTGCATTACAGTATGTAACATTCACTGACAGGAGAAAGCCCTCGGATGCACATGTAACTTCTACAGATCTCAAGACAATAGCAAACGAAAAAGTCACACATCACTGTATAACACAAAAACATCAAAATGGCAACAAAATCATGTGCTGTGGAAACCAAAAACACAGAAATGCCATATGACTGCAGTTGATGGAATGTATTTTTAAATCATTTTGAAAGCTGGGTTAACTGTTTTTGCATGTGGTGGCTAACACGATGATCACTTGCACATATAGTTTTGGGTGTAAAACTATTACAATGGGAAACTACATATAATCTATTTTGACCAACAATACTAAAGCAACTGAAAATTGTGCCAAAGAATGAAATTTGTACAAAACCATTTTCGTATATGTACCAAGACTTTTGGAAATTTTATGTGAAGCAATGAGAAATGATATTCTGCTGTGCAAAAGTGACATTATGGTGTGGGGATTACACGTGTTGTTTTGCAAATGTTAATTGTCATTTGAGAAATGCTGCAAAGCAATCGAGAAAAACTGTAAAACCTTTGTGTTTGTGTGTGTGTGTGTGTGTGTGTGGGGGGGGGCAGTCTTCTTCCACAACCTGTTCTCTGTTCCACTTCATGGGGCAGAGTGGACTGCAGGTTCACAGACGCACTCGAGACGTCTGATGTGCGCCGCGGGGGTGACCTCCGGCCTTTTCACGGCTGCCCTTTCTGATGGCTCTCAGGGGGGATCATTTACAGAGATCACAGCCTGGGCCTCTTCGGAAGAATAATGACCCCCGGCCATTTCCCTTGGGGCACACGGCCCCGCACCACACTGAGTGGCAGTTAGGCGGCTCGCTGCTCGTGTATCTAGTTGCCCCTCTTGCCCAGTATGGAGCTGGTTTTGTCCATTGATTTAGCCCTTCTGATGACCCCATTGCTATTCCACATATTTGTTCTGTTGTATGTCCTTCTCACTAACTAGTCAGAGGTTCATTCACCATTTAATTAGTTCAGTCATGTGCAGGCAGGGCTGCACAAAGACATGGCTGGGCCTCTGGAAAATTGTATGGAATACCACCCCCCCAAACCAAAGCTACCATTATCAACATTTCTCATGCCCCCCCTAGTGTCTGGGCCCCTGGAAGTCTCCCCCTTTCTTCCCCCTTATGGGCGGCCAAGTGTGCAGGTGCTGGAGAACGACAGATTTGTCGTGGGGGTTCCAGCTAGTAGGCTTGAAAAGCTCTCATTTGGTCCTGGAGCTACGGGACATGGAGTCAGGCCTTCGGGTCGGGCAAGGTCGTGATTTCTGCCTGATCCTGCCAATTGCTCAACTTTTACCATCACTACTCCCCCCCCCCACCCATTACAGGGTGAATTTGGATGGTGAATTTCATGGAGGTGGGGGGGGGACGCTGCTGAGGGTGCTGCATGGGCTCCGGCTCCTACCTGCTACGGCTGACCCTTTTGCTTCCTCTGCTGTCTAGGTCTGGTTCAGCAACCGGCGAGCCAGGTGGCGCAAGCAGGCAGGAGCCAACCAGCTGGCAGCTTTTAACCACCTGCTGCCAGGGGGCTTCCCGCCCACCGGCATGCCCACTCTGCCGACGTACCAGCTGCCCGAGTCATCGTATCCATCCACCACTCTGTCGCAGGGTAAGATGACTGGCTCTGCACCCACCACACAACTAAAAAGTTTTCTCTGTACCTCCTTCCCACTGACACAAACTATCGCCCCCTGCAGACGGGAGCAGCACATTACACCGGCCCCAGCCCCTCCCCCCGTCCACCATGCACCAGAGTGGACTCTCGGCAGACAGTGGCTCCGCCTACGGTCTCTCGTCCAATCGGCACAGCTTTTCCAGCTACTCGGATACTTTCATGAGCCCCTCAGCATCCACCAACCACATGAACCCTGTCAGCAATGGACTCTCCCCACAGGTAAGCCTGGTTCCAAAGGATGAGGTGACGATGCACACATTGAATCTGCCAAATACTTGCCCCCAAGTATGATCACACTGGTCAAGTAATTTTTATAATCATATTTTGCCATATTGAGTAGGGAGCACAGTGACACCCAGGGTTGAAATACGCAATTAACAGATTTCTTCTTGTTGAGACAACTATTGCTCTTCATATAACCAATTAACAATGCAGGTTTATTTTTTAATGCAATTATATTCCAATGTTCTCAGTAATTGGAATAATTAAACAATTGAAAAATTATCACCAAATTACATTTTATCTGTATTCTGCTGAGCTTGGCAATGCGATTGTGGCTATAGGTTCCCAGGGAAAGACTAAAATTGAATTCTAGCTCTGAACAGCAGGAACAGATCTACGTCTAAAAAAAGATAATAAAACATTTGAATTTATTATGCTAAGCTAATGAGAACATGCACCTAATCTTCTATAACCAGGAGATAAGAGGCAGCAGTTGTATGGTGTTATTTTGCCTGAAGTAGGAGCTGTTTGGCTCTGAGCAGCCAAGGCAACCACTGATCAATATGAGTGCTAGAATGACATCGTCTGGCCTCTAGGGCGGCGCTCTTTGGTTTCCTGTGGCAAAAGTTCAGTCATGAACGTTGAGCTCATCAGCTTCCCCAGGGAGTATAACCAAGTGTAGTGCATTACTGAATGTAATTATATGTCACCGGCTCATAATTGGGTACAAATCAATAAGAGGAAGTAGATTCTCTCTGAATTTCTGAGGTGCGTACCGGCGTGTGAGTTTCATGCTAATGTGAGAGTCCCCTTATTATAAGAAAATGTGTTGGGGGTGGGAGTTCAGAGGCTTATATGTTTTCCTCTCTGGGTATATTAAATATTAAGATGAGACCTTTCACTGCGGGTTGATTCTTAAACACAAAATATAACAAAAAAATATTAAAATAAAGATGAGCGGCACTGATGCAAATCGCTGGCGAAGAATGAATTACATGCAATTACCAACCAATACTGGGCAACCTTGCCCCCCTAAGCAGCAAGGTCTGGCTAACAGGCAGAAAATAAGATTGCAATGGTGAGAAAGGAGTCGAAAATGAATTTCAATGCTGCATTTGTCCGCAATTACCCCCTCGTTCACACATGTTTTATTGGGAGCATTTTTTTTCTTGTCCTTCTCCACCTTCCTCCTCCTCTTCAAACATCTCTCAAAGCAGATTGGAGACGTTCTGGTATAGCTGTCTTTCACTGGGGAAAAAAGAACGAAGGATTTGGTGACAAAAAAAATAATAAAAAAGGAGATTTCTGTCCTGCTGGAGTGGGGAGGGATAACACGGGATTCTCGCAGCGTGTTTTGGCTGTTAATCGTCATGCTGTGGGGGGGGCTTAAATTGCTAATGCCCCCCCAGCAAACCGACCGTTTAACAAGGAGTGCTGAAACAGGTCCATCCTTTGCAGTCTCCCCCTTTTCATAAACCTCTCATGTACAGCTTGGCGGATTTGAGCACCAGGTACAGGGTGGGAGGATTACAGCACTTGTTGATTAATACCACCCCCACCCCCCGGCAATTAATGGGGATGCTGGATCCCCTTGTGCTGTTTTATGGAGACATTTTGAGTTTGACGTTCATAAAGACAGTCAGTGCTTACAGAACTGCGGTCAAAAGTGTTAGCCTTTCCCAGGCTTGCCCTGCAATGGATCATGGGTATTGGAGTTGCAAAAAAAACATATAGAGGTGGTAGACACAGGCATGGGCGCTTATTAAGTAATAGTTTTATGATGGTATTTGTGAGGGTGTTTGGTGTCAGTATTCAGTATGTGAGATGAACCTCAGTACATGTGACTGTTTGCAGGCTCCGGGTTTAAAACTGTCCTTCCTACTCACTCAACCTCCCCCACACCACCCCCCCCCCGCCCAAAACCCACAGACAGAGCCATGTGGCATTCCCATCAACCTCTTATTGTGAGAGATAAATGTGGTCACTGACAGGAGAATCGCAGTTAAAACCCAGTCTTTCACAGCATCAGTGTGCTTAACCCCCCCCTGCCCCATAGCATCTGGTGTGATCACTTTTACCTCTGTCTGTCCATATATCAGCCACCCTCACTCCCTCTCGCTCTGCAGTGATGCGTCTTTGTGAGGAAGGCAGCTGCCCTTTTCTGTTTCCCTGGAAGCGTGACCAGTGTAAGGCACTCATCGAGATTTCATTCAGCTGGGATGTATTTAAACACACAAGCACATGCATGCGTAAAATACTCATAGAAAAATCATACATAGCATTCTGATCCCCTGCACGGCCTGCAGATTCACCCAGAATATGAAGTTGGTGAATCCGAGACTGGACCTGTACTGCCCCCAAACTGGAAATAGACTGGGCCTTAGTATCCATCTCTATTGAGTATTTTATTCTAGGTCACACATATTAGTCTTTGTTATTATTTTTTAGCATTTAACCACAATTTAATACTTTACCTATTTATGGAATCCCATTGTTTATATTACCCCAACACACCTCCAGCAGGCCGAAGTGGTTGAATGTGGTTCCAGCTGGTCCAGAGGAACAGACTCCATGTCATGTTTTTCAGCTCAGTTTTCGTGCTCCATGTTACAGTAGCTGGACGCTACGAGGGCAAAGGGAGAACGTGAGCTTGGTGGAACCGATTCCCACTGATGTTACTGAGTATCAGAATCAGCTACGTATTGGTTACTACTATTGTCCAACGTGTTAACCAGGTGTGATTTTAATTCAGCAGTTGGTGTAGCTGGTCGTGGGCATCTCTTTTCTGTTCCCTTACTTTAACACAGATGGTGTTAGAAACCTCTGCAGTGTATGTTGTGAGGCCAGGGGTAACATTTTTATCAAACAATTGAACCTGTAACAGGATAAATATGGGAAGGGTGCAAATTCTGCCAGTGAGATGGGTTTTTGGACAGGGTGTGGCCCAGGTGCTCTTCAGTATATGAGCCATGCATGTTGTCATGTTGGGTCCTGATGGTCCCGATTGACTACTACAATAATGCCTGATGAAAAACAAGCAAAAAATATATTATTTTTAGAACAGTTTAATTAAAGATGTAAATGAGTGCCTGTAGATTTTAGGAAGTTTTCAAGTGTTGGAAGTAGCTAAATAGATGTGGCCACCCAGAACATGGGAGGGGAGGGTAACAAAAAACAAATGTGGATCTATAATCCTCCTGGAAGTGCGCGTTTCATACCCCATTTTTCACGTGGTTCTTGGCAAATGCTGCAAGCGAATTGCCCATTTGCACCATTACTGTATTATACGGACGCCTGCAGAAAATCTGTAAAACAAACAGCACAGGGGAAGGTGTGCCTTATGGGTCCACTAGTTTTCACTGTCATTTATTGCAAAAGCTGTGCATTAGTGCTGCGAAGTGCTGTCGCGAGCAGGATCAGCAGGAACGTACATGCTGCCATGAAAAGATGTTATGTAGAAATACGAAACAGCACAGATCTGCTTCTAATGTTCAGATACCTGGCACTCTCCAGCAAGGTGCTAGACTCGCACAGATATTGTACTTTATATCACTGAAAACTGTGCAGTTGAAGGAAACTCTCAACACAGCAGGCTTTTAAAATTGTGATTAAAATTTTGCCTTAAATTCTCAGTAGTATAGTGGACTAAAGTATAGGGTAAAACATGGAGATGGAATCACTCTAGATATGCCTGGAACACTTTTAAAAAACCTTTGAACGTACCTGAAAAAACATCTTGCACAGCTTATATGAAACATGTATGGGTGACATTAATAGGTACACCTAGTATTGGGTGAGACTCATTTTCATCTCCATAACTGCTTCAATGATTAATGAGTTGTTGTTCAGAGAATCCTTTCGCCATACCACGGGTGTTTTTTGTGTATTATGGCATTTTAAGAAACTGTGGACACTGTACTCTGTAAAAATCCCAGGCGGGTGGCTCTTTCTGGGATGCTGGGTCCGCTGTATATGGCACCAATATGAGGCATGTCAGCCATCCTAAGGCTGAGCCAAACCGTAAGTGGACCCCTTGTCTGCTTGGCAGAGCAGGCTGTTTGCATTGGCAAGCTGGTCTGCCTAATAAACTGGCTACTGAGTGTGCATCGTTTTAATAGTCTGTTAAAGGGAATCGGGGTGTATCAAGTGTTAATGACGCATCATTTTATAATCACCCCGTCGTTAGTGTTTCCACGGTCTGTGGCAGACACGGAGAAATGGAGCAGAATTTTCAGGATGAGTGGGCGTAGTGGGGGCGGAGCTTGGAGCAGAGGGGCACAGCAGCAACACCCTGCTGTGGTGGTTGGGAATCGGAGCTGGGGGGGGAGCAGAGAGGCACAGGGGATCAGAGGCTGCGAGCCGCTGCTTTCCCTTTGATCTGTGTCCCCGGGCCTGCCCGTCTGCTCCGCACGCGCTAACTGGCCTGTGCGGCCCCCTCTCTGCGACTGTCTTCTGGAGATAACGGGTGTGGGGGGGGATGAAATCCAGCTAAGGATCCTGGGCTGGCCCAGTCTGATATACATATATACGTCTGGATATGTTTTCATACATGTGAATTCATGTGCAAATAATACATATAAGCAGATATATGTAGATATATACAGAAGATCTACTAAAACCTGCAGTAGCATGTCTCCTAAAGGCAGTTACTCATTAAGGTCCTAAATATGAAAGAGGCAGTCTTACAGAGTCTGCGAACGCATGCCACCTTCACTGTGGAGCCTTGCCCGGAAAAATGGAGTGTGTGAAATTAAAGGTGTCAGTTGGAGGGGGAGGGGGATCGTTAATTAAGACAATTTATACAGATTTTAAAAATTTTTTGTTAAAAATTAACAAAAAGATTTGTTAAAACTGCAAGATATTTGGAGGTTACCCAGAAAACTGGAGAATCATAACTACTGGTGTGGTTTATTTGTTACTGTAAGTAAATTTTGCAGAATTCTAGTAAAGCGCAATCTGTCAGTCTTTTACTGGATGTAAAGGACACACATTTCCTGGGCCTGACACTTGCAGATAACGGCGGCTTCCAAAAGCCAGTACGTGGAGATGAATGGGCCAGGTCTGTTCTGGGATCTCGTCAGGGAGGCTGAGATAGCCTGCTCTGCATGGAGTGCCTCCTTGTGGCAGTCAAAGGTAATTTTCTGACTGCCGGCAAAGTCATTGTAGGATTTCATGGTTCCCTTCTCCGTCTTACCTAGGTGGTTTTTATTTAGCTGGCTCAGAAACATTACTTATTATTCACCCACCTTTGTCTGAACGTGTGCTCCCCCCACCCTGACTCTCAGATACACACACCTCCCCAGAGAGGAGTCACTCCTTCTCCCTGGATGAAAGGCCTCCCTGGACAATGCCCAGTCCATCTGAATACGAATGCATTTCGGCATGCTGCGAGAGGAGTTTCCTGTAGGGTGGGGGGCTGTGGCTCCCCGATAAAACAACCGGCATAGGCCGGACCGGTGGGGTGGGAATTTCTCCTTTATCTCTCCCAGGCAGCCAACGTGAATTTTCGGCAAATCCCGGAAGACCGGCGCTTAAGCAGGCAACAGGCGGAGACCGATTCGCACGCTGTCTGTCCCACGCAGCCGAGTGATGGAGCACCCCCCCCGCCCCCCGTTTAGGGATGAGGGTGGGCTTCAGGTGCTGGATATGTGATTCCATTATGTAGGAGGATTTCAAATGGCTTTTACTTTGATTTCACAGTTTGTGAAGAAACCGGGGGAAAAAATTCAGCCTCTGAATGAAACTCTATTTGTATAATCATAATCCATGTGAGTCTTTGTCACTCTTATCATTACAATTTATATTTTTATTTATTTGTATATGAGGAATCCTCAATACTATGTCATGTAAGTGTGCCCCCCCACCCCCAGGTGCTAATTGTTGATGACAAACTTAACGCGCAGTTAGCAGGTGGGAGTGCTGGGTGGGACCTAGTTGCCCCTGACGACCAAACTCCAGATGAGTGGGTGAAGGGGGTCACAGGGACGCGGGGTCACGAGAGGGTGGGGGGTGGGGGGGTCGGTGCCCGCATGTGCTTTATATTAGTTCCAGATGCCGCTGTGGCAGGTGTAGAGGTGTGATTGATGTGCCATTAGCACACTGCTGGCTCCTTGGGGTTCACCCTGACACCCCTCTCCGGTTCTGGGTGGGCCTGTTTGTGAGCTTAAGATCAGGCCAGTTCCATATTATTGTCTTTATCAAATCATAGGTTTCAAGTTCACCCTCCTGACCACCATCTCCCTCTCCCTCCTTCTCTCTTGTTCCTCACCTCTCACCCCCCCCCCCCCCCCACACACCCAGCAGAATAATATTATAAAGTGTGGTTAAGTCCCCAGCTGGCCGACTGCAGTGTCAGCCGGCTCCTGTCCACCCCCAGCTGAGAGTCATTTCGCTGTTTATTTACATCTAATTATCAGAATGAGGTGCTGATATTAACACTGTCAAGAACAATTTGACCTGACATTTCTCACTGCGGTTGCTCTTCACTGCCCTCAGCAAACAGCCCCCCACCTCCCCCATTTCCTGGCCCTCCTCACGTCACTCTTGGACCCCGCTCATGGGAGCGCAAGCCCTGCCGCCAAATCGTTAAAGCGGCGCAGTTTAATTTCATTGTACGCTGGAACCAGGAGAGGGTGGGGTGGGGGTTGGTGGGGGGTGGAGGCTGTTCCCGGTGGCTGAAGTTATCGCAGTGCGAGTGAACTGCATTGGCGATGCAGGGTAAATGGA
>JAAGVU020000123.1:22694392-22743011 GCA_011763525.2 Mormyrus iriodes | reverse complement strand
GGGGGGGTGTGGGGGTGGAGGGGGGGAGCGTTTCTCCAGCGTCACGCATGGGCAACCCTCGATGGGCACCTAATGGGGAGTTAAAAGCCTGGGGGCTCATTTTTCTCCACGTCTCACCTTTGTTTTTTTTCCATTTCTGCTCTGCTTTTGAGCCCCTCACAGACCTCACATGGGCAGCAGGTTTGCGGCACTGCCCCCTGGAGCTGTGGGGCCCATTCGGACCGGCACTGGGCCCTGGCTGATGTACAGGGAGAGCGATAGCCCATCTCCGAGCCTGACAATCATCTGTCGCTGCATGTCCCGGCTCTTTCCCTGTTGCTGCTAATATGACGTCTAATTGAACGCAATTAACCGCCCCATGCCCCCCCCAAACTCTGCCGTCTCCCGCCTGATTTCTAGCCCCGTCTCCACCTCTTTTATCCTCTCTTTTGCCTCCCCCCACCCTCCTCTCCCCACAGCCCCTGTCGGATGTCGTAGTTCACTTTCGATTAACGTGCCGCCGGCCAATTAGCTCACTGACGCATGGCTGGGGAGCGGGTGCCACCCACCAGTCTGTGCCCCACCCTCTCCAGACCATGACGGGGACGGGCTAATTGAATTTATGCAGTCGTCCTTATTTTTAAATGGCTCCCTTTTGCAGTGTTAAGAGGGACCTTGTGTGGTGACCTCGCAGCTGTCCTTCTGCTGGTCTCAAATGGGGAGCACTGGAGAGTGAACACAGAAATAGTTCCCTGCTTTGCTGAGATTGGTGTAATTCTTAAAAGCTAAATACTGTTATATAGTAAGTCAAGGAGATGTTTAGTTCTGAGGAGCTTCATCGTGCATCCACCGATAAGGCTGAACCATGCTTTCCGTGCGATCACGAGCATGTGACAGCCTGGTGTGTTTTCCGGAATGTGCTCGATGTCAGTTGCCATCCCAGCACACGAAGGAAGCTGTTTGCATCCTGTGTCTGTGAAATATCAGAGAATGAGTTTCCCCAGCCTCGCCAAACTGTCCAAGCGCATGGACTGCTTGTGTTTGTCTTCTTCCCATTTACCACCCCCCCCCAGCTGTGACCTTTGTTAAGTTAAAGGTTCCCCCTGAAGGCTTTTAGTTTGGCTGGAGTCCTCTATGGTACTGTGCTAATCCAGTCGCGCAAAGATAGAAGGGGGTGTGAAGAGTAGGGCTAACTGGGAGGGGCGGGGTGTCCCTATCTCCTCTGCAGACAGGCGAGCCCCCAGGCCCTCCTAAAGCCCCACACCCCCTCCCATCTTCTTCACTCCTCCTTTTCCATCTTTCCCTGAGCGCTTAAACGTCTATAGGAGTTTGAGGAAATCCTTCCATTTCCCGGTGAATTTTGCACCAGCCGTGAGCAGAAGCAGAGCTGCGTATTTATATAGCTGCAAATTTTAACTGGAGGAATTTGAATTTTGCACTTCATGCATGGAACAGTGCAGCCCAGTCTGGAATTTAAACCTGCAACCTTCGAGTTATGAGTCTGCAGCCTCAGTCACCGGGCGAGCTGTGACCTGTGTGCAGTGCGTGTTTACAAGTGCACTTGTGAGTGTTTACACACGTGTGAGGATAGGTATCGCCCTGTTTTGTCTGCAGTTTCTCAGAACTGGGCAATGTGGGGTTAGACCATGAGTACTTTCCAAGTGCTGTAGGCCTGACGTCTCAGGAAGGCCTTGCTGTTGATTGTTTAGATGATATTTATATAACACTAAGTTTTTATTTTCTTCTGAAATTGAATTTTTGGACAGCTGGCTAAGAGCCATTGTGGGTGCCCGTCTTGAGCGGCCGGAATGGTCCCACACTGGGCCCTTTAGCACTATGCTATCATGCAGCTAGGCCATTTCGTTGTTCTGGCACAGAAACTTAACAATGAAGCGAGTCTCGTCAAACATTTCTGCAGACAAAAAAATGCCATTTGACTGTTAGGGAAATTGGGATGCAGAGGAAGGCCTCTTGTTGTGTGGTGGTGAGTGTGGATTTATCTGAAAGGACGCACATTGTATCAATTCGCAGTCTTCTGGAAAATATGGCCCCAGGCTCTGGGCTCAGAATTCGAGAGAATTAATTACTTTTTTTATTATTATTTATAAAGTAACCTATCTGCAGAGAGAGACGGGAAGTGCCCCGGGGCGCTGTCCTTTAAGAGCGAGTCCTGGTTCGCATTATCTGCTCTGCCAGCGCCCATGTGCTCGCCAGCCGACAACAAACAAAAAATCGAACCACTGAAGGGGTGGGGTGGGAAGGGGGCATTGTTGTGAGGATGGCTGGTGGGGTGGGGGGGGGTCTCTGAGTAAGAGAATAGGAGGGCTGTATGAAGTGGCTGGTTGTCAGGATGCCTGGGGTGTTTGGGAGGGAACAGGATTCCACTTAACACCCCCTCATACCTCATCAGATAAGTAGGAGGTTGCGTTACACTCGGGAAATGAGCATTGATTTTGGTTTACTGCCGTCGACATGGTGGGAAATGACAGACCATCAATATCTGAGTCCAGCTCCAGGCCTCCAGACTGTAAAGTCTCGCTGTGGTTCGCCTCGAGCCAGGAGGACAGCCCAAGGTCAAATTGCTCCCTACCAATTAGAAGAACCAAAGTTTGAGAGGAAAAATTTAAAAATGAGAGAATCTCCATCAGATGGAGGTTTTAGATAGCGGGATAGTTTTGGGTTATGGTTTAGATGAGGGATAGTTTAGTTGAGTTTAGATAGTGGGGTCTTTTATAATGGGTAATGTAGATGGTTTAGGTTAGATGCTTGGATACTTTAGAGGTGACAGGTTAGATGGTTGAGTTTAGATGGTGATTTTACAGCTGACAAGGCCGAAACCACAGGTTCTTTTTTGTCATGAAGGCTACTCATGTGAATGTTGCAAAGCAGTTGGGGATATATTTAGTTAAACCTTTGTGTTGAGCCCAAATCTCATTCTGATTCAACTTCTGGTCCTCTCTCGTGGTGTAAACATGTGTCTCAATGGGTCTTACCTGTTTTTCTATCCAGCTAAAATAGTGTTTTTACAAACGTAAAGATGTTTCACAGAGAATTGTGGACCGCTGTCCCCGCCTGAATCCGCTTTCTACATCAGCCTTTCATTTGCATTTCGCCATGTCTTCTAGCTGAAGTGATACGGTGGAGCCTATGTCTTCATCTGCACTCAATCTTGATCATCCCTGATGACGAGTTCCCATGTCAGATTAAAGCAGGGCCATACGTAACAAGGACAAACAACCGAAATCTAGGAGTCGAAAGCCTCATTGATTACAGGCTCTGCTAATGGAGGGGGTGATAAAAGGGAACCATCTCCACTGAGTGTATGAGGATTCCCCCCCCCCCCAAAACACACAGAGATTCCAAACTACCTCTCTGACCCCGAGCCCGGGCTCATGCCACTAGCCCCTCATTCCGGGGTCATGCCACTAGCCCCTCATTCCGGGCTCATGCCACTAGCCCCTCATTCCGGGCTCATGCCACTAGTCCCTCATTCCGGGGACATGCCACTAGCCCCTCATTCAACGTGAAGAATCGCCAACAAAGTAGTAGACAAAGACAATTTATGCTCCAACCCCCAGCTCAGTAATCCAGCTCCCAATCAGAGGAAGTATGAATCGCTCTGCTCATAGTGCAAGGTCAGTTTCTGTCATGTTTCTCATCAGCCTTAGGTGGTTTCTTGAGGCACGTTGAATATACTTGAGAAACAATCCTCACCTCTCGGCATTGCCATATGTGAGCCTATCGGTGCACTGGATCACGTCCAATCCTGGAGAAAGCTCTAAAACAGGATTTTACCCCCCACAGAAGTAACTACAACAGCACCCATTCTGGACCCTGATAGACTAACCCTAAGATTGTTAGGCCATGTCTGTGTTAACTACACCACATTCTTTTGATCAGAAAGTGGTTCTGTGGTTAAGGGGACTCTTGGTTGAATGGTTGAACTTTGCCCAGCACCCTGATCTGGGATGAACCTGCTCTTGTCTGAACCTAACCTTGAAAGTCAAAGGCCATGGTAGTTGCAGAAATGCAGAATTGATCCTAGATCAGTATGTACAGGCCCAAAGGTAGCAGTGTTTACCATGGGAGGTGGGGGGGGGGCATTACACAGGTGGAAACAGACAAGAGCTCAACTCATCAGCACAGATGGAGTGGCCAGAGAATTCACTCTCAGACTGTCTGGTATGTTTTCCTTGGCAGGATCCTCCTGTGAACCATGTCAGTGCGCTTTATTACACGGCAGTTCATGCAGCGTTATGGCGTCTTTGTGGACAGACTCTTTTCTAATTTCTTTTTGAGGTGCTGTTGGCAGGTTACTGCTTTAATATTTAATCTGAATTCATCTGTAGTTCTTTTAGCGTTAGTCTGGCATGGTGGCTCAGTCGGAAACACTGCTGCCTCGCGTCTGCGGAGTTGGGGTTTACATGCTGCCCTGGCTCTGTGCATGTGGAGTTTGCATGTTCCCCGTCTTTGGGTTTGGTTCTGTGTGCAGAAATGCAGTTAAGCGAACCGGTGTTGCTAAATTTGCTCTGAAAGCGTGTGGCCTGTGGTTAGCGGCCGTCCAATTCAGTCTGCTTCATGGGATAGAATCCAGGACCCTCATGTGCTGGATAAGTGTTTGGAAGATGGATTTGCAGTTTATCGTCAAGTTTATATTCTAACTGTACAAACCCTGTACTTCTTCTTTACTAATTAAAAAAGTTTAAGCATATTTATTGCTTGAGAAGTTGAAATGACATTCACAGGGCCCAGACCCGCCAGGAGCCAGGGAGCGTTTGGCTGAGAGAGCACATTGTATGTTTAAATCCCAGTCCGTGGGGAGGGTTTAACATGAACATTTATTACTCTCAGCGCCATTACTATTCATGAGCTGGAGGGCCCCGAGGACCCAGGGCGATGACAGCCATTCCCTCGGTGGTTGTTGTGACATCAGCATGGAAGGGGGGGGGAGCTCGTTTACATGTGGCCTTTCAGAGGGGTGGAGCGGTGAGGTCATGTGGGTTCATTGCACGGGGTAAGTAATACAGATGACTGGCAGGTGCGAACTGCTATGATTTTGAGCAGGCACTTTTCTGGACGACCCTGTACAGCCTGCTGTGATTTCAAATGTGAGCACCAGGACTGAAGGCCTTTGATTTTCAGTGTGGTTTTCCTGGTGTACAGAAGTAAAGTGAAGTTAGCTTCTGGCCTAGCAGAACTGGCTAACAGGGCCTCCCTCCCCTAGGTGATGAGCATTCTGGGTAACCCCAGTGGTGTGCCCCCCCAGCCCCAGCACGACTTCTCCATCTCGCCGCTGCATGGCAGCCTGGAGGCCTCCAGCCCCATCTCGGCCAGCTGCGGCCAGCGCTCGGACCCCATCAAGAATGTGGAGAGCCTGGCCTCCTCCCAGGCCTACTGCCCACCCACCTACAGCGCCACCAGTTACAGCGTGGACCCCGTCACCGCTGGATACCAGTACAGCCAGTATGGTCAGAGTGAGTATTCCCTCTACCAGGCCTAATTGGGATGTTTCGTCCTTAGAACATTTGTGGGAATTTGGTGTATCAGATCACGTCTTGGCACAACATCCATTTCAGCTTTTCGATTAGCTGTCCGTTAATAATCTCACCTTCCATCTGTCTCCACAACATTCCCTATGTCTTCATGAGCTTTCCCAGCGTTCCTCGTGTCTAGATTTACATTCTGCTTGTCTCTATAAACACTTACTGCACTTATATACAGAGGTGGGTAGTTCAGGTCTAGAGAGTAAAGGTCCAGACCAAGATTTTGTTCCAACCAACCAGTGGAGTATGAAGAGTCACAGAGTACTCAACTGGTTGGTTGAAAGAAAATCTTGGTCTGGATTTTAACTATCTGGATCTGAACTACCCACCTCTGCTTATACGTGTGATCACTGATCGGGGGCATGTTCATGCTATACTAAGATATAGTAACTTCAGGCTTTGTGTTGGAGCCCCATATGAGTCATAATGTTTTTTTCCTTTGGGATGAGAGATGCCCCATCCCTCTTGCCTTCCTGCCCCCTCACCCCTTTATGACCTGGTGCTAGTCTGCCCCCGTGACCCCAAGCCCCACCGGCTGTGTTCACTCTCTGAGCCCCCACCCTCCTAATGTTCAATCGCAGTGGTAAATTGAAGCCATGTGAGGTGTGAGGCTGCCCAATGACCTCTGACCCTGGGCATGACCCCGCCCCCAGATTAAAAGCCATAGCCCTCCCCCCCCTCCCCCGGTGCTGAAACACCACATCCTGTGTCCTAACATCGAAATAGCTCTTTTTATGTCCTCCTTGCAAATTTTAGTTAAACCCACACAGTCCATGTTTTCATATCTTTGTGGGGACTCGCTATTTATTTCTGTGGCCATAACCCTAATTCCAGCTATGACAACCTTACCCCCTATCCAGCTCTAACCTTATCCATAAGTAACCAAACGAAATACAAGACATCTGGCAATTTTAGTTTTTTCATTGCATTCACAGATTTTTTATAAAATTGAGGCCATCGTTGTGGAGACCAAAAAATGCCCCCCAAAGGTAAAAGGTTACAGCGTTTTACCACATTGTGGGAAAATCTGGTCCCCACAATGTAATAATTACAAAAAAGCCCCCAGTGCCACGTCCATCTTCCCAGCCCTGGGTCACATGGTTCTAACATTCATTTTTCACTTCTGTCCATCCCATTTTAAGTCACAAATAAATGTGGAGGGTATACGTGTTGAGGGGTGGGGGGGTGGTTGTGGCCAGCTTCGATAAAGGATGTACCCTGTCGCCTTGTTTACGTTCCTGTGCGACTCTGAAAGCAGTTATTGAAGCAGTTGTTCGTAAAGTGGGGGAAGCAGATGCACAGCTAATGATGATGGAGTCATGGCTGGATGGGTACCAGAGCGCAGGCAGGCAGCCGGACAGGAATGGCTGGGGACAGGCAGGCGCGCGGGCCGTGAAACCTGAGACGACAGGCTTAACGAAGAGTGGCACAGACGGCACCCCCTGGGACCAGTGTGAGGGACATCATGGCGACAGGCTGAGGTGGCACTGGCTCTCACATCTCCCAGGCTGTGCCAGCCTAGGGGGTATGGTTGGCGGCGGGGGAGGGGGGGGCACAGGGTGGCAAGCACAGAACAAGTAGGTCAGGGAAGGGGAAATGGAAAAATGAGAATGAGAGTTATGTAGAAGATGTATTCCTGACAGTCCATTTGTGTGCGTGTGTATGACATGTATAGACACATATATGTGTGTGTCTGTGAGTTTCTCATTTGCTCATTTGTGTTTGGACCCACAGCAGCTGTGGACTACCTGGCTAAAAATGTGAGCTTGTCCACGCAGCGGAGGATGAAGCTGGCTGACCATTCAGCCGTCCTGGGACTGCTGCAGGTGGAGACTGGGCAGGCCTACTGATTTACGTCTCCCCCAAGCCAGCAGCCTCTCCTGCGGCCCCAGGACACGCCCCCCTCCTGCAGTGACGGACCACACATGTGTGCGAGTCGTCTGACCGGGGGAATTGTGTGTTTGTATATGAGAGTAAGTGTGTGTGTGAGTGGGAGCTAGTTTGAGCATTGGTGAGTGGAAGAACAAGATCCGATTTTGTCCAGCTGCTGGTGGGGTGGAGCCTGAAAGCCACACCCTCTCCCCCTTATCGACTATCGATGATTAGCCCCAACCCCTGTGACAGACTCAGCCGGCACGCCAAGAACCTCTTGTTATGGGCGGGAGTTGTGCATTCGCAGCTGTCCGTTATGATAATAATTCCTGTTGTTTTTCATTATTGTTGCCACTGTTTTGGTTGTCGTAATTTTGGTTGATTCGTTTGGTTTTGTACGTTGCTTTTTTCCTTACTTGACCTTGTTGTAAAGCGCTGGTGGCTGATGGGAGCCGGGGGGGCAGTGACACCGGGGCACATGACACTGTGGGGCCGCTATCTCTCAGCCATCTTGGACGTGAGCGACTCGACTCTCCCGCTCAATCCAAATTGTTACATTCCAGGAAGGACTTATGAACGATTTGTCAGTTTGCGTACCCCCAACAACCACCCCCCATGCAACCCTAAGACTTCAGGGACAAAGGGTTGCCTGAATAAATCAAAAGCAAACTGAAGAGGTGGATGTACATGTGTTCGTAATGTGAGTCTTACCCCCCAGCTGCTCTTCGTTTGAATTAGTTTGATCGAGCACAAAAGACGGACCTGAGCACTTCGATTTGACAGTCGCCATGGGAACGAGGAAGCGCCCACGAACTGCAGAGCGGCACACCAGGCCCTAAAGTAACGCCATCCAGTGTTTGTGGTCTAACCACACAGCACCGCGAGTACCGCCTGGAACATGAAAGACTTCCCATTTAACTAACTGTTCTTAAAACACCTCGTTGGATGGTTTTCCTTCCTTGCCATCATTTCTCAAAGAGCGATTCTTACACTGGATTCTAACTTCATACGCATTCCAGAATGTTCCTTCAGCATCCAGCAGTGTCGGTACTCCCCTTAGAGTCTGATCCTGAACATCACCATTGGCCACAAACTGGTTGCGATATCTTGTGCACACGGTCCAGATTGGGTATAACCCTCTGCTTCGAAAACTTTCAGGACCAAACATAGCTTTGGTCCCATCAAATCCGCATCTTATGCTTTCCAGTTGGTGTGAAAATAAACTGTTTTAAATTTTTTTAAAGGGAAGTAAATAAAGCACATTGGTGTAGCACTCATTGTATTGGACATAATCTATTTAGGCTTGTAAATGGATCTGTACAATAGACACGGCAGATTGTGCATTGTTTGTTTATAAAGAGTATGTTTTATACTAAAACATGTCCTGTGGTAGGCTGAGTGAGAGGAAAATGATGAGAGTGATTGTGTTTTCTCTTTACATTGCCTAATGTTTTTCTTTGTTTTCTATATATGATTTTCAATACAATAGGTTGATGTTGTTTTTAACAAGATCACAGTGTAAGGAATACTCAATGAAGGGAAAAATAGGATCTAATCAGACAATTGTCGAAATGAGTCGAATTGCAGTCATACAGTCGTCTCAGCGGAAGTGCAGCAGCCTCCATGTTGGGATCCGGATCTCAGTGTCGCATTTACAGGTGCAGCAGCCTACGTGTTGGGACCCGGCTCTCAGTGTCGCATTTACGGGTGCAGCAGCCTCCCTGTTGGAACCCGGCTCTCAGTGTCGTATTTATGGGTGCAGCAGCCTCCCTGTTGGGACCCGGCTCTCAGTGCCGCATTTACGGGTGCAGCAGCCTCCCTGTTGGGACCCGGCTCTCAGTGTCGCATTTACGGGTGCAGCAGCCTCCGTGTTGGGACCCGGCTCTCAGTGTCGCATTTATGGGTGCAGCAGCCTCCGTGTTGGGACCCGGCGCTCAGTGTCGCATTTACGGGTGCAGCAGCCTCCGTGTTGGGACCCGGCTCTCAGTGTCGCATTTATGGGTGCAGCAGCCTCCGTGTTGGGACCCGGCTCTCAGTGTCGCATTTATGGGTGTAGCAGCCTCCGTGTTGGGACCCGGCTCTCAGTGTGTTGCATTTACGGATGCAGTGTCCAGCACGGGGCCTTCGCTTCCGGGACTCTCAGCCCGCAGGCAGACTTTCCCAACCTGTGTTTTCTTCCCTTGCTTGATCCTGTCCGACCAGCTTTCCTGTTGCCGGCTCTCCCTCCCCAGATCAAAGATAAGGCAGGCCTTCTCAGACATGTGGCATGATCCGACAGGCCGCGTCATGTGAAAATAAAACCCCCCAACAAAAGAAAAAAATGATAAAATGCTTAATGAGACAGATCAGTGCTATATTTGTTTTGTGTTTTTTTTTACAAAGCAAATGTAAAAAGGAGGTAGAATTGCTTCTAGCATATAGCACCAATTTCTGATACCAGTGTTTATCAGCATTGGGATCTTTATTTGAAGACCTTCAGTAGTATGTGGCCAATTCCCTAACACGGCCCACCTCTGCCCTCTTATCTCCTTGACCCTTGAACCTGCTTTTGTTGCCACTGTGTTCCGATTTATGACATTTCTGTTCAGCATGTGTGTATATTATCATGGTATAATTTATTCTGCTGTATGAAGTATTAGAGTAGTGGGAATCTGTATTGGTATTTACCATCTACAGCCTGTTGGTGTCCTTATTGTAACACTGGCTTTACTGTTATCAATTAAAGTTGTACAACTGAAACCAGGGCTCTGAGTCATTCCTGCATCCTGTGTCCAGTGTTACTTGTGTGCTAGAGAGAGACTGACAGATTGAACACCCGGTCTCTGCCTGAGATCCCAGCTGTTTGCTCACTCAAGCCCCTTTCAGACATGCCCTGCCACCCTGAACAAAGTCCGGGTCATTTCTGACTGACCGCTTCGTGTGAATGGGGCAGGGAGAATTCACTGCGAACAAGTGGGCGTGTTGGTGACATTTGTATCAAGCAACTGGCATGAAAATGAAAAAATGCAAACATCCGAGGGCAAAACTGAAAGGTCATTAACACGAAGGAGACCCAGTGAACACGGCTAACTGGAGAGGCTGCAAGGTTCGGCTACATCTGTCAGTAGTCCTGTAAACAAAACACTGCGATTTCCACAGCACTCTTTTTGTGTGAACGTGTCTGACCCAGACCATCTCCAGTTGTGTGGAAAATGTCCGGACCTGATTCTCAGGACAGTGTCTGAAGTTCATGTGTAAAAACTGCTTCAATGTGTGTGCCAGATAGACATTGTGTGTGTGAAGGTGTGTATGTGATGGACTGACAGGTTGGACAGGGTGTAAGGAAGACTGACAAGTCCCCCCACGTTCTCGAGAAAGAGCGTAACGAATCGCCCAATAAGTATGTGAGCGTATGACGCTGACAGGAATGTTCATATTGTCCTGAATGACGATGCCCACTATCCTGTGCTACTGGTATACGCTGCTCTCCCTGGATAAGCAGGTAAATATTCTCAGGGAACCCATATTAATTTTTCCTTTAGGATAAAGCAACTACCTATACAAAATGTTTAATTTTGTTTAAGCTTCTTTAAAACTCACAGCAGTGAATGTGTTTCTGCACCCATTCTTGGTTGCATTTCATGCTTCTTGTTGATGTTGGGCCCCTGATTAATTTTAACACTCTTTATAAATCCTATAGTTGGAATGTTCCCGGCGAGCAAACTGATTAAAAACATACATTTTTCTGACGTTGGCCCCCTGATGTCACATGACGCTGGTGTCCCAGGCGAAGGTGTGCCCCCCCCCCGAATCCCCCTTTGAAGCCCAAACCAATTTGCTGCAGGCATCGGGGCGTCCGTTCTGCTCCCTGCCGGCATGGAGGCCCTGATAAAGCCTCTCCGTTCTGGGCGGTCTGGCATGGGAGGCCCTTGCTGCGTCATAAAGGCACGCTTGCGGACACCCGTAATGGGCTTGGGTCACATCAGAGGGGTGAAAATGACAGAAATTAGACTCCTGAGCTGCAGCACCCACCATACTAAATGACTAGGTGCCCACCTCCACATGATTGCCAAGCAAGATGCAGCCCTCAGAGGATTGAGTCCCAATTTCTCAGGGCTCCTGATTGCCATGCCTCCACATTTCACTGACTTTAAATGAAAAAGGTGCTTCTCACATGACATAAGGTAGCTGGTCGGCTCTGGGCACCAAGGTGGCAGAATAAACGACTTCTTTCCTTATGCTTTCATCATGCTCCAGTTAGCTACCCCCGCCCCTCCTGGGGCATCTGCCAGGACAAGCACAGGATACCCCAGGTTACATGCTCATGTCCTTAAAAGGCAGGTGTCAGCCCTGCCCCCAACCTCCCTGCCCCAGTAACCTCCACCACACCCAGTTTAACTTCATCTCTGCATCCCAAAGGCAACTGAGATCCCAGTCACTCCTTGCCGCCTTCCCATGGGTCAGAGTGTCCCTGCATCACTCAACCTGGCTTTTCTGCCTGCCCCTCCAACAATTACACACCTACTCACTGAGCTGCCCCCCCATTTCCAACCATTTTAAAATGAAAGGATTAAAAAAAAGGGAGGGGGGGTTGAGGAAGTTAAAGTTGCAAATCTGAGCGATCAGCGAGATAAACATCACTAAGGAACCTTTCTCGATTTCCATATAAAAATCCACTCCTGGCCTGCAGACTAATTAATATTAATTAGAAAAATGCAAATGAGCGGGGGAGGGGCATGGTGAAAGCTGCACGCGCTCTGTGAGGTGAGGCACATAAAGCCCTTTCTGACTGGGCCTTAAACAGGCGTGACGACTGGGCATAAACCGGCACACGCACAGACAATTTTTGTAGATAATAGCCTATCGCGGAGGATACAATTTAAATTAAAAAATGCAATTTTCACCTTGAAATGAACAAATGATTACAATTTCTATACAAATTAAGGCATCCAGGCAACGCCTCACCACTGGGCCCAGGCCATGAAACTTGACATAATTACCATGAAATACATTTTCAAATATTTGTATTTTGTCCGCCACTTCAAAACACGCGACTTCTGTGCTTCTGCGGTTACGTGATCTCACCTTCGGGGGAGCACACATTAAAAAAAAAAAAAAAAAAAAAAAACAGAGCAAAAAAGAAGGAGAGGGAATATCATCAGACATCAGAGATGAAAATAAAACTTCAGCGGGCGAGATAACAACGTGGAAAAAAATGGGCGGGGAAAAGAGCAGCAAATTACCGCCGTTCAGCCCGGCAGCACCCAGAGCTATCTCTAAAAGCCAAATTACGGCAGCTTATCGGGGGGGTGGATCACATCTAACAGATATCTTCTCGCGCGTTAGCCTCCCTTGAGCCCAGAAACCTTATTTACCCGCGACTGCGACAAGCTTCCCGGTCTGGCCCCCGCGGCCGCCTGCGCTTCAGATCCGCGGTTCTGCTGAATTCCCGGGCCTGGCGCTGCCAGTGAGAGACAGAGCACGTCGGGAGGAATAATGGCGCAATAACAGCAAGCTGCCGCCATGCACGGCAATGGTTTGCATAGCGGCGCTGTGTTGCATGTGACTCGTTTAGGAAGAGAAAGGCCTTGGTAAACCATACGGAAACAAACAAATGTTAAATATTGTGTTTCCTGCAAGATGACAAAATGCCAAAACTTTATTATTTACCCCCTAGTAGCACATGCCCTAACCTAGACCTCCATCTGGGAGACACCTGCCTGGGTCTTTTGATTTTAACATCCATGGAGACCAGATCTTGCATTTTGCATGTTTGTGACATGTTGGTCACCCCTTTCTTACCCACATCTTGCTATTTCTGAAAAGACCCCCCCACCACCACCATAACTCCTGTCTAGCCCTGTCCAGTCCCCACACCACATGCTATACTCCTCACACAAGGTCATACATCACTGTGAAATGCTCCCCCAGATAAAATATTTGCTATTATTTTTATTGGAACATTTGTTCATACAGCATTTGCTATTTCAGTTACATATTTGTCAAAATTCCCTGGTTGTGGAGTAAGTCCGAAGCCCAGATGATCCATTTCACGACTAGAGGGAACTGGGAGTTTCACGCACAGTGATGGTTTTTGTTTCACACCAGCGTTACTGGTATCATCGTGGGACGAGTCAGCCCAGGAATCCAAATACAAAAGGTGGTTTGGCTCTGTTCTGTTCTGTTCTATTCTGTTCTGTTCTGTTCAGGTGGCCCACCCTTTTTTTACCTAGAAGTAAACAGTGGCACCTTGCGCCATATATATGTAAATTGGCAGCCATATAATAGCCATCAGTTAAATAAGAAAAAAAAAAGTTGATTTTTTTTTTCTTTGTGCCAAATGACAATCGTCTACAGCTAACTACAGCTAACAATAAAGTAGATATTCTAAAAAAGGAGAATTGTTTGTTTGTTTTGTTCTTAACAGCACATGACAGTCATCAATAGGGCCTGTTTCTGTTTCTTTATTAAATTCCTTTTTAAGACAGGGATGCAAAATGGGATCATTCATGGTGTTGATTGCAATTAATTTTTCTTTTCTATTTACTGTCTAAATATAAACTTTGATTTTGTGTTTGTTTAGAACATCTCCTGAAAAACAACACAGCAGATGAGGACATACAGCAGAGCATCTGGTGAGGGTGGAAAGAAGTGGCCTACCTGGACTGAGGAGGGGTTGGACTGGCTCAGAGCTGAGTGAGGTCATCCTTATGCTTGAGCTGACTTGCCCTACAGAGCTAGAAGCTTCAGATGCGGGGGGGGGGTGCTCTTAGCACTGCCAGCTCTATGGAATTGTTATCAGACCGCGTCTAAAGCATGCCTCCTTGGTCCCCTCCCCCAGCCAGAATGGTAAACATCAGATTATATCTCCTCTTAACACTCGAGAATCACAGCTCACGGTTTCACTGCAGCATAAATTTCATGCGCGAGACGAGAATGGGGGGTGCCCAGCTAACATGGCACGTTCTCTGCCCAGGGCTGAGCGTCCAGCACCATACCTCCCACCCTCCCACTCCCACATGCCCCCAAAAGGACCCCTCCCAATGTCTACCCACAACCATTGACTTGAAGGAGCTACAGTTGACTTCTCGAAGTCAACCGCTTCCCCCACCATGAGACAATCTCCCGCCTCCTCTGAGTAAAATAATTTTCAGTAAGTTGTTTCGTGACTTTGTTTTTCTTTCTCCCCCGGATGAATCTGTTTCTAAAATTGATGTAATCCGCAATCCAAGCCGCACACAATGCGAGCTGCCAATCACCTGCAGCAACACTCCATAAGAGCATCACACCGCCCCGTCCGCGTGTGCCATCGCAGCGCCAGGCCTAATCTCAGTGACACGCTCGCGGTGCGTGTCCCACGGCTTCTCGTGCAAAGGCGCCTCATTGTGTGCAGATTTCTCGCATATACAGGAAAATGACAACAGGGATGGCGATTAACGACTGCTCGTGGAATTCCGGGTCTTGGAAGGCTGGTAGTCATCGCCGTTTCCACCCCCAGGGGCTCGGAGCACCTCTGGGTGACATGCTCCCAAAGTAACAGTCTTACTTGTCACTTTTATGAATAGGGCAAGATGGAATGTTTAAATATAGACTTGGCCTGGCACCCCCCCCCACCCTGGTCAGGGAATCAAGGGTTTGTTTGCCATGTTTCTTTTGGGGTGGGGGGGGGAGTCTGATTGTCCTTGCTGTCTGGACCCCCTTTCCTCAAACCCCCACACGCAGGAGGTTCCCTGCCCCCCTTTCCTTGTCCTCCAGGCCCCTGGCCTCAGTGACCCCCCCCCCAGAGCTTGGCTGCACCAGACCTCCAGCCCCTCCTTATACATTCCCGACACAAACGGGCCTATTACTGCGCTGACGTGTCACCCATACCACTCCTGTACCTCCCAAAATCAGATGCGACACAGTGGAATGGGAAAATCCAAGCCCTCCGCGGGAGGCATGGCCCTCCTCCCCACCCCTTTCAGTCCGGTGGGCCTCTCCAGAACCAATATTTACAATTCCGAGGCCATTACACCCCGCTGGGACTAGAGTGCCCGTCATCCCGGCCTGGCCCATTAGCTGAAAATTGGACCTAACGGGGCGAGGAGGGGGTGACGCAGGGGGAGGAATTGTTTCTCACTCCTGTGGGAGCACAAGCTCCCAGTGGGGAGGCAGCACGGAGCATGGTGTCTTGAACCCCCTCCCCACCGCCCCCATCATATTCAGCCCCCCAGAACCCCCGGCAAAAACAGATGCTTTAAAAAAAAAACGGTTTAATTTTCTGAAACTTTCTTTCCAATTGTGTTCTTAAAAAGTGTAATATGTAACTTTTAATTATCTTAATGCACAAAATGTTGTTTTTCTTTATTTGGATGCAGTGAGCTGATGAATAAATGATTCGGTATATTACCTGCCAAGTTTCTCGTAATTAACTTATGTAAATAAGACCCATTACCCGTTGTTCAACTGCAGTCGGGATGTGCGGTAATCGTAATTATCTCATTAATACAGTAGATCCAATCCTGAAATTTGGTTACAGACGTCGACCCCCTGGCCGAGTTTTGTGTGCGGCTGCCATGGAGACGGGGCTTTCGGTACACAGTCGGTGCCGAAGACGACCGGAGACGCGCACGCAGGGATTCCATCCCCGCGGCCGGCTCTCCCGGAGTGACCCTCCGACGCCTTCGTACTTGTCTTCAGCTTGGAGGGGGGGTGTTCTTTTCCTTCCCCATGTTTTAATCTGCTAGAGACTAAAGTAGCAGATGGTGTTACGGTGTGACAGCATACCGGGTGCGCCGTTTCAGTTAGAAAAGGCAAATGCGCTAAAAAATGCACCGCCACAGAAACGCATTATTATCTGTGCCAGGTCCGGACTGGTCAATCGGGAGCCGGTCAGACACAAAATAATTTTACAAATTTAAAAGTCTACAACAACGCTTCAAAATGTTAATCGGCGAATTTTCTCACGCATGCATGCACGCGCGCGCACACACACACACGAGCGCGCGCAATAGCCCACGATTGCTCTGCATGGAGAAAGGCGGAAACCCGCGGCGCGTGCGTCAGTGTGGTCGCATGTCATTGAGAGCTGAGTGAGCGGCGCGCGGCCACGGCTAATCGCGCGCTATCGCGAATCATTGGAAGTTTCTCAAACGATGCATGTTAGAAAGAGAGCAGGAGGGGCTGAAAAAGTCAGACTGCTTGAACACTTCATTATGCTATTTGAACAGTTCATTATGTTATTTATTTTGATTTTATGCTATTTTATTTATTTTATTTTCTTCTTGTAATGTCAGTAATTTATCAGGAAAATAAGACCTGAAATGTGGCATCATTTATCAAAGTTCCTTGGTTATAGAAGTCTCAGGCTTAAAATGAATCCCACTCGGTTACTGGGATTCGCTATGTGCTTCAGCCTGATGTGAAGAACTCATTAGGTGAAGACATGCTTTAATATTATTATTTTACATCAGTAGGTACAGGTATGTTTTAATACTCTGATTCCTTTGCCTGACACCGATAAGCAGAAGTCGCTCTGTGGAAGCAATAATTGATTAGTAGCATGCACAATTAAATTGCAACAAATGTAATTTCCATCCATCCATCCATTTTCAGTAACCACTTATCCTGCTCAGGGTCGCGGGGGGTCCGGAGTCTATCCTGGAGACTATGGGCAGAAGGCGGGGAGCAACCCACACTCCCACACCAGTCACTCACACATGGACAGGAATGTAATTTAACTATGTCTGGGGTAAAACTGGTGATTATCAGATTGATCCCAGATATAAACAGGTAGGGCAGCACTTAGCTTCTGAAGGCAACAGAACCTATGAGTTTTTTGCGGTCACGGTCACATGTTATTTCAGTCACTTTATAGCAGGTTTGCCTGCTTCCAAAGCCTGCAGAAGGAGAAAATATAGACTTTGCTGTAGCCCACGATTACTGTCAGTCTGTCAGTGGTTCTGTAACTGAGAAAAGTGATGAGAGTGAAGACAAAATTGCAGGTTCCATGCAGTAGGTGTTGTTGGCTCCAAAGCAGCTGTTCCCCTTCCCCCAGATGGCTACACTGATCAGCCACGTGACCAGGCCTGCTGGCCCCCTCTGCTGCCAGGGCCAGGGTAATTAGCACGGTGTTCAGTGTCTCGCCGGCCCTGAGGAAGTCCTTCCTGCCAGCACATCTTTCCCGCTCCTTGAAGGGCTTGCTAATTTAATCAGCAACCTCCTCAGGCTGCCAGCGAGGAATCAGACACCGTTTCCCAAACACATCCACCCACTGACCGACTTACTCACGATGCTTGCTCTGTGACCGGACGAGGGCCTTCCCTCTGGCCTTCCGGGTCTCTCTGTCCCTCCCCCAGCCTCTTTTCACAGGCACATCAATAATAGATACAGTAATTAAAACGGATCTACTTTCCAAAGAGTCGCCTTTCCGTTTCTGCCAGCTGGTGTTTGTCAGTTGCTAAACGAAGTGCATCCAGAGCAATTATGCAGTTAGTGTGTAGTGCTGTGAACTCAGCAAAAAGGTTTTATATTTGTCCTGGTCAATACCACAGTCTAATCTGTGTGTCTTAATTGATAGCTTTAGGGCAGTCTCTGTGGTTCAGCTGGCATCTGCAAAATACGTAAAAAAAACACCTTAAAACTTAAAAACAATTAATTTATGAAATCCCAGAACTATGAATTATCACTGAACATTTACCCTGTACTGTTAAATTCCTATGCTGTCGGTCAGATTGGAAAGGCGGCAAATGGCAAACAAACATTACACGTAAACCAAATTATGGGAAAGCTAATTGCCAATTTTTCTGAAAAGAAAACAATGTAAGATCTCATGTTAATTTCAATGTTTTTGTAATGGCATAAAGGAAATATCAATGAATTATCTTTTAAGTCATTCTGTAAATACTAAAAAAGAACATCAGGTAATTACAAAACTGTGAGCTGAAACCTCACATCAGTAGCCTTGTCCTATAGAACTGGCGTAATCCAGTCTGATCCAGTTTTCAGTACTGTAATGTTTCTCCCTGCAGCTGCATTTCTGTCTGTTACGGTGCCGCATCTCCGCACTTCTGTTTTGTTGGACCCCGACAGCGAACAGGGACGCGCTGTGAATTCTGGCTTCTACCGTTTCTGCGACGAGGCCTCAGCACTCCTGTGAAAAAGACGCCGTTCAGGCTTTCTGCTGGTTCTTCATCCGACACGCCCCACGCCGGTCCTGTGTGGCTACACTTCCCCTCAACCCCTCAAGGTTTCATTGCATGAGTTTTACCTGGATAAACCCTGGAAGTATGGAAACCTTGGAAAATAGATACAAAATGAGAATAAACAGTTATTAGCATGCTATTAGTGAACATAAGTCAAACCCAAACACAATCATCTCATTTGACAAACTGTCTTTTGCTGAGTTTGAAGCAGGTTAAGATCCTTACTCAAAGGTTTTATATCGCAGCCACTTCTGGTATTTTAGAAAGCAACCATTTGGTTATGAGTCCATGTCCCTAACCGTAATGCCATCTGCTGTGGCCAAATGTTGCTTTTTAATCAAATTTCTGACGCTCCGAACAGTATCCAGGTATTAAAAACAAACCAGCCAGGCCTTTTGTTGGCTAGAGACCCTAGACCGTGTAGCATAATTGTTAACAGCTCCTCTCAGCCCATCTCACCGAAAGGTCAAGCCACGGCCTATTCAGCCAGGGCTAACAAGCAGGTACCTGGTCTCCGTCTCTGGCAGCAGCAGGGCCTTCGCTAAGTCCCTAATACTCAGCAGATAAAGGCCGGGGGCTTTAGCACGCTGCTGTCTGCTTCTCACCTGGATCAGCAGGACGCCGACACTTTGTGCCCAAACCAATCCGCTTTTTGTTATTATTATCCCCCCCCCCCAGCCATAGTAGGAGTACTGCCAGCACAAGCCTAGCACAGGTAAGCCATCCCTGTGTCCCGATTGGGTTACCTGCCGCTTAAGCCAAAGCGCAACAGTGCAGCGCAACGATGACCGTGAGAGGACCCAGCCTCGCCACTGCCCCTGCCCATGGTGCTCATTTCCGATGGAGGCTGCCATTTCACAGCTGTTAAGTGCCGTTTCCTTCTTTGTTGTGATTAGGGGCAAATTAATAAGATGCCACCCGGCGATCAGATTTCATTAGGGCTGTCGGGCTGTCAGCAAGTGAACTGGAGGGGCACTTAGCGGCCATGGTGACCAATGGCTGGAGCTCCGCGACTTTACGATGTGTTCAGTTCCCCCCTGTTCTACTTGGAATTGGATGGCTGGTTGTGCTGGAGGCCCATAACCTAAAGGTTGCTGGGTCAAATCCCCACTCCTTTTGTACGTATGAGCAAGGTGTCACCACCCTTCTTAGTTTGAAAGGGCTAAGAAATTGACTTTTTTCTCCATTGCATGTGAGTTGTTTTGGGTCAGCATGTCATGTGGTTTCATATATACGTCATGCCTTAGGCCATGTTGTTCCCTCCAGGTTACATGAAGGAAACACTCATATATACACAAACCAGTGCGCCCACATGTGTTCTTGATTCTTACTGCTTATTAATACAGTCCAGCTTCCATTACAGATGCAGAGATGTTTCGAAATAGAATGCAGCTAGTTGGGAATGTGGCCGTGAAGATGGTAAACTTTCCATCTAGCAGGTCACAGCAGGTGTAAGTGGAAGGCTGGGCAGCCATACCACATCTCCATGGCCCTCACGCTGCTCATCTTAGTGCTGTTTTCACTTCTAAGTGGGCCACAGCAGGAGCACGTACCTCGTTGGACTGCTGCTTGATTTTTTTACCTGGCCTGGGACTTGGAAGACATATGGAAATGCTTTATAAGTGTTAGCTTGAAAACACACTTTTGACTGGCACCTGGATGTGCTGACCTGGTGATAATGAGTTGGATGTGTTGACCTTAGTGTGAAGACCTGTTGATGAAACCTGTGTGGAATATATTGAATGTAAAGATGGCCAAAGTAAAACTGGCTTGTCACAGTGCAGTCTATCATATAAAAATACATTCCTTTTACAGTGCTTTAAACTTTATATCAATAAAATTGCATGCATTAGCTATTTTGTCCATTGTATGTGTACAGTGCGTTGTGTGTGGTTCTCGTGTGCCCCGTTTTTTGACCTTTTAACGTAATAGAACCTTTTGCCAACAGTAGGCAGACTATTACAGTGCAGCTGATTGCAGTTTCCACACGTCCAAATGGCTTCACATAGTGATACTGTTAGTAGGGTGGTTTTTTTCACAAAGATTTTGAGGGATTTGAGGTGCGTACTGATGATACCTCTTACAAGGTTTTCTCATTTTCACTGAACGAAGTCTATATCGGTTCCGGTAATTTGGACACAGTAATCTGTAGCTTTTTTTTGTTAACTATTTAGTGTCACCTGGACAGTAAATGCAGGACAAAACACCCCCCCCCCCTTTTAGAACGCACAGCCTTTTTTGCTGGTGTGGACTCAGCATCTGGATGAATGCAATTATGTTGGGATTTAATGTTCTGGTGATCCAGGGATTACCGGGCCCAACACTCAAAGATGGAACCCTCCACCTTCATGGTACACACATATGGGCAGCCCAGCTGTGATCAGAAACAGGGAAGTAGGGGCAATTTCATTGGCAGGATTAGAGGCATAACTTAAGTGTATCAGGTGGAGTGTGATATGCAGAGTTTTGTTACAGGGAGCAGAGGATTATGTAGGTTTGGAAACTGTAGGCTATTCTGGAAAATTCTGCCATAAAGGCAATACATTGAAACTGCATAAGTTTTACAGATCTCTCCATTTGCCAAAAGGGACTTCAAGGGGCTGTTTTACAGCATGCAAAAAAAGAAGTTTTCCCTCGCTAATGATTTCATGCCTCTGGGATCATGCAGTATATGTCGTTACACATCAAGATAAGCGCTTATCTGGGGGTGAACCACACGTTTGGGGGAGGGGAGGGGAACGGCGGTTAAACGTGAGATCGGGTTTGATACCAGTAGGAATTGGAGTTGTGGGATTCTACCCCAGATTTTATGTCCGTTTGGGAAGTGGGAGATTCATTCCACACCAGCTTCATGCCCCTGTTTCAATACAGAAAGAAACAAATGTCGGTTGAGGGAGTGGAAAAGGGACCCTGAGGGGGCCCACTTTTCTAGAGTGAGCATCTGAGATTCTCAGCCATGTCTCACTGCCAAGTCCCCATGTATGAGACGGGTGAATGTGCTGGTGATGGTATAGGGGGTGAGGGCACGTTCATGAGTAAGTGTGTGGGTGCTGCTAGAACTGAAATTAGAAAAGATCCACTGAAGCATGACCTGGAATCCATCCAAGTATTGGTTAGTCAGGAGGGCGGAACCTGAACAAGTATTACCCAGGTTGAGGAGTAAGAAGTAATGGCTTGATTTTTTTAAGGACATCATGTGTGTTCGTTGCAGTTTGGTGAGAACACTTTCTGCCTGAGGGCAGGTACCATTGGTCATCTAGCTTCCACAATCATGGAGACTGAGAAGGTAGGAGCTACCATGCATTCATGAGATGCACATGAAGAAGGAGATGTGACTTGTAGGATGCAGCTGGAGAGAGCTGTGATGTCACAATCTTCCTGTGTGACTAAAAGGATGCAGCTGGAGAGAGCTGTGATGTCATAATCTTCCTGTGTGACTAAATGGAAGCAGCAGAAGAGGACTGTGATGTCATAATCTGCCAGTGTGATTAATATAAGACAGCTGGGCTAGCTTGTGATGTCACAATCTTCCTTTGTGACCAAAAGGATGCAGCTGGAGAGATCTGTGATGTCACAATCTTCCTGTTTGATTAACATGAGACAGCTGGAAAGGCCTGTGATGCCATGATCTTCACGTATGACCAAAAGGATGCAGTGGAAGAGGTCTATGATGTCACAATCTTCCTGTTTGATTAACATGAGACAGCTGGAAAGGCCTGTGATGCCATGATCTTCCTGTGTGACCAAAAGGATGCAGCTGGAGAGAACTGTGATGTCACAGTCCTCCTATATGAATCATACAGCACAGTTGTAATGCTTGTGATGTTGCAGGAAACAGTGAGGTAGCAATTAACGAACTTTCTTCATTCCCTACACACTTTTAGTCATCAGTATAATATAGACCCATTAAAGAGTATAAAGGAAATTGCCGAATTCTGCCAGGGGGGGGGGTATTTTAAAAGGTTGGACTTGGGCCTAGTGCGAACCGGGTCTCTATTCCATGTCTCCACATGGGGCTCATGTTTTCATTTGGCCCCCATGGAGCAATGGAAAAAGGTGGGATTGGGGGCCCAACGTCTGGGAGAGTCCGTTACGGAGCTTAGGGTCCAGTTCCATCCTAATAGGAACCACTTAAACCAAACAGCTTGCTGCAGTAGCCCCCAGACCTACACAAGCCTCATGTTTTGTTTTAGATGAAAATGCATACAGGGTACTGACACAATTATTCATCAAAACCTTTGTCAGAATGATAGAGTATATTATTAAAATACAGATGCTCCTTGACGTATATTGGGGTTGTGTTCCGATGAACCCATCGTCGTAAATTGAAAATATCCTAAATAAAATATGAATTTATGGGACACACTAGGGCATTTAGTACATAGAATGGCTATGGGAACAGAATTTTGTTAATATTTGTTAACAGAAAAAAATGCTATTTTTAAACAGGGTATGAGATGTTTATGCTCACAATGACTACAGAGACTGGAAGCATAGCTGGGTGGATGCTGCCATCATCCAGCAACAGTATATATTATCAGGTTGCTGAGCTGCCAAAGACATGGCACACACGCCTGGCGCATGTGGCTTTTGCAAATGGAAGTGGCGAGTTCTCTCGTAGTGGTCTGGGTGAGGCACTAACCTCAGAGCTCCTGCAGAAGACACATGGCGACTGACCTGCCCGTGTGAGGCGTGAAGTCGCGTTGCAACAAGCCTGTGCTTTTGACCACAGCTGCCGCATTAAAATGGGTCTGGCATGGCTCCTGCTGAGCAGTTTTCAAACTATTTAATGTTTTCTTTTTAGGTGCCCTCTTTCTGCCTGACAAAAATGAAATCCAGTACAGCTATTGGATATCAGATGGCCCCCTCCTCTACCTGTCCTTTGACCTCCTCTCTTTGGTCCAGTCCATTCATTTCCTTTCTTCTCTTTGGGCCCCATGGGGGGTGTTTCATTGGGCTTGGGTCACATGACTGGCCCCTCCCTAGTCTGAAATGCTCAGCATGCCCTTCCATGGGCTCCAAATTGGAAGTATACAGCGTCTATTATGAGGCAAGTGGGCTTTATATTTTTTTTTGCCCTAAGTCATGTTTGCCTTCGGGTTACAAAAGCAAGCAATGTATCACTGTGCTTTCTTTACAAAGCGTTCCACTGACCCCCCCACCCCCCATCTCCTCCATCGTAATAATAAGGCATAATTTGTCAGTGTGTCGTGGCTCTGAGCGGCTGCATGCTGATGGGCAGGGGAGCCATCTCCGCTGTTAGACTCCGCTAATGAAGATGGACGAGAGGAGCTCGCTGATGCGCCACGGAGATAAAGCACCACCCCTCCCAACCCCCCCCGCCGTGGCTGGCACCATAGCCTGCTTCTCTAGCTGATTCACGTGACCCCTGCACATTCGGGAACATGGACTGTGAGACATTTTCTCTTTTTTTTGTTTCGTTCATTTAATTTCAATTGAATAATGAAAACATTCCAAAAAACATTCCAAAGGCCCAAAACTTTGAGTTTTACCTCAGACTGTTGTCAGCATTCACGGTCTTGCTCGTCCCGTTGATCTTTCACATTTTTCAGCTAACAGAAAGGATCAAACAGCTGGGCTGTCCAAAATATATCCAGAGAACTTGTACCATCTCTTTATCAAATTCCAGAATGTGCATTTTTAATGATTAATGTAATTCCAGCTGCAATAGCCATCACACAGAAATTGGCTGGCACCCAGTAATTCCTCAGTGATTGAAAAATGGTGCCCATATATCGTTCTCCATACAGATTGTTCTCTACTTGCCAGGCTGAGGTTAATCTGAGGGGTGGCTTGGAGTGTCTTTCAAGCCCTGAACAGATTGGTCATGACTGTGGGCAATGCATGTTTAAGGGAGTTGTTGATAAGGTCGCCCCCTATTGGCACTGAAAATACTTCTATCTTCCTGTATTTGCAAAACTGAAAAGATAAGTGTTTCTGGTACATTATACATTTCAGTGAAACAGAGATTATACAAAGTCTGTTGTGGCCGGCTGAAAACTTAAATTTTATATCTTATATTATGGGTTACAGGTTAGCCTCCTGTCTTTGCAGCTTATTGCTTGGAGGTGAAGATCTACAGCTTTTTGCTTTGCTGAAAAGTGACTCAAATCCAGCTTTCAAACAAGGCGTCATGGATGTACCATTGATTTCACATTCGCACATCCTACCTCAATAGGCCTGTCGCATTCTCAGCTAATCTCAGACCCGTGTGCGACGCACGGCCTGTCAGGTTAACCTCCTTGGCGCTTCTATGTGCTGGCAAGGTTATTTCCCCAACAGGATCAGTGCCTTTTTTTGCATCCAGCCAGCTGCAAAGCAGGCTGGGCGCTGGCAGAGGTGCGATAGCACGCAGGTGGAGGCAGGGTGACAGACAGCAGCATCGCCAGCGCCTGACAGCCTGTTTACATGCTCAACAGGACTTTTAAGAAGAGCTTGCCAAAAAATTCAGATCAGGAGAACTCAGATATTACAGATCCTCAGAGAACCTCACTCTGGCAGTAGAGATGTGACATCACATATCCCCAAATAACCTCACGCTGGCATCAGGCGTGAGCCATACTTGCGCTACAGAAAACCTCATGCTGACAGCAGACGTGAAACATCACTGCTCTTCAGAGAACCTCACACTGGCAGCAGAGCTGTGACATCACTGCTCCTCAGAATACCTCACACTGCCAGAACAGTTGTGACATCACTGCTCCTCAGAGAACCTCACACTGGCAGCAGAGTTGTGACACCACTGCTCCTCAGAGAACCTCACACTGAGAGCAGAGATGAGACATCATTGCTTCCAAGGGAACCTCAGTCTGGCAGCAGACATGTGACTGCCCCTCAAGAATCTCTGCAGAAACATGACATGATTTAATGCCACTGAACCCACTGCACGGCCAGCAGAAGGCAGCCTCTCACGTGAGCAATGTGCCAAACCATCAATTTCCACCCGCTGCGAAACAGGCAAATGGCCAGTTAAAATGCCAGCAGGCAAAGCGTCTCAGTCCCTCCCTGGGCTCTCCCCCGCTCGCTGCTTCGGGTTCCATTACGAAAATTACTGCAAAACATCAAGTGCCAAGGAATAGTTAGCATCACAGTGAGTGTCCGGCTTAATTAATGGAATGAGTGACCTCTTTCCAAAAGCCCAGTATGGCGGGCCAGTGTAGCTTTGCCCAGATCACGCCTGTGGCATTGAGATGAAGAGGCAGCTTCTGTCTCTCCTTCCTTAAATTCCTTTCTTTCCTGGTTTTTCTCCTATTTCCCTAGTGCAAAGTGGGGGCTCCCTTTGCCCCAGAATGAAAGGCCGGCCCATGATATGTGTCCCGTCCAGATATGACGTGTAAATAATTGATTGTCGGAGCAGGATGGGCTGGCGTCAGATCCCCTCCCCCCCTGAAATCTCACTTTTCTGATGTTGCTGTGCCCACGATATTAAAGGCCCCAAATCAAAGCAGGCCCCATTTGTGACTCGTCCCATCGGAAGAAGCCATTTGCCTGTGTCTCTGTTTCAGTCGGTAGAATCATGTGCCGCCACCCCCCCCCCCCATCTGTAGACGACAGTGGAGCTGCATTGAAAATTGGGAGAATATTCTCCATCCTTTCAAATCTGGAAGCAGTTTAAAATGGTCCCAGTTCAGAGAGCCATCCCTCTGTGATGGCCACGCGCAACGTATATAATCGCAAGTAATGGAAAAAAACACGTAACGCTGCCTGTCTTCTTGTTTGTTTCCTCAACACTCTTGTGTGCATTTGTGCCCTTTCAAAGATTTTGGTTAATGCCTCGTATGCAGGTGTAGGATCTGACCTGTAGGAAGTCAGGTTAATGGTGGCGTTTGCTGGAGCTCCTTGGTTGGGGTGGGTTAGAGGCTATGAAGCTTCATTCAGTCTTTTGTTGGTAAAATTTTATGAACCTTTTGAAACTATGACGTACGAATATGGATATGAATCTCGTCTTGCTGTGACGTAGAGGATTGCCTTAACTTTTTCGTGAGGCCTCCCGAGTGCCCATAATTGTTTACAAATGCCCACCTTCACATCTTTCCTCAGACTTCATAGGATTCAGATCTCCAATGGATCATATTATGAATATTTTGCACTATTTCTATTTATTGGTATCTGTTTACTCTCTATTTTTCTTCATACTTCAGTACTAGGCTGATTTATTGACTTTTTTCATTTACGCTTTGATTTGATTCGTACATAAAATTGCAGATAAGAAAAAAGGACAGGCACTTAGTCTCGTGTAACAAAATGTGTGAGCAGTGAAAAGCCCGGGGACGTGCGATGCCGCAGTCTGTCTGTTGGCTGAAACGGTGGATGCCGTTAAAGCCTCTTGTCCCAGTCGCCACATAAAACAGCAGGCCCTTCTTCCTAATCAGGTGTGAACGGATGCATACATTCGGCCAAGCACTGACAGGCGGGTTCTCCTCCCCTAGCCTTCACATTCCTGCTACCGTGTGAATCTCCCCTAGCATAACAGAGGGGTGGGAAAAGACACAGAAAAGGAGCACCGATGTTACGACTGTAAATCATGGTGGGGGGTTATGGGGCCAATATTACATTACCCAGAATGCTATGCATGGCAGCTGCGATGGCATGGATGATATGCAATAAGACGTCTGCCATGTGAAAGCCCGTGGTCGAGACAGCAGGGGGACAAACAGGGAGTGCCTCTGGGCATCCGTCCCGTAGCCGTCTGGCCTAATGGTGTCAGCTGGGCAGTGTGGCCCTCTCTGGACGAGTACCCCAGGAACGCGAGTGCCGTGGCCACCCGGCCAGGGAAGAGATGGGGGCGTTCGGGGTACGGGGGGGCAGCATGCTGGCGGGCACGGCTGCCAACCCGCTACATTAATCCCGCTACATTCCGCCGTGCTGGCTGGCCTGTGGGGTCCCGCTGCCGCTTCAGTGCCGTATTTGGAGATAGCTGCTATAAAAGGCATTAGCGGCTCTAATGGCGAGGTGGCGGCAGGAGTGATCTGAGGCCCCATGCCCGTCTCTGTGGATCCCGCCTCCCCTGACGCGCCCCGAGGGTGAATCTGCATCTGAAACCGAGCTTGCCCATTTCAGCCGGCGAGGCACTCGCTAAATTGGCACTTTAACGTAGCCTCCCACTCCGCGGCATCACCTCCACGCGTGTAAATGGCTTGTACTTGCTTTTAAGCCGAGAGCAAAATCTGCGTGTGCCCATGTGGCAGCACTTCACGTGCCAGAGAGAGAGAGTATTTTTTTCATGAGCATTTCCAAGTCGGGTAATTAATGTGGCACCAACAAGTCATAAAGATTTCCAAAACTTTAAAAGCTCTTTTTTTTTTTTTTTTTTTTTTTTTTTTTTTTTGGGTGAATTTGCCAGCATCACTAATAACACCTCAACATAGGGGAAAAGAGGTTAATATATTCAGCTGGAACTGATATCTGAACTCTCTGTGTTTCAGGAGCTCTAAACTCTAGGTAGAAAGGAATTCATCTGGCCTGTGAAGAGGCAGAAGGATGTGGTTTTGTGCTTAAACAAGTTCTTTCATTAAATAAACAGACTAAGGAATACAGATTATTTGGATCAGGGTTGGAGTGACGCATTAAGTTGTCATGTAGCTTGAGTTTATCTGATAGCATGAGGTGAAAATAAAAAGGTGCGGTGGGCTTTGTAGAAGCAGTGGAGTTAGTAGCCCAAATTATTGGAAATCAGGAGAATACTCTTATATATGTATACACCTTTTCCTGAAGTTCTTTCTACCATAAGGGTCTTGCCCTTCTAATGGTTAATATTGCTGTGATTGCATCTTGATGATCTAATCTGACACAAGCAAAGAGACTGTCGACGAAAGGGGTGCCTTACTTTGTTTTGTAGTCTGATGTACAGGGAACAGGAATCTGGAGGAAGTTCTTGAGGTCTTGGGAACATCCTAAGACTTCGAAATATTTAGTCTCTGGGCTGCAAATGCCACAAGAGTCAAATATATAACAACAGTAAGCTGTATACATTTATATAGAAGTCCTGTATATGTTTAAATCCCTATTCCTGCCTCAGTGTGTCGTGGCAGTAATGCAGACTGCAGAAATCCAGGCCCTTTTCAAAAATACTTTGTGTTTATGCCAATCTGTATTCCCACCATTGGTAACGGGATTATGACATGACATCGGGCAGGAATGTCTGGAATTTTCCTGACTCGTCGACGTGATTCCCTGTCTATGGGAACAACACACTAAGGAGTCGGAGAAGCCCCCCAGGTTTTGGTGAAGTCCTGTGTGCTGGGCAAGATAAACCCAACCTTCTTCAGAACCCAATGACCGCAGGGGCACAGAGGAGCGTTAGGGGGCTAATAAGCCATGTAAGGGGACTCTGCGTGGAGGCACGCAGCAGCCTCTGGCTTCTTCCCGCCTCGCTGATGGGATGATCCCATCTGCGAGCTGACGTTGTGGCCAACGTGTGCAATCACACACGCACACGAACACCGCCGGAAAAAAATAAATTAATTAAAAAAAAAAAATCAGAAAACATGTTTTGTAGTTGTGCCAGCCGCAGATCAAAGGGACGACACTTGTTTATTCTGCTTGCTGTTGTTGTTCTCCCCCCCCCTTCAGTTTTTAAGCGTTAAATCTGGTTTAAATTAGCGCCCTTGAGCTCTGTGATTGGGGAGACACAATGTTGGGAGGGATCCAAGGGGGTGTCAGTGGTGATTTGTGCTCCCGTTTCAAACAGCCTGTGTGGCATGCAAATCCCCCCCCCTCTCGGCCGCCCCCGCCTAGGCTACCAGGCTACCCCCCCAAACCCATCCCAGCTACATTGCTCCTGTGGAGTGGGCAGGTCATGTAATTGCCGTGTGAACGCCAAAGCCCACGTGTGAGCAGCCATCCTCTTCGTGTCACGGTCTTTTGTGTCCGAAGGATCTCACCTCACTAGCACGCACCTTCCTCACTGCCGTAATGCCTTTGCCACTGGATAGCACTGTGGTCTTATACCTTCCAGCCCCAGGGTGTGGATCCTGTCTCCTGCTTTGTGTGTGTTAAGTTTATATATTCTCCCTGTGTATGTGTGGTTTTCCTGGTGCAGACCCATGAGATGAAAGTTAGACGACTTAGACTTACAGTGTATGATTCTGCCCTACCATGAAACGGTACCTTGGGGTCGGCAGAGTGATTTCAGCATCGGGACCTTGAGCAAAGCCATTAACCCCCAATTGTTCTTGACATTGGCTGACTCTGCTTTCTTAAAAAAAACCTAAGTCACTTTGGATAAAAGTGACTGCTAAATAAATAAAATGTAAATGTCCCCTGCCCCCCCAGGACAGGCACATGTGACCCTGTACCGAATAAGTGGTACAATATGGAAGATGGATGGATGTTTCTTGTTGTATCATAGGATTTCCCTGCCTGAGAGATTTTTATTCCTACAACTAGGCAAGTCAAATGTAACCATTAAGTTTTCCTTCCTTCCACTCAGTCCCTGAACATGTGTTTTTAACTTTCACTTGAGGAGAAGTTATGGTCATTACGCAGGTGAGCTTTATCGCTCTCTCTCATACTTCTTCAGTTAAACTATTGTCTTGATAGTCTTTCCAGGGATGAGGGGTACTGCCGGGGACAGGGATCCCACCCGGGGCCAATCCTCCTTCCGGTTCATCCTCTGAGGACCATATGTGTCTGTACAGGGGAGAAAAGCTTACAGGCAAACATAGCCACGCCAGCCGCCCTTCAGGCGGAGGAGATGGATCAGCGACTTTTGCTGGTATGTGCTCAAAAACAGCAGACAGAACGCGAGAAAGAAACGAACTAGTTTCCGATGGTCTGAGCGTAACCTAGACAAGCACGTTACCCCAACGTTACAGCAAAACTTAGGCCCTACATTTAGCTTCGTCAGTTACCGGGTTCACAAGATACTAAAATAAGAATTTACCTCCAGTGGTTATATTAACCGAACAGGCTCCTTATATACATAACAATAAATAAAAACGGATGAGTGGCTGCATGAGGAGTCCATGCAATGTATGTAGTGCTTCGCTGCGATCCCAGCCGCCTGTTTCCGAAATCGGAACAGACTTGCGAATCTGCAGTCTGTTTGCCTGGCACCTACCGGCATATGAAACATATATCTGCGTGAAAAAGGCAAAGAGCAGGCGCTCGAACGTGGAATCCAACTGATGAGACTTTCTGTCCTATAGGCGACATTGGCGGCCGCCTAGGGCGCCAACTTCTTAGGCGCTGTCTAAGCCAACTGATTTCACTTGCGCGCGGCAAACACAACTATGTTCCAACAGCCTACTATAAAAGATAATATAACGTCTGTATATTCAGTAATGAAATTAAATTCTATTAATCTTTATTCATAGTATTCTTCCATTGGGTATCATAATTAACGCAGCAAAAGTTAATGCAATCAAAGAAATAATAATGCATTAAGACTTCAAAACACGTTTTTTAGAATACATAATTATTGTTATTAGCAATTATTTGTTTGTTCCATTATATAATACGTTACGCAGTGGTGAATTAGCGTTCTGTCCTGGGTTGTTCCCTGTCTTGCTCGCACTTTCCCGGATAGGCTCCGGACCCCCACGACCTTGCATAGGACCCTCGGGCAGGCTTATAAAAAACGGAAGGGTGGATGGAAAACATTACGTATTACAGTATTTATTGCGCTATTACAAGACATTAAACAAACAGAAAATCAACAGTATAAAACACTAATTAATATTTAGTTCTTCAGTCGTCCTTTGCGTATTTTTTTGACATAGGCGGAAGCGGTCGTGAATGAAAAAACACGTTAAAAATAATTACTTGCAGTCGCTTCTGCTGCTTAAACTTTTCGTCTGGCTTTTATTTTACAGTGAAAATGCGTGTGTGTGTGTGTGTGTGTGTGTGTGGCTGGGGTGGGGGCTTGTGTAACATTACATTGCTTTCTAGTTCAAATTCAGGAAAGAGTGCTCTCCTTGGAAAATGTGCTCAGGAGGTGAAACGATTTAAATTTAAACTGGCTTACATGCGTGTGTCTTACCAAGACAAAACATATTGCCAGGACAGTATGAACTATTTCGAAGGACTATTTTGAAATTTAAATGCTCTTAGCTATAGCTTAACACTTAGGAGAAAGAATGCAGTAGGCCTATTTCACATTTGTATTTCTCACAGTTAATTATAGGCTCATGTAACGTCACATACAAAATAAATTAGCCTACTGTTGTAACTGCGATAAATAGGCCTTTCATTGCTGAACGTTTGTTGAGAAGCGCCGCTTTGTAACAGTTACATTTTGAAGTATAAATTTGGTAAACAAAAAAATGAGACAATGAGAAGTTGCCTTTTAAAAGTTTATCATCATTACATGGGCTACATAAACAGACGCGCATTATGTATCCCAATTTTCCTCTGTCATAATGAACATTGTTCTCTCCATGCAGTCATACGCTGTAAAGTTCATTAAAAAAATCACGCTACATATGGCAAAAAAAATCATTATTTTACCGAAACCATTTACAGCAGATAAAATCCAACAATGTTTTGCAATACAGATGGTGCTCAACATAAGTGACAAATATCGGTATAACATTATTTAGCGGAGGTGAATTAACGAAAGTTTGTTGTACATAGCCTTACTGCAAACGATTTAAATATATGTAAGATACCATAAAATACTAAAATAATTATAATATTTTAGTTACTAACAAAATAAAATCCGATTTTGTTTTGCACATACATTAATTGCTGTGTTTTCTGGGAAACAATATATTATTATTATTATTATTATTATTATTATTATTATTATTATTCATTTTATTCATTTAGCTTTGCGTTAACATGGTTCAGTTTTTATGAAGGCAGAATACATCTATATCATCAATAGGGTGTCATTTAAAACGTCTTAAAACACGTATTTCTATCACAATATAACAAAATGGTAGGCTATTACACAGTTTTAATAGCATTTCTGAACTATATAGGCCTATTCTTTTGGTATCGATATACTATGAATAGAATCTATATTTATGCAGAGTCAATAAAAAGGCGTTAAGAACGATGTGTGTTATATTGTTTTAAGTACAGAAACACATTGTTATTCAACTCTTCAACTGTACTGCATACATGATAGACCCTTCATACAGTTTTGGGGTGTCTAATCTCGGCAGTCACTTATACTACGTTTATTATTGCAGGATTCTCACCTGGAGCCAGGGCCGTTTTGGGAGAGATTGGCTGAGCGCACTTCCCCCAACTACTAGTGTAGCAGAAAACAAATTCTGACAATTCATTGACAGATGTATCTGGTTAATAGCCGGTTTTCTCATGTTTTTTCACAAGAAAAGTAGTGAGATATTAAAAATATCGTAAATAACTAATGTCGCGAAATGTAACCAAGAGATATTTCTTCTGATTTTTTTCAGTAGCTCTTTTGGATTCCCTGATCAAATGACGCCCTATGTCGCCTATAGGGTGGGTTGGACCCTGCCTGGAGCACTTCATCATCACCCGGAGAAAGTATGTAAGTGATCATTTCATCATACTATGGTATAAAGATAATACAAAATGCTACAATAGTGTTGAACAATATTTATGTAAACGTCGTAACTTATACAAATAGATCACTACTCATAGGCCCTACTCCAGAAACAAAATTCACTTAAGTTAACGTGGACTGATTCCAGAAATCTGTTACACTGGTACACTGTACTTTAAATATTTCAATCCAGACATTTGAACATGTTGGTTGTCACTCCGCTATAAAATATTTAAGCTGAACAATTTTTAGGTAAAAGTCATCTTTGAGATTTTGGGATCATTGAATATATTTTTAAGCTCCTGCTGACCTCTAGTGGACAAGACGTATGTAACAATGAACGGCAAACTGTATGGAAATACGACAATTTCAAATTTAGCGGAATCTTTAAAATGTAGTGAAAGACAACTGCATTAAATTAAATATTCATTAAATATAGATCCATAATCTCTATTTTCAAACTGCACTTCGACCGTAATAATACTTCATTATATCAAATACAGAAAGGCGTTTGCTGAGGCTCTGGCACGGTGTGTCCCCAGTTGGTTGCCGTAGCGATGGAGGTGTGTGACGGTCATTAATGCGTCTGTGGTGCGTCAACTTCGCTCTCAACTTTGACATTTGCAGCTTTTCGGGGAGTTTGACCGATCGTACCACCACCATGGCAGGCAAGCGAGCCCTTGTCATCCTGTCAAAAGGCGCAGAAGAAATGGAGACAGTTATCCCGGTGGACGTAATGCGCAGGGCTGGGGTGTGTGCAACGACTGACCTATACCAGTTATATAGATAGAGTGGCCAACCGTTTCCATTGTACCTGTTGTACTGAATTTTAACTACGTCGATAAGCTGATGTGGGGCTTCCGTTGGGCAATTACGCGTTAATGCGCAGGTGAAATCGTTTATGAAATGGCAATCGGGCCGTGAGTGAAAGGCAAGGTGTGCAAGGCTGCGATACCAAACCAGCCTCGTAGCACAGAGATACAGAGTTTGTACATGTGAAGATTACTCTGCTTAATTCTACCGCTGTTTGCTGTACTGGTGTGCATTTGATACATACACTTGATTTTGATTTGATTATTGCCGTACAGGCTGCGCATGGCCCAGTGTTAATGGTTTCCCCCCCGCCCCCTGTGTAACAGATTGCTGTCACCCTGGCGGGACTTGCGGGGAAAAGCCCCGTGCAGTGCAGCCGCGACGTCGTCCTCTGCCCCGATTCCAGTCTGGAGGACGCGGTCAAGCAGGTCGGAGTTATCCCTGTAACACTTCCCTAGGTGGTCAGCTGCCACCTCAATATTACAGCTCCGGAAAAACAGTTTTTGTTTCACTCATTTCTCCAATTTATGGGTGTGCGTCTGTGAATAATATATATTTTTTGCAAACTGCAGCCTGGGTCTTACCTGCTTCTCATCGATTAAGAACTTCTTCCTTGCGTTATGGGTCTTCAGTCCTGTTTCTAGGAGCCTGATACGAACTGTCCTAGCAGTGTACTTAACACCACTAATGTTTCCCATTCCATTTGAAGGTCACTTGATGTCATCCTCCGATTTATGAGGCACTGTCTGATAAGTTAACGGTCATCTCTGGCATTAGAAAGTTGCTTCTGCCCTCTACCTGGCTGGTTTTTGGTCGTTCCAGTGTCTCTTGTTTCACCTTGTTCTTGTGTACTGCTTAGAAACTTTGAGCCTGGAAGCAACGTGTTGCTCAGTGTAGCCTTCTGCCAGCAGAACCAGGATTAAACCAGGATTTAAAAACGCAGATTTGTTAAAGTTCTCTTTTTTTCCAGAACTGTATATGCTTTAGTTGCATGTCCAATTTCTTTACCATTCAATACAGTCTGTAATAATTTAGCTGTTATAATATCACCCTACTATGCTATATATCATCCAGATTCCTCCAGCTGATTATGATTAACTGTTTTTGTGTGGTTTCATTAAAAAGGGACCTTATGATGTTGTTCTCTTACCTGGAGGAGCATTGGGGGCCCAGAATCTCTCTGAGGTAAGACTGGGCTGTTTGGACCATCAAGTAAAAAAATGCATAATTAATACTCTGCATTTCACAGCCACTCCCGAGGATAGTGATTGCATATTGTGGTGAGTTTGTGGGTCATGTCATTAAATACGTTCAGCCTCTATTTGACAGATCATTGCCAATATTAACTTGGCAGCAACACAGACAGGGAAGCCAACTGTTTACACAGCATAGACACCTGGGGTGAGAAACTAATGAAAACGCACACTCTCCATGGGAGAACAGTACACTGTTAAAACACTTACCATTAACAATGTGAATACAGGAATACACACATTAAATGGCAAAGGTACCACATACTAGTGCCACAGTGCAAGGCATGACAGTGTCCTGAATAATTAGTCTTTACTGTGGCATCACAATATAGTAAATGCTGGTCAATGGGGTGATGGGAGGCACCTTCTAAATAACAAAGCACATGACCTAAATTATGCATGTTTTGCAAGTATGAATATTTCCATGCGACCTGTTTACTTTAGACAAACACGCTTCTGTAAGGATACTTCATTTAGTTTTATTGCTGTGGGAGCAGAAAGATGCGATGTTCAGGGTGAGGAAGAATCAATGATTTGTAATGTGGAGCAGCTGACTAACAGTGTGCATCGAGGCTGTGCTGGGGACACTGACTAGCAGGATGGTGGCTGTGCAGGTCTCGCGGTGGCTAATTTGTGGCTACTTTTAACACTCTGTCATCTAGTCGCCTGCTGTGAAGGAGGTGCTGAAGGAGCAGGAGGCCAGGAAGGGGCTGATCGCTGCCATCTGTGCTGGTACTGCTCCCTCCTCTTACACACACACGTTCATTTGTATTCATGTCTTTATGGGGACCCTCCATTCATTTCAATGGACATAACCCTAATCCCAGCTATGACAGTCTTTGACCCCTACCCAGTCCTAAGCTTAACAGTAAGTAACCAAACAAAATACGAGACTTTTGACATTTTTAGTTTTCTGATTGCAGTAATGAATTGTTATAAAGTTGAGTTTCCAAAGAAAACTGAAGAAATGTCCCCACAAGGTCTTAATAACAGGTTTTTTTGGGGGACATTTAGTTTCCACAATGTAATATATACATGCTCTCCCACACACACAGAGCCACTGACTCCCATGTTGTTGTACTCATCATCTGTAACTCCCATAATCTTAAAATGCAAAAAGAGATAAAATTGCGATGTGGTCTTGTTTAAAAATGCAAATTAATCTCGAAAGGAAACGCACACTTTCTAGTTCATTTTTGACTGTCATTCTGATACTGTTATTGCACACCCCTGCTTAGACCTCTGATAAACGCTGTACAATTCTGTTGAAGTGAAACCTTCGATGAACTATGTCAGTTTCATGCCTGAGTTGAGCCATCTGGACCCTCTTGTAGATAAAATAGATCTCGTGTGTATTTTCTGTAAGGACCTAATAGTCCAGTTCATGTTATGCAGCCCTCATTGCTAAAAAAAATGCAGAGTCCATGCATAGAGCTGTCACAATTACATGGTTAGAACTGCAAAGCTTTTTTCTATTCTTTTCTTTCCTTTGTCTGACCAAAAATGTTTTAGCACAATGTATTGGTTTGAATCTAGTAGACTATTGCTGTCCTTCACATGTGACAAAACCATGTACATGAAATGCCATGTTGATATTAGCATCGCACATTGTACATCGTACAAGCCTGTTAGGGTGGCAGTGTCGCAGTGAGTAGCGCTGTCACTGCAAACCGCTGTGTTGTGCGTGTGGAGATTGCGCGATCACCGTGTGTGGGCATGGCTTATTGGCGGTCTACGGTTTGCTTCCACTGTCCAGAAACAAGCAACTTAAATGCCTTAAATTGACCGTATGTGTATCCCTGCAGTGGTTGGTTGGTTCCTGCCTTGCACCAAATGCAATATATTATATTATATACGATTACTCAGTGAGTACTCAATGATCGTCAGATTAATCGGTAGGTTACTCGATTATTGATATATTCGGTAGTGACAGCCCTATCCACGCATATTGAATAGCTGAAAACTTGGGGTGCTTTTTAACATTAGTACAGCTGAAGAATGCTGCCCCCTAGTGGTCCAGAGCTGTATTTCTCTCGTAGTGAGAGGAAATGTGAAAATTCTCAAAACCTTTTTTTTGACTCGTTAGCAGTTACGTATTATCCACGTAGCAAATTATTTTTGAATGCATTAAGTATTCTAAATTTAGTTTAGAAACATTTTGAAACTTTCAGTGTAGTTTGAGTGTTGTTTAGTGGTTTGGGTAAATAGAAATATGATAGAAACATCATAAAAGGACGAAGTTTGGGGGATTCATTTATAACTACAAATGGCCTACTCGCATATGCTGCTATAAAAGAGGGGAGCAGTCATATTAGCTTGACTATCTCTGAGTAAGCCTGTCCTATATGGACTGGTCTTGTTAAGTCAAATGATAACGGCTGCATGAGGAAGCACAGACAGCCTGTTTATGGTACAGAAGCAGTATCTACAGGCCCCCAGTTGCCCATAGCATCACCTAATATGATTCCTAAGGGGTAGGAGGGCTGTCTGATGAGGACATGTTGGGAAATGTGACGGTCTCCAGACCTTTGAATGCTCAGCACAACCCTTCAGTGGCTGGTGAACAATGGCTTAAACTCCCAGATTGATCTGGATGGAACCTCAGAGGTGACCATGCAGCTGCAATGAGGACAGGATACACGGCGAGCTTGCAGGCGAAAGATCAGCTGGTCTGCTGTGCGTCTACAGTAAAACAATAGGCAGTATGTAGTTAGTGTGCTACCGCACTGAGGGTGTGACAGCCGCATGATCAGAGCCTACCACTTCTATTTGTCCTAGTTATTACGTTGTTTCAGAAATTCATCCTAGCCTTGAGGCACAAATTTCCCTAATTTCACTGTATCTGCTTAGACGACTTGAGAACAATGAAATATAACCACTTCAGTTTTTTTTGCCCATTTATAAATCGCACTCAGCCTGCTTGTCGGTATCGATTCTGCAGATATTGTCCTTGGTTGTGACTTTGGTCACCTGATAAAACTACAGATTACATATCAGCATCTAAGAATAACTTGGCTTTTATGGGAAAGTGAGCTGTGCGTGACTGCATTGCTCTCCTAAACGTCTCCCCCCGTTGTCGTTCTGCTGAAACCGCGCTAGCATTTCTGAACAGGGTACCGCTGAGGAGACAAGAAAATTGTCCCGAATCAGCCTAGAGAGGCCAGGTGCATTTGTGCTCCCTGGCCATCTGAGACACGTTTTTTTTGTCCGAGAGCTTGGCAGGTGTTGGCGGGGGGGGCCCTTGGCAGCTGCGTTGCTGGCAGCGATTGGGACATCTTGTGTGCGGAACGGATACTGTTAGGACACCGGTGAGCGGAAAGGACAAGGCTGCCGGGGAAGGCCGTTCTTAAAGGAGCGTGGTGTCCCCGTTGCGGTGAATGGCTTTTCCAAGGCCAGGAAATGACACTGGAAGGATGGGGCCTCGCATCTGGTGCATAACACAACGTTAAATAAAATGTATATATCCTGCAGCATAAGGGACTGTCAGAGGCACTGGGGCATGGCTGTAATAATGGACGTTGGCTGTTTTCTTTTTGCGCGGCTGTAATTCACTAAGTGAAGGGGTCCAGTTCCCAGTGATTTGACATTCACTCGACTGCATTTGTGATCTCCCTGTTTCTCACACGCCAACCCTGTACCGTCAGATGGAAAGCTCTCACTGTCAGTTTCTGTCATTCTTTCTTTCTTTATTCGTTCCCCCCTCTCTGTCGACACCTTTACATCTTTCTCTGTGTCTAACACATCGGCATTTTTGCCCCTGTTGCCCCCGGTCTGGTCAGAGACCGCTGGCACAGATCGTGCTCTGTGAGCCGCATGGGCACGGTGCCAGGTGGCTCAATCGATGGCTGGCTGAATTTGCTTATTAATGGTCTCTATAGGAGCATCCTGAAAGGCCCGGCAAGTGCCGTTAATGCAGCAGGCTGAGTGCTTTCCTTTTTGTTTATTTAGAGTTAAAAAATAATAAGTGTGCATATTAACATGCTGCCTCAGAGCCTGATTGAGGTTTTCTGCGGTCGCGGGCTCTGGTTTTGCGGTGGGCGTCCCAGTGGCTCCTGCTGCTCGACACATTAACCTGCACTATTGCCTCATCATTGTGGCATGAAGTTCCATTGGCACATGTGCATTTGGGGGTGAACTTGTGCTGTTGTGTGTGTGTGTGTGTGTGTGTGTGTGTGTGTGTGTGTGTGTGTTCCTTTGTAAAACAATCCCCTTTCTTTTCCAGGCCCCACAGCTCTCCTCTCTCATGGCATTGGTTTTGGGAGTACGGTCACCACCCATCCTGCGATGAAGGACAAAATGATGAATGGAGGTAAGCCCCACCCCCCCATACACAACCTTGCTTGTGGACCTCGGTCCCATTTATGCTTATCGCTCTGGACTGGCTGCTAGTTCCTGTCCTGCGGTTCCAAGCGGGCGTGCAGTACAGAATCGCTGATGCGAGTCGGTATTGCTGCGCCCTTGAGGAGTCAGCTGTCTGACTGCCGGTATGCTTCGCGCCAGTCAGCAGCTGCAACCGCCGCACAGGAAATGCAGCACGATGCAGCATATTTTGTGAATCTTGGTGACTGGGCTGCTGTACGGAGGTGTAGTGTGCCATTATGTCCAGCAGAGGGTGCATCGGATGCTTTGGTGCATTGAGACACCCTCTTAAAGACTGGGACATGCTGTAAGGCAGGGGTGGCCAATCTTATCCAGAAAGGGCCATTTGGTATGCGAGTTTTCGCTGCAGCTCCTTAATTAGATTACTAATTAGAGGACTGACTGGCTGAAGAGTCCTCACACCTGGGTTTGACCAGCTGACCTAAAGGTTATACCAAAAACCTGCATACACACCAGCCCTTTGTGGATAAGTGGCCACCCCTGCTGTAAGGATAGTGGAGAGGAACTGCGTAGATCTTGCTTAACTACTATGCTCAAAAACCTCAGGCTGAAGCTGAAGTTAGATGACGTTAAGGTTTGTTTGTGTGATTGATTGCTGGATTTTGGGGCGCAATAATGTGCAAAAAGTTATCTACTGGTTCTGTCTAGTCAAGTCAGTTAACAGATCAAGGTTAAGCGAGAGGAATCAAATGTTCAGTTGTTCTCCCAGGACTGGTTATCTCTCCTAGTCTTCGGCGGGAGCCGCTAGTCCATTTTGGCGAAGTGAACCTTGTTCTGTTCTGGTGAGTCTTCAGCCCTGCAGGCTCTGCCTACAGGGAAGGTTGCAGGTATTAAGAACACCCTTTCTCCTTGCCACAAGCTGAAAGGTGATTCCCAGCATACAATGTTCCCAGCTGCAGTGTTGTCCCTGTGGGTTGTCTGTGGGTCTTTTCCGTTTGTGTGAGCCACTGGCTCTCTGATATTCCCGTGTGTGACGGCCCTCTCCTTCTGTCTTCTCCAGATCACTACACGTACTCTGAGTCTCGCGTCCAGAAGGATGGCAACATCATCACCAGCCGTGGACCTGGAACCAGCTTCGAGTTTGCTCTGGCCATCGTGGAGGAGCTCCTAGGGACCGAGGTGGCTGCTCAGGTTAAAGCCCCACTGGTCCTGAAAGACTGAGCTCTACTCTGCACTCTAAGCCCTGACGCTTCCCCCACCCAATCTGCATACAAAGGGCAGAACCAGAAAACAGTCTAAGATACAAACAGTTCAATATTAATTCAGACATTAGCACTGAAGGTGTTATGTTGCAGAGCTTTTTCATCTTCCTGTCTTTCTCTTTGCACTTTGTTTCCTGTTGTTCTGAAGTGGTAATTAAATCTAAGCTGCCCAATATGTGATCTGGTGTCTCATTTACATGAGATATCTATTGCACTGTACATTTCATGCTTGATGGGAGAGGACCAGGTAGCTGGGGGAGATCTCGCAGGGTAGGAGGGAACTTGAAACCTCATAAAAGCTGTCTATGCTTTTCTGTTACAGATGGATTGAAGCAAATGTCGGTAACCAGTTTTTCGGTCACTGGAGAAATGCAATGTAATAACTGGGCCCCCATTAGTTTTAACTCATCTTTGAAATTCAGAATGGCTTAGATTTCTGATCATATTTTCTGAATAAGTCATGGGGTTAATGTTATAAAAACATGTGTGTTTGGTGAGGTGTTATTACTGCTGCCAATGACTTTATCAATACTCCTCTCCTGATCTTAATAATTGTTAATACTTAAAATTTTTTGCAACTACGATTGAAACAACCATTTTCTGTTGTGTCCTCTGACAGTAAGTCAACAAATATACGTAATTGTATCATCAAAGAACAGTTGTGTATGACAGTATGACTGCGCTGTGTGTGAACGGGTCACAAAAGGATGTTGGTTATTTTAAAATATTTTTTTTGCAGAATCACACATCTGCAGTAATGGGCATGAAAACCTCCATACGATCCTAATATACTTACACTTGGATTATATGTCGATTATAATTTTATTGTTTTGAGTTTTTTATTTTATCAGGGAATGGTTCCCCGCTGCTCGCACTGGACACCGCTATACCCGTTTCTGATTAGTAATCCAACAGATATGTCCACTGTGGGTCCCATCATGGCGCTCCGCACTGGGAAAGGTACCGCAAACCACCCGATAACATGTAGCCGCAGGCAGTGTGGTTTGTTGGCCGTGGGCTATTTAAAAGGAATATTTAAAAGTGAAAAGGAGCTGGAGCGTCTGCTTTCAATCAGTGTGTGCCTGAGGTGTATCTGGCGGTCCGGTCCAGATCTACGTTTGCAGAGAGTGTCCCTTTTGCCTTTCGCCTTCCAGCGAACATGCGTTAAATGTCCTGTGAGTTGCTACCAGTTCAGCGGTCCACTGTAAAAAAAAAACAAAAAACAAAAAAAAACACCCGTTTAAGTAAATGTAAATTACGGCGATGTTAAAAGTTTAATTTTTGAAGCCACAGATTCCCGTGGAATAAATGATATATTTATGTGCACCTTCACTCCCACTTGCGAACTGGGAGCGGCTATGACATTAATCCAATTATACATCAATCAATCTTTAGCGGATTGCCGTACCAATAAAAAAAATAGTGAAATAGCAAATGGTACTTTATATTTTAATATTTATGTAGTGTATATTATATGAATGGCTACTTCCGGGGATGTAGACTGTTAATCAGTGCACGGTTTATTCACCAAAAACAGTTTGTGTCCTGGTATGTGGTGTGACATTTTGAAGATATGCTTCACTGTCTATATCCTGATAAGCTCCCTACAGTAATTATGGTTTTGCGGTGACCGATTTTCAAAATCACTGAAGTATGGTTAAGAGATAAAGTTGTAAACGTTGTTTAGCCAATGGGATCATAGACTGCAGAAAACAGACGGCATTTTAGACCAATCGTAAAGCCGTGACTGTAGGCCAGGCGCGAATTAAACCGCCCCCCGCCTGTGGGCAGCAGCGGCCCGCTGTCATCTCGATTTTCGGATTGGCGAACCTGGGACGCCTTATGTCGCCATAAGCCTATCACAACGCTCAGTTTGTAAAATGGGCGGGTCTCTGCGGCTGCGCGTGGCGGCTACGTCGAAGCGGTAAAAAACAAGAATAGAGCTGGCGTGTCTCCGTGTCTGTGGTACTGTTGTAGAGTAAATCTTCGGTACTTGTTTCTTATCCTGACGAGACGCATTTTAAAAACAGTACGAAAGAAAAGGTAAGTGGAACGCCTCAAGTATTACTAGCTAAACGCGCAGGGTATCAGGCGATATTCCCCGAATCACGTCTTTTCACAGCTCGCCTATTGCCTTTAGAGAAGGTACGGGCGGGGACGAATTTATAAGCGTTAAATACTTATTGCCGTATTGTTTATGGGAAAACCATTTCGGGCGAAAGAGTAAAGGGCTCAGACGACAGGCTGGTTCTTTCGGTCGTCTGAGGGTTTTGGCCCGTAACGTCAGTCACTATGGGGATTACGGATTGTTTCCATGGACTCATTTTTAATGGACAGCGCGGACGTTCACGCCACGCACGATGCATGGAAGGTGGGCGTCCAATCCGTTAATGTTTAGCGGATGTGGTGTTCACTTACTGGGGTGCGGGTGTACTGCCTTTTTTGTTTCTCCACTTGCCGTGTCTGTGCAGAAATGACCGGACGCCTGAGACTGGAAATCGGGCAGTATTGCCGGTTATGCCCGTGAACTATGTGACTGCTGTCATGGGGAAGAATGAGGGTGGACGATTTGGGATACTCCCGCCAAGTTGCCCCCTTTTCCTCTTGCGTATGTTACCTTGTAGTCTTCTATATAGTTATCCGTCCTCCTATATCCATGGTCCAGGGTGCCTTCCGAACTGCATTACCATCAATGCGCAAAGTTTGCCAGAGACCCCGACCCGGTGCATCTTACAATGACAGAAGTAATTTGAAAGTGATATGCGAACTCTGTAAAAGCGAAGCGTGGGTGTGCCTGCAGCTTTAGGCGTGGTTTGTTTAGGGCTATAGTTCCGGGTTAATATAATATAATAATATAATATAATTCGAGTTAATATAAATATCAGTTTAACACTATGAGAGCAAAAGACCAGACGCTACGGTCTGTCTGACAGGACTTTTTTTTGGCTAATTGATGTCAAATTATGACAAGATACTGAAAAAAATCAACAGGTTCTTGCTCTGGATCTGAGATGCTAGTTTATTAAACTGCTGTAATTTGTACTGCCTGACGTCAGAATATCCCCAAGGGCCTGTCCCCATTCATCTTCTATGAGTGCTTTGCTGGGTTTATGGGGACAGCAGAGGCAAACTGTCAGCTTTTTATGGGTCCCTGAGCTGTCTGTGTCATGAGTGTGATGGGTCTTTTTTCTGGTTTGTTTGGCTTTTGAACTGCTTCATGATCGCCATCTATGTTGCTTTTCTGCTTTTTGAAATCTAAGAATTTCAAAAGGTTTGTCTTCAATGATGTCTATTAGTTTTCCACTTCGTGTATATGTTTTGTAATCTAATAAATTAGCAGGTGCCTTTCATTATTGAATGGTTGTCAGTGTTTCCTAAGTATTTAAATCTGAAACAATATGTCTCATTAAATGTAGAGGTTTCTTTTCGTAATACAACTTTCCCACGTGTTACAGTATAAATGCTGTTACTAATGTGGAAACCTTTATAGTACTTGGGCTGAAAGCAGACTTAGTGCATTTTGTGTTGGCGACAACAGGGGATATTAAATAAAAAAAAAATAAAAAATTAAGCATATGAATAGAAGACAACAGAGCAGCGTTGCAGTCACTGTAGTGGAGAGGTGAGACAGACCTTAAAATGCACTGGTGAAGTGTTCCTCTCAAGCTGACTGTACGTGCTTCTGTGCTGTTTTTTTTTTTTTTTTCTTCTCCTCTTCCCCTCTCTTCTGCCGCTCTCACAGTACTTTTGTGACAGGAAGTCACCATCAGCGCCAGAGGTGTGAGTCAAGCCTCAGATTGCATGCTCACACTGCTGCAGCTGGTAGCGTTTGTCCGCTGCAGATTCAGTTGAAATCTGCCATTTTTCTTACTAAAGAGAACAGATTCTTAAAAACAAGACTGCAGCATTGTGACTTGTATGATGAGGACTGTACCAATTTTATTTATTTAATAAAAATAACAAACAAGTTTGGTCTGGCTGGAAACCAAAGCAAATGTGATGGTTAAGGTGTTGCACTTGACCATTTAAACAAACGTGCTTGTGTTGTAAATTCTTGTAAGAGGCTGCTGCCTTGCACATAAGCTGACTCAACTGGCTCATTTGGGGTCATCTTTTCCTTTTCTGGTTACCTGGTTGGATCAGTTACTTACTTGTGGTTTTGGAGTCAGTTGAAGCAAATTACCAGTGAAGCTAGTTTATGTTGCTTCCCACTAGCTGCACACAGTGATTCTGGTGGATCCGTATTTGTATGATGGATCCATATATTGTGTGAACTCTCAATTGAAACTGACTGAAAGCACTGTAAAATTACTCTAAGCAAAACACAGGGTATTTAACAGTGGAAAAAAATACAAATGTTATTTTAATACAGTTCTGCTGTTCCTGGTAATCAGCTCATTTATTATTGTTTTACATGCCGTTGCAGCATTGTACATTACATTGGGAGGCTAATAGCAGGTCTTCGGGGAGCAATGTGATTTCTCAGGTACCAGCTGGAGGGTATGGCTGCAGCACTTTTCAGTGGCACTGAGGAGGAGTGGGTTGACAAATAAGGCGTGACAGGTGTGTGGAGAACCATTTTGACATCCTCAGTAGCCTTGGGGGAATCGTCTTGCAATCAAGATTTGCCACAGGTGTATCAAGGTCACAACACATTTTTGGCCATATTTGAATTTTAGTGGACCTAGTCACTTTGATTGCAAGTTATGTTGTACATCTGTTACTGATCTTTATTTTTAATTAATTATTTTGGTTAATTAAATAATTGGATTTTCCAGTTTGCAGCACGTGGCTAGTGAATGGCACTAGAAAATGCTGGGGGGTGCTGTTACTTCTTTATTTCTGTTGTGTCCTTGTGATTTGATGTTGGTTGTTTCTGTTGATTCGTGCTCCTGCAGAGGTGCCAAAGTATGGCCTCAGATGTGACCTTTCTCATAGACAAGTGTAGAGACCTTTGGGTTTTCCGGTGGCCATGAGGGTGATCCAGCTCGCAGGATCCTTATTGCTGAGGACCCGAGCAGCTGGACTAGGCCAAGGGGACGCCCATGTAACACCTGGCTCCTGCAGATGGTTGGCCAGGGTGGGACAGGACCGTGTCCGGAGGGTGGGACAGGACTGTGTGTCTGCCTGGGGGGTTGCCAGCTGGGATCCCGGGGAGTTTCGTCATGTGGTGGGTGCGGCAACGCGCTGCATCAGCGCATGCTCCCTGACCTGACCTGATAAATAGTAGAAATGTCCACAATGTCTAGCTTTGTGGTCGGTCCTTGTGTGGGGTGATACTGCTTTAGCAGATTTGGAAAGGTATATGACTCCTGTATCCTAGTACGTAAGTGATTCACCTTCTTATATATTTCTTTGTTTGAGATCCCCTGAACATTTGGAGTTATGTTGTTTTTAAACATATTGCTGTATAAGAAATATTTTAACAACTTGGATACTAGTTTCAGTTTTTGAATCTGTTGATCAGAAATGACAGAAGACAGCAGAATATTTTATGGAAATGAGGTAATAGCTCACCCTAATGTGTATTGTGAAATTTCATTATGGTTGTCATCGATTTCGATTAGAACAGGGCTTCTCAACCGGTGGGCTAGTAGGCCGCGAACCGGCCTTTAGTGCTAAGTTCACACTACACAACTTTCAAAGTCATCTGATCGATGGACTGTTCACAGTACACAGCCTGTCATCTTGCAGTTGGGAATCTTGAAGTCATTCTGGTTTACACACTAATTAACTGATCAGCCACAGGGGAGTCACACACTATAAGATCTTTCACGAGGAAAATTCCACAACGAGTCTGTCTGGTCTCCAAACCACGCTTGGTCACGAAAACATATGAGAAATGGCATGGGGAAATGACAATTCTCCAATTAGTGGCAACACATCACAAGTTGTTAAAACACTTTAATCAAATGACAAAATATGATCAACATTTACAAATGCACGGCAAATTAACCCTTTCAGGAAACACTTATCACTACCGTGAGTCTTTAATGACCCGGCATATAAAAATAACCATTACTGTAACCGTGAACATTTATTGAATACGAATACATGAATACAAAAATTTATTGAATTCAAAACTCACAACGTATACTTATTTTTCAAAAAATCTAACAATAGAAGTGTTTTTTGGAATTTCACTGAATGACATACAGTTCTGTAATTTTAAGTTACCACACCATGAAAAGGTGAAATTGGCGCCCCGTCCTGGGTTGTTCCCTGCCTTGCACCCGTAGCCTCCTGGATAGGCTCCGGACCCCCTGTGACCCTGAATAGGACAAGTGGTTACAGATAATGGATGGATGGGTTGAGAAACTAACAACTGAAACGTGCACCACCCTGATTCTTCACTTCTGTTGTTTCTTGTGTAAAGCATCAATGCTGTCATGATGATAAATTCTATAAAAGCAAAATCCCTGGGTATACTAATGATAAAATGATTAAGGGTACTTAAAAGCAAGGGAACGGGTGCTGCTGCGTAATTCTTTTGATTTGCTGAGCATTGCTGGGTTTTACGAAGGCTCTGCACAAAATAATTCCATTTGCTTGCAAAGGTTTCAAAATTGGTGTGCGATTGATGTTCAGAAGTATGACTGTTTTTCTGGTTAGGGGCAGGAAGCATGAGGAAAAATGGGGCCTTAAGCAGGGCACACTGTGTTCAGGGTGCCCCTTCTTTCCAGGGCATTTATATATTTGCATATCAGCTGCACTTTTGTAATTGCCAGTTGAAACCATAGTGGCCAGACACGAGTAGAGCCTGCATGAAACTCGGGGTCAAGTTGTAAATGAGGAGACCATATTTCCTGGTGAATTCCTGCACCATTTCGCCAAAGTGCCTTTTTTAATTTTGAAAACTTGTGGTTACACCGCTGTGGTGATCCATAATCATTTGTGGTACGATTTTGCCTTCAGTCAGTTTTAAAAAAACTGAAGTGTTTGTGTAGGCCTGGACTGACACACATGTGACTTTGGGTAATTCATTTTCTTTCATTATAAGCTGCAACAGAGTTGCAATAGTAGGTGTATATCTAAATGCACTTGATTCACATGCCTGTTTTATGCAGGCAAGTGAGGCTCTGTGGATCACAAGATGGTATCCTTTAAGGACAGGCATTGCATTATGTTTATTTTTCCACTCTTCACATTGACCCAGGAAGGAATTTATTTTCCATTCGCCGACAGTCTTTTGATATTGTGCTTTTCTTAGAAACATCATTTCTCACTGAAGAGGGGGTGACACAGTAGCTGTGCTTGGCATGAACTGCCTGACCTTTTCACAGCTGCACCCTTGTGATTACAGCAGTCTAGCGGCTGTATTTGCTGTAAGGTGAGGAGGCAGGTGGGCTGTGCCTAGACAACAGACTCTGCTCACTGAATATGATCATTTTTAACACTTTAATAGTACAAACTAAGGCAGCAATGCCCACACTGGTGGGTTGTGCCTGCTAGGGTAGCATGGATTTACCACAAGGGGGGCGTGTCTCGATGGCTGAACCAATGTTAATTTCATTGACGAAAAGTATGATGATAAATTCTTTGTCATCGATGATTTTTCATTGACAAAAATGAGATGATAATAAATGAGATGTTCTGACGTCAACAAATAAAAATTAGCTGAAAATAACAGGGAGCGATGAATTTGAAATTGATCCAAGCAGAAGTTTTCTTGCACATGGGGCACCAGTAATAAGGCCATTACCTACCTGTCATACAGGACCCAAAGAGTCCAGTTTCCACAACAAGAAAGTTTAGTGTTTATTGTAGTTGCACACCATTGGCTAATATTGGTCTACCCAGCTGCAAGTGCGTGTATCAGTTTGACTAGTAGAAACCATGTAGCGTTGTCTGTGACGTCTGCCTGTAAACTGCTTAGCCATTGTGTGTGTGTGTGTGTGTGTGTGTGTGTGTGTGT
>JAAGVU020000123.1:22674762-22685911 GCA_011763525.2 Mormyrus iriodes | reverse complement strand
CATATAGCGCTCTTCCCCCCGCCCGAGAACATCTGTTTCCATTAAAAAGTTCTTGGTTCTGGTTTCCCCCCCCCCCCCCCCCCCCCCATTAAAGGTTGGTGTTTGTGCTTCAGTTAGCAGCTCAGTTATGCACATAAAACTACTGAAAGACCCGTAATGCCATGGCAAAAGCATTTAAGCAATTATACATTTAATCATATAAATTATAAATTGCTGGTTCATTATGAGCAAAAAATGATTTATAATTTCTTATGATTTCTTGTACGGCGCAGAGGCATGTAGCAGAAGCTACTGCTTCACTGCGGTACGCTGCATGTACCGAGTTGCATATTCTGACTGTGCATGTTATTGTACTGTGAAATTGTTGCCCCCAGCTTCCTCACAGAGGGCTTGTGCTTCCTGGGCAAAGGGCATTTGAACAGACTGGAGTAAAGCGCTTACCCAGTGTTTTTAATAAATATTCATTGTATACACTTCTTGGAATTTGTTTTGTGTGTAGAAATGGGGACCCTGCTAACAGGATATGTTACTTGGGCCCATGAGATGGCATTTGCTCTTGGGTCTACTGGACCAAGAGGTAACATTGTCTGACTCCTCAGAGGTCAACTGTGCTCTTTACTGCCTATGACATTATGGCATGTTTATTAAAACTATTCTGATATCTGTTCATGACTTGTAAGGCTGATATCTTTAAGTCTGTCTTCTGCTACAAGCAGACCTTTAATAATACAGTAAAGTCACTTTAGTTTATTTTTGTCCAATGCCCCTTCCAACGTGGCTGTCTTGAAGCATATCATCTAGCAGCATTGGGGTGGGGATGGGGAGGCACATACTGTCATAAATTCATTGTGGCTGTTTGTTTTTGACTCCTTATGCCTGTTGGGTTATTTTGACATAATTGCACAGTGACCTCATTACAATAAAAATGTTGCTTTACAAATGGCTTTAATTAGATGTTGTTTGCTTTGTGTAATTCACCATCAATCGCAAGTCTGTCTGAAGTAATGTCTACTGTACATAAGAAACCCATAAAATCCATTATGTAAATGTATTTTTTTAGATATTTTTGGTTAATTTATCCGGCTTATGATTATTTTTAAAGCTTACTGATATCTCTAGTTTGACATGAGAATGGATATGTTTTCAGTTAATAGTTATTTCCATGCAGAATCATGTTAAAAATCATAGTGCCATAATGTTTGTTTTGTTGCCTAGCAGTTGTTCTTAGCCAGACAGACTTTAACTGCTTAGCTTTATGCTGTACCTATTTTTAGCATGGATGTAAATCTCTTAAGCAGTTTCAGCCAAGTATCTTGCTTAAAGGTACATCAGCATAGCTTCTTCCTTGAACAGCTGCAGTTTTGTTGTTGGGGTTGGATGTGAGTTTGTTCTCCCAGTGACTGTGGCAGAGCTTGGCCCCTCATCTACATTTCCACCAGTGGAGGGCGCTCTTTGTTTTTTTTTTTGGGGGGGGGGGATAGGTTGGGTGGTTGGTTGGCTGATCTCTGGCTCCCTTTGGGCTTCCTGTGACATCATGGCAGATGGTCTATGGCACTGTGAGCCTTTATGTCTGCAGGAGAGCTCTTTAACTGTTCATGAGATCACATGGTAGGTGGCTCCCCGAACCTGTGACGTGCTGCTGCCGCTCGTCTTTTTCCCTGCTTTCTGCATCGCTGTGGAAAACTTGCAGCGTCAGGGTTCAGGTGCCGCTGGAGGTTATTTATGTGTTTATTTCTGCTGCAGTAATTGTGCACCATCATCCCCTGGTGTTTGAGAAAACCCTCTCGAATGGATGTCTTCCCCCTACATGGTGAAAAAGAGCAATTATGATTTTATTAAATTAAATTAAATTAAATTAAATTAAAAATTTGAGAAACGTCCCCTTCTCCCCCTTACCTTTCCTCCATCTCTTCCTTCTTGATTTCTCTTCTTTTTCCCCTCTGCTTTGTTACTCGGCGACTGACAATGCAAAGAGGCGTGTGTGTGTGTGTGTGTGTGTGTGTGTGTGTGTGTGTGTGTGTGTGTCGGGGGGTGCTGCTCTTTATGCGTCTGAACTGCTCAGTGATTCTCACTTACTTCCCGGGTTTTCTCTCTCTCTCGCTGTCTCTCCATCTCTCTCTCTCGCTGTCTCTCTCCCTCACGCCCTCCCTCTTTTCCTCTCTCATACACTCACACACATGCTTATCGGTAGCGGTGCACAGGCTGGCAGACACAGGGACTCAGGACCACGACAGGTGCAGGCTGGACACCCTGGGCACCGTCCCTGTGCCTTGCTCCCCTCCTGCTCTCTTCTCCCCTTCTCTTCTGCTCAGACATATCACGGGGTGCATAGCCCCCTCCTTCCCACTCCCGGCCTTTTCCTCATCCTCCTGCTCTCTTTGCCCGCCGGGATCGCCGCTGCAGTTGTTGCCGACGGACAGAAGTGGGTACCATGGCATGGTCTGCAGTACTCTGACGCCTTTTCCTGCCTGTCCCTGCCTTTGTGTGTGTGTGTGTGCGCGTGCATGTGTGCCTGCCTGGGGAGATTGTAGAGTCTAGAGAACCGTTGCGGTTCAGCCTTCTTTCCTTGGTGCTTCTGTCTCTTACTGTGCTTTTCTCCTCCTCCTCCTCCTCCTGTCACTCGTGCCGCCACTACTGCTGCTGCTTCTGAATAGCGAGGTCTCTCCATACGCCGTATCGTAGGGGACCTCCCATTGCCTGCCTGCCTGCCTCTTGCTGCATCCGTCATGTTTAATGCATGCTCTGTCCACGCAGAATACTCTGTGAGATTTTTTTGCGTGGTAAGTGGGGGAGATGATTGGGGGGGGGTTGGGGGGGATGCCAGCCGCAAGCTACTCAGGGTCTGAGCTGCATGTGCAGGAAGGCACCGTGAGACTAGAGTGACCGTTTTCTCTGCCCGCTATCAGCGTGCCCATCTGTTGCGGACAGCACTGGCTCCGTTTGCGGTAGCAGCAGCATATGGCGTATGCTCGGCCCGGACGGCGATTGTCGGAGTGCCGCACTGTGTGATTGCATGCGTGTTTGCTGTCGTTTCCATTCGGAAGTGTGTTGTGGATGTCTTGCTCCCAACTGGACTGGGCTTCCAGCCAAGATAGCAAGCTTTCTGAAATTTCATTGCAGTGGTCTGGTGCAGTGGTTAGCTGAGCTGTACGGTGGAATTTGGGCCATGTGCAGGGTCTTTAAACAACCAGACCCTCAACTCGTACTTGCTTGCTGTTTTGCTCATATAGTCTGCTATGAAATTTAATTGACTGTATTCACACAATGAGCAATGTAGTGTTTTGTAAGGGAATCTTTTGGAATTGAAGAGAGTGATTTTCTTTTGAACAGGTGTGTGCTGTTAACTTGTCAGGATAAATGCCAGTACACATTTCAATCAACAGTGACCCAGAATTCATAGGCCATGATTCGTTAGTTCTAATACTTTTAAAGGGAGCCTTTTGCAAGGCATACTGTAAATCCCTAAAATGCTGTATTGTTCGGCGAAGAAACCTGAGAGCTAAATTTGCAGATCTATTACAGTTTTATCAAATAATGATGATATCTGATTCTCCTTGAGTGTGGTCTCTTGGCTGCAGTATCGGGAATTGGTGTGCCTGATACTGTACTTTGACAAGTACTGATGCATTGTGGGTGTTTGCACCAGAGCAGTGCCTTCAGTGGGACTGGATAGTACCTTTTGGGCTGCTTTGCCAGTTAACAAAATTTCAGATCTGTGGAATATATATATAAAGTACTTGTTTCTCTTCTACTTTAAGAACAACAATGAAGTGTTTATTATTAGCGTTTATTGAATTTTATCTCCTCTGAATGACTTACTGTATGTAGCTTTTTGCAGCTCTCCTCTGAGGCCCGTAAGGTATAACTTTGCTGCAGATCAGGTCCAACCAATCACGCAAGTCAGGAGGTGGAGCCCCGCTCTGCCCGCAGGAGGGCGTCTCATCCTTTCTCAGGGGATCCGCCAGCGTGTGGCTGCAGCCCTATTGCTGCCAATCTCTCCCACCATCCCAGACACTGTCAGCCGCCTCCGGCTTCATGGCCAGGTGCAGGCCACTGTCTCTAAGTGTTTTCTGTGTGAGGGAAGTGTTCGCATGCGGGTCATGGCCGTTGGCAGGGTGCCCATTCCCTGCCTGCAGTTTCACACTTCTGCAACATCTTTGTACTGGCATCCTTTCTGCTGGTGGCACTGAGCTTACGAAGCTGCTCTTAAACAGTCCACGGAGATAATGGCCTGATTTTAAAAAATCATGTCGCTTCACCCTGAATGGTCCTGATCTGTTGGCTTTTGAAACTTTTACACGTGTAGAAAGACTCGTTTGATTTCCTCAGGCTTTGCGGTAACCACGAGCTTTTGAAAAATACATTTATACGCCTATGGAGAGATTTTTGTGTGAGAGACCCTGATCCTCACAAGTCTGGGATTAATGTCACTAAGACCACTGTCCGACAAGCCTGTGGTCCTTCATTCCTGAACAACATGGGACTTGTGTAAGAGGTTGACTTAGTGGTTTTGGTGGGTTTGCATCCACAACCTGTAGAAGGGCCTGGCCTGGGCTTTATGATTGGAAACTTTATGATTGGAAACACTAGTCAGTTAATTCATACGTTAATATGTTGCTTTGATAAATTTCTAAGCCCTCTCTTTTATACACACCAACAAACACATGCTTGGTTTTATGTGAATCTTAGATCATAATGTAGTGTCTGTTATTTATTTATAGTAATTCCTAGTAAATTTATTGCCAAATGTGGATTAAAATGCCAAACCCAACACATGCCACTGGTAGAATATTCATGTCGTCTTTATTTTTTCTTTCGCTTTTTCATTTTTCTCCACTTCAGCTTATTCAGTTGATGGTTTTCCAGGCCATTATTAGTAATGCTCATTTTTCCCATTATGCCCCCCCATTATGTGGGGGGGAAGTACAGGTTTCTGGGCCAGTCTAGTGGGTGGCCCCCAGAGCCTTGACTGCTGCCACTCACACCCGGCGGGCAGCAGTGGGAATGCAGTGCTAGGAACAGATGCCTTTGCCAATTTGCCATGTGTTTGTTTCCTCCATTACGCTGGTAACGGGGGAAGCCCTCCCCCAGCCTCCTGTCGTCTATGGTAAACAAGGACTGTCTGTGGTGCTGTCTGTAGTTTCCGACACAGAGCCCAGAGGGAGTGAGGGCTCGGCATTTGTCATCTGCCACACAGAGCCGTGCTGTGTGGGTCTCACACCCATTCAGGCCTGCATTTTGGTGCCGCATGGCTGAGCAGTTCCATGTCTTTGTGTGTTACTCGGGGGGTGTAGGCAAGAGAAAAAGAGTGAGAGAAAGGGAGGGTGGGTGTAGAAAAATGACACACCATCTTTATTGCTGAGTAAAGCTCGTAGCTTGCTGCTCTGCAGCTGGTCACAAACCAATCACAATGTGGCTGCCTAACCAGATTAGCCAATCGGATGTGAAGGCAGTCTGTTGCAGTGTGTGGAGGGAAAGCCTCTTGCAAGATGCACCTGCACGCGCGCACACGTATCCAGACACCCAGTTGTCTGCTTTTACTCAGTGATTAATGCACTAATTAATGTCTTGTACGTGGAACGAGATGTGTCTGTTATGTATGTGGTCCATACAACATGCTTTTCTCATATGCTGTTTACCAGCTGTTACCATAGAAACCATAGGTGGCTTTGCATATGACTCTTTTAAATTCAAAAGATCGGTTTGTTCAGTGTTCTTGTTACATAGGTAGGCTGCAGTTTCAGTCTTCTCCAAAAGTGTATAATAGAGGGACCCGCGTACAGGGGATACCCCGAAAAGACTGGCTGAGTCACTCGTGTGGATGTGTGGAGTTGCACAGATGGTTTGCGGGTCACATTTTTCACATGTGATTTTATAAATAGACACAGGCGCCTCCTGGAGACGAGAGACGGCGATGTAAGGCTAGGGGTTAATGCATGAGGGTAAGCTTACAGTGCCTGCTGAGGCCTGTTATAGCTGCCTTGGTTATTCAGGATCGAAGAAGGCTTTGCCTCAAGACGTTTTTGGTTTATGGGTACTGCGAGATTCAGGGCTGTTGCACAGTGAGCAGGGGACCCTTAAGGTATGTATTGTAATACATGATGTCTAGTATGGAATGCAGTTAATTACTAACTGGCATGGCGGAGTAAGCACTGGACATGGTTCAGAGGTAAACCATCATAGTAGCTTCATGCTGTGTTGTGACGGCCCCCATGTGGTGGTCTGGTGTTCTGCTGGCATTCTCTCGTTAGGATGCTGAGCATGCCTGGTCTCGCAGCTCAGCACCCTCATGCCCTGCTGTGGTTCCTTTGGTACCATTTGATTTGTCATACTCCTTCATCCCCCTCCCCACCAAGCTCTCTGTTGTCCTGTTCCTCCTGACCACTTCTCTTGGGGGTGTTCTGGGGCTCACAGTGCTTGCGCCAATGCTCATTAGCTATTCTGGACCACACTTAAGCCCCCCGGGAACAGTAGCAGCAGCTGCTGTAGTGTTCTGAAAAGCTGGGGGGATCAAAATCTACATGGTGCCCAATGCAGCTATAGTGACGATGATAATGCATATGTGTAGCGTGCATTGGCTGCGGTATCTCTCTGCAGCACTCTGTCCATGATGTTGACAGACAACAGTCAGTCATTCAGGTTGCAGCCCAGGTGAGGGCTGGCATTGTTTCTATAGCAACAGAGGCTCGGTGCTTGAGCTCTTAGTGGAACCCCTTATGGCTAGGTTGTTCTTTCTTGGGACCCCGTAGTATGGTGCGATTTCTGTAATTCTGTACATGTGTGTTTTGTGGCAGGGCCTGGTCTTGCCCAGTCTGACCCAATTTGTGATTTTCACTTCACTGCCATTTTAGACAACATTTTGATCGTAGCCTTCTCTCAAACTAAGCTACAGAGTCATGATCCTCATACTTGTGATGACACAGAAGGCAGACAAGGCCTTTAGTTCACCTCTCAGCTGCAGTCATTGTGTTTTCATCTTGTCCCATCATGCCTTGCATGGAACGGGTCATGCCAGGCAGCCACGGGGGATCACACCGGACCATTCTCTTTAGTTCTTGTGGAACCTTCTACTAGTGGGCTGCCCAACTCTGCTCCTGGAGATCTACTCCCCTGCAGAGCTTAGGTGCAGCCCTAATTTAACACACCTGATACAGATAGGCCCTTCAGTAGCATCTCAATATTAGAACCAGCTGTGTTGAATTTAAATTGGCATTAATACTGAGATGCAACTGAAAGGCTTGATTATCTGCATAAGGTGTGTTAAATTAGGGCTGCAGGGTAGTATATCTCCAGGAGCAGGGCTGGGCAACCCTGTTCTACTGCTTCTTCAGCTGGACCTAGATGGCACATTGCTGCCTTCTAAAGGCAGGAATCTGTAGCCTACTTTGCCCACAACAGAGGGGACTGTCTCTTTCACTTTATTCTTGCCAGCGACCTAGGTAAACGGGTCATTGCTCACCTCTCTCCTGCCTCCTCACCTAGTGTGTCCCAGCATCTCAAGATGTGCATGCTGTTTGTTCAATGAATGCCACATGTATACCTTGTAATTCTTTTCTGGGGCATTCCTGTAGTTGCACACACAACCTCATCTGTCAGGGTTGTACTTCTTAATAAAGTGACTGTGCTGGGTGCAGCACACTTTGTTTCACAGGCACACCCATGGCCTTTACCATTAGTGAGAAAAGAAGGCTGATTTTGCCAGTTTCACTTCTGTGGCTCACGGGGGTTAAAGATACCTGAATGTAAAACAGCATCTCCTGTTTCCATAGTGACAGTCTCCTGCTGCTCTACACACTGCCAGGTCATGTGTAGTGGTTCGCTAGTGGTTCTGAAGTGCTGTTCTTGGAAGGTACCAAGTGATGGCTGGGGGGAGGCTAGCAAAGGTGCTGACCTGGAATTTGCTCATAAGTGCCTCCTATGAGGTAAATCAGACTTCTGGAAAATGCAACTGACAATCTCACCCATGCTTCTGTTAGTTCTGGTGCATCTCAATTTTTCTTTGTTGGGGAAAGGTCTGACCAAAGGGGGAATTCATTTATTTTTCATACTAGAACATTTTGCTGGTGATGTGACTACACCGTGGCCTTGTTCCTGTGGATTTGAACATCTAAATCCAGTAATGGATTGGTTGGCAGGTTTATAAGTGACTCCTCTGGTAATTGATTTGTCATTTTCATTTAGTCATTGCGGGTACTGCGTCCTTATTTGTAGATTGTAATATTTACATTTTATATAGCTTCATGTTTTTAAATTCCAAGCTGCTCAGAGGAAGTAACATCTAAATGGCCTGTTTTTCCTAAGTTTTGTATATCGATGCCACAAAATAGTGCACAGAACTTTAGTAATTTGATGGAATAGCCCTTTTTTCAGCAAGGACAGCCTTTGTGTATTTGTTTAACATATGTTCTTTTCAAGCTACAAGCTACTTATGATTAAAAGTAACTAAGCTATGGCCAAGCTACTGTTTTAATGTAGTAGATAGCTACACTACAAGCTACAGAGAAAAAAGTAGCTAGCTACTTTAGGATACTCCTAAAGAAAATTTAAAAAAAAGTGAAACATTGTTAAAAGTTAAAATGAAAATCTATATTATTTGACAACTGTATTGTCAAATCACGATAAGGTTTCAAAAACGTGTCTGTACCGTGTACTTCACAACTGCTGTGTGAAAATTAGATGGGTTACAGCAACAAAAAAGATTTTTATAACCTGTCCAAGAACCAAACTGCTCCTATGCATTTTAATGAAAGTATCTAAAATGTTTTCTGTGAATAAAATATGGTTTGCTGTGTGTATTTTTCAACCCTTTAACATCCGTCCCCAGAGTTTAAGAACACAGATCAGAAATACCTGGCAGTTGAAAATATCCGTCTTTGTAAAGATACAGGTCGTCGTCGATTTACAACCGCGATCGGTTCCGACTGACCGGTCGTAAGTCGGCCCTATGTATGCGGGTTTTTGCTTTAACTCCCTAATTAGATTACTAATTCGAGGACTGATTGGCTGAAGAGTCCTCACACCTGGGTTTAAACAGCGGGCCTAAAGGTTATTCCAAAAACCTGCATATACACCTGCCCTTTGGCCAATAAAGTAAAAAGTAAAAGTAAAAGATTGGCCACCCCTGACATACTGTATAATAAAATATCATTGAGAATTTAAGTTATATTGTTTGGTGTTTTAAACTGTTTTGTCACCTTTTTCTTAGTCCATTATTATTATAACCTTTTTATCACCGTTTTCTTAGTCCATTATTATTATAACCTTTTTATCACCATTTAAGCTGCTAAGACACAAACGGATACGAATTTATACAGTACTGTGAGCGCCGCGAACAGCAGCCTGAGCGCGAGATACATGAATAGGCGTCTCACGGTGACGCTCGCGCGGCCGGCAGATGGGGCGGAAGCCGTCACACTCACGCGGGGCAACACTTGTGCTGCCGGACGCGCGCAGTCGTGGCCACGTGTCTGCGGTCTTGGAAAGTAAAGTCGATCAGTTATAAAGTCGTATAGGTTGTAAGTGATGACGACCTGTAGTATATTTTTAACGATGTAGCGTTTTACCGCGCTATATCGCTATTTGTATAAAAAAAAGTAGTTATTGGGAAGCCTACAGTTACGTAATTTTAAAAGTAGCTGTGCTACTGATACACTGATGGAAAAAGTAAAGTTAGTAGCGTTGCTAATTTTAGTTAGCTACTCCCCAGCACTGCTTACACTTTGCTGTGATAGCAGCCCCTCGTGTATCACAAGTTGCACAAGGTGCAAAACGGCCCAAGCTAGCGAGTCCCAAATTATCCGTCATTTTCAAAATATTACTCGCGTTGTCTCGCACAATTGCGTGCGCTTTGTTTAGTGGGGTTATCCGCTAAATGCTACTTACACCTCTCAAAACTTTGTTCTTCGAAAGATTGCAGATCACTGTGCTACTAGTTGTTGTTAAAAGCGTAAAATACCTCCAAATCGTCACCCTCTTATCTGATGTTCTTACGCTTCTCGTACTGCAAAGGGTATGCGCATGACGTCACCGCGGGCGGAGTCACTGCGCTCTCTCCCACTGAGTGGCCGAAGCTCAGTGTTCAGCTGGAATGCCACAAAAAACATCTAAAATGGGAAAGAGATGTCATGCGATTGATTGTACAAATCGGTTTAACAAGAAATAGGAGCTATCCTTTTACAGACTGCGGGAAACTTAAGTTAGTATCGGACGTGGATTGGTCACACATGACCGATACCCGATCCGTTTAATTGCCGATACCAATCCCAAATATCGGATCACTGCACCTTTATCAGATAGGCTTACTCTGAATCTTATTTTTGCACGTTTATAGGGAAACTATAGCGGAAATGTCAGTAAACATCGAGGCCCGTATTTATCAGCTCAATTTGAAAAGGGAATGACAATGATTACATTTGCAATGTTAAGGACAGGAAATAATCACTCTTCTGCTCGGCCTCTCTTTGCTCTCCATCTGTACATTTGAGAGTGTCCCTGTGTGGTTGGGAAATACTGCTGCTATTTCAGTCTTAAACACTGCAGATCTCATGATTTCCTAAAAAGGAAGTGAGGTGGGTCCATTAGCAAATTCCCTGATGGTAAAATTTACTTTTTTAAAAGGTCTTTTCCTGGATGACATCAATGCTTTGACATCTTCTGGGTCTTGCCCACTCTCACTTGTTTTGATATATAGTCTTTGAGTAATGGGAGCAATGCTATTTTTGGTATTTTAAACTCTTAGAGAGATCATTTGCCCGCTTGGCAAATGTTAAATTTTGGTATACTGCAGTATACCCGGTTATCTTAATACCACCCAGGCCTAATTGTGTCTCTGGACTGTCTTCAGAAGGTGGAAGTTCTGATCAATTCAGTGTGAATGTGCATTAACTGGGCCCTTAGTGGAAGATCCCCATCTTACTCTGTTCATCTAACATGCTGGTTAAAATGAACTTGCTGTTGTGGGCAGTGTCTGCAGCTCCGTCCTCCGCCCTGGGTGTCTCTCCTCCCTCAATCAGTGTCTATCTCCCTTCTTGTGTGCCCCCCCCCCCCCCCCCCCCCCCCCCCCCCCCCCCCCCCACCCCCCCCCCCCCCGCCACCGACACGCCGCGGGGCTGCGGCGCGGCTGCGCTGTCCTTTCTCGCCGCGTCGCCCG
>JAAGVU020000123.1:22652125-22674662 GCA_011763525.2 Mormyrus iriodes | reverse complement strand
TGGGGCGGTGCTTGCCCCCCCCCCCCCCCCCTGCGGGTGTCTCCCCCCCCACCCCATGGCTGTCCCCCTCTCTTTGTTGCCCCCCCCCCCCCCCCCCCCATCACTCCAGCGGTATGTAAGCGACCCCGTGTGGCATAGCATGGAAATGTGCTCAGGCTTCATGCTGCTTCTCCCCTTTGGGAGTGTCTCTCAGCAGCTATTTGAGCAGCTTGTCATCTGTATCCCTGGTATATACGTGCTTGGGATGAGCAATATCCCCCACCTGCACTTCCACATGTATTGCATGTATTGCATATTGTCTCTAATATATTTTGGGATTTTACTTTATCAGATTTACTCTCAGATACAGCTATAGAAACGGTTTACTTGATAATATGGAGCTCTTAGCACTTTTTTTATAATGGGCACTTTGGTAGCTTTCATTTTTTGGAGACATCTGGAATTGCCATTAAACACCAGGGCATCGCATGCTTCCAGTATTCTAGTTTTTTAATTTTGCACATTCTTTCATAATTGTCATTAACTATTAATTTATAACTGATTTAACTCAATGTCAGGTCTTTTACTGCCTTTTACATCATATCTAGCATCTTGACTTGTGCCTGGAGTTTGTGCATTCAGGGATGTCACGAAAAGGTATCGGGTGGTTTACTGGTAGCGCTGTTGCCTTGTGCCTTCAGGGTTGGGGGTTCAGTTCTCGTGTGTGTGTGTGTGAAGGTTGCATATTCTCTCCATGCGCTCTGGTTTGCTTCTACACCACTTAGAATAATTGGCATCTCTCAATTCCCCATAATGTATCATTGTATGGAGTGAGTGCATATGACTTGCATACCGTCCAGCGTGGACCCCAACTTTGTGCCCTCTACTGCCTGAGATGGGGTCCAAGCCCTTTCTGAAACCCTTTTAGGATAAATGCGAGAAGATGGATGGAAAAAGCAGTGTCTGTGCAGAGGGAGGAAGGCCAGTCTATTACTGTGTATGCATCTGATCCCTTTTGCGAGCCTCACTGCCTCTTTCCGCAGTGTTAAACTTGCTGTGCCCTGCCGAGTGTGAAACTTACTGCATGCATTTGTACCGCATTGCTGCAGCAATCGGCCCGCGCTCTGGCAGGCAGCGAGTTTTCCAGAGAACAGAGAGAGTCGCCCTGCGTGTGATTCAGCATATGGGGGGGGGGTGCTGCGGCAAAGTCATTGAGAGTATTGTGTTCCAAGGGTGGTGGGGGGAATCTAGAAATCTTATCATTAAATTAGGTATTAATCCTTTACCTGGAATGTTATATGGGAGGGGGGTCAATTGCTGTGGTGATGCAGTACATTTGGAGATATGGTAGTAACTAGTCACTGTGTGTGTTTGTGATGATGTGGCAGAGTTGAGTTCAGGTATTTTCACCCTGAACGATCTTTTTCCCCTACCAGCTGCAGTGTGGTATAATATGTAATGCTGTGCTAGTGCTTTAACCTGATGGTGCTCTGTGTGTGTCAGTCTCTGACAAATTATAGCTACAGTAATGTGGACAAAGATGGTCATTTCTCAGACCATAAATTTAACTCATTGCCAAAATATTACTGATTAAGAAGTCCCACGTATGAGTGCGGCTGTGACTGATGCACTCTGCTGAAGGTGACCTGTTACGATGGAACTGTATGTGTCTCATCATTGTTTGAATAGGACAACACCACCTTTGTACAGCCATAGCTTGAAGTATTAATGTGGAAATGATCACCTCTGAGTTCTAAAATGCTACAGGTGCAGCCCCATTTCCTGTTTGAAGGGGGATGTGGCATGTGGCTCAATGGGTTTATCTTCTGTGCCCATGATCAGAAGGTCGCTGGTCCAGATCAGGCTGCGGCTGCTATTAGGCTCTTGAGCAGGGCCCTTAACCCCCAGATCCAGGGGTGCTGCCTGCTGGCTAATTATGTCCCGTGACCCCCAAGTTTGCTCTCGCCTGTGTATGTATCTGTGTGTGTCATGAACAGCAACATGGGATAGGTGAAAAGACAATATCCCCATGGCGTATTCTATTCTATTCTATTCTATTTTATTCTATTCTATTCTATTCTATTCTAAAACTTTCTGGGGAAGAACTCATTTTGTACAGTTGTGTAGGAGCAAGTGTGATAGATATTCTGCATTATGTCTAATAAAAGAAACCTGTGGTCCACAGCTGAAGGTGGCAGCATGAAAAAACAGCAGTATATGGGAAAAAGTCCAATGGGAAATACCCCTTTGCTCCAGTGTTCTTCTGCTCAAAAGGGCCACGTGCCCTACCAGTGGCTGAAGGACAATTAGTGACTCAGAGGGACCTGTGTGTTGTGTGGGCCCTGGTTTCTGTGCTGATCGATATGGGGGGATGTCACCTTCACAGCACTCACTTTCTTCATTACTGACTCCTTAATGGGGCTTACAGAAGTTTAATGAATCGCGAAATTGCTCTGGCCAGGCCGACGCCTTTTTGGCTTCATACATTTCATCGCTGCCATCCCGGGGGTTGAGCTGGTGCTCTTGTCTGTGCTTAGTTGTGTGCGCTGGTGGTTGTTAGCTGTGGGTGGCCACAGTGGGGGTCTGGGGGCAGTGACGCAGCAAGGCCTTGACACTCCATCATTTTGTAATGGGGTGTGACATGCTGTCCACTGGCAAGCACACAAGGTGCTGCATGGCCTGCCTGCTGAGGCATTGCAGATGTGTGATCCAGCAGACACAGGGTTAATTTCATGTAATGAAACAGGCTGTGTTTAAATTCTAAAATGTGTATGCTTCCGTTCAACAGGCTATCTGTCAAGCTCAGCCAGGGCCCACGTTTGTGATTGGGCTTGTGGCGCATCAGAACTTTGAAGGATCCAACTGCAAAAAGTAGTTAAGTTTGTAGCGTCGCCAATTTTAGTTAGCTACTCCCCAACACTGCTTATACTTTGTTGCGATAGCAGCCCCTCATGTATCACAAGCTGCTCCGAGTGTGCAGAACAGCCCAAGCCAGCGACTCCCAAATCATCCTTCACTTTTTTCATATTACTCAAGTTGTCTTGCACAATTGCGTGCTCTTTGTTTAGTGGGATTTTCCACTGAACACTACTTCCACCTCTCAGAACTTCATTTTTAGAAAGATTGCAAATCACTGTGCTACTAGTTATTGTTATGCCCTGTTATTCAAACGGTACTCTGACAGCCTCTTTGATGAAGCGCTTTTTTCTGTGCTTTCATAACGTCATCTGTCGCTCTGTGTGTTCCATGTCGGTCTTTAAGGACAGAGCACAGCTAAGGAGAGATGGTGGCTCCATCTAGTGGTCAACTTCTCAAAAAAGCAGCTTTGTTGTGTTGCATATGAAATGATTGAGGTTTTTTCTTCCTCATTACAACAGAAACATTTTAATCGGTGCTTTTATTTTAGGATTATTAATTATTTGCCTGTAATTACTCTTCTAATCTCATTCTAATTTTCTTAAATGCATAAACATTTTGGTTTATGTGTGTACCTTTGGATTATTATTAACTTGAACAGCTTATGTCTGTATCGGTTTGTAAGGAACTGCTCTTCTTATGGATGTACTTAATGAGCCCAATCGGTGTCAGATTTAAATGGATGTTACATTTATATAGCGCTTTTCTAGACACCCAAAGCACTTTACAGAGCCAATGGGGAGCCACTTCAACCACCACCGCTGTGTAGCACCCACCTGGATTATGCGACAGCAGCCATTTTGCGCCAGGACGCTCACCACACAGCAGCTACGGTGGTGAAGGGCAGGAGAGAATCCACCAATTTATGATATAGGGGATGATTAGGAGGCCAGATTTGAAAGGGCCACAGTGGGCAAATGTTAGCCTGGACATCAGGATACCACCCCTACTTTTTAAAAAGATGCCCAGGGATCCTTTATGACCTTAGAGAGTCATGGCCTCGGTTTTATGTCTCATCTGAAGGACGGCACCATTTTTACAGCACAGTGTCCCCGTCACTGCACTGGGGCGTTGTGATCCATACAGACCATAGGATGGGCTAACCTGCTGGCCACACCAACACCTCCTCCAGCAGCAACCCAGCTTTCCTAGATGATCTCCCATCCAAGTACTGACCAGGCCCAAACCTGCTTAGCTTCAGGTGGATTACCCAGTCTGAACAGCAGGTGGTATGGCTGCTGACAAAAATTGTCAAGTATTAGGCTCCAGGGCCCCCTGCGCCCCTGCTCCGGATAAGTGATTGGAGGATGGATGGATGTTTGGAATGATTTCTCTGACCCTGTAATGGTTTAACTTTTGCCCTAGTGCTGCTATGTATTACTGTTGTATTGGTACTCAGTTTGATGTCCAAAAGTGTCAAGGTGCTCCGTCACAAAGATGGCTGATTACTTATCTGCATGATTATATTAGTGAAACATGAATCCAATACCTGAAAACATGTTTTGTTAGTCCTCATTTTTTTTTCTTAGTATAATCCTCAGTTCTCAGATCTCACATAGGAAATATGACCCTGCTCCTCACTGTCTCTGTGGATCCTGCTGCTGTTTCTTGGGATAAATAAAAAAAAAAAATGATCCCAAAAAGTTAATTGTTCTTAAACTTGTTGTTTAAGGAACACTTTCTCTAAAAAAAACATATTGTTTGAGTTTGGTTGATATGGGGTTTAGAGGCATTAACTGCTGTAAAACAGTGGACTTAGGGATGTTCGCACAAAGGCAGGATGGCTGTGCCTGTGCCTGTGCCTGCCGCTGAGCGCTAACCCTTTTGCCCCTGTCCTCCTTTCCAGAGGCCCTGAGTGGCTGGCTGTCCTCTTCACCCCCCTGCCTCCATGTATCCTGAATCGACCACTGACTCTCCAGCTCGCCTCTCGCTCCGACAAACTGGCTCCCCGGGCATGATCTACAGGTGAGTGGTGGCTGCGTACACACCATCTCAAACATGCACTGCACACACTACACCTAGCTGGTCTTACACATATACACAACCATGTTTGAACCTGGAATCATGTGACTCCCACCCTTGTTCACAGCTCAGTCATGGCAGTGCATGCAGTGCTGCAGTACCTTGTATATGAATTCTCTCCTCGTAATACTTTACCAGAGCACATGACCCATTTGCATGGGAATGTGTTTTCTGGCATATGTGTAACCTTCAAATGACATTCAGAAGGGAAAAATGCAGATGAATAATTTGCTACAAATAAATGACAAAATATCCATTGCATAAATATTGACGCACCCTAAATTAATTCGAATTACTGTTGCAAAGCTACTTTCATACACTACTCATAGCCACCTATCTGTGTATTAGTGGTGGTTCATGTGTGGACTGCAAAGTCCAGTAGTCAGATGGCTACTGATGGCCTACAGGCATGAAGGTCATCAGTGCGAGAATAGCTGAGGTGTGTATGTTGAGGGCTTCTGGTTGGATCAGGAGGTAAGGTATGTTCTTCTGCTCAGATGGACCAGCACTGGAGAAAACTGTTGGTGGCAGGTGCCATGACCCATTGCTGTACTGGTTCCACTGCTGAACTGTCTTTTACTAAACTGAGCATGTCTTTTGAGCGAACATTTTCTTCGTTACAAAGCAGATGACTCCAGTGATCAGGTGAGACGGAACTGGTGTTTCAACACTATTCCCAGCCTGTCTCCACTGGGGAACAGGGGTCGCATTCAGAATGCAAAACACAGGCAGTTTGTCCCGCCATAATCTGCCAGACATGCCAGGGAATTCGTTTCTGTACAGGAAGGAGAGTCGTAGTGCTGCCTGTCGGGGTCATTTGACAAAGCCCAGTAACATACTGATATCTACACCAAATTTCAGAGCTAGTAGTGACTTAAAACTGAGTAGGTAACTCCTCTCTATATGATGGTTTAAGGTGGGCTCACATTTAGTTCGCAGTGACTGTGACACACTAATGATGTGAAACGTGTATGGAAGTGTAAATGGCTTCAGCATGGCGGACCAATGTTTCACCGATTCTCAGCATGGCTTCAGCTAATTCTGCACTGTTAAGGACTGCTGGCCTACTGCTGTTTGCTGAATGCTCTCAAGTATATTTAGGTTAATATCATGCAATGTCTGCAGTTTTAAGTAGTAATTACAATAGCCGCAATGTTGTCTAATTTTTGTACTGCAATTTGAACTAACACCAGCAGATGGCACACTTCAACCAAATAAGAAATTGTCTATGATTTAAATCAACCAGGACGGTACTGTGATTGTAATTAATTCTCAGATGAGTTCTCTTGCTTACTCTTTCACTTACTTCGTGTTTTTAAAGTTGTTTCCCGTCATATTGGTTTTTGTTACATTTCTCTTACTATATTAACATTTACTCTCCATAACTCCGTTTGAAAGTGCGGTCTGTTTCTATTTCCCTTGCTTTTAAAGTTTGTTTTAAAATCACAATGTCTATCTTATAGAACCAAGAAAGTAATTTAAATTGTGGCTTATGACTGCAATTTATATTGCTTTTACTTATGAAATAAGAAGTACTTATCTCTGGTCAGCTGAGGCGGTGAGGGCTTTTTGACACTCTCGTCTCTCTCATGAAACTCTCTCTAGGCCGTGTTGTGACCTGTCTTTGCTCCTCTGTGCTGTGTGCCAGACTAAGTTCTGTCCTCCCCTCCTTTCTCTTTCACGCTGTCCTCAGCGCTCGCTACGGGAGCCCCAAGCGGCAGCTGCAGTTCTACAGGTACTGCTTCGCTCTCTGCTAACCCAGCACCAGCTCCCTGGGCTGTGGCTGCATCTGCACCCACATTGTCCTCCTTAGACCTTGGTCAAGGTAGAGGAGTAAGTGCAGGAAGAGGAGTGTCCTCCTTAGACCTCATTACTTGAATTTACAGGAACTCCAGGTGTAGCTTCAGATCAGTACCACATATCTATTGTTTGTATAGTTTAAGAGGCCGGAAGTCATGTGAGCTTGTAAAAGTGTGCTTGGTGTATCTGTCCACTGTGGCCATGCGTACTGCAGAATTCCTTGTGAGACTGTCTGGATCCTCACCGGCGTGTGGCGTGAGTGGAGGTGACTTGGGGTTTTCCCGCTCTGTGAGTTCTCCTGCTCTGCCCGTAAAGCCCCTGACAAGGCGGGCCTGTGATAATGAGCGCAGTATTGAGTTTTCATCCCTCTGTCCTGCAGCCTTTCCTCTTCCTAAGCACTGAGGATTCTATCCTGGCCCCCAGAGCCCCGGCCGATCGATCCCCGCTGCCCAAACTGAAAGGAGTGGCAGGAAATGTAGCTGCTCTGTTTTCACCATTTCATGTCTTTTATTGAATTTCTGTTCTAATGCCTGGGATCATTGTAATGCTCCATTTCTTATCATAGGCACTTTTTTGCGCTTTTGAGGGGTTTTCGGTGTCTAATGCAAGGCGTTTTGTTTGAGTGTGTGCAAGCGAATGGTCATCCAGCATCCGTGATGTGAAAAATGCTATGGAAGACGCACTCTCAGCTCATTACAGTAGAGGAAATGCATCTTTTATGGTGTCATTAAGACTGTAATACTATATCGTCTTTTTTTTCCATCAAACATAGCAGACATGCATTGATTTCCTCCCCCTCTCCCCAATCCATGTGTGGCTTGTTTTACTGGTTTCTTGTTGTATAGCCAGCACTTATAGTTGAATATTCAATTGTGTGTTGTTTTGCTGCAAATTCTAGCAGAGTGAAGAAATCCCAGAAAGAGACCATTTTCGGCCGGGTCAGACTTTCCTCCAAATCTTAAGGCATGTAGTTGGGGTTTTGTCTCGGTAGAAATTTTGGTTGCATTGCCTTTGCTAGTGATTTATCAGAACATCCAAAGACAAGGTGGAGGTTGGTACAGATACCGCTGTGGGAAGGTGATGCTAACAGATATAAACATGCAGAGAAATGCAAACGGACTAAAGATAAAATCCAGCACAATAGAACTTCTTGTAATTTGTGCTTTTATTACTGATAGGGTTAATTTTCATAATAACTTTGAAATAATTCTTTTGTGTTTTCAGATTATTACCGGCGAATAAAAATCATTATAAGAATGATGAAATGAATGAAGAAAACTGATGTCATTAACAAACTGTGCTGTGGAAAGTCAGTTGCATGTAATATGAAGGCTTGTGTAAAACCAAAAGAAGCTCGAAATGGAAAATGTATGGACTGAATTTGAAGTTTTAATTATATTTACTCGGCAAGGCAAAGTGAATGTAAATAATGTTACCTTCTGAAATGTATTAGTGCTGGCTGGCAGGTAGTGGAGCCCTGTGATCATATAGGACATAAAGCAATGAAACAGTTTTTAAATCTCTGATTCCTCACAGGATTTTAATAGTATATTATCAAAGAATTTCAGGGCAACTTTGATATTATACATTAAATACCATTTCGTGTTAAAATCGGCATTGGAGCTGTTAAGAAAAATTCTTTGTACATTAATCTGTAAAAACACTGCAGTGGTAACCTGTCTACTTTTTTGCTGATGTCCTTTTAAAATGAGGGCTATTCTTTTGTCAGTTTCAGCAGGCGTAGTTAACAATTTACATACCCATGTGTAACCACTTTCACATCTTCAAAGCCATGGTGGTTTAGAAGAGGGACTATAGAAAGTGGTAATCCTGCAGTCCTAGTTAGTGGTTTAATGAATAAACCATCTCTATAGCTGGGAAGATTAAGAACAGCAGAGGTTCTTTTAAGGTTTGGAGTGGGGGTATGTGATGGGGTGACTTGGCATGGTTAAGTGTTTACGTGTGTGCAGACGTCCACTTTTGCCTGCGTGGACCTGAAGTATCAAACCGTTTTTTTTCCTGCAGAACATTCAGATGCTTTTAGTGCCGAAACACCTGAATAATTTAATGGTGATACTAATTGCTGTGGTTTTCAAAAAAAGACATGACAGAAGTCTGAATGACTTAAATGGATTTCCTCTATGAAATTTCACCAAGCGTAGGTGCAGGTGGTAGTGGGCGGTGTCAAGGGCGGAACACTTGTGCTTTGACTGTTGCTAATTGGTTTAGATGTTGCCCAGTCAGACACTGCCACGGTGGGATGTGTCAGAACAGCTCTGCTGTTAACACTTATAAGAGCAGTTTGATTCAGTGGTTCTTGTTCATGAGCCGATCCCCTCGAAATCAGGTCAGTTTGAGAGCCGATTTTGCTTGGTGTATGTACGCGTGGACACATTTGCCTGTCTGTGTGTCTGCTGCTTCTGCATGGATGAATGGATTCCTTCTGTCTTGTGTCAAGGCGGTGTTGGGTGTGTGGCAGAGGGGGCTGTACATGTTCCAAAAAGGAAAGCTGAGTGTGATGTCCAGAATTTTGTGCATGATATTCTTATTAAACAGAAGTAATTGTTTTTAAAAGTGAACTTGTAAGGTTTGGCTTTTGATAGATCTGCCTGAACCTTCTGCAACTTGGAAGTATAAGCGTTTTTAGGATGAATGGAAGATGGATAAAAGTTTTACTAACAATCCATGTGAATTTGGTATCGGCTTAGATTTTTTTTTAATTTAAATTTTTTAAATTATGAAGTGAACTGTTGGCAGACATGCTGTTGTAGTTGCCAAGACTTTTAACCTTGTTTGTTCAGATTGTTGTCCTTTTGTTACGTGTGTCTGCCCACCATGATGACATGGGCAAAAGCTGGCTGTGTAATTTATCTCTCTGTGTCTTGCTCTGCTTGGTTCTCATATGAAACCAAACTCACTAAAGATTTGAAGCTGTGATTTGGTCACTTTCATGAACTTGCCTCATCTTTGCAGCTTAGTTTCAGTAACAAAAAGTAGACTCTTCTGAATATATGAATCTTATTTTTGGGGTGAAAATGTGTTGCCAGTGTTTTTGTACCTGCTGGTTTGTGTTCCTTGGTTAAGGAAATGCTGTATATCCGGTTAAAAAGCCTTATTACATTTCACATATTATCTGGCGTTCGACTGCATTTTATGTCTTGTATTTGAATCTTTCGAATCAGAACATTTTTTTCTATGTGTAGAGTTCTAGCAGTAAGAAGGTAACCCTAAGTGGAGCAAAGCAAATCGGGTCGTTATTCTGCCTTCGCCCAGGTAACATGCTAGTGATACAGCGGTCCTGCTGTTTGTACAGTTGGCCAGCAGAGGGACCCTGTCTCTGCACTTCTCTCTTTGGTTCACCTCTTTGAAAGTGCTGCTGTACTTCAGGAATGTGTTTTCTGGAGTGCATTTGTTGGCAGTGAACTGATCCAATCTGATTTTCCCTCCCGCTGTATGTTCAAGTAGACAACAGAGAATTTGAGAAAATGTGCTATGAAATATTCACTAGGATGTGGATTGCTGGCAATCTGAGGAGGCTGAGTTAGGGTGATTAACTTTCCTGATTACGGCTAGGGCACTTAGATAAATGGATATTCAATTAACCTTTGGCTTTTTAAATTATTCAGACCGAGGTCAGTCACAGTGAGAAGGACCATGTGGTCAATACTGAACCGAGACCTTGCTTATTAAGATGTCGTTATGTGTCCTTTATGCAGTTACCCAATATCTAAAAACAAAATGAAACTTACTGAAACTTATGTCTGTTTTCCACCTTTTCTCATGTTACCCTTTAACCAGTCTTCTTTAGATCACTTTGTTTACATGATTTCTGGGTTCTCTTTAACTGCAGTTAAGGTTTATTAGAAAATGAAAAGTGTTTAGTTCTTTTAAAACTTGTAACATAATTTAAAAGTTTTCTCATTCAGGTACAGCATACATTAGTATCACTGAAAGGCTTGCTGGCCTGGCCACTTATTCAGGTGATGCGGGTGGGTTTTTGTGCTTGAGTAGAGACCATGTGTGGTGAAGGTTTTTCACTTTAATGGTCTGTCATGGATATCTGTAACCTGGAAAAATAGGGAGATGCGGAGCAGCTGTAGCTTTGCTCCTCTGTCGTTGCTGTACCCACGTTTCTGCTCTATCTTTGCCAGTCGCATTAGCTGCCAGTATTGGTGTGGAGGGTTTAAAGCTAACTGGGCGCTCAGCTCTCAAGAGATGTGAACTTTCCCCTCTCAACGCCGCCAAGACTGCCCCCCCCCCAACCCCTGAGCTTTTCCCGATTGCATGCCTGAATGTGTTTTGTAATACCCACCGTGGAGGGCCGGCTGGCATGCGTTTGTGGAGCAATCACCTGAACGCAGCCCAGAAGGTTCCCCCGGTGCTGTCTTGCTGTTAACCCCGCCTGCGATGAAGGAGGGTTTTGGTTACATGACTATCGGGAGTAAGGCAGGAAGTCCCACACCCTGGGCAGGTGCTATTTAAGGCGACTGCTGTCGGGCTTTGCGCTGCTGTCGGGTCTCAGGAAAATGCAAATGGAAAGGGGGGGGCGGGACAGGCCGGGATGGGTGTGGTTCAAGGTCTAGAAAGGCGTCGCTCATGGGCCAGTAGGTGGGAAGGCCGCCGTGCCGGCAAAGCAGCTTCTCAGGCGGAAACTCGCAGGTCCCCGTATCCAGGCGGCCTGGCAGCGGCCTCAGGAAGAGCAGCAGCAGGAGCAGCAGCGGGGCCAGCGGCAGGATGCTGTCCATGTCGTACAGCGAGAGCGTGCGTAGCGGCATCAACCGCTACCACTCGGAGCCGGGCCTGAGCGTGCCGCGGCCCGCGGAACCCAGCCAGCTGCAGCGCCAGCGGGAGCAGCGGGCCGCCATGCACCTCAGGAACATGGAGGACTTCCTGAAGATGCACAGCCTCTCGCTGGAGGAGTGCGTGTCCTACCAGACCGGCATGAAGTACAGGTAAGGGGCAGGCAGTGCTCCTGTGCCCACCCTCAGGACCAGTTCTGGAGCTCGTGCATCTCAACTTCTTACTTCTCCTGTAGTTTCTGCTGAAATCTCGTATGGCCGTGTGCTTCTCAGGAGCTGTAGGTACCTCTCTCCAAGTGAATTTGAGTCACTTTTGCTACTCGTGAGCGTGCTGCGCTGTACTGTGCTATACTTCTGTCCCTTAAAGCCCCAGCTGCTGTGTTTGGTTTTATTTTTAATCTTGTGGGTCACAGGGGTACATCTCCAGCTTTATGAAGGCAGTTGTGTATAGAGGCCAGAAGAGGGGACCAGCTCAACAGCTCAGCCAGGGTCCCTTTTATCTCTAGGTCCCAGATAACACACGTGTTGAGTAACTTCTCCCTTTTTATTCTGTTTATCGGTTGCTGTGGTGAACACTGCTTTTCCATGGGTAACTATGCATGTGATGAAAGCCCCTCGATCAGAATGCTGCTTCGGACAGTCCGTGGGATTAACGTCCAGACCTATCCTGTCCGGTGGCACTGCCAGAGCCCTGCCCTCCCCTGACTGCGGTGTGAAAATAGCGACGTGCCGTCTCTGCGTGATTACACACCCTGGTAATTAAGGTCACAGTGGACAGTGTTGGGGAAGTTACTCACAAAAGTAACCCATTAAAGACAGAGGTGGAAAGTTCAGGTCCAGAAAGTAGAAATCCAGACCAAAGTTTTGTTTCAACCAACCAGTTGAGTATAAGAGTCAGTTACAGAGTCCTCAACTCTGTAGTGTAACTTTGGGTCAAAATGTGCCAAAGAGAGTGTAAAATTAAAAGCTACAAAACTGTACCAATTAACGGTGTCAGGACTTTTCCAAGGGCAGGATGGATGAGCACCGCGATATCCAGACTTCCCAGACCTCCCATGCCCCTCCACGATAGTGAAGCTTGGTCGATGCGGTTATTCAGCAATAGCCTGGCTGGAATAGCCCCCCCTCCTTCTTGTTAGTTCATCCAGAAGGTGCACCTGAGTAGCTCCGCTTTAACTAAAGCTGGGGTAGTATGTCACACGTGCAGGGCCGTCACCCTGCTTGTCATGACTAAGCTTTGCAGTGAGTTGGGGTTTCAGGTGGCATGTGGCAGCCCAGCACACCTACTATGCGGCTTCCCATGAGCCGAGATGTGCTCATCCTACATTTGGTCCTACGCAGACTAGCACTGTGCTCTCCTGAACTCCACCTTCTCCTGTGTGCTGGTCAGCAGAGACTTGGAGGCCTCGGTTAATTCAGCGTGTATCCAGCAGACGCCCGTCTAAATCAAGCATTGGGCTGCTTCTGCAGCTCCAGCCATGTCCGTTCCTGGTAGCTTTCGTGGTTTGGGCTTGTGTGGCGGTGTGGGTTTCTCATTGAAACGTAACCCGGTTTACCTGAGTGCTGCCCAGGAAGAAGTTCTCGGCCCTAATTACACCCACATCTCCATCAGATCCCAAATCAGCCCAGCGAAGGGACGACCAGCTCTCTCATCATTATTTCAGGCCCCCGCGATGCCAGCTGGCCCAGATTTTGCCTGGATCTGGCCCCGCTTCCTTTGGGCTATAGTGAGCCCATCTCCACCCTGCCAGGCACACCTGTCTCACCTGTTCCACACCTGTCACAGCGACCCACTAGTACTCATTGCCATGATGCCTGCAGGACACCATTGTGCGTGTCCAAAAACCACATCGGGCACAGTGTGCTGTTAAACATCTCTAAGACTCATCCAATAGGGCAGGTGCTGCGAAAGGCATTAAACTGGGCTGATAGGACCATCCAGGGATTACATTGTTGTCATTCCAATAGCATCTAGTTTATTATCTTGATTTTCAACATGCAAACTTGTCAGATTTGATTGAAGGCGTCTATGTATATCTGCTCTAACAATATAATTTTCTTCTCTTCAAAAGAGAAATTAGAGTAAACAAAGGCAATATAAGCAGCTACCCAGCAGGTTTTCCATCTTACCAGGTCTCTAACGAATCACACCTGATCTCAGGCAGATAGCAACTCATCAGGTAGGATAGAAAACTTACTGGATACTGTCACTTCAGGATCAGGGTTGCCTTACCCTGTTCTAGTTGTTTTCTGGTTATCATGGTATGATCTGAAGTAGATCTTCAGCCATTCCTCATACACACAGAACATAAAGCTGTGAAGCAGTTTGAGGAGACGACCCGGTGCACACTGGAAGGACAGCATAAAAACTGCGGCTCATGAACCACGCTGCTCATTTTGCTTGCGCTGACTCTTGATGGGTAGATCCTGGAACCCGTTACATATCGTTTGTACGCTAATGAGTGCTGGGGTCAGTCACGGTGCTCACTGCAGCTCTTTCCAGACAAGGGGCATGCGTCCCTCTGCATCCGTTTGAACTTGGCCGGAAGAGTTATCGATATTTCCAAGGGAGGCTGTGCCAGGTAGCGTCACCCCAGGGTTAATGGATGCTGAGAGGATGCTTTCAGTCTCCTGTGTATCCATTTCTTTCGTGGCCCCGCGTGCATTACCAGCTCTCCGTGCGCAATGCGGCTACCACTCCCCTGGCTCTGTCATCGATCGCTGACCACTTGGAGCTTGTCAAAAACAGGCTGAAGTGCTCCACCTAGTGGACTGGTGTATCTATGCCATGCCCGGGCTAATTTGAGTGGTAGATGAACCTCAGGGGTTTACCAGTGTATAAGTGATTCTGCTGTGTGGTTTCCTACCATGGTGCAGTCAAGGGTGCTTCTTAATTTTTTGCCCAGATCTTCACCATGCTTAGTTTTGTCACCTAATTCTTTTTCCCTTCCTGTACAGTTTAATATTCAAATTTGTGTTACTGCATACAAGTATTTGTCTGGTGTTTATTTAATCCTCAGACAGTTACTGCAGAAATCTACTATACTACAGAACTTGCATCCGAAAGGGATACATTACAGCAATTAGGGGTTAAAGGGCTTACTCCAGGGTCCAATGGTGCAATCATTCTGCCGTACCTGGGCATTTAACTTGACACTGCACTGGCTACCTAACCCACTGTGCCATCCCCAAACAGAATTAACTGCTGATGATCAAGTATCTGGCCCGACTTTCCTTGCAAGTTTGCCAGGTAAACGTGCATTTCTGTATGGTATGAGCAGTACAAGTTGATGAGGCTTGGAAAATCACCACTTTTAATTCGGGGCTTGGTTTGTCCTGAACTCGTGCTAGTCCTTTTGCACCACAAGGTGGCACTGCAGCCCTTCAGATAACTGCTCAGTCAGGCCCATGCTGTTCATGTATTGTTCTAAGTCAGCTGTATTTTCAGTGTTTTTGTGTTTGAAACCAGTTATGCACGGGTGACTTAACAAGAGAATCTTTATGCATTTTTATTCATTATTCATTGTGTGTGTTGCCTGTTCTGTAGGTACTTTGTTTAATTGGTTTTGTAGTGGAGGTCTGTAGGACAGAATCCCTTGAGTGGATAATTAACACAGATTCAGCATCTGTGTCCCAGAGTGAGTTCAAATAAGTCCCCTCTTTGAGCTGCAGTGTGGCTGGTTTATTTGTCCCCAGCCGTGCCAGGATTCTTGTCCTGCATGGACCAACAGAATGTGTGTTTGCACAACCTGGAAGGAGAAGGTGGTTCTCCTCCACTCTGTACTCATTGTGCCTGTTTGCAATTCGTTGTGCTTATTCAGCCAGTCGATGGCTTTCCTGGGGAGCAACTGCGCTGAGGAGGCCGGCCACTGTCACAGTGCTGATAGCCAGCCCATAATACCCTGAAACGCGAGAGCAGGATGTGTGTCTGCAGGAGCATGCCCCAGGCAGAATTTGATTGGTGCCTAAATAAACAGTATCAGCTTGTGCTAAGTAAGGAAAACTCAGCCAGGGACCCAAGATCATGCAGTCAGCCTTTTTGCTTTCTCAAGAAGGTAAGGACTTAAAATCTATTGGCCCTGGTCCTTTTTCAGGTTTTATGACATGAATTTTCTGTTATCAGCTATTTAATTGCTATTATTATTTGACTTTGATGAATTGATGAAATGAACTCCTGTCGCTCGAGTCGTTCATTGTTCATTTCTCAGCGGTGTGCATTATTGTGCACTAATGAGGGACTTTGAAGTGACTGGCAGCCATCGCCGAGCTTGCACAGACTAGCCTGTGGTTCTCCCTCTGCGCCCTGTAGTCCACACTGAAGGAAAACAGCGATGGCTGAAATGTGATCCGCCCGTGCCAAACGCTGCTTCTCTTATAACCCCGGGGTGAGCGCTGGGGCTGCCCGTTTATCAGCTGCTACACACTCATTAATGTTGTATAGCTGATCTGGCCAACGGTGCAAAACGGCCGTAAATCTCGTGTTCTGCTGCCGGCTGAGGCGTTGCCTCACCTCCCCTTTCTGTCGAGTCTGGTTTTTACGCTTCATCTGGAACAGTCAACAAATAGATGATGTGAAGTGTCTGACCGCTGTGATGCAGCACTGATCAGCAGCTCATTAAGAATAACAAGAGCTCCGTTGGCCAGAGATGTCTGTTCTAACATCTGCTTTAACGGTAACTTTGCAAAGGCACTGTGTTTGGTTGTTCTCCACACCCACCCCAAACTCTGTTCCCATCTGTCTGTCTGTCTTACGCAGTGAGCTGGAGCCCAGCCTTTTCCAGTTGCTTGTGAAGCCCTGATGGCTTTCGCTCTCTTCCATTAAATTATTAAATGACGGGGCTGTTAGGCCGCGTGTATATTCAGAATCGAGCCGTCGTCATGGCACCCGCAAAGACAGCAGAAAGGGGATAGCTGTCCGAGGTCCCTGTACCTCAGGAAGATCCCGTGTTATAAGGCACCCCCCCCCCATTTTTAATTTCCTGAGATGGGCTGCTCGTATTTGGGGATGCATCTAAATTGAATTTGAATCTCCTATTGAAGGCCTTTTATCTGTTTCATGAGGAATTGTAATATCGGGTTTATGATGAGGGTCACTGAAATGCGATGTAGCTCGTTTTTATTAAACTCTTCATATGATTGGGAGTGAGCAGCTGATCTGAGCTGTCGTCCCCTGATTTTGCCTCACTCTCGCTTAACCCCACTAACCCCTAACCCTAACCTGCAGGCCACCTCTCTGTTGCTACGCATGTCCGTGCATCTTCTACCCACCACTGTCTCTTGATGAGTTGGTCACCATACTGGCATTGGCCTCAAGGCTGGCTTGCTCTGGTATGTGCAGGTTTCAGCATCTTATGAAACTTAAGCATCACTCATTGTGATACACTAAAGCGTCACTCACAGCTAAATGCCTCGTCTGATGTAACATGGTTAACTTTTTATGATATTTCTGACGTAATCCTTCTGGGACCCAAACCAGCTCTGCACATTATTACTTATACTGCCTTTGTTTACTCTAATTTCTCTTTTGAAGAGAAGAAAATTATATTGTTACTTACTTGTTGTATCAGTTGTTTGCACCTCAATAAAGAAAAAAAAGATAATGCTCTTAAATGGTCCTGCATTTTGTGAATATATTTTTGTGTTAGTGTTGCATCAATGCTTTTTACTTTGTAATAAGCTCAAATGACTGGATTAAGTGCATACATGATGTTTAAGGTTTTTAAATACTTGAGGTAGACATTTGTCTGTCACTGGGGTACTTTGTCTGTAATGTTAATGTGTTCTTCAGCTTTTGTTTTGCCCCCTTGAACCCCTGTATTTTCTAGCTCTCTAGCCTCTCCGATCATCTTTAACGTACCCAGTCTCAATGAATTGCCTGTCATTTGTCATATTAGCTTGTCAGATCTCAGAGGGCTGAGTCAGCGTCTGCACTGGGAGTGCCACTGTTGGTGTGTGTGTGCCCGCGTGCCTTGGAGTTCCTTTTCATAAAGCTGTCCGTCATCTGCGACCCTCACGCCCATATCTGTGTGTGTGTGTCTGTTCGTGGTGTACCAGGGATTTCCACTTTGGATAAATAGATGCCTGCACTTGGGGGGGGGGAATAGCGTTTCCCTGTGTCAGCGTGTCGTCAACGTGAATAGACCTGAGGGGAGCAGATTTTTCTTTAAAATGTATTCTTTTTTTGTTCGTTTATTCATGGTGCGTAATACAGTTTAAAATTGGCCAAACCAGGTGGGAGTTGGGGAATTGGGTTGATGCATGTGGTGATCTGAGACGTTGCCTGAGTGCTGCGGTCTCCACCCAGATGTGATTTCCCTGCGAAACGCATGCTCCCTGTGCTGCAGTGCCTCCGCCTCCCCTAGCTCTTCTAGCAGCTGGCGCTAAAACAATAGCCTTAGCAAGGGGACAGTTGCAGTTTGTAGGCTTCAAGTGACTGGGCTGGATCTATTACATAGCAACCTGCAACATCAGTGACCCCATTCTCCTGGTTCTCTGCGCTGTTGGTCCGCAATCCCTCAAGCATTGAGGCGCCACATCTCACTGGCGCCTTACTGTCTTTTTACATCAGTATGCCTGCTATTGCTTTGTTTGTTATTTATTTATTTGTTTGTTTTTTACGTGTACACAAGAGTGTTGGGAATAGTCTTTGACTTCTTGATGTGTATGTAACGGCCACTGGTTATAAACATATCGTGTGCAGATGTCCTTGACTGAGTGGTGGATATGAGGCAGATATGCCCAGTACCTCCGGCTGTGTGTATGTGTGTGTGTGTGTGTGTGTGTGTGTGTCTGTGTGTGTGTGTCTGTGTTTGTATTTATCATGTTGTGGGGACCAAACATCCCCACAATGTGCTAAAACCTGTTACTTTTTAAGCTTGTGGGGACATTTTTTAGGTCCCCACAATATAATTTTTATAGAAATCTATTAATGCAATCAAAAAACTGAAATGGAAGACTTTTTGTTATTTTGTTTGGTTACCTGTGGTAAGGGTAGGGGTTAAGGTTGTCATAGTAATGGCTAGGGTTATGCCCATAGAAATGAATGGAGAGTCCCTACAATGATAGGAATATATGAAGTCTGTGTGTGAGTCAGTGATGTCCTGAGCCGATATCGGAGATCAGAATCGGGGCCTAACCAGGCCCTTTTTATTGATCTGTATTGGCTGCCGCAGCCCGATCTATTTCATTTCCCATGTCCGCCTGATATACGTCAGTAGAGCAGTAAGCCTGAAGTGCGTTGCTTGTAACTACTATCTCTCGAGATGTCAGCCATGCAGAAATTCTTCATATTGGAAACTCACTGTAGACCAGCAGCTAGCAGCAATGTTAGCTACGCCATCCCTTCAAGAGGAGATAGCGATAGAGTATTGTGTAGTACATCTCACAAAAGCACCATAAGGACAGATATCGCAAAATCAGACCAAGAATGCATTGACGCGTCCACAGGTGTTTAGATGTTTGTGTGTGTCCATCTTGAGAGGGTACTCAGCTCTTCTGATGCATTTGCAGTCAGAAGTGCAGTCAGCCTTGCATTGACCAGCAGGCAGTCTAAACCTTTAGTTAAGTATCCTGACTGTTGCGTCTTCTGCCCTAATTATCCACTGTGTGTCTTTCTAAATTCAGGGACTGATTGAGTACTAGATGCGTTTTTTTGGGTAGGGATGTGATGAACCCTGCGCACACCACCTCTGTTTCAGTGTTTTGACCCTACAGATCACCACAGGTTACATTTTTCTTTGGAAAAGTATGTATTTGCTATGCAGTGAGATGTTTAAAAAGATGTAGCTATGGAGGTAGCTCAGTGGGTAGCGCTGTTGCCTCATACAACCACAATTATGGGTTCAGATCCCTTATTGTGTGTGTGTGTGTGTGTGTGTGTGTGTGTGTGAGAAGTTTTCTTGTTCTCTGTTGCGCAGGCTTTCTCCATATAATCCAGATATATAATTCTCCTCCAGTCCAAAGACATGCAGTTAGACTAACTGGTGCCTCTAAACTGCCTATAGAGTATGATGATGTATGCATTCTGCAGTGGATTGGCTTTCTGTCCAGGCTGTACCTTAGCCTTGTGCCGTATGCTGCCTGGGATGGCCTCCAGGTGACCATGGCCAGGATAAGCGGTTAGATGGATGGTTTTTGCTGCGGTTATTTCTAATGTGCGTGTGCCGTGTATCTCCTGCTAATAAAAAGTAATGTGGAGAAACTGACGGTTGCCATGGCGAGTGTGATCCTTGTATTTCTTGAAGCGTGCCGAGGAAATGGTGGGAGTGGATGGAGAGACGTGAACGGCTCGCCCTCCACGTCAAGGCAGAGGGCTTACGTAAGATTTTTATGGCCAACTGGACAAGACTTTAGCTGTGCCAGTACATGGTGGTGATTAGGTGAGCCTTCTCAAGCGCATTGGCCGCAGTAGCGACGGCGGCTATAGATACCACCTGGAGCTTCTCCCTCTCTCCCCTTGTGTCAGCAGGCTTTGTCCTTCCCTCCCGCTCTCCCACACGCTCTGCTCTCTCTCTCTCTCTCTCTCTCTCTCTCTCTCTCTCTCTCTCTCTCTCTCTTTCTCTCTCTCTCTCTCTCTCTCTCTCTCTCTCTCTCTCTCTCTCTCTCTCTCTCTCTCTCTCTCTCTCTCTCTCTCTGCTTCTCTATCTTGCCTGATACATGCAAGTTTAATCCGTGGAAAGCGGGTGCGTGCCAGCAAGTGTGTGTGTGTGTGTGTGTGTGTGTATCTGTGTGTGCGCGGACTTTTTCTTGATGAACGAAGACATTCATGATCAACAGAACAAAAGGAAGCTTCTGCTGAACTTGTGTGTACCTGCCGGTGCTGTTGGACGTGCTGATTCCCCACGGTCTCCTGAGCTTCTCTTTGTAGCTACCTCCATATTTACTGATCTACAGTCTGAATGGAACTGGTCAGTCTGACATTTGGATTAATAATAAGTTAGCAGGTGCCAAATCTGTCAGCTTTATTAGTAACTGGACACTAACTGCGGAATCTGGGATTCTAATTTGAGAGAACATTCACTTTCATTTTGTGGTTTGGGAAGAAGAAGAAAGGAATCGTAAAATGAGACTTCTTCCTGTGAGGTGCCGGAAAACTGCGCATGTATGTGGCATTGTGTTTTAGTGTGGCCGTCCAGAGAACGTCAGGGTCTTTGGGCAGGTACTGGGGGAGGAGACCTAACCTTGCCCTCTCCAGGGGACCCGTGATCGAGCCGGTCCAAATTCTCCACCTGACTCCACCGCTGCCTCCTCTGAGTCTGGCACAGTTCGGAAACGGGAGCGTTTGAACCGGGACACTGTTGCCAAGGAGGACAAGCGCACCTCATTCTGGGCTCTGCATAGCGGAGCTTCTCTGTGAGAATCGGGACTCCCTGCTCTGCCTCCAGCCACTCCCTCCCCAGGTGGGCTGGCGTGACTCCTGCACCCACTGAGCGAGGGTCCCCTCAGCCAGCATGCAGGTTTCCTTCGTTTGCACGGATCACCGGGGCGTAAGCCGCAGCACCGAGGACCGGCTCAACCGGCAGAATGCCAACAGCCCTGGAACGGGCACGCGCAGCAAGTTCCGCACCGTGGCCATGGTGGCCCGCAGCCTGGGCCAGCTGTCGGTGCAGACCATCCCCTCGTCCAGTGACCAGAGCATGAGGACAGGCATGAAGTATAGGTAGGGTTTGGGTCCGGCCGGCATCCTTGGGGGCCAGCAGGTGCCTCTTGGTCACTAAACCATGAAGAAAGTTGCCTCACAGCTCTGGCTTGCGGGCTGGTGCTCCGTCCTCGTGGTCCAGGGTCGCCTTTTAGTAGTGACACATTTTAGCTGCTGCCTATCAGGTTATGGAAGCTGCACTCCAGCCTGTGTGAGGTGTCTCCTCATCTAGTTTTTAAAAACAATAGGAACCGATTTATCTCTGGATTCATTAACCCTCATCTCACAAATTATCTCATGGAAAGTGTAGCAGGTCATGTATGCTGTCAGCGGAGAGATGGAATAATAAGGTAAGAAGTGCAGTGTTTCACCATGTTTCCTGCTTCTGAGGCTCCCGGTCCAGTGACCTTCCCCTGTAGGGCTGTGATTTTAAACAGTTACATCCTTAAAATATTCTGTTCTTTTCATGTAGCCTCTTGGAGCTGAGAACATTGGGCCAATTATTTGTGATAACAAAGCTGATTATTTCTTATTTCACTTTTTTTTATTATTTTTTCTTGTCTTTATTATTATTGATACAATTATCACTTGTTCAATGGACAGAAAAGGCACACAGATGGTTACAGACAATGGGTTTGTCACAAGGAATTGAGCATGTCGGGCATGAATTCTTCCACACATCTCACTGTTTAAATTACATTATAACAAATCTCAAATCTCCCCATTATCTTTCAATGAGTCAAGTATGGCTGTGGTATCTAATTGAAATGTTACTGAGCTAGCAGTTAATTAGCATAAACCAGTCACCATGTCGCTGTAGGTATAGCTACTGGGAAAGCTGGGTGGCAACATGCTAGGAAAAGGTACTTACTGGTGCGATGGGGATGGAAACTGCCTTCATTTCTTAGCAACTCTACAAATTTGCGACGCTGATGTTTTAAGCAGCATGTTCCTGCTTTGTGTATGATGCTGGGGTCGGAAGGACTAACCCAGTAAGATTGGGAGGGTCTTCTCAGGCAGTTCCTCTCATTCTGCCGCAGGTGGTGTACTGGTTAAGGAGCTGAGAAGGTTCAGGCTAGGTCTACTGTTCTGCTAGGTCTATTGCACTTTGCAGATGCAATGGCCTTTTAAAGTAGCAAGCCCGCAAACAGGGCAGCAGGCTCTGCTGGCTGCAGGCTGAATGGGGGCAGGGGGTGCCAGGGGCTGTCCCGCAGTGTGCCCCAATTTTTTTGTGTGCCAGTACTGTGTCCAGGATTCCAGCCATGTGACCTCCAGTCCTCAGTGGGAAACTGGAGGGGGGGGGGGGTTGAGTTGTGTGTGTGTGTGTGTGTGTGTGTGTGTGTGTGTGTGTGTGTGTGTGTGTGTGTGTGTGTGTGTGTGTGTG
>JAAGVU020000123.1:22633134-22652025 GCA_011763525.2 Mormyrus iriodes | reverse complement strand
GGGTGTGTGTGTGGGTGGGTGTGTGTGTGGGTGTGTGTGTGGGTGGGTGGGTGGTACAGGCCCTGGGATCAGTGGCCAAGGGGTTATCATCAGTCCCCATGTCAGTGTGAATCCCCGTCATGTGTACCGTGCTGAGATGAAACGATTTGCAAAGGGATGCAGTGGACAGAACTGGGCCGCTGTCCCCAAATGTACCGTCTTGAGACTAGGGGCTCCACCCAGGCTGGGGGCACGTGCTTCCGCAGTTCTGACGAAATTTTAATAGGAGGTGGTCGCTGTACTTTGCAGGGAGCAAAGCACTGAGATTTCGCTGCCTCGCTGAGACTGAAACTGTTTGCGGGTAAGAGTGGTGGGGGGGGGGGGGGGGGGTTCTGCCTTGCCTTACCTTGCCGGTGACACCACAGCCCCTGAGCCCCTTGACCACAAGGAGCATTTCTTGGCAGGTAGGGGATGCAGTGGTTATTTTTGTAGCCCCTTGAATATGTCCCTGGTCATCAGTGTTATTTTTAGTCTTTATTCATCTCTGTCACCTGTATTTAAAAGCACCAGCTGTAGCAGACAGATTAATTAAATAAATAGTTTAGTTTGACCATTATCTCTCCTGGCATTGCAACTCTAGATAGTGTCATTAATGTCCGGGAAGTTCTGTTTGACTTCAGATAAACCATTAAATCTCATCCAGCAGGCATAAATGAATGACTTCCACTAAAGAGAGTGTGTGTCCCCTCCCTCCTGCTAATCTGTCTCTTTTGGCAAGGGGAGCAAAGAGCTGGTCTTCTTGACCGTCCTTTCAACAACACCTCTTCACACAAAGGCTGGACTCTTTTTTTCTTTCCATAAATAAATAGTCTGAAACCTGTGAAGCGACTCTCCCTGACACCTGCAGGGGGCCTGCCGAGGGATTGCTGCTCTGCTCTTCCCAGGAGACGGTGAGCTGGCGTAGGTAGCGTTTGGAGAAGGCCAGCAGGATGCTGACTGTGGTGGCCGCCTGCCTCGGATTGCTGCCCTGTAGGTGATATGCTTGTCGCCCTGGCCTGATTAAGTCTGCCTGTGTCCCTTTTTAAAATCTCATATTTCAAACGCCTCATTTAAACTGTAGGAAGCTGAACAAAATTTAATGAAAATTATAGCTCAGACCTCTGCTAGATCTGCTGATCTCCTGAATAAAAATGTTTACTGCTTTACTCATTTTGAATGCGATATGTAATAATGGCCAATCAAACGTCATTTAAATGCGATGCACAATTTTTGTGTGAGTGCATAGTAATGTAGACTTTTTTTAAAAAATTTGTTTTTAAATTCTAATTTATTTTTTAGAAAATGTAAAAGTTAGTTATGAGATGCATAAAAGTGTCCGCAGTGGCCCGTGTTAAACCATGCTGTCAGTGGTAAGGCTTCACTAAAGGCATCATTTGAAACCCCTGAGAAGTCTAAAGGCTGATGCTTTCCTTTTAACTTTGCTTTTATTATATAGTCACATCACAAAGGTGCACAATTTGTTTGCTTCTTTTAGCACTTTTGCAATTTAAGTTTTTTTGTGAAGAAGTTGCAAATGCAGTTTGAAAGCTGATTCTTATAAATCGGTGAATGTGAATGTGATTGGATGGGATGGGATGGGATTGGGACGGGCCATGCTGTGCTGTGTCATGACGTTCCAATGTGTGTCTCTGGACTCCGGTCTACACGGCGTCACTTACATAATTGTGCTGCTGTCACAGTCCAGCTGTCTCAGTGCCACCTGCGCTTCCCGGCTCTCCATCCTGGTCTCGGCCCCGCTTACAGTTGGGTTTGGGATGGGGATGGACCCGGCTTTGCTTACAGTTGGGTTTGGGATGGGGATGGTCCCGGCTTCGTTTACGGTTGGGTTTGGGATGGGGATGGTCCCGGCTTCGTTTACGGTTGGGTTTGGGATGGGGATGGTCCCGGCTTCATTTACGGTTGGGTTTGGGACGGGGATGGTCCCGGCTTCGTTTACGGTTGGGTTTGGCATGGGGATGGTCCCGGCTTCGTTTACGGTTGGGTTTGGGTTTGGGATGGGGATGGTCCCAGTCCCGGCCCCGTTTACGGTTGGGTTTGGGATGAGGATGGTACCAGTCCCGGTCCCACTTATGGTTTGGGCTGGGGATGGTCCCGGTGCCGGTCCTGGCCCCGGCCCTGGCCCCACTTACGGTTGGGTTTGGGATGAATATGGTCCCGGTCCTGGCCCTGCTGATGGTTGGGTTTGGGATGGGGATGGTCCTGGTCCCGGTCCCACTTACAGTTGGGTTTGGGATGGTCCCGGTCCCGGCCCCACTTACGGTTGGGTTTGGGATGAGGATGGGCCCGGGTCCCGGCCCCACTTATGGTTGGGTTTGGGATGAATATAGTCCCGGTCCCGGCCCTGCTGACGGTTGGGTTTGGGATGGGGATGGTCCTGGTCCCGGCCCCACTTACAGTTGGGTTTGGGATGGTCCCGGTCCCGGCCCCACTTATGGTTGGGTTTGGGATGAAAATGGTCCCGGTCCTGGCCCCACTTAGCTTTTGGTTTGGTTTGCTCCCAGTCCCGCTAACGATAGGGGCTGGGATGGTTCTGGTCTCGGTCTCAGTCCCGGTCCCAGTCCCGGTTATGCTTGGGTTTGAGATTAGGATGATCCTGGTCCCAGTTCCACTTACGATTGGGTTTAGGATGCAGATGGTCCTGGTCCCGGTCCTGCTTACGGTTGGGTTTGCCTTCCAATGACTGGCACTGGGTCATAACCTGCACTTGTTCTGATTTATTGTTATTCCTCATACATACTCCTTGCTTTCCATAATTATGTAAATAGATGCCTGCTTCCTTCTTTAAAATGAATAACTGAAATTGGGATAGCAGTTACCTAGACATGGACATGGACTTGGGATTCAAAGGGTCCCTTTTCAAGTCCTCGAAGGGGCTGATCTGTCAATCAAAGGACCTGAAAGACACTGGCAAACGGGATATATTAATAGGGTGCATGTGGAGCTGAAAGCTATGTAAGCTGTTTTGGATTAAAGGAATTTGCCTCTCAAACTGTTTTCAAACAGTGTGGGGGATAGTGCTTTGTTTTTTCAGCATGAATAGACCAGCAGCATTTACTGCTTTGGTGCTGGGTCCTGTCAGAAAGGTAAAGGCCTGTGTGCGGTCCGTGTGGGGTTGTGATGCTGTGCCGTGACCCCCCCCCCCCATTCAATATAGATCCTAGATTTTGAATTTCAGCTCTGCAAAGTCGAATGCAGTGTGCAGGGAGGTAAAGGTTAGTATGTTTAATCAATAAAAAGAGTCAGACCAGTGGCCACATCTACATATTCAGACGGATACATGCATTGCATAAATAGCACAGTGCAGCCCTGGGTATGACCGTAAGTGACTGGTAACGCAGGCTATGACTGTCTGCTGATGTGATGCTGTGCTGTCTCTGTGTGTGTCTGTGTGTATCTGATTTTCTGTTTTGCATGGAAGGTTGCTTGTACCCCTGTTGTCAGGGGCGTTTACCTGACACTTAAGGCTGGTTTATACCTCTGCATAGAACCACGTACTCTACACTGTAGCCTACGCCTCAGCCTGATGCTCACCTAGCGAGAAATGTAACTACACATGGAGGTGACGCAGACTGCGCACAGATATAAAGGCTCGCAGTGGCGTAGGCCGTGGCAGAGGTTCTGCGTAGGCTTGACGCAGAAATATAAATCAGTCTTTACCTGTGCTGTCGGAAATCGCTGATGTGTCGGTGCTGAGTGAGTGGGTGATCATATTGTTCTTATTGTCTTTTGGTTCACAGTTTCATTTTTCTTAAATTATTTTTATAAATCGGGACTAGGGCTGTGACAGTACACATATTTTTCGTGTAGCATTCGGCACAGTTTTTTATCCGTAATACACAGTGACACAAATGAATATATTTATTGATGCTGCTGATACCTAAATTCACAAGTAGCTATTTAATTGTGAGTTGGTGATGGCTAATACTGGTTACAGTATGTCTTAATCAGCAGTTTGGTAACATTTTGGTTTCCCAATAAATTTTACCAACACCTGAGAGAGAAAGTAGTTGATAAGACCAAGAGTGTTTGTCGTTTCTGTTATACCGAACTTGGATATGTTGCTGGAAAGGCATCTATGGAAAGCCATTTCACCTTTAGGTAATAGCTAGAGGATAACACAAATGTAATTCTAGCTAGTTATTATTCTAATTCTTGATATCAGTAATTCTAGTTTAGCTAGTGAGATTCAGAACGTTTTTCTCATTCATTTTACAGAAAGTTGGAATTTGAGCTAGTTAAAATGCCAGTTTCTGATATCAGGAATTCAGTTGTAGCTAGTTATAGCTAACATTGAATTATAACTACTTATAAATGAATTCCTGATATGAGAAATTGGATTTTCAACTGGTTAAAATTATATTTCTGATATCAACAATTGGTAATTTTACTAGTGAAACCTGAATTCCTGATATCATAAATTGGTATTTTAATTAGTTAAAATTCAATTATAACTAGTTACAATTGAATTCCTAATATCAGAAATTGATTCAAATTCCAACTCTCTCTGAAATGAACAAGAAAAATGTTTTGAATCTCACTAGCTAAAACAGAATTTCCGATATCAAGAATTGTCTTAACTAATTAAAACTGAATTTCTGATATCAGTAATACGCATTTCAACTAGTTAAGGTCGATTTTCTGATATGAAGAATTTGCATTCCAACTAGTCAGAAATGAATTTGTAATGTCCTTTAAAAGTGAATTAAAGCTAAAATGACTTGCCATTCACAACCAGCATGCTAACTCATTTGAGACGGCATCATCCGAATGCGTGTATGACTGGAACAAGGCAGAAACGGAGCAAGTTAGTCTCCCTTAGTTGCCCAAGCTGTTTACAGCAGGGATGAAGTGGTGTTGATTTCAGCTGAGGGGTGTTCATCACCACAGATATGTGACTCTCCTCGGTACTAGAGAATATGGGATTTAGGATTTATTACATTATGATTATTGTTTTTTTACATTTTTGATTTTTACTTTTTTTTTACGAAGCACAAATATGCATCCCAAAGGTTAAGTTATTCAGACACGTCAACAGGTACATAGCTTTGATTTACAGATAATAGAATTCATGTTCATATTAATATTCATAATTGTTTGTTTGCAATTTTAACAGTAAATAATTTCAAACAATTTGTTTTCCATGCCGTACTGAGCCGTGAATTTTGTGTACCGTTACACCCCAAATAGGGATAAAAGCAAATTGTCATCTCTGAGTTTTGCCCATAGCTTGAAACAGGCAGCCAGCTTTTGTTTGCTTTATGACAGAAGCTGTGTGGCATCTAAGAAAGGCCTTTATTTTTAGATGCTTGTTTTCACTTGTTTCATGTGGATTTTGTTTCCACAGTACCGCAGTAAGAGAGTGATTGCAAAACAAAGCGTGTTTGTTCCTCCGTTCTGCCTTCGGCCGGACGTGAGGCGTTTCCTCAGTCGGTGGTCACGTTAGCCCCGAAATTTGTGTCAAACCCAGTGAGTCACTGGTGACACACGCCTCCCACACTCTATCTCTCAGTGCAGCGATATCCTAATCGGCGTGAGGCGGATCGCTCTCGCTTATGTAAGACTGCACATGCGGTACTCTCTGGTGCCTTGTGCTGCTGGATTTGTGCTGCCTGTTCTGATGATTCCCACCAAAGGCCATTTTAAGGCCTTTTTAAGCAAGGCCCAGTGCTCATAAATACCTTGAGAATATGTGTCAAAGTTTGATATGCAGTAGGACATCCCAAGAATGTGTAAGTTTGATATACAGTAGGACATCCCCAGAATGTGTAAGTTTTTGATATGCAGTAGGACATCCCAAGAACTGTATCTGGATCAGGTGCAGGTGCAGGACCATGGTGTGACTGCTGGCAGTTTGGATCTGGTGCAGCGTCTTATTATCCAGGGTTTTTTTCATTCATTGTAATGAATGAAGCTAATGCTAACAGCCCCAAAGATTTGTGTTTGGTATCTGATCTGTGAAAGATCAGGCTTTGTAATGGGGGTGTTCAGTCTGAGCTCTCTGTTTCTGAGCTGTGAAAGATCAGGCTTTGCAATGGGGGTATTCAGTCTGAGCTCTCTGTTCTTGAGCTGTGAAAGATCAGGCTTTGCAATGGGGGTATTCAGTCTGAGCTCTCTATTCCTGAGCTGTGAAAGACCAGGCTTTGTAATGGGGGTGTTCAGTCAGAGCTCTCAGTTCCTGAGCTGTGAAAGACCAGGCTTTGTAATGGGGGGCATTCAACCTGAGCTCTCTGTGTCTATGCTGTGAAAGATCAGGTTTTTTCATCGGGGTGTTTATCTTCCTCCAGGCTTCTGAAATCGAATGTTGATTGAGACTCCAGTAAGTGTGGATGTGTGTGCCTGTGGCTTTGCAGAGCTTGTGAAAGCCCTGAGGGTACAAATAATTGGTTCCTTGGTGGGTTTGGCCGTTTGTGTGTGTGTGTGTGTGTGTGTGTGTTGTAGCACCAAATGAGCACAACATAACGGAAAGCAGGAATGCTCAAGCCTTGTTTACCTTGTTTAGATTTTTCCTGGAATCGACTTAGCTTGACAGTGGGGTGGAGGCTGCCTCCTACCTGAAGTGAGGCTTCTGAAGGGACCCAACTTGAGCCCCAGTGTTGGTGCCCTGAGCCTTACCAGGTGTGTGTGTGTGAGGGCGATGGAGATCGGCAAACGTGACACACAGCTGAGCCCGAAAGCGCTCAGGCTACATTTAGAGACTGTGGGTGGTGCGCGCATTAGCTGAACGCATGTTGCATAAACATGAATCCCTGAGAAGAAGAGAACTGGCTAGCTGGCCATTTGTGTGGCTCTGTGTGTGTTTGTTTGCGCGCAGCCCCCGTCAACCTGCACAGACCTGCCTGCGTTTTGTCTTCAGTTACACTAATGAATATTTACGATGGCCATTTTTCCGTTCGAGGTCACATAGTTTTATTCACAGTGACCATGGCCGGCAACTCCGCGTATACAGGAGGCCATAAGAACTGCGATTAAACAGAAGCTCTAATGAGCGGAAGCAAGGGCTGGCACTGACTGCAATGCCCTGGAGCCCCCCCTCCGGCTTTGCTGTTAGTGGCAGTCGCAGCAGCGTGGACCTGGCCCGCGAAGCCATCCATGGTCCATTGGCATATGGAGCGTTTGGCTCCCAAACGACGCTCCTGAATCCATCTGTATCTGTTGGCTGACTCTGTGCATGAGTCCCCTCAGAACCAGAATGGGTCACGTGCCAAAATTCCGACCCAAACGGAGGAGCGCGTCATTGTTTTGTTGCCATGTCACTCTTTGTGGAGAACGGAAGCTCTGCTTGAACTGGAAAGCAGAAATGCAGTTACTTTTCGTAGTGTCTATGGCGCCAAGAATGCGTCTCTGGTACGTCAGTACGGCACCCGTAAGGTCCCTGGTGATGTGTGTTGTGAGTGTCCCCAGCGTCCGGATTAGGTGCCTGCGTTCCCCTATCGCTGCTGTCCTCCATAATTAAAGAAGGCCGCTGTCTCCGTGTGACCTTTCTTCATCTGCGGTCACCCTAACAGGCCCGGGAAACCCGATCCAAATCCCCATCCTGTCATCTGTGGACCTTCGCTGGTATGTGCGGCGCGTGAAATATTCAGCAGGACACTGTGTCCGCTGAGAAATGTCCAAGTGGGAATGCGGGAGCCCTGAGGGCCGTGATGAGGGAGCTGGGTGATGAGGGGCCTGCGCTGCTGTCCTCTGGGGGCTGTTAGCCTATCCTGTCCTCCCCGAGGGCAGCTGTCTGTGCGTTTTGTAAGGAGTGCAGTGTTCTGTCCTGTCATGCATTTTAAGAGAACTGACAATATAAAGGCTATGCATGATGAAATCGCATTATGCCTTAGTGCTCTGAACTGGAGAGCTGGCAGTGGGGGCAGGGGCTTCCTAGAAAATATCTTAATCTGGAGCCCCTAGGGTAGAATCACGTCTATTGAAAAATGCGAACTGCCAACAGAATGAGATTTGGCAAATATTAAAACCAAGCGCATCTGATATGAGGAGAAAACGTGGAATTTGCTGGAAAGTCTGTGACACCCCTTCCCCCCCCCCCAACCCCAAACTGGCATTTTTGTTTTGCTGACAGAATTATCTGTCAACTGTAGTGCTAGACCGTGTGGAGAGATTTGAATTTTATAAGCCTGGGAATCTGCGGAGATGAAGGCCGTGAGCATCCAGGAGCTGTGTTCCAGCTTCAATCCCTTGTTATGTTTAAGCTCTGCCGTTTTTGTGCAAACTGCTATGGGAACTTCACAACCATCTGTAAATAGAAATAGTGTATGTGATTAAAATGGTCCCTTTCTCCTTTGCTAGTCACACCTTGCTGTATTTAGTTAGATCACATAACAAATCGGAACCCTAATCAGTTAAGATTTGGGGTTTCATTAATGGTCAGACTGACTGATCGTTATCATAATTCAGTAGTAGGATACAGAGCTTATTGGAGTCAGACTAGAGATGTATGTCAGGGGTCATTGCAGTTCCTATTGTGCTACTCTGTGCTCCTCATCCTAGCTCTGTTTCTGGAACAATCTGGGCAAGATTGTAAGAGACCTGAGCACCATCCAGGAGGCAAAATCACTTGCCTTTGTCAACATGCATGCTGTATCTTTGCTGAGTGGGCAATGGTAATGTACTTGGTTGACAATTTCATATCACACAATGCACATGAATTTGATTTTTTTTGGGGGGGGGGCATTGCAGTTTACCCTGTCTTTTCTCTTTGGATTTAACTAGCTTTTCTTTTAATTTGTGAATTCTTGTAATGAGTGAATTCCTCAACACAGGGAATGATATCTGTTAATAAGCATGGAACCTCTGGTACACAGACAGTCCTATGTGTGAGAAAGGAGGGGGCTGGGATGTTTATCTCAGCCATGGACTGATTTGAATGTTTGGGTATTTCATTTCTGTTGTTTGTGTCTGGCTGGTGCCCATAATTATGGCATCCTTGTTAATGACTCACAGGGTCGTGCGCCTTTTGGAGAAAGAACTTAATTCACGCATGAGGGTGAGAATCCTGTGCTTTTTCTTCAAGACGGCATGAGATATCGGGGCACCTGTCACTGTGGACACGCCGCCTGTTAATTGGCTTCTTTCTTGGATGGGATGAACCACTGAGTCAGCCTGTGTTTGCAGCCTTCTGTGGGAGACCTTTCATTAGTGTGCATCCCTTATTATTTCACTTATTAAAGTATTACGTTCAGATTCCACCGGTATGTTGAGCTTTTAACTTAATTAGTCTGTGTCGCGGGACAGGACATCCCAGCTAGGCCAATTAAGAAGTTTATTGATGAAAGATTGTGATTTACACCGAGCTCCAAGAGCACGTTGTAGCTTAATGCCAATGCTAATAGCCACACGTGCCTCCACATGCCGAGAAGGTTAAGGAGCTCGGCTGTGTGCTAACAGGCCAACGCCACAGGCAGCGGGATCAGAGCTCTGACTCTCTGCAAGTCAGCTCTGCCCATTCACCCGTGAGGTTTCAAGGGCTCTGGCTGCAAATGTGCAGCTTGGAAGGGTTGGCGAAGAGTAAATAGCACCAGCCGCAATTTCCTCTGCGTCCCTGCCAGATAAGGGAGTGTCTTAGTGGCTTTAAATGGCTTGGGTGCCATAATGGCATTGTGTGTTATAGCGGAGTACTGTAGCCGACGGTTGATAGACTGAGCTGAGAGTGGAGGGATCATCAGTTCTTCTGCATCAGGTGTTGTTAATCACTCACCCCCATAGACAGACCACAGACCTCATCTGGATAAATGGTTTGGAAAGCAGATGGATGGACAGAGGATCAGATATCCTGCCTCACATTCTCAAAAGCCCGACACACACAAAACCCGCAGCCGGATAGAGTATTGTCATTATAGTCTGGAGTAGTCTCTCTCAGTTCTGATTTGTCACATTCACTGTTTGGAAGCTGTTTTTGGGCTGATTTTGCACCATGATTCTGTCAGCAGTACATTACTTTTCCTTATCTCTGCAGTGCTTTCACTGGTTTCAGACCCTCTCAACCCCTGAAAGTCCTTTATTTTTTGCTTTGTATAAGATGGTTTCATTCTGGCCTGGCTTTTGAATCTTTGAAATCAGTCCTGCAACAAAACGTCTTCTGAAAGACTGCTGTAAAATTCTCTTATAAAACTTAAAAGCATTTATAGATTCTACAATTTTATTCAGCTCAGATTCCATCTGTAGGTATATTCTGGGAGACCTTTTAAGATCATTACCTTTCATGCCCTCGCACTGGGGCTTGTTTTCATTTTGATGGGTGCTGATCGTTGCCAGAGCTATAGAAAACTAGTCAAAGAGCCGAAGACGGAACCATCTTTTGTTTTCTTGGGCCTTCGTCACCATGAAGGACTTAATACCTCCCCGCTGGACCTGGAAGGTGATGTCATTTGACCAGTTCTGGGAATATGGAAGCAAACACAGAGTCTATTCATATGACTGCTCCTATTCATGCTGTCGTTTTAACGGTTTTGACCGGTACAGCGTCTTCATCTCACTTTGTGGAAGTAACTCTGAGGATGATGATGGATATTTTACTTTCTTGCAGAAACCTTGGAAAATCCGGACTGAGGGTGTCCTGTCTTGGACTGGGTGAGTGTCCATTAGTGCCGTTAGTTAATTGATGATTTTGCCCGACAGGAATCGTTCACTAGGTGGGATAAAACCACCTTCTGCTATAGTATGAACATTTCAGATCTGATTGGCTGCTGAACCTGTCCATCTCTGTTTTGTTGTTGTAGGAACATGGGTGACGTTTGGGGGCCAGATCACGGACGAGGTATGTTTTTAATCGTTTCATTATATATTGAAGTCCCATTAATCTGCTTCCACCTGCTAATAGAGTAGAACAACACAAACCTTTTAATAACAAGAAATGCACTGATGTGGTATCTAAGACCTGTCCTCTTGCTCTTGTCCCCCAGATGGCTGAACAGCTGATGACTCTGGCCTATGAGAATGGGATTAACCTATTCGACACGGCCGAGGTCTACGCAGCGGGAAAGTGAGTGTTCCAGAAAGACAATGAAGCATGCTGGTCTACCAAAACTGTTGCTACATCGCACCTGTGACGGCAGCTCCCCGATGGCTGTTATGACTGATGGTCTGTGGCTTTACCTGGTGTGAATTGGCTCTTTGAGTCTGCAGGTCAAATAGTTGTTTTCTAGTTGACCAAATAACAGAACCAAAAAAATCCCATTAGGGATGTTACTTTCCAGCCCTGAAACTGACCCGCTACAGCACTAGCATCCCGCAAAGGCTTATTTGTAAGTATCCGCAGAGTAATTCATGTAACTGAAATGCAAGATCTCGTTGTATCCCTAGGCATGTGATGTGCCCGATTTTAAAGATCTGTAGGAAGACATGGGATGGCATGTTAAATGTTTCAGAAAGTGGGTGGTGCTGGTATTTTTGCACAGTGCACGGCTCTGTACTGTAACAGAAACATCACCTCTGGTACGCCCAGCAGGTTCAGTTTGGTCCAGGATAGTTTGAACAGGAAGGTGTCACACAACAGCTGCTGGTTATGTAACCAGTGTTGATACGGTGTGGAGTGAGGTGTTTGGACTTTGCCTTGGGGGGGGGGGGCAGCGGTGTGGTGGCTGTAGGTGGGGCATGCCGTTTCGTAAACACCCCCCAGCAGTGATGATCATCCCACATTGTCATACATCACCCTGTTGACAGAATAAGTCCTGTTACTCTGGGTAACTAAACCGCTATGGGGCCATGAGAATCAAGTTTCAAACTCTGGAGTCTGGAGTGCGGAGTACACAACAGCATGGCTGAGGTGCTCGTGAGGTCTGGACTGATGCCCGGCCATAGCCTTTCTTTAGAGCCCCTTTGCTCGTCTCCCTAGACGCCTGGGCGTCCTGGTCGTGGAGAACATACCTCCTCCCACCCTCACTCTGACGCGTGTCCTGCTGTTTTCAAGGCTGGCGCCGTCGTGTTCGTGACTCTGTGACACCTGCTGCGTGTTCAACAGCAGTTACGCAGAGTTTTGTTTGTCCCCCTCCTGTGTTCACAATGCCATCTGACTAACTTTGCATTGACTGTCCAGCCCCTTGCACACACTGGTTTGCATTTTTCGAGGGGATCTCCAGGGCCTGACAGTACAGCACCTGGAAGGCTTGCTGCTAACGGAGGAGGAATAGCCTGTAGGAAACCCCTCATCCTGATGGGAGGGGCTCTCTTCTCCTTGCCTTGCATGTTCTTGCTTCCCCGCCTTGTGTGCTCATACTAATTCTGAACATCGCTGACCTTCATGGGAATTGTCGGCTCCATAAGCAGATACATTTCAGTAACGTAAACAGTAATAAAAATCCTGCAGTAATCAGAAAATAGCCCTTATCCTCAGCAGTTTTTGTCCCACCATGCAGCCCCCAGTTGTGGAACCAGTCGGCTGTTTTGTTGCACGTTTGCAAAATAGTGAGCGCCAGTGAAAGCCCTTGTCATACAGACAGGTGTGCTACCCCCCTCCCATCCCCTTTGTGGGTTGGGAAACCTGGTGTGTCAGGATGTAAGACGCAGATGGCACTTAGCAGCTTGAGCTGAGCACACTGCAGGTGTCCTGCTGCCCGATGCCAGCCTGACAGCTCATGCGCCCTCCTGCAGTGGGGCCTGCTGTGGCAGCAGCATTGGTTAACCCTGTAACTAAAGTCTGTTTCTCAATATCGCACCCTCCCACATGTGCCGTCATGGTCATTCCAAACACGCTCCGGCCTGGACGGAAGAATGAAAATTCCTTAAACACACAGAGACAAATCTCACTGGAACATCAAAAAAATTTGCACAAAATCTTGAAAAGGTCATTTGCAATGGGATACTGAAGAAGACCCCAGGGGCAGGAATACAGAAGGTGGCATTTAGCGTGCAGCGCATCCTCCCCAAGTCGTCCTCTGCTTTGCGAGGCCTGTGCTGGAGCCTCCCTGCCTCATTCAGCTGATGGGGACCGACTCCCCGTCCTCGCCGGGCATGATTAGCCTCCTGAGCACCATTGAACTGCCTGTCATCGCAGGTAGAGCAGGCAGGATGTCTAATGCGATGCCTAACGAAAGATGTTGTCTTTCCCGCCGTTTGAATGTTAAATGTAGTTGTCCAGCTCATGGTGATTTCTCTCTCTCTCTCTCTCTCTCTCCTCCTCCTCCTCCTCAGGGCTGAGGTCACCCTAGGAAACATCATAAAAAAGAAAGGCTGGAGGTAGGGCTAATTAAACCGTTGCCATTGGAGTTTCAACACCCTTGTTTGGTCCCGTTGGTCTGCAGCAGCCATAAATCATCTGTGGCCCCATTGCTGAAAGGCCACATTTCCTAAAAGGCCACATTTCCTTGGTTTGGGGCTGGTCCTGAATCCTTGCAGACCTGCTGGGGGCGGTCTCTGACCTGTGTGTCTCTGTGATAGTCTCCCCTACTCGTTACAGTTACTGGGGTTTTATGCGTGGTCAGGCTGGGAGCCTTTGTCATCCGTATCTGTGCTAAATGGCAGCGGAGTGACGTGTGCAGTGGGCTTTGCACCGAAGGCTTCAGGCCATGTGTCTGTTGTGTTTCTCTTCACAGGCGTTCCAGCCTGGTCATCACTACAAAGATCTTCTGGGGCGGAAAGTATGGCATTTGTCTTCTGTCTCATTCTCAGACACATACGTCATTGATCTTCTGTCCCTCATGCATGCAGACATGCACACGCACACGCACACACACACACACACAAACAGCCATTTTATTTGGAGGAAGAGTGATATGAAAGTTATTCTGTCCATCCTCTGTTTCTCCACATTACACACTGCCTTTGGGGCAGAGGGATATTGCTTTGCATCCCAGTTTTGGTCTGATAAAGGGAAATTTCACTGAAAAGACAGCCTACTTTTGAAGCGTCTGCTGCAGTTTATACCCCTTGTCTGAGTAGTCTGAGCAGCACGGGTTGCCCTGTAACCCGTGTGCCTCTGTTCTGGCTACCGTATGACAAGCTGTGTCTCCTGTGTGTCCTTTTTCAGAGCAGAAACGGAGAGGGGTCTGTCCAGGAAGCACATCATCGAAGGTAAGCAAGAGCGTCAAGGAGCAGCGAGGGAGTTGTGGGTAGGCGGAGCACTAGGCGGCACCATGTTACCGCGAGGAGGAAAAGGGGCTTCGCAGTGCGCAGCGAGGGAAAGCCCTCAAAAAGCCGTCTGTCTGAGGTGGCTGGACAGGCTCTCCTTAATTTGGGACTTAAGCCTTAAAGATCATAAATGGCAGCTTTCTCTGTGTCGTACTGCTTTTCCGCAGGTCTAAAGGCTTCCCTGGAGAGACTGCAGCTGGAATACGTAGATGTGGTGTTCGCCAACCGGCCAGACCCCAATACGCCCATGGAAGGTGGGGATAAGAGGCCCCCTTTCTCTCCCGTTTACTTTCTATCTGTTTCTAGCTCACCCTCTCATTATCTAACCCCCCACCCCTCCCCCACATTCCTGTGTCTCTGTTGTTTACTTGCGGTTGAGATAGAAGTTTCGTTTCTCCCCAGAGCATGGCAGTGCCCTCATTCCCACCCGTGGCCCTGTGCTGGCCACCCCCACTCCTGCGTTTCAGCCACAGGCTGTGCCTTCGCCGGCAGCCTCTCAGCTGCCTCTGCAGAGGTGCGATCCCAGATGCTCAGTGTAAAGGCGGCTTGCCACGGAAGGCCTGCAGCTGGTGTCTGTTATCCTTGGTGCTGGTCCAGTTGTGCCTGACACACATCTTTATTTCCCCCAGATGAGCTCTAAGATGTGCGCCAGCATGCAGTCTTGCGGCACAGTGTGTACTTACAGCTGCCCACTAGTAGTCGTGCTGGTTTTCTGGGTTTGTCAAAGCAGTTTTAGGGCTGCATTGTCTCCAAAAGTGACACCTGGGGTGAATGTGTCCCAAAAGGCATGTACACAAACACATAACTAGGGCTCTTTATTTGGTTAGGACTCTGTGTGCAGGTGGAGTCTTAGTGCCAAGATAACGGTTCCGATGTTTGACAGTTTGTATCGGTATGAGACAGAGATTAGTCTGCCGGGATGGCTGAGCTGCACATGCAGAACTGGCTGATGTAGGTGATGGTGAAGCGTTGTGATGGCTTCCCTGATGCTGATCGGAGGCTCCATGGGGCGTCTGCTGGCTTCCCAGGGTGTTCTCCCAGTAAGGGGCGACTTCCTCTTGGGAATGCTGTTGCTGTCTAAGGTGCCATCACACTTCCAGCTGTGAACTTTGCTTGCATTACGTGGGACTGCGGCTTAAGTGCAGAATGTTTACTGTATAAGGTCCAGTACCCCGGATGGGGCAGCGAGCATCTGATGCACATAGTTAATAGGGGAAAATGAATGAGTAGGACTGTCGATAAGATTATTTTTTATGGTCAAGTGTATCTTACAAGGAAAGTGTCCGTAGTGAATATCCTCCGGCACACATCGTCGGGTTGTGTGATTGATCTCCAGCCTACTTGTGATTTTCCAGCCGATTTCCATTTCGAAGCTTTCCGGGAATTGTGGAGGGAGTTTCCCATGTAGCAAGATGACCGGCCGTGCACTCTCGCTGACGGCACTGTTCGGAAGCCCACGGCATCCCTGGGCAATTAAAATGCTCAGTCATACCCACTGTGCTTCATATTTCACACATTCGCTTCAGAGCTCCATGCTTCGCCTAAAGTGGGGCCCAGCGACGGTGTCTGTGTGCCTGCAAGCTGCAGCGCCGCGGTGTCCGAGATCATGCTCCAAAAGTCACATCTGGCGCGGAACCCGCGTATGCCGCAGCACTCCCGGCCTTCAGCCGTTGTGCAGCATCTGGATGCTGGGGGGGGCCGCATTAGCTACATTATCCAAATGGGCAGCTATAATAATAAAACCTTATAGTGGATTTCTTCAGGACCTTGACAGCTAAACTTGTCTGGCCGACCCAGGCCTGTGCTTCTCATAAGGTCTTCAGTGATAAAACTTATTAGATTTTATCTCATTTTGTCTCTTCCAATATCCTACTTCTTTCAAATCTCGGCAGCTTCCTTTTACGGCAGTATTTCTCACGAGACACCCGTCACCTTTCTGTCATTGTCTCCACGGAAACCCTCACCCTGCCCTACCCTGATCAGTTTGCCCTTTGCCATTGCAGAGACGGTACGAGCGATGACCCACGTGATCAATCAGGGGATGGCCATGTACTGGGGCACGTCCCGCTGGAGTCCCATGGAGATCATGGTGAGCCCTTGTTCTAGTACCTCGTTAGATGACTGAGCTGGATGTTTAAATTAAGATCAGGAAGTGAGGCCTCACATCAGCCATTCGCAGTGTGATTGACTTCAGGGACTGCTAACTGCTTAATTAACTGTTTTAATTACATGACTTATGAAATGATGGACACATGAAGCTGTGCTCCGTGTGGCGTCTCACCTGGGAGCTCACGGCTGCTGTTCCCTCTCCCCCCTGAAGGAGGCGTACTCTGTGGCACGGCAGTTCAACCAGATCCCCCCCATCTGTGAGCAGGCTGAGTACCACATGTTCCAGAGGGAGAAGGTGGAGGTGCAGCTGCCAGAGCTCTTCCACAAGATTGGTGAGTGTGCTGTGAAACGCCCATCCTTCCATTGGGCACGGGTCAGTGACGGTACTACTGTCTCCCCAGGCGTAGGTGCAATGACGTGGTCCCCACTGGCCTGCGGGATCATCTCAGGGAAATACGACAGCGGGGTTCCTCCCTATTCACGAGCCTCCCTGAAGGTACCACAGACCCCCTGCCCCTAAACCCTCTATTTTCCTCTCCCCTACCCCTCTGTCTTCTCACTGATACCTGTTGTTGTTGTTGTTGTTGTTGTTGTTGTTGTTGTTGTTTCTGTGTGGTACTGATTGCCCTAACAGAACTTTCACCTGTGTTCCAGGCCGGAGAGCTTCCTGTCTTCCAGGGTTTGGGGGGTTAAACTGCTAAAGACCTGTACACACACACACACACACACACACACACACTGCATATATACCCACAAAGCGGAAGGTGTTCCCTCTGGCAATGAGTAAATATCACAGTGATGTCCTGAAATTCAGGCGGTCAGTGGTGTAGTCAATTCCAGCCTAAACACTAATGCTTTTCGAATCAGTTATCTCACACTAGTAAACACGGGATTCTCACCCTTGCAGTATCTGGTATGAGCAGCGTTTTCTTATGTCAGTAGTTCTGGCAATTATATCATCTTATTGTACAGCGAAATGGTTCATTTTAATGGTGCAATGACAGAAAAATGTAATTATGACGAATAATGCATTGAAATCTATAAGTTGGATAAACTTTGATTATGATGTGAATTTAGCACAGAATTCATCAAACATTTGAGCTGTGAAATTCGCACACCAGGGACTAGCGTGGTTTTAAAAATATCTGTGGATGTTACATGCGGAGTGGCTGTTCGTCTGCATCGTGGCCCACACTCCTCCTCCTCCTCCTCGTCTTCGTCCCACGGACCCATTCAGACCTGCGTGTGTGTGTGTGCTGTGAGAATGCCCTGGAGATCATAGTACCCTGTGTGCGGAAGGGGTTGCGGAGAAAGGTGCCTCTTTGTGATCGATCCCGGCTCGCTTTGGGGCCGCAGCACAGCCAGGCCGCTCGGCACGACCCTCGGTCCCCAGGGCCCGGTGCCGGTCCGCTCTCGGGCGAGTAGGCCCGTCCCTGAGCAGGCGTGCCGTGTGTTGACAGGGCTACCAATGGCTGAAGGACAAGATCCTGAGCGAGGAGGGCCGGCGCCAGCAGGCGAAGCTGAAAGAGCTGCAGGCGATCGCGGAGCGGCTGGGCTGCACCCTGCCTCAGCTCGCCATCGGTACGCGCCGCCCTGTGGCTCTCTCTCTTTCTGTCTGTCTGTCCGTCCGTCCGTCTTCCGCTCGTTCTGTCCGTCCCCGTCTGGCTGTCCTTTACTGCCGCTGTGTCTCGTCTGTCTGGCCGGCGTCTGGGAGAAGGCGGCAGAGCCCGCAGTGGCGGGGATGTGCGGATCTGAAACTGTAGCAGAAGGTTGCTTTTAATGTTTCCCCTTGCCATTATTTATTTAAGCATTAGACTACAGAACAAAACCAGAAACAAAGCAAGAAAGACAAGGTGGCAGGGATGCAAACATGGAGGAGAGAAAGGCTTTCGATATTTATTCGTTTTTTTTTTTTTTTTTGGAAAGGTCTACACTCATCGAATGTGTATGAAAAAAATGGTAATAATACTGATAATAACAGAGCTTAGGCCAGAAACCATGTTTTTATTTACCCCCTTTAAGGGGCCAGGTACGGAAATTAGTTTTGTTGTGTGTATGCAGCTAAGCTACTTGTTTATTGAGCTTGTTTATTTGAAGGTTTAGTGAATTTTACAATCTAGTTGCTGCATGAGGCTGGTTGTTTTGGAAGTGAAATTTGTTCTGCTGGTAAGCTGACCAAAGGGAGTTGGTCTTGTTCTTTTCAGTTGATACGGATAGCTCTAGGGCTCTATTTCGGATGTACAGTGCTCAGCATAAATGAGTATACCCCGAAAGATTTGTCAGAAAACTTTTAGTTTCCTTTCAGAATCAACATTTTCTATGGGATACTAGACTACAAAATACTCCCACAAATTTGAGCCATTGATTGCAAACAAGATTTCTTAGTTTGCTCACACAAAAATGTAAAATGTCCTAACACATTCATTCAAGACCATGTTGCAAAAATGAGTACACCCCATTGAAAGTCTTAGGAGCAAAGCTCAATTTTTAAATTACAAAATTCTAATTAACAAGTTATCAACCACAGGTGAGTCTAATTATCGATTAGACAGGCATTTTGGCTATAAAAGGGCATTACTTAAAGAAACCCCTTCCCATCCCATGCTGTCAGCAATGGCACCACATGGAAGAGAAAAGTCACTAGACCTGAGAAAGGAAGTAATCTCTTTACACAAG
>JAAGVU020000123.1:22614610-22633034 GCA_011763525.2 Mormyrus iriodes | reverse complement strand
AAGGGCATTACTTAACAAAGAAACCCCTTCCCATTCCATGCTGTCAGCAATGGCACCACATGGAAGAGAAAAGTCACTAGACCTGAGAAAGGAAGTAATTTCTTTACACAAGAAAGGTGAAGGCTACAAGATCATCAGCAAAGCTTTACTTATCAGTCAAAATACTGTAGCAAAAGTGATACAAAAGTTTAAGAAAGATGGAATGGCAACCATCACAGAGACGTCCAGGCCATCCATGGAAGTTAACACCTCGACAGGAGCATCTTCTGATGAGAAGGGTTGAAGAAAAATGCCATGCAAGTTCGCTGCAGTTAGCTAAAGAAGTAGAAAGCCAAACTGGGGTAACTGTTTCCCATGTCACAATACGGCGTACACTGCAGAGGAATGGCATGCATGGGTGTCGTCCACGAAGGAAGCCTCTCCTAAAGCCCATGCACAAAAACTCCCATCTGGAATTTTCCAGGGCCCATGCTGAAAAAGATTTAAGACAACTGGGACTCTATACTCTGGAGTGATGAGACCAAGATAAATGTTTTTGGACCTGATGGCTTCAAAACTGTATGGTGTTGCAAAGGTGAGGAGTACAAAGAAAAATGCATGGTGCCTACAGTGAAACATGGTGATGGCAGTGACCTTATGTGGGGCTTCATGAGTTCTGCTGGTGTCAGGGAGCTGCATTTCATCGATGGTATCATGAATTCACAGATGAACTGCTCTATATTGAAAGAGAAGATGCTACCATCACTCTATGCCTTTGGTCATCATGCACTTTTCCAATATGACAATGACCCAAAACACATCTAAGGCCCCTGTTGCATTTCTGCAGTGATTCAGTGGCCAAGTGTGTCTCCTGATTTGAACCCAGTTGAACACCTATGGGGAATTCTGAAGAGACAAGTTGAGCATCACTCTCCTTCCAGCGTCCAGGCTCTAAAAGAGGTCATTCTTGAAGAATGGAAAAAGATGTTGCAATATGTCACCAACAACATTCCATGCCTAGAAGACTTGGTGCTGTCCTTAAAAATCATGGAGGCCATACAAAAATACTAGATGTAGTAGTTTTTGTTGTGGGGTGTATTCATTTTTGCATCAACTGATTTGAGTAAAACTGAAGATTTTGTAATCTAAGTTATATTATTAACCTTACTATCATGTTCATGAGTTAAGCAAATGTTCTATAAAACTCAGTCTTGTCAAAAGTTTGGAAATTGTTCTTGTGGTCATTGTGATTAAAATCTTACTTTTCAGAGGGGACGTACTCATTTATGCTGAGCACTGTACCTTCCAATTAGCTCTGCGTATAGATAACTGGCAGAGTCAGTGGTGATGCTTGCCAGAGCTATTCTTGTGGTCATGTCTGGGAAGCGTGAGCGTACCTGCCAGCAGTGCTCTGTTGTGTGATGTATGTTCTATGAAGGATCTTGTACTGAATTAATTGTAGACTGGGATTTTAGTTAAATGGGAGCTGATTTGCCCTTTGTGATTTTTTTTTTCTTTTTTTAATGATGATTTTGGATGTGGATTTTTGGTTCTTTAAGGTTTTTTGGTTAAGCTACCAAATGTATTGAGCCTGTTTTGTTGTGGGCTCTGTTGAAGTCATCGCAGATATGTAACTGGCCTTAAGTAATATGGTCGTTTTGATAGCTGCAGTATTGCCTTATAATAGATAGTGGCGGGTTCATCCTGCAGTTAAAAATTGCCTCCTGTTGTAATGTTATGGGATGTTGTGTTGGAATAATTGTTTGATTTATCGGCGACGTTTCCTGTAGTTGACTTCTGAGGTGGAGCTTCCCAAATAGCCATTTACAGTGGCAAAATGGTGCACTTGTTCCAGTTTTTGATGGTCTGATATTTCCAACTAAGCATCAAGTTTACTTCTTTGAGTTATTTGGCTATTTTGCATCAGACGCGCAATGACTGGTCTTACGGATTAGAGGCTGCTATACCACTGATTCTGTCATTCTTATGGTTGCAGTCAGTTTTTTTTTTTTTATTGTGGCCGGTGGTGAAGTTTTAATTAAAGCTAGCTGAAGATGGCAAGTTTGACAGGCCCTCCTGTGATTGGCATGCCCCAGCTGTGCGAGACTCCCAGACAGTCCGTGCTCTTGCTCTGTGAACTGCAACCAAGGGTAGCGATGTGTGTCTAGGCGTGGAGGGGCGGCTGTGTTGTCGTGAAGCCATTAAATCGAAAAGATTAAATACCGCTTGTAATGCGGAGGACAGTAAAGTCATGTGGTCCCTGGTGTAGTATGGAAGTGTGCGTTAATGTCAAGTTGTTTTTTTACGAGTGGAGGAGGATTCCAAAACTTGAGATAGAGGTGGACCTCTGGGACTCCTCCACAGAGCTCAGTGTGGCCTGAGAATGACTCACAGCTCATTATCTGCCTCAACACCAGCCTGTCTTTGTTCTCAGTTTATTGGCAACGCAGGTAAAGTAGGGAAACAAATTAGCCTGGAGCTGATGTGTCAGGGAGATTCTTCCTGAGTCAGTGTGTTAATCAGCAGGTAACACGGTGAGTCACAACTGGGGGGGACGCAATGAGTGCTTTACTCAAGCTGATGCTGTGACTTCTGCAGGTTTTTCCGGAAGCATCTCCCCGTTGAGGCTGGGAGATTAGTTTTGTTCCCAGTAGATCGAACTGTAGTTGTGTGGTCAGGTTGCGCGTGATCATGCCCATCCATGGTAACGTGGGCCTGAGGTCAGGGTAGGAGCAGGAGCAGGGTGGCTCTGCAGGCTGGAGTGTGCAGGAGGAAAGCCATGCACACAGGCTGGGAGCGGGTGTCCGCACTCCCACTGGGCTGACCTGCACAGTGTGTCTCCTGGTGGGAGTGTTCGCTCATCCTGGCTGGAGTGTCCATGCTCTCCCCTTCTTGTTTGGACAATCTGTCCAACAACATGCTCTCCCTTTCCTGTCTGGAGCATCTGTCCAATAACATGCTCTCCCCTTCCTGCCTGGACAATCTGCCCAACATCATGCCCTCCCCTTCCTGTCTGGAGCATCTGTCCAATAACATGCCCTCCTCTTCCTGTCTGGAGCATCTGTCCAATCACATGCTTTTTTCCGTTCCTGTCTGGAGCATCTACCCAATCACATGCTCGCCCCTTCCTGGTCTGCGGCGCTGGATAGAAGATCTTTTTCTATCTTCCTGGTCAACAAAAACCAAAGCAGCCAAGGGAGGCTGCTTTTACTGCTGTAAGGCTCCGTCCGTGTTCTTAAGTCTCTGGGATATTTTGTGGACTGTCTGGGTTTGTTCAGGGGTGGCACTCAATGTTTTGTTTTTTTTGCCGTCTGTATGGCATGGTTGCGTTTCGTTTTATTTTTTTTCCTTCTGTGAATGAGGTCAAGGGGTGTGTCAGTGAGCAAGGCATCATTGCTGTCCGCTGCTCCCCCACAGCGTGGTGCCTACGAAACGAGGGCGTGAGTTCTGTGCTGTTGGGGGCATCCAACACGGACCAGCTGATGGAGAACATAGGAGCAATACAGGTGAGGTTGCAGGTCACGCTGTGTAACATCGTATATTCATCCCAGTGTGTGTTTCCCTGCATAAGGACGCCTCTGTGTAAGGCCCTTGCGTCAGTCATCTGGTCATGTGGTGCAGTTCAGGAAATTTCACTGTGTGTATTAATCCTGTCTGTTTTTCAGCTGCAGTTTGGACTGTGACTTTGGGCATAACCTGTGTGTGTGTGTGTGTGTGTGTGTGTGTGTGTGTGTTTGCTGTGCCATTGCTCGGTCAGACTCGGTTCTATGCGCTAGTGCCCTGTTTGCTTCCCCCCCCCATAACAGAATGATTCAGAAGGAATGCTGACTGCCAGCTTACTGGAACATGATGCCACACCTTGCGGTTGGAGCTAATGGGGTCATTTGGCCGGCGAGAGCAAGTGGCTGCCTTTTAGAAGCTGTTCCTCTAATGGGTTCTGAGATGTTTGGAGATCTTTTTGCATTTGGTGTTCCTGTCTTCATTCTCTCCATCCCTGCACCCCACTGCGTGTGCGTGCGTGTGTGTGCGTGCGTGTGTGCGTGTGTGCATGTGTGCGTGCTCGCGCCCTGTCGTGTCTGCTTTTAGAACTTGCTAGCAGGACGGTCCCGTGGTCCTTGATGATGATGATGAGATGCTACCCGATGCTCCTTTACCCAGTTGCCTTGAAAATCACACCCGTATTTTTTAACCTTATCCCCCTGTCCTTCCAGGTCCTTCCGAAGCTTTCCTCATCCATCGTGCACGAGGTGGACAGCATCCTGGGAAACAAGCCTTACAGTAAAAAGGACTACCGATCCTAAGCTGCCGGGGAGCCTCCGCTCGGCACCCTTGCCTGTTCCTACTGTTTGCTTGAGCTTTTACCGAATGAGAGACCGGCGCAGAAGACCCGCGTAGCCTCGGCCCCGGTGGGGGAGTCGTTTAGAGCCGGTGGCGGACGAGTCCAACCCACGGGGGGGAGTAGGGGGGGGCCGCGAGGAGCGGCCGATGAGAGCTCCGCGGGACAAGCGCTCGTAGATATGTCACTCAAATTCAGCAGAAACGTGTTTTCAATCATAGAAGAGAAATACAAAAAAAAAAACTGCACACGCTTGCTTGGCAGTCAAAATAAACTTTCTGATTTATTTTTTCCTCCTCTTTCTGGCCTTTTTAAAATACTGTATGCATCAAATGGTAAAATGGAACATAGGTCAATATAGAAACAGCGAATGATCTGTTGCACTTGTAATTATAAGCAGTCATTCTCATTTGTGTTGCGGTCTCTGAGAAATGCACGTCCTCGGCCATCATGTCACCGTCTCCCGGGCGACGCCCGGCTCCCTGTCTGCTTGTTCCGTGTTCATGGCTTTGTCTGGGATGGATAGATGTAGTCACGGATGAGCCGAGAGGCCTTTGGCACTCAGAAGATCCTCCGTCATCATCCCGCCTCTCCAGCGCTGTGGCTATATCGAGGACACACCAGGCCAGGGACAGGCCTGAATCTCTGCCGTGTGTCCTCCATGTGCAGCCGGCTCTGGAAGCAGAGACTGTGTCCCTTTTTAAAACATCTGACAAAACCTGGTCTCGATGTGGTTCTCGGTTTGGTTTGGGTGAGGTGCTTGTGTCAGCTGTTATTTTGCTGCCAGTTAACATGTAAAAACGTGATCGACCTGATCTGAAAATCTCGCAATTCATGAGTGACGAGGAGTTTTATCTATGTGTCTCTAGCTAAGAAATGCTTATAAAACGCTTTAACCACCGTGGTGTGCTGTGTCTTTAAAGCAAGATTAGATTCAGTACTCGTTTTACATTTAACGTACCCCCAGTAAATTTCTCAGTTATTTACAATGCATTTCTCATCATAACAGGAAACAGATTTTTAATAAATTATCCAAGTCAGCACGGTAAACCACCAGAAGGCTGTTATATACCTCTTTACCACTGGGCCTGGATTTACTTCAGCTGAATGAAATGCAAATGACACATCACCAGTAGGAGCCTTCTGTCAGCAACTGTTTCAGGGAGATCAGATTGTCTGCTGAGATCATGTTCTGACCCGTGAGATGACTGGCTTGTTAGCGAGCAGGTCAGGAGCAGAAGCACGAGAGCGCATGCACGAAACAGTCGTCATTCAGCCGTTATCTGTGTTGTATGTACACGTCATGTTAGCGATGAGCCGATGTCTTCAGACAAGTGACATTTCATGTGGTTCAAGCCAAAGAATTCTGAGGTGTTTTTCAGCGATATCCCTCCCCGTGTTGAAAGGGAACGGATTACTTTTTCATCTGCAGTCTGCCTTATCATTTTCCTTATCGACTTCACATGTCTGTTGGCTCTTGTCATGCTGTTAACTGTAAAAGAAGAAATATATCTCGTAAATGAATATACATATATAATTAAAATTAATTAATCTTTTTAAATGGTACATGATCCTTTTGCTTCTGGACATAAGAATTGTTAGTGTATGATTGCGTACTCAAGGGATTTGAGTCTTCCATTGTAGCTGTCTTTGGACCCAATCACACTCTTACACTTGTGCTGGGAGTGTCGTGTCCATCAGAACCTCAGTTTCACTGCGGATACGTGGACATCCATGAACTGTGAAGTACATCTCCATTGCACGCACATTCTCAAGATGAGTGCAGAATTAGGCTGGGTCCATGAAGAAGTGTAGAGTGCTCGGTGTGGCGTGTGTCTGATAGCAGCTTTTATTCCTGGAGCATCTGCCCTCCTTGGTCTTGGGAGAAGCTACCGGGCAGCACTGTGTGGTTATAAAAAGTTTTGTCGTTCTGTGGAGAGCAGTGATTAGCCAGCAGCTTGTACACTTTGTATGGACTTTCTGTCCTTGGTGAAATTCACGAGAATTCCCAGGAAGTCAGACTTTCTTGCAGAACCCGGATGGAACCATCGTCTCGTCAGATACGGATTATATTGAAACGTTACCTCTGTGCAGTCTTTTCCCTCTGTGTCGCTGGTCTAGTTTTGTTGTACATAGTTTACGGTTATGAGAACCCTGCAGTGATGTAACTGGTGTGTTGAAACAAATGACAGCGGTCATGACAAATGGAGGTCTGACGTAGCACTATGGTTGGAAGACTGCTGCACTGATGTGTTGCCTGTGCTTAGTGCATCTTCTGTCAATCTCACTTTGCAGAGCAGCCTTGTCCAAGTTGAGGCTTTTTGCGCTCTCTGGCTCCACCAGCTGGCCAGAGAGAATTTTCTCTGCCTGAGTACCTGTCTGTAACTATATAAAAGCATAATTGATGGCATTTTCTCTGATCTGTGCACAGTAATTTTGTACAAAATGTGACAGACTGATTCTTCCCATGATAGTCCACAAGGAGCACAGTGTCTTATTTTGGTCCAGTTGTGTATGTTCAACATGTCAGTTTAACATTGAAGGTTGGACTGCTGATCTATGCATGAGTGTTATGTCCAGGGGACTCTGCGTGTTCTGTCCAGGAAGAAATCAGCCTGAGTGGTCATATGCTCTCTACAGTTCCATACGCATGTATAATGTGCCAGTATGTTTTAGCGCAGACAGGAATGTATTGAATTGGACCAGACTCTGACCCTGTAATCTGAATTATCCTGTGGGGCTGCTTTGGGTCCATTTGCTGGCAGCAGGAATGGTAGGAATCTTTGCCCAGAAAGCCGTTGTCTGGCATGCATTTCTCATATGTATGCATATACATAGCAGCAGTATCACAGTGTCCGTTGTATCCGACCGTCAGTATTTTATATGTTAGTCAGTCTCCATGTATTTATTATGGTCTGTGTCAGTGTACGTTCAGAGCGTGCAGATCCATAGCTTTATTATAATTTTGATTCCTTTAATAAACTTATTGCAGCACTTAGACTCTTGTGGGTAAAAAGGTATGCCTGTTTTATTAATGGATATCAGATCTGGAAAAAGTGTACCTCATTACAAATTAATTTGGCCAGTATTAAGATGCTGGCATTATGTATCCATGCCCAGCGCCCAGGTCGGTGCCCGCGATGACCCTGGGTGACTTGCCTTGCAGGCATTTTCCACGCTTCTGGGCTGGCAGTCGGCAAGGTTATCCTTGTCTGTTGTTGTGGCTGTCGTGTAGTATCTCTTATTTTCATTAGAATGTTTCACTGCTGGTCTGTCCCCACTAACCAGGAAGCCTGCTTTTACTGTGAGTTACACAGGAACAAAACGTTCCACACTTACACCATCTTAGCTTTGCTCTCCCAGAGGCATCTTGTTGTTACCACACGTTACAGAACCTCATCTCTGGGCTGTTTTGGGCCTGTCAAACTGTCACACCTGTTGTCTGTTCCTCCCCCTGCTGGGCAGGTAAATTATTTGTGTTTTCTTTCTGAATTATGTATTATTTTGATCAAAGGAGAAACCATTGTTGCTGTCTGGTTGGGCCGTACGTTTGGGTGAAATCCAGCATGAGGTACCTTCAGAGTTCTAGGGGCAGCAGGTCAGACTGTCCGAGTATCTGGCCACTTTCCTGTACAGCAGTCAGCCATACTTCTGAAATCCCCAGGTTCACATTATCCTGGTGGTCTGCGGTGCTCTTTGTGAGAGGGGCGTGCCTGATGACCCTGCCGGAATGATGTAGACCAACTGATAGATCAGACTAGTGCTGTGGATAAGATCAACTGTATATGGTATGCATTACACCAGGAGTATTTTATATGTTCTGGAACCTTCTGCAGGTAACTGTAAGAATTGTTTTTATGTCAGTGTTTTTTTTGTGACAAAGAATTACATGTACTACTTCTAGGGTTATTAAAAAAACTTGCTGCCGAAATTACTTCCTCTCAACGGGTCCGATACCTTCTGTATGTATATATTTTGACCTCTGTATATATGAATGGATGTATTCACTTCCACCTTTTTTATTTTGCCTTCATTGGCAGGCATTGCTAACTGCATTGTGCTTGAATTTGAAATTAGACAATATGTACAGCTTCAGTATTTATGAAATGAGAATTAAAAGCGCATCATGAGATCCATGCTGTCGCCTTGGTGTTTCTGCAGGGTTGTGGGGGGCTTTTTTCTTTTCTTTTTTTTGTAATTATGCTGACTGGCTGTTAGCTGCCTTCACAGCTCATACAGCCTCAGTCAAACCTTCCAGAATTCCCTGGGGGTACCTTGGGAAAGACAGCGGCACTATGACATGACAAAACGTCACTTCGTACATGCAGTAGATCGCATCTCGCATGTCTGGGGTCCACAGAATGGCCAGGTCTTACTGATCATGTTTCCAGTGCTCACCCGGGAGACGGAGGCTGTCCCGTCACATGGGGTGTCACACAAACGCACCCTCCCTTGCTCTTGGTAAACACCATGTGTCTTTGACACAGCCGCATAAAGGTAAGGAGATTCTACCACACTCATTTTGGAGGTGTGGCATCTTAGGGAGAGGCAGCAAGATGGTGCAGTGGTTAGCAGTGTTGCTGCACACCTCTGGGATCAGGGTTTGAGTCTCTGCCATGGCTCCATGTGTGTGTGGAGTTTGCATGTTCTCCCCGTGTCGTTGTTGGGTTTCCTACAGTTACTCCGGTCCCCCCCACAGTCCAAAAACATGCTGTGGTGTTAATTGGAGTTATAAAATTGTCTGTAGGTCTGCATGGGTGAGTGTTCCCTGCGATGGGTTGGCGCACTGTCCTGGGTTGTTCCCTGCCTTGTGCCTGTAGCCTCCAGCATAGGTTCCAGACCCCCTGTGACCCTGAATAGGACAAGTGGTTACAGAAGATGGATGGATGGGTATCCTAGGGAGTAAAACGTGTTGTCTTCTGGGGTGCCTTTCCAAAAGGCATAGTTTCTAAATGTTAGCAACTTACATAGGTGGCAACTGAATGGGTCCTACTATGTAAGTTGCTAACAGGAGCTTTTAGTAGACAGACCCCTGAACTAGATACCCTTTCCATCCATCTTCTGTAAGTGCTTATCCTATGTAGGGTTACAGGGGCTCCAGAACCTATTGGCACAAGGCCAGAAACCACCTGGGATGGAGTACCAACCATTCACAGGGCAGGGAAGCTGAGTACCCAAGAGATACACCATCATGGCACAAGGAGAACATGCAAAGTCCACACGGAACCATGGCAGAGAATCAAACCCTGGTCCCAGAGGTGTGAGGCACCAATGCTAACCACCATGCTACCATGCCACCTTATAAACCCTTTTGTCACCTTTAAATGTTTCTAGAACTTTCCTTGCCATGACCAATGTATGTTTTTTAAAATGTCACCCCTGGTTTAGCCTAATCAGTTAATACTGTTTAATTCATTTTTGCTTCTGGAAAAGTCAGTCTTTAATTGCAAAAATGTACCTGCAACAATCTAGGTTATCTAGGTAACCATTTTGCAACGTGTAAACCAGCATCCCCAGGACCAGGATTAAGAAAACTTTAACGGTTTAAGGTTAACCATCATTCACAGTAACAGGTCACAGTCTCTAACGTTTCAGCCGAGTTATCAGTCTGTGTGGGTTTCCCATTTCTCTCATTGCAAGTGACTTGTAGTACATAACCAGGTGCACACACAATTGCCATGGTAAAGAGGTGACATGCATTTCCCAGCCAGTAGAACTGTCTCTGTGTGCAACCCCTCAGCTCCCTGTAAGCTGGGCAGCGTGTGACTGCTGGCCGTGTCACCTTCAGTCACGCATGCGCATCACAAGAGTTAGTTAGAACAGAGTCGACCCACCGTCTTCACACCAGTGTGGTGCTGTGTGTAGTATAAACTGGAGCAAGCTCCACAATCAGCGCTTCCCCTAACACTGAGGAACTGCTCTTGTACTCTGGTTCCCAGACCTTGTTTCTCCAGTTGGCGTCCTGCTCCCTCTGCAGTGTCCCTCACCCCACATGTGGCTTCACAGTATCTGGTTGGTGCTGTACAAACCCGGTTCTGTGGTTAAAACGGTCTCTGCTCTTTTTAGTGTAGTACCACACTATAGCCAGCAGGGGGTGCTATACATAATTATCTGGATGCAAGGGTTTCTGCCTTTGGTCTCTGTAGGACTCCTGCGTGGATGTATCTGAGGGAAAATACACAAGAATGTGTATTGAGATGAGCTGGAAGGACACAACTGACCTGATCTTCATGCTCATTCATACTGACCTGTATGGGATTCCCCACACGTGAGGCCCACCCAGTCGCCAACACAGGTGCAGCGTCCGCTCAGAGGGTCACACTGCCCCCTGTTGTCACATTCGCAGATGTGTGCGCAGTCTGGGCCAAAGCGGTTCACAGGACAGTCTGACCACGCACAAACAGGAAAAGTGACAGTTGTGTTAAGGGAGAGCAAGGGGTTTTGCTGGACGGAGGGCACAGAGGGAGCTCCAGCTTCTCTTACCCGTGTCACACCTGGAGCCCGTCTTCCCTGATGGGCACAGACACTTGCCGCTCACAGGGTCACATGGGCTGTCCCTGGCACAGTCACATGACTGCATGCATTTCTCTCCAAACCTGCCTCGTTCACATACTGGGAGGAGGATGAGTCTCAGTTAATCACAGGGGTCTTCTTATAAGCAGTAACTTTAATCTGTTTCGCCTGTGACGCTCGTGGGAGTTTTACTTACACAAATGTTCTGAGGGCAGAAGGAACAATGATTGGTTCAGAGTGATAACCAATCATATTATACAGGAGGTGCGACCAACTAATTAGATGTCTTGGTCCTGCCTCCTCTGTAATTTGACTGGTTATCACACAGAACCAATCATTGTTTCTTCTGTCCTCAGAACATGTTTGTGTAAGTAAAACTCCAATGAGCACCTGTAACAGACGGGGATGGCAGTGAGCTACGTACGACTCTCGCAGTGGGATCCCTGATACCCAGGGGGGCAGACGCAGAGGCCGCTGCTGGGATGGCATGTGGCCCCGTTGTGGCAGTCACACGGCAGGCGGCAGCTGGGGCCGTGGAAGCCGGTGGGACATGCTGTGGGAGGCAGGGGAGCGAGGCATTAATGCAACTCTGCGAGGTGTTAGGGTTCCAGTGACATCACACGGCCACAGAGCTCTCACCGTGCTGACAGAGGTGGCCGTAGTACCCCTGAGGACAGTGACAGAGGCCTGTCACCCGGTCACACGTGCCGTCATTGAGGCAGCCACAGTACATCAAGCAGTTAGGCCCGTATCTCCCCAGGGGGCACTCTGCAGGGAGAGTGACACTGTGAGCATGGGGGGGACTGAAGGTTTTTCAAACATTGCAGTGACATGCACAGGGTTCTTCAAAGATATTCAGCAGATCCGGCTGAAATTAATAGACACTTCAGATTCAGCTTTTCTAGTCACATTTTAATTTATACAAATAAAATGTGAGTGAATTTCTCATGAGCAGAGTCACAAACACGATGTGGCTTAAACAGCAGCACCTATAATGGTAAGTCATACATACAAACTGAATAATAATAATAAGCTGTATTAATATACCACCTTTCATACTCCCAAGGTCGCTTGAATAGAAACAGTAACAGGATGGGTAAGATAGAAATATCTTATACTCTAAATACTATAGAAAAAAGGTACAATCTATACAGTGAGGATGATGGGACTTAACACAATAAATAGTATATGATCAATTGTGCAATGATTGCATTGTCAGTGTGGGACCTCAAATTAATGATTCTTCATATAGGTTCACTAATGAACCAAAGGAAACAACTTGGAGTGGACAGACAATGTCATAGATGTTAAGTAATGGGTTCACAGTTAGGAGTAATGTAACACTCTGCTAAGTGACAGGCCTAACATGATTCTCACCCTGTTCGCAGTGCGCTCCAGTCCAGCCCAGTGCGCAGGTACACAGCCCAGAGATGGAGTCACACAGGCCCCCATTGCTGCAGTTACAGGGCTGTGCACAGTCCTCTCCAAACCAGCCTGGAGCACAGTCTGCCAGAGAAGGTATGAGAGAGTACTTAGGACTACACACGCACTGCACACTCTAGTACTATTTATAGGCCAAGTCAACCCTGACCTAACGAAAGACTGTCTTAGAGACACGTGGTAAAACAGCGTCACTGAGAATCGATAGAGCTGGGAGACGCCGCTGACCTTGGCTGCAGTCAGCTCCCCGTCGCCCGGCATCACACACGCAGTGGCCTGTGACCGGGTCGCTCCTGGCCCCCTCTCCACAGAGCGCCGCCCGGGCACAGTCCTGCCCATAGCTCCCCACTGGACAGGCTGTGTATAATAATACATTGTGTAATTATGTAATAGTGATTCTCAGCTTTTGTGACGTTACTGGGAGCGAGCTGGGTACTCACTGAGGTTGCAGTGGGCTCCGATATACCCTGGTGGGCACTCACAGGCCCCCGTGGTTGGCTGGCACGCCCCCCTGTTCAAACACTGGCACTGGTGCACGCAGCCTGGCCCGTAGAAGCCTGCCGCACACCCTGACAGATGCAACGGGGGGATGCGGTGAATGCTACATGTGGGCCTACCGTAAAAAGCCGTCCCGTGCGTGCCTATAATCCCAGACACAGAGACTCACCGAGTGAGCAGAGGTTGCCGTGGTAACCAGGCGCACAGTAGCAGTGGCCGGTGACGGGGTGGCAGAGCTGATTGGCCGCAGGGCACTGGCACATCTGATTGCAGTTGAGGCCGTAGGTACCTGGCAGGCAGGCTTTGGGGAGAAGGAGAAGGCGTTTGGGGATAAACAAACCGGGAGCTGTAATTGGTATCCTACACATCACTCAGAGGGGGAGGATGGAGGCGTGCGGGGGGCCTCACTCACGCTGCTCACAGCCATTGCCTGTCAGGCCCGGGGGACAGCCGCACTCCCCAGTCACATGGTGACAAGCCGTGCCAGCGGGGCAGCGGCAAGGCTGCGCGCAGTTCTGCCCAAACGTCCCAGGCAGACAGGCTGGACACAGAGAGGGAGGGTCGTTCAGAGACAGAAGGCGAGGCCAGCAGGGGGCGCAAACGACACGCCGGAACACCTCTAGGAGTATAGGCATTGCAGGGATGGTTCTGTATATATTGTATTTCAGACTCAAATAATTTTTAGCAAACTACCTACACTGCATGGACCAAGTTGAATGTAACAAGCTGTATAAAGGCTAATAAAATATTACTGCTATTACACTGCCTTCATGTGATAAATGCAGTGCTGTGTGTTTACATGGTATACAGTGATGTTTTAATAAACAAAAGGCCACAGGGGAGAATATATAGTCACGCACACAAATAACAATAACAATTCTCCAGCAGTGGAGTGATGTGGCTGGGGGGGCTGACCTCTGTCACACAGTGTACCTCTCCACCCAGCGGGACACACACAGGCACCGGTGACATGGTGACAGGGGGCGCCATGGTCACACGTGCATCGCTCCTTACAGCCAGGTCCAAAAAACCCAGCGGGGCATGCTGATGAACAGACAAGCGGTACAATGACAGGGGAATCACCTTGGTCTCAGTGAGCAGGAATGCAGCGGCTTGCTGCAGGGTTACGGGCTCAGTGCAGACAGAGCCCAGGCACTCACATCCCACCCCTCCCTCCCTGTCCTGATTGCAGTTCCTGACAGTGCGACCCGTCAGGACGAAAGGTAAGAAAGGATCTGCACTAATACAGCATCAGCATGCAGCCTGCTGCCGCTATAGGCATAACCGATATATCCCCTTACCTGTGTGACAGCGCCGGCCCACCCAGCCGGGCCCACAAATGCACTGGCCGGTGTGTGGGTCACATCGAGCGCCGTTCTCACACTCACACCGCTGCTGGCATCCTGCTCCGTAGAGGCCCCTGGCACACTCTGCATGTGGGTAGGGGGTCAGGGTCAGGGACACAGACACGGGGGGAGGGGGTCAGGGTCAGGGACACAGACACAGAGACGGGGGAGGGGGTCAGGGTCAGGGTGAACATGCTCCAGGGGAATCCTCATTCTCCCGTAAATGATGACACATACAGCATTGCATGTTCTCCATATCTCCACACAGACACCTCCCCCTCACCCCCACCATTCACCAGCTAACAGGACTGAACTTCCTCACTGACTTCTGCTCAAGGGCAGGATGCTGGCAGCACATAAGTAGGGCCTCCCCGGCTGCCAGAGACTTTAATAACAGTGTGCCCCCCACCCCCCATAATGGAGCACAGGAAGCGATGGGGGGGTGGGCACAGTGCTGACAGGAGACAGGACATGGCGCCGGGGAGGCAGTGAGCAGGGTCACCAATGGAAACACTACAAACGGGGGGGCTGATGTAATGGGGGTGTGCTGTGGGGCTCATGTTGCTGTCCGGGGTGAAGGTCTCTTAATTTAATGTCTAGCATCAGCTACTCATAACGTGAGCGCTTCCAGGAGGGGATAGAGTTTCCAAGCTCCATGCTAAACTGGGGAGTATCATTAATCTTTCTGCTGTCTGTGCAAATAAGTCATGTGTCAGACTTTGGCAAAATAACTGACAAAAATGGTTACACAAAATTAGTAATGAAAAGGTATTCTGTAATTATTTCCACAGTGATTTTTCACATTCAATCAGAGTCTCAATGGTTACACAAAATCTTCAGTAAAAAGGTTTTCTATGATGATTTCCTCATTGATCTTTCACACTCAATCAGAATCTCATTCAGCATCAATCAGAGGTCATTCAGTGTCACAGGGAATCTCCATCGACTGATCTCATGCCTCATTTCCACCAGTGCGGTGCCAGAGCCAGTGCCAGACTTTTTCCCAATCCAGAACTAGTTCTGCATGTTTCCACGGCAACAAAACTGGCCCTGGGCCAGAAAAAAACAGGTCCAGCATGGCACCACAGAAAAGCTGGAACCGCAACGTCAGTGAAAATGAGACGCGCTATCGCATGCCAAACCATCCGCGTACCTGGAAAACTGGAAAACCAATATAGTTTTGTCTAATATTGCCCGTGCCGGCAGTGAAACAACATGCCAGCGCATTAGTGGAATAACTATACATTGTTTTTTTTATTCTCTGGAAAACAAAAGATTGATTTGCTGGCCAGAGTAAACAATAAGTTACAAACCTGTCACAGGTCAGCTAAAATATTGCGGCGTTTGTGTTGCAAAGAGATCATGAGGCGGACAGTAAAGTTCAATTTTTAGCAGACTCTTTGATTGTGCGATCTTTAAAAGGACAGTGTCAGGCAAGAACAAACTCACTTACACACACAGACTGGGGGGAATATAGCCTTTAAGGGCAGAAAAATCAATACAGGCAATAGGGACAGAGCGCAACTAGTCACACTCTGAAAACTCTTTGGTTCGGCATCTTATAAAAAATCCAAAACAGATTAAAATAGATTTTAAAAAACGGAATAGATAGGAACCTTTACTTTACTCTCACTTCCGCCTATGTAACATTTCCATTCTGTTCTTTTTTGAAATAGGTGTAAACGTGGGCAGGTTCTCAAAAGGCACCAAGCGAGAACCAGCCCAGCACCTGCATCAGCTCTGTGTTGGTGGGAAAGAGGTATCAGATTAGGTATCAGATGCTCCATAAGGTACCTGTAAGGTCCCACAGTGATAAACGTCACTGGCTCCCAGTCACTCACCCAACTGGCAGGCTGCCCCGGTCCATCCATCAAGGCATATGCAGAGCCCATCAGCAGGGTCACATGAGCCCCCATTCTGGCAGAGGCAGCGCTGCAGACAGTCCGACCCGTAGAATCCCGCTGAGCATGCTGGGAAATGAGTCAGATGGCAGTTAGCGACGGCATGTTACAGATTACCGCTGCTGGGCAGGAAGAGTGACTTACCCTGAAGGCAGCTGGGCCCAGTGAAGCCGGCAGCACAGTGGCACTGGCCGGACACTGGGTGGCAGCTGGCGTTGTTGTGGCAGCTGCAGACCTGGGTACAGGCCTCTCCGTAGGAGCCAGGGGGGCATGCTGAGCACAGGGGGGCAGAGATAGATAAAAGGATTTACTGATCCCAGGAGGCTACAGCATACAGCAACGAGGCACATAAAATGCACAAATACAAACATATGGTGCAAAGAGGGGTGTCGCTAGGGCTGGTTGGGGGGGGGTGTAGTAACTCCGTACAAATGTACACTAAGTAGTTTAAATGGTGTGTTCTCATCCTCATTAAATTCAGACCCCCTTATAAAGGCTTAGCCCTGATTTTCATAAATCTCTGGGGGTTCAAACAGGTACATACAGTGCAGATAGTACTCAGTACACAAGCAGAGTATTGTGCAGGAATTCCATGATGGCTGGCAGGACGTGCCAGAATTACCGTTTGCCTGCAGTGTCTTAATTATCCCAAAGGGGAGCCCAGCAACCATGCAGTGATGTGGCCCAGAGCCAATCAGGCTGGGGTGGGGGTCTGTTTGTCATTTGAATGCTGGGTGTGATGATGCATGGGATAGTCAGAAGGGCAAGGAACGGACCGCCGGAGATGTATGACTCACTAAGGTTGCAGTGTGGGCCGACCCACCCAGGGGAGCACCGACACGCCCCTGTGAGGGGGTCGCAGTGGGCCCCATTCACACAGGAACACCTCTGCTGGCAGTCTGGCCCATAATATCCCTGGGGGCAGGCTGAAAATAAACAGACAATGGGGAGCAGACTGAGACACACAGGTGTACAAATGCAGCACACGTGGCCTAGGGCCAGCAGGCGCTCTTACGTTTCTCACAAAACATCCCGATCCGTCCTGCTGGGCAGCTGCAGGCTCCGCTCACGTGGTCACATGTTGCACTGCCGTCACAACGGCACTGGTGCCGACATCCCGGTCCGAAAGAGCCCGGCGGGCACTCTGCGGCAAAACCACAACAAACAGATGACATACCAGGGGGCCACACAGAGCCCAGATTATAGTCCCTGTCCTCATTAGCTGGGTATCTAGCCCCTCTGGGATGCACAGAATGGAAACGCACTCTGCTCGCAGTGTGTCCCTGTAAAGCCCGTGTCGCAATTGCACCGGCCCGTCTCTGCCTCACAAGTGCCGTCGCTGTTTATGCAGTCACAAGTTTGGCTGCAGTCTGGCCCCCAGAACCCGGCGTCACAGGCTGCCATGACAACAGGGAAGGGAGGAGATCGTCATTCTCCAGCATGCAGAGACAGGTGACAGGATGTCAAGGTGCAATATGCTGAGGCGCAATACAAAAGCTGAACCCCACCTTTAGTGCAGTGCAGGCCAGTCCGTCCAGGGGGACACATGCAGCGTCCAGTGGCAGGGTGGCACTGCCCACTATCCTCACACTCACAGCGGAGCTGGCATCCCAGACCAAACTGCCCAGGTGGACAAACTGCACACATACAAAGCATCGGCCAATGACACTTATGTGATGTGCCAACGTACCAACCCTGACAGATTCGAAAGCTACTGGTTAAAGATAAATAAACTGGAATAATCAATACTGAACAATTTGTCCTCAGCATAAGCCTGGAACACAGATGCATGCTTTCCTAAAATGGGAGGGCCTGCCAGACAGAGGACAGGAGGACAGAGACAGGAGACGCACCTTCCTGACACAGCGCGCCCATGTACCCCGGTGCACAATCGCAGGAGCCGTTCTCTTTGTCACACGCCCCCCCATTCTCACACGGGGGGCAAACCTCCTTGCAGCCTGGCCCCCAGAATCCCTCCTTACACTCTGAAGGGGGAGGGACGGACACACACAGGTACAGAGCAAACCTCACATTGGCCGTGATGCAATAGTAGGAGCAACAGTGAAGTGCAGCAGAGCTGTGCAGGGTTCGAGGCCCACCTGCCTCACAGCGACCCCCGGCCTTTCCAGCAGGACAGTGGCACTGCCCAGTTACCAGGTCACATGGCGACCCCGAACAGTTACAGGGCATGGCACATCCCACCCCGAAATGCCCATCCGGGCACTCTGCAAGGAGATAGAGAGCAAGGTCATACTGGGACACTGAGAGTTTGTAGACAGTGACAGAAAGGACATGGTGAGGTCATACTGGGACACAGGGAGTTTGTAGACAGTGACAGAGAGGACATGGTGAGGTCATACTGGGACACAGAGAGTTTGTAGACAGTGACAGAGAGGACATGGTGAGGTCAT
>JAAGVU020000123.1:22600570-22614510 GCA_011763525.2 Mormyrus iriodes | reverse complement strand
TGGTGAGGTCATACTGGGACACAGAGTTTGTAGACAGTCACAGAGAGGACATGGTGAGGTCATACTGGGACACAGAGTTTGTAGACAGTGACAGAGAGGACATGGTGAGGTCATACTGGGACACAGAGTTTGTACACAGTGAGAGAGAGAGCACAGTGATTGTGAATTGAGACACCAGAACAGTGATGCTGGATTGGCAGCCATTTATGACCAAATACAGACAAATACACACTAAACCACATTTTGTTATAGTACCCAAGTAACCTTAACTTTTCCATTCGGTTAAATTCATCGGCTGCAGCACCAACGCGAGACCTTGTACATACGAGTATATTAGGGCTCAGACCCACCTTTTTCACATCTTGCTCCAGTCCGACCCGCTGGGCACTGGAGCTCGCACGCTCCCGTCACCAGATCACATGGCGCGCTGAGCGGACATTCACACCTCTTCATGCAACCCAAGCCGTAAAACCCAGCAATGCATTCTAGGACAGAGGCCCAATCAAGGAGCATCCAATTAGTCAAGCTTGCAATGCCAATGAAGTTTAATCCCATCTTGACACCCTTGACACTTCTACGCCAGTGTTTATATGTAACAGTCAGAATAGAATAGAATAGAATGCCTTTTATTGTCCTTGTACAAGTAGCAATTACAAAGAAATTCACATACAGAAACGAGAGAATGAAGCCACAGCACAGAGTCAGCTATTTTTCTGGTGATTTTTTGGGGTTAAGGACCTTGCTCAAGGGCCCAACCGTACTATGATTACTCTGCCAACCATGGGATTTGAACCAGTGACCTTTTGGATATGCTCACACTCCAAACCCACAGGGCCACAGACTGCCTGAACCACTACATTTGGATCCTGGTATGATCCCTTTTTGGCCCTGATATCCACTAGGAAGGTGTATCCCTCATCATACCCCGCTCAGCTCCTGCACTGACCTTCTTGGCAGGTATCTCCTTGGTATCCAGGTTTGCAGACACAGGTGCCGTGGTGACGGTGGCATTCCAGGGTGTTCCGCTGGATGCAGCGGCATTCCTCGGAGCAGCCCGGGCCAAAGGTCCACTTGGGACAAGCTGTGCGGACAAAGGGAGGAGGAGGGGGAGAGAATAGACAGATATAATGGAGACTGAGAAACAGAGTGAGATGAGCCCCTTAAAAGAAGTGGTTTGTCACTGTGATACTGCTGGTATAATTGCTAACTTAGCATCCACTCAGCCACCGATCAGAGCATTCCTGGGGGCCGACGCCAGCTGAGGACCCGAGCGGATGGACAGAGACTCACGCAGGTGGCAAAAGCGGCCGTAGAGCCCCGGGTCGCACAGGCAGGCTCCGTAGGTGCGGTGACAGTGACCGTTATTGGCACAGTTGCACCTCTTCTTGCAGTGCTTCCCATACAGGCCTTTAGGGCAGCCTGCAACCAGGAAGAGACGGCAAAGTCGGCGAAGGTACCTCACAGAACGTACGTGCAGTACCGCGGGGAGGGTCACTGCATAAGCTATAGCCTGGGGCCCCGGAAACTAAAGGAACAGTCAGTTAAATCGACAACATCTGAGTACCCAGATAAGTTAATCTGCCCCTGACCACAAACACCTTCTCCATGACTGCATTAAGTTACATCTGCATGTCACACACTGTACAGTCAGTCCTGCTCCAACATGTGATACCACACTGCAGATCTGTGTAACGCAATTAATATATTACTACTCAAATCTAATACAACGTGGAATAACATTTATATATGCAAGATTTTCAGTCGGAGAGAAAACCAGTATGCAAACTACAACATCATATGTCCTTAGCAACATACACTACTTGCAGGCAAAAACAGCTATCCAAGTGAAGGATAGTGATGTCTGATTTATGAACAAATTGTTCTTTCAAACCGGATCTTTTCAGTGAATCTGTCAAGCAATTTTTAAAACAAAGAAATTAACTTTTTGTACATCCATGCATTGCACAGGTCAAAGTCTTAGATTTTACAAATTTAAAACTATTTGGCAAATCATTATATACTAATGCGTATTACTTGCATTTGCTTTTCATAGACTGTTGCCTTCAGTGCCCCTCCACATACCATAATCTGTTGTATTTGTACTATGTGCATGGTGGTGGTGGCTCACTACTCCTGACTAATGATGGCCATGATGAACCATTTGCTGTATTTTCTCACCCCAATAGATGGAACGCTCTTCAAAAAAGGGCTCAAAGCGCACCCCAAAGTAAACCAAGAGTGCCATCTAGTGGGGTCAGAAAATGCAGCAAATGGTTCATGAAGCGTCGTTTTAGCCATCACTACTCTCAAATCTTGGCAATCGACAAGTTAGCGATCTTGCACATTTGGCTGAAGCGGCTACTAGGTAATTCTTGTGAGACTCATGAGACTTATAGGAGATATTTATGATATAATTTTTATCATAAAAATTATGATAATAATTCATCATAATTATGGGGGGGGGTGCACCACAAGCAGAGTACCCAGAGGAAATCCCACGACGACACAGGGAGAACATGCAAACTTGACACACATAGAACCCTGGCGGAGACTTGTACGCTGGTCCCAGAGGTGTCAGGCAACAGTGCTAACCACTGCACCACCGTGCCGCCCCTATTTTTTTATGTATTATTATTATTTCTTATTTAAAATGCATTTCATTACATTATTGGCCACTTGTATCAATGAGAGATATAATGAGAGATATACAAGTAGCATGTCACATGTCCATATAATGTCCACCTTAATTCTCATGAATGTTTCGCATAGAGTCAGAGGGGGGCCCTCAACGTCACTCGGGGGGCCCGGGCCCTGGGGCACCTACCAGTCTGCCCCTGAGTCTGGTTGTAGCAGGACTGACTGTATATATCAATATATATACTAAATTGCCCCGCCGCTGCCCCCACTGACCATCCTGGCACATGTCGCCACCGACGCCGGGGGGGCACCGGCACGTGCCGCTGACCGGGTCACATGTGCCCCCGTTCTGACACCTGCAGCTGAAGGAGCACCTCCACCCAAAGGTCCCCTCGGGACATGCTGTGGGGGAGCAAAACAATATTAAGCACAGGTGTTGATGCCACCCCCCCGCCGCATCCTGCGGTGGACTTACCTGGTAGGTCATGAGCAACACAATCAGGACCACACCACTATCTCAGAAGAGGGGGGCATGTGACAGGGAATCTGGTAAACACTATAACATAAAAACTCTCTGAAGGGGGCGGGGGCATATCCTCCCGTAGGCACCAAAGATAACATCCCTGCCAACAGCCACCAAAAGCTGTGCACCTCGAGTCACTTTATCAAGGACCTGATTCTCAACACATCTCCCAGTGCTCTTTCACATTTACATTCACGTTCACATTCATATCCATATCACTAGCAGGGCTGCCCACAACCCTGGAACTCACTCTGGTTGCAGATGACCCCAGTCCAACCATCAGGGCAGTCACAGCCACCCTCCTCTGGCCTGCACATCCCCCCATTGGAGCAGTCTGCACACGTCAGGCTGCAGTCGTGGCCGAAGGTGCCATTCAGGCATACTGCAGGGAGACAGAGGAAACCGGAGACAAAGAAATCCAAGATGACAAAGAATATAGACCCCAGATCCCTGGTCCTGCAGCCCTCAAAGACCACGCCGAGCCAGGACCCCTGAGCGGTGTGCATAGCCCCTCACCAAACTTCTCGGCTAGCACGCTCTCCGCACGCAGCTCTCCCAGGCTGTCGTCGTAGTCATCGTAGCGCTCCAGCGGCTGCTCGTAGTCCTGAAGCAGAGTGAGCTGGATCTGAGGGTGCTCCTCTGGCTGCCAGCTACGCAGCGCCTCCACAGCACCGCCCAGGACTGGGGGGACAGCAGGGGGCTTCAGCACACAAATACCAAAAATGGTAGTACACACTCCATGGACAATGAGATAGAGCTGGTGTGCCTTCACACCTGAACCAGCTAACATCAGCAATAATGTCACATAATGTTACACTAATGTGGCACAAATTGGCACATCTAAAGTCCAAACCATCAGTGTTTCAGGTATGCACTGGCGGCCAGGACAGGGTCAGAGCGACTCACGCAGGCAGGTGCGCTGGTCCTCATCCAGGTGGTGTCCCGGGCGGCACAAGCACTGGAAGGATCCCGGCGTATTCTGGCACCTGTGCTCACAGCCCCCATTTCCAGACAGGCACTCGTCCACATCTGGAGCAGAGAAATGAGTCTGTGAGCTGCCCACTGCCCCACAAATTCGACTGCCCATCCTCATCTATTCTCATTGGCTCTGAATGACGTTGATCCCGGTTTTCTCAAACACATGAACAACAAAACATCACAGCCAAAGTGGTATAATTTAAGAAAACATGGCTTTTTTTTAAATTTTGTGGACTCTTCAAAAATAGTAAAATTGTCCCCTGCAGATGTCCCCCCCCCCAATATCCCTCCCCTGAAAATAATGTGGAGCTGCCCTTGCTGTTGTGGTCTGAAGTGGGAACATTAGGAGTGCACCAGGATCACGCCCCCTGCTGGCAGGAAAATGTACTGCTTATGTACTCACGCTGTGCTTCCAAAAATGCAAACTCGCAACATTCAGGATGACAGGATGCAAGCAAGTTTCTCATCCTCATGTATAAGAAAAGAGTCAGCACTGTTAAGTAAGCATCCATTTAGTTCGTGATGCAGTATCCTGACAGAAGGCAAGAGCAGAGGATGGGGGTGCTCTGGAGCACAGCCTAATGTGACGGGAGGTCGTACCATCACAGCTGCACCCCTGCAGGTGCAGCTGGTATCCCGCGTCGCAGTAGCACTCGTACCCGCCTGGGTAGTTACTGCAGCCCTGCTCGCAACAGGAGCTCCCTTCTGCGCATTCATCGACATCTGTGAACACATGCACAGAGCCAGACTTAACCCCTGCTGGAAGACCAGCATGGGTGGGAATCACCGTGGCAACAAAACAGCGAATCCAGGAAGCTGTGACGTGGATGCATATTGCTATGGCGACAGAAATGCGACTGCACTACCAGTCAGGGGAGATCCAGGAGCTCAGCAGAGGCAGCGAAATGCAAACCTACAAAGTACTTAACTGGTACAGATTCACTCCAGCCAGTCAGTGGTCTGTGACAATGTGCCACAAGAATTTGTGCAACGCTGGCTTTGCTCTGCTTACCCACACAGGTCTTGAGGTCATCACCCAGCTGGTAGCCATGGTTACAGCTGCAGACCGGCCCATTGGTGGAATGCTGACAGTGATGCGAACAACCGCCGTTATTCGTCTCGCAGCTGTTGACTATTTCCATCTCAATGCCTGTCAGGGGAATCTCTGCTTAGTCTGTGCCACTAAGCCTTACCGCCAGAGCACCTGTCTAACCAATGCACCACAGACACACAAACCCTGTCTTACCGCTACAGCACAGACACACATATCCTGTCTTACTGCTAGATTGTAGGCACACACTAGCGCTTGAGCAGAGAGATGCAGGGACACACACACAGACAGACGCCCCACAGCACCCCTGAAAGTGTACAGGACATTTTAGTGGGAATCCCGGGATCATGGACAAATAGCCCACAGCTAAGGGCATCCCCGAAACAAGACTCACGGTAACACTGCCTGCCGTCCTCTCCCAGCTCGTAGGCGGCGTTGCAGATGCAGATGAAGGAACCGTGTGTATTGACACAGCCATGTGCGCAGGCGGCCTGGCCCGTCTGGCACTCGTCGACATCTGTGAGAAAAACCATCGACACAGAGGGTGAGGCCCTGTCAGGCACGGGGACCCTGTGTGACACGTACCATCATCCAATCACCCACCTAAACAGGCCTCGCCGTCCTCCGCCAGCCTGTAGCCGGGGAGACAGCTGCACAGTGCCCGTCCGCCATCACTCCGGCATTCCTGCATGCAGCCCCCATTCCTGTCTACACAAGGGTCCCGTCCTGCAAAAGGGAGAGAGCCATGTGAGCAGGCTGATCCTGAGAGAGAGAGAGACACACACACACACACGAACACACACACACACACACACACACACACACACACACATTAGGTATCTATATCTTTATGGGGACTCTATGGGGACCTTTCATTTCTATGGGCATAACCCTAATCCCAACAATGACAACCTTAACCCCTACCCAGCCCTAACCTTAACCATAAGTAAGCAAACAAAATACAAGACTTTTGGCATTTTTAGTTTTATGATTGCAGTCACAGATTGTTATAAAATTGAGATTATCCTTGTGAGGTCTGAAAAAAAGTCCCCACAAGGTAAAAAGTTGTACGTTTTTATCACATTGTGGGAAAATCTGGTCCCCACAATATAATACTTACAAACACACACACATACACACACACAAGCTCTGTGGGTGGGGGCAACCAGACACTTCCGATCCTTTTCCTGCTTAAATCCAGGTCAAACACACTAAGTCACCACCCACAGTGAGTTTCAAGCCTGCATTCCTCCAGTGGCGATATTAAAAAGCACTCTCCCCTGGCTAAACACCCCCTCTTCCACACCCGGATCTGCGAAAGGTAGGGCGGTAATTGAGATTAACTGGGGGGGATCACTGAATTAACAACGCTAATCACTTCCAGGTCCAGTCTCCATAAGAGTGTGGACCCAGGGCTGCCAGAAGCCTCAGTGTGGCTAACAGGGGTGAGCGGCCCGAGGGCAGCGGGAGTCCACACCACGCCAAGCACGGCGACAAGGTGTGTGGACGCTCTGCAGGGCACCGCTACTCGCTGTGATCTCCCTTAGAGCACTGAGACGCAGCACGCAGTGCCATACATCAGCTGTGCGAATGAGCCAGCCCTTTGTGGACCGCCTGATTTAATTACACCAAATGTAAATTCAATCTGGACAACTTTCGTCCAACATCATATCGGAAATGAAAAGAGAATGTGTCTCACACAGACACACACACACACGCACATCCCCTTAATCCAGGGCTCAGACAGGCTAGGCTACAGGCCTCTCTGCCTGTCTTCCGCTGGCAGGTAGAGCAAGACAAAATGTGTCAGCAGTCTCTAGCAGAGAAAAGGGGAGCATCTTTTGTGAGGCTTTCTCTGTACTGTATACCATCAATGTAACGTAAAATGTGTCTAGATCAGAACACGCTGCTTCAGAAGAGGAAGGATTTCACAACCATAGCAGGAGAACTCAGTGAAACAGAGACCCTAGACTGAAGCCTTTAGCCGTCTTGCTCGCATCCGAATACCAATGTTAGGCTGCAGCAGTGCTGTCATGTATACAGTACCCAGAACCGCTGCAAATTCAGAGGAGCGGATGACCCTCCCCTGTCCCCCCCCACCCCCACCCTGAACCGCTCACTCACGCCGGCAGTGCTTGCCGTCCTTGGCCAGCTCGTAGCTGTCCCTGCAGCGGCACTGAATATGCCCAGGGAACACGGGGACACAGTTGTGCTCGCAGCCTCCGTTGCCGACCGCACAGGAGTGAACCGCTGGGGAGCAGAATCAGAAAGGAACGCTCAATCAGAATGATGAAACGATGGCTTACTTCCCTCACACATCTGCTCTGTGAAGACTTACCAACCTAAGGCGATACATTACGCCTGCTGCAGTATACATTATAGACATCGCTAAGATTTGCTAGAACAGGACCTGGGGGCGTGAGCACTCCTGCCACCTGCTGGCTATTTCGTTTGTTTTACGTGCCTTCTACCATGGGGTGGCAGGACGTCTGCCAATCGTTGCATTCCAGTGCATGCTCGCTGAAGCGCGGAGAAAGTGGCGTGCTCGCTCAACATATGCAATGAATACATTGTATTTCTGTTTATTCTTAACACTTATTAGATTCGACAGGTCAGGTTGGGGAGAAAATGCTGGGCTTAAAATCCAATTCAGAATGACATATAAACATACGCATATTACTGCCTGACTGTTAGAAATAAAAGGGAAAAATAGGTATGTTCCCAATTTCCCTAAACCTCCCTTCGGGCTATAGGTGCTGTCTGCTCACATAACGGGGGAGGGCATGCAAATTAAAATGACTACTTCTCTCCAAAACATTGCAAGAATGTAAATAACTTCCACCACGAAGTGCCAAGGGAAGTAACTGTAGCATTTATGTCTAATACACCATTCCCTGGTACGTACTACACGCTAGGTGAAAGAACACCAGTCAGGATAAGAACATTATATTGGGAATTATTGTGAATATTCAATCAGATGGCTGCACTGCTGAGTGTGAACCTGCGATTTAATTTCCTGCGATAGCAAGCGCTGCAGGAAGCCAGGCGGCTTGTCCTTCCCAGACCCTAACCCAAAAGGTGTTACTCACGGATGCAGGTGCGTGCGTCGACGTGCAGGCGGAATCCCACATCACACTCGCAGCGGTAGGAGCCAAGGGTATTCACACACCTGTGCTGGCAGCCGCCGTTGTGGACCTGGCACTCATCAACGTCTGCATCAGCAGGGGGAAGAGGAATCAGTCTGCCTAACACACAGTACCTTTATCATCTGCTTGATTGCTCTCCCCCATTTTATTGATTAAAAACATTTTTACATACATTTAATACTAGCTATACCACTAGTGAATATCAGGTTTAAAAACATGGTACATTGCGTTGTGTTCCAACTGTGACACAAAATGTTTACCATTGCATTTTAATCAAATTGTCCCTTCAACCAAATCTTCCATTTTGCTACCAGCTCCAAAGCACCAAATAGCCCACATCTGCATTTTTACACACCGCTCCACTGCATAAAAGCATGTTCACAAGCAGATGGTGATTCTGCCATGGGATGATGTGATCTATAGGTCATTAACCACTAACTCATATTTCTGCTTACTGATCTGCTGGTGGCTACTAGATTTTCTAGGCTCAGTCCAAGACACAAGCTGTATGACAGTCACTGCCTCTGTGGACCACCTCAGAACAGCAGATTTAAGTGCTGGGTCTCAGCTGAATGGTGCAATTAGGGGTTAAGGGTCTTGCTGAAGGCAGCAACAGTAACATCACTCTGTCGACCCTCGTGTTTGAACTGACAATTATCTGAAAACAGACACAGTGACCTAACCCACTGAGCCACACAGCACCCCCAGCATTCAGAACTGGGAACCTGAACATACTGAGGTCTCCAGAACTAGGGTCACAAACGGCTGTTTTGAAGATATCTTTTGAACCATATAGGCCATAAAGAAAAGGGCATAGAGTGGGAGGTAGATCAAAGGGACCCTTCTGGATAGAGGTGGCTATGTGTTAGTGAAATGCAGAAACTAGCTAGCTATTTCCAACAAGACAAATCAAGCTCTCCAGGAACAGCCTCCCCACACACCCAAAACTGAACTCAACTCAGAACAGCTGTGCTAGTAGCTTGTGTCCTTTCATTATTGTGGGGGAAATAAAGGATCACAACAAGAACAGCTAACAACCAGCAGTCATGCAAGAGCATCTAACTGCCAACAATCATGCACACTACGGACATGCTCTTCAAATTACACCCATTCCACCAATTACGCCAAGTCCCAGGAAGGCACGAAATGCACACTGAGCCTTCAGTGTGAATACCCACTTCCCTGAGGCAGACACAGTCAGACAGGACACTTCAACCGATGGCTCCACATGACTCCCAGCATGTTTTGCACGCCGATGGGGCAAGCCTGAAGCGTTTTGCAACTCCATCATTTCACAGCTCCGTGGCATCCTGGCATCTGTTATAATTTACTGGAGAATGTGAGAGCCCCTTTTTAACGTACCCTGGAATGTAGGCGCGTCGACTCGTCCCCTCCTTCATAAACTGCAGGTGCTTCACTTCTGTTTCAGGTTCCAAGAGTTATTGTCATGTGTTTTCAGAGAATGCAATTCTGGTGCTACAGACTCTCTCCTTATAACCTTAGTAGGACGTTGCCTTGCAGGATTCAAAAACCGCACTGCTGACTTTAAGCACGGGCCCCGTATTTATCGATAAAATTCAAGCTAAATCTGATGTGCTGTCATGATACATGTAACAAACACAACATAGCAAAGAAAACATAATTAACCTACTGGACTTTTAAATTGTCCACACTGATGCAATTCAGGTCAGGTGTTTTTATTTTAGCTTCTGTATGAAAATGGGAAAATATTCACTTCAAAGTTTCCAGTCAGCCAACAAAGGAAGGTCATACTGAGAACACCATGGTATGAGACACTAAACAGAGCTTCCCATTGGTGTTGCTTACATCAGTTATCTAAGAAATGGATACCATTAACAGCACATGTTGAGAGTACAATTACACCTAAAAACAACCACGGGAGGACCATACTGAATGTGTACAACGACTGACATTCAGAAATAACAGACTTCTTTAACATCTGGACGTGCTCTTAAAAGCAACTAGTGACACACACACATACCCAGCATGCATCCCATGTGACTCACCTGCTCCCAGGTACCCCAGTTCATGCTGGTTGTACATGTGGAAACAGGTGAAGCAGTTCCGCTGATGGTGCCGGTGGAGGTAGGTGCCGGCCCTCGCGGGTGGACCCGACAAAACGCCAAGCCAAGCCAGGGTGAGCAGGAGCCGTCCACCTGACATCATGGCTGCCCGCCCGCGTTCTCAGGAAAAATCAATTCTCTCGTAGATGAGACACTCAGATGGATGGTTTTTCTGAAAAGGAGGATTGCAGCAACCCGAAAAGTCTTCCAGCCAATTACTCCCTTTCTGCTAGTTAAGGAGCTGTTAACCCCGGCCACAGTGCAGCTTTTGGAAGTGAGGGTGACTTCATAGCCTCCTCCCTCTCTCACTGATTTGTGTGTCTGCTTCCCCAGCTCCCATTACAGTTCTGAGACCTCCTCCTCCTCCTCCTCCTCCTCTATCTCTTCCACTGTACAGTGGGTTTTGGCCACACACCCCCCTTCAGGTAGGGCCTTCCACACCCTGCCTCCTGTCCTCTCTTCTTCCACTATGCCCCTTGTGTGAAGATACAGATCCAAAACTTTAGGGCCATCATCATCATCATCACCATCGGTCTGTTTCATCCAGGCTACCATACGAAGGCAAATGTTGGACAAGGAGCCTGAAATGACTTCAACGCCCAGGAAATACACAGTGCACACATCCAATACACGGGCAGCTTCATTACGGTTAAAAAGGAAGGCTTTCGTTTGCATTTGTTTAAATAAAATAACACAAGCCAAAAATCCGGGCTATACCTCTATCACCATGTCATTTTCTCTACCCGATGGGATCACCAATAGTTGCTTCAATTCAATTCGATTCAATTCAAATTAATTTGAGTTGACTTTCATTCATCGTTGGATTGTGCTATTCAAATATGATGGCACTTTGGACCAGCCTAGGATACTCCTTTTGAAATGTTCCCACACAGAACTTTTTCAGAAAGCTAAGGCTGAGACTTTAAATTGATTGTTTTAGTATTTTGCTGTCCAGTGCATTCATTCGATTTATCAGTTTTTCTTTCATGGAATTCTCTTGTATCATTTCATTTACTGCCTTAATAAACCATTTCTACAATAATTGTTTTTCAGCCCTTACAACAATGACGGGAGAGTATTGCAGGTGAAAAAGTATATTCCTTTACGTTTTTTTAAAAAGTACAACCAACCCAGCAATAAAAAGGATCACATGGCAGTCCAAGGTTATCTGTATTGCCCTACAAAGGCAGAGAAAATGGGCTTCAGAGATTTTTGACTGTCCACCCATATGTGTAGTAGGTAAGTAAATGATAGTGGTTTCCTGAAAGCCGAGTCTAGATGAAGTAAGATATTTTGGCATGAGATAAAACTGGGCCCAAGAGGCCCGATTTCAGTCATAACTCAGTATCCATAAAAATGCACTTGCTGTGTTTTGCTTTTCTGCAGCACTGTGCTTGTAATGGCCACATGCCTTACAGTATATTCAGTATTTGATTCACTTCAAACAAGCTCCAGGTACATCAGCACAACAATAAACCAGAAGAGCGACTCACACACGGTGCCCCTTTGCAGCACTGCAGACTAGGAGTGGCACTTTACAGCGACGTCCTACATCCTGTCACATGAGTCATAATGCAATAAAAACATTTCATGCAAGTTTTCTCTCAGACAGAAATATTTTGTGTCACCCTTCCCATTCCACAACTAAAAGTAAGTAATTGCACTTAAATAACTGCACTTGCAGCCATCTGAGTCCAAAATTGGAATTGTTTTTATACCATCAGTCAACTGCTGTTGCTTTTGGACTGAGAGGAACACCCTCAGGTGGCTTCAGAACAACCAAGTAACTTCTCAAGTAGTTTCCATAAACAAAATAAAGTACATACTACATATCGCCACAACCACAGGACACTTATAACAAGGTGCTGGCCAGGAAAGCGTATCTGCAGCCTGCAGAGAGCTCCCTTTTATGACTTCTGGGTAAGTCATGCAGAGCTTAGGGGGGCCACAGCCAGTGCTTAAAATTTTGGCAGGAACCCGAGTATTAGCTACCAAACTGGGTTTATTGTGGAACACAGCACAGAAATTAGTTCAAGAACAAGAAAGAATTTTGCTGTAGCCTCATTAAATGAAATGAACTTTTCTTATTAACATAGGGGATACTTTATCGGTAGTAGTCTGCTACAGCAAAGGAGATTGCAAGACTGAGATTTTTATCATAAAAAAAATATATAGAACAGATTAGATTACAAAATCCCCCCCCCCCCCCCCCCCGCCTCGGATCTCCGCACAGTCACACATGAAATTGCTCCATTTTAAACAATCAAAGCTGGGGTCCGCTAATCATTAAGGAAAAGAAAGAGAATGCTGTTTTTTTAACATCCAGGAGACACCTGGAAGAGAACAAAATGCCCTGATGCTTAAAGGATTTACAGTTTCTTCAGCATCAGTCGAGTAGATAGCAAGGTGCCTAGCCAGCTTCAGGACAGGGTACAAGGCCAAAGACCACGCTGGCAGAGCAGAACTAAAAGCCCCAAAGAGAGCTTCTAACCTCTGTGGAATCTAAAATATACACACACAGGCGATGAAAAGCGATCCATGGAATCAATACTTTTCACTGTTGAGCTTAAAGCTTTGTTCATTTGACAGTCACACACTGGAAAAGTCATGTTTTCAGAGTAAAAAGTCACCAGTGGCATAAAGCCGAACGCCAGCATGCATGCAGCCCGGGCACTATAATCATTTTCGCCAGGATATAAATTTACTTATTGTGTGATGCATTATGGGAGCCGTGGCATACGGGGCTGAGAATTGCTGGACAGGGTGTGATAAGGAAAGAACTGAACCTGAAGGCAAGACGTGACACCTTTCATACTACCCCCACAAGACTTTTACCATCCAGAACACCGGAAGGGTATAACTCAAACAGGGCTTCGCGAGGACAGGAACAATCCGTATCCTTCTTCCGGCTACCGAGCGACACAGACATTTAGTTAGCAACAGTCGTAGCACGTAGCAGAACGTTAACTGACATTTGTCACTAAAATTCGCCATTAAAAGCTCACTCATATAAAATGGCTGCTTTTGGCTGTGACATCAACAGCTGCTGCTTAAAAGAAAGATGGAGGCACAGAAGGTGTTTCAGGTTCTTCTGCCATACCTCCCTCCCGCTCTCCAAGTCCAGAGCAAACCAAAAATGCACCACTGCACTAAGGCTATGGACTTTACATATGTGCAAAATGCCAGCAGGCATTCCCATTTCAAATGAATGCATTATAGTCTCCCCTTCAAAGCAAGATGACTGAATAGCAAAACAACAGCTACAAATGCAGAATCATCCAGGGTACAAAGCAGTGGCAAGAGGGGAACAAAAGCAAATTTTGCTATGCAAATCAAATGACAGCAGTCACATGTTAAGGGGACAAAGAAGAGAGCTCTTGACAGAACTCGCTGGGCAGGAGACTTGGTATAGTCTGTGTGTCTGCCTGCCTCTCTGTCTCTCTGTCCATCCATCCATCCATCCTTCCTGGACTCACCCAAGCAACTGCAATAAAACATAATACAGTGGCAACCATTTGAAA
>JAAGVU020000123.1:22583772-22593899 GCA_011763525.2 Mormyrus iriodes | reverse complement strand
AGCGATGGGTTGGCACCCCATCCTGGGTTGTTCCCTGCCTTGCGCCCGCAGTTTCCAGGATAGGCTCTGGACCCCCCCGCGACCCATATGGAATAAGCGGTTATAGAAAATGGATGGATGTTTGTAATGTGATATTTGCCCCACTGGTATGTCACTTTAACAAAAGCATATTCTAAATAAATTATTAAAATGTAATGTAACTCTGAAGTGTGCTTATATACATATGAGTGCAGGTATCCACAGGTGTCTCCTCCATTATCACACCTGGCCTCGTTCTGCTCCCCATCACCTCAACCCAGAGTGCATTCACGGTTGACCAAAATAAACAACCCAGAGTGCATTCACGGTTGACCAAAATAAACAGATGGACCAAGGTTTATTTTGCATGACCCTGTGACTGAAAGTCATGGACTTATTGGATCAGGTCCCAGGAGGATCTCTGCTGTTATTTACACACTATTTTAACCTGAAAATCTGTCAAATTCTGAGCTGTATAAACAAACAAAATCCACTATGGATATAAGACATGGGCAGTGTATATTTTATGAACGATACTCGGATGTTTTAAAAGCATTCCAACAGCTAATTAACTTACCATTAGAAAGAAACTTGGCAGCCTCATGTCTTGTGTAACCAAGACCTGGTACATCCTTCTATAATCGCCATGAGGACATCATAAATGCAACAGATTGCAACATGTCAAACATGGAGTAAGAAGCAGGTACTCAGATTATCAATTTAATTTGGCCATGGATTCCCAGAGGATTGGCTTGAATGATTTAACATAAAAAAAGGCATACTTGTGAGGCAGGTATGTTGCTAAATTCATTGTGGACATTTTCTAATCAAGCTATCATAAAATATTATTCAATTCCATAAAGAATCCAGCTTGTCCCAAATTACTGCAAAGAAACAATAGCAGACCTGCGTAATTAATCTATTTATTTTCATAAGCATGAACTTCAGGCAGTTGCTTTGGGTACTTTTCCAACATAAAGCTGCTTTGATTTATGCAATGCAGACTGCGCAATAACTAAAACCAATAACAGGAGAGTGATTTTTTAACCTACATCTGGAATATATACTGGCTTGGGATTGATGGTACTTTTCATTGGCATGCCTTAGATAGGTGCAGGATCGTTTTATAAGAGATCCAGAACACATGCACATTTAAAAGGTGCATTTCAAATAACACATGCATGGGCCGAACATTCTAAATATATGGTATGGCTGCTCACCTATGCAGTGTCTGTCTTCGAGTTTGTGGGTTATGAATATTTTACATTGTGGGGACCGAATGTCCCCAAAATGTGAAAAAACAGTTATTTTGAAGCTGTGGGGATCGTTTTTTTTGGTCCCCAGAAGGGGAAACTCAATTTAATAAAAATCTGTAACTGCAATCAAAAAATTAAAAATGTCTAAAGTTTTGTATTTCATTTGGTAACTTATGGTTAAGGTTAAGGCTGGGTAGGGGTTAACGTCGTCATGTTGGGATTAGGGTTTTAGGCATAGGAAAAAAAAAATATATATATATATATATATACACACACAATGTATGTCAGTCAATATGATGATAACTATTGCTTAATAGTTAGTTTTCAGTTAGACCTCTAGAGGGAAGTGGACTCCACTCTTAGGAGCACATCTCTTATTGTGTCTAGTGATATCATGTCTATGACTCCACAATACTGGACGGCACAAAAGCTGCTGGCACGAAACAACTTCAGTAGCCAGGTAAACAAAGACCAAGGTTTCCGCACAGAACCTCAGGAACAAACTGCTCACACCAGATGCACGGTGCCTCGCTGGGAGAAACACCTCTGCCACAATCTGTGTTTAGGGCCAATTTATGACGCAGGTGTTAATGTGTGCCTCCAAGTTATTCACAGTTACAGGAACCTGGGGTCTCTCCCCCTGTGTTGTAATGGGGGATGTTCGCAGATTCCTCAGTCCTGGCCTGAACAATTCCAGAAAAATGTCCAATTTGGCTGTACACATGCGGTATCATAAACAACGCCCAGCTGGGTTTGGTTAAAAAATGCATACAGGCTGCTCTGTCCTGCTGGTTTGCATACACCTGACCAGATTCTTAATCCTCATAGGTCAAAGTAACTCCAGCTTCAAGTCATCAATCTGAGCTGTCCCACAACAGCTGGGGGAGGCCGGAGGTCCTGGTGACCACCGCGTTAAACCTGTGCTACTTCATATGGCTGTACCTGCTTGGACCCCTCAGTCCCCCTTTGTTTACTGGGGTACCAGTTAACAGGAAACATTCCCAGAACTTTAGCCACCGTTATGGAAAGGTCTGCTCAAAGTTGACAGAGGATGTTCTTACTGTAATGTTAACAGAACAATATTTCCACGTTTTACATTCTAACAAAGGTTCTGTCAGTGTTAGCAGGATAACATCATTACCTGAACTTCCTTTTAATGTAACTAATGTTGAAAAAAAAATATATATAACAAAAAACATTATTTTATAAAAGTGCTATATGTGCATACTGCCAACATACCAGCCAGCCTGGAACCCATGGCCTTTGAGGTATAAAAGCCACAGTGTTGCCTGCTGCCCTACTATGCCCTTCATTTGCGTGAACATTATTAATTTTAGCTGTAGTGGTGGGATAACGTTCTGGGATCATCAGGAAAGCTGTATACGTTTAAAGTTCCCATACCATAATCATAATGTTCGGCAAACATTTGTAGAATGAAATATTATTAGCTGGGGTCTCAGTTTTAAAACACACACACACACCAGAACTCAAATAATGCCTCCTTCTCAACTCATTCATAATCAAGGCCTCTTTAATATTGTATATTCCGTTTTATCCATAAATAAAACATTTTATTAGTCTTGTAATATTTTACTGGCATCTCTGAAAACTTCCAGATCTGACACAAGAAGGTCTGTGTTAGCAGCTGCACTTATCTCGTGACTTTTACAGATTTGCTTATTAAAATAAAAAAAAGGTAACTGGCCATTCCCACCCCCTGGGGCTTTCTGAGGCCTCGCCCCTCCTGTTTTGAGTTTTTGTTTTGGTTCCATTTATCCCTTGTGTATTTTACTTCTTCCGTTCTAAATTCTAGAATCTGTAGAATTTAACCTCATTTTGAAAATGGACTGGGGTCACTTTGACCCCAAAAATAACACAGGGATTATACGTTAAGAAAATGTGCACAAACAACGGGCACGAAGAAAAGACAAAAGGCATGCAAGCTCTGACTTAAATAACCCATTTTTTTGCCACTACCTGTTCAGATGGCAAACACAGCTAAAATGGCCCAGGCTTAAAGAAGCGTTTCTTCAGTGAAATTCTGCCGGCCCACAGGTCAGACTGGTGCAAAGGGGTAACAGGGTTGGTACCTACCCGTCCTTTGAATATAAAAGGCCTTTCACAGAATTTTTGGGGGGATTTGGAGGGGGGGGGATGTGAGAACACAAGGACAGTCAAGTCAGTCTGGGTACCCATGGCCACTCCACTGTCCATCTGAGTGCTAACCCTGCAGATGATTCAAAATGTGCCATTCAATCAGCCAAAATGCTTTAATGTTACACCCCTCCCTGTCTCTCTTCATTGGCTCCCTATAGGCACTCACGTCAAGTTCAAGTCCCTAGTGCTGCCTTACAGGTCAGACACCCATCTCCATCAAGAGGCTCCTTAAGACCTACATTCCATCTCACCCCCTTCGGTCAGCACACCGACACTGCTTGGAGCTCCCTCCACCACACAAGAAGTGTCACTCCAGACGTTTCTCATGAGTCGCCGAACCACATTCGTTCATCAGACTCCCTCACCATCTTTAATAATGTCTCAAGATCCATCTGTTCCAGAAATTCCTCAACTAACCTGACACCACTCCATGTTCCTTGAGCATTCTTAATGTTGCACTTCTGGTCATAGAATTGCCTTGTTAGATTCTTGCTTCGTTGGAAGATGCCGTGTAGCTCTTGCTCCTATACTGCTCACACTTGTACCTGGGCATTCTTCAGAAGCTCAGCCTAGCTGTACTTCTGCCTAGCTGACTCCTCAACAGCCGTATGTTTCTGACGTACTGCTTACTTCACTTGAATGTCGCTTTGGACAGAAGTGTCTGCTAACCCAGCAAGAACACACCTGAACACACTTGTTGCAGAAAATGTGATTTAGGTAAATATGGTCAGGATTCAGGGTCTCCCATATATTTAGACATCTAACTCAGGGAAATGCAATTCTGTTCTGAGAAGAACCCAAAAATCAGAAGTAAGTGTTTGGATTGTCCGGGGCCAGCGGCTGCAAACAGACCAAAGCCAAGCATTTTTTGACCCGACCGTATTCCTTCTGCGTTCTCCCATGGAGCCAAGCAGTCGGCCCTGTCAGGGAGGTACCACAGTGCCTCCATCCCTCATATCTCCCCGGGCCGCACGCCTGCTGTGATACCCCTCATCTCACTCCTATCCAAATATTTATGGAGTATGTAGTCCTGGCTCGCTGCCAAGGCCGCTGGACAGAGGGTACATGTGGAAGTGTTTCATGGAGGCTCCCCTCCACCCGCTAGCTGATGATCTGCTCTCACGGAACCCTTAAGGGAACAGAGCTGCGAGAGCTCCTGGAACTGATGGATATCTTCACAGGCTATGCATGTTTCGATAGTTTTTAGATTACAAGTCTCATAATCACCATGATACCTATTAACCTAAACCTAGTGATTCCTTTAGGCTTCTCTGACCATAGTTAATCTTTTGCTTCTCCTATGCTTTCTTCCTAAGCAACTTGCACCCATTTTCCAGCTTGAAAATGTTAAATACCTGCGTCAAAGGTATAACAGCATGACCTGTCCTGCAAGCCACTAATAATCAGGATTTGCCTCCTGCTGTAAACTTTGCTAACATTTTACTGCTGACAAAGCAGTCAGATCTACCATGCAAAACATAAGTCACCTTCTGATTAGCACCAGAGACCTAAAATGTTCAGTCATGAGACTGTTATGGAGAAGCAAGATACTGAAAAGCTGCCACACAGCTGCCTGAACCGCAGGGCTGCTCTGGCTTTTCTCGAGGGGGGGCACCAACAACACCATCAGTTCCTCATCAGGGGACACCCAAACAGAGACAGATGGTCTTGCACAGTATACTCAGAGGTACGGTGCACTTGAAGCCCTGAAGCAATTGTCTTCCTGCAGCACATTTATCCATCATCAAAGCCATCAGCAAACATATTATTAGATGGCTGGGGGGGGGGGTCATATTAATATGGATGCCTAGCTTCCACTTTGGCAAAACAGCAAGCAGGAAGTCAGGCAGGGTCTATGTACGCAGCCTTCCAAAGATGTGATTCACGACTGTGACCCTGCTTACCTGTGAGTGTAATTTAAGCAAGCATTTTTTTTTTGCATTTTTGTAGTAATATGGGCGGCACTGTCTGCAGTCGGGCAGGTTTCCTCCAGGTCCACAGATACGTGGTTAGGAAAACTGGCATTTATAAATTGGCCTTAGGTATGTCTTACGGTGGACTCATCCAGATCCCTGTCTTGCACCCTATGATGCTTATTTATATGAGTACGTGCAAAGAAAATACAATATATAAATGCAGAAATGGTGGAGAAACCACAAGAACCACTGAAAGCTGATGAACGAAGCAGAAATAACACACTTCTATTACTCCTTTTAAATAATCCCCTCAAGCAGCTATTTGAGTAGAATTTCCGATCTCAGGTAGTAATCTGAAGACATTTGAAGACAATATGAAGACAATTCTGTCATTGCTGAAAAACTGAACTCACAACTGTCCCAATATTCAGTCAAGAAGGCTTAAACCCTATTTTATTACAAAGCAACTCAAAGTCAGAAAGCCAACAAAAAACCAGCTCTATAATTAAACCTACCAACTTACACTTAGTGGTGTCTAAACTGGCCCTTTTTTTGCAGCGACTATCTGCCTTATGGTTTTCTACATTGAGTCATGGCAACCATCCCTGTGGGTAGATGAAACACTTGAGTTTGAGAACATCAAATGGCCTATTTTCTGTCCAGCTCAGATTATTCATTATTATATTTCCCACAGCGATCCCAACACGGCTCGTACTTGAGGTGATAATTTATGTTTAAGGATTTCAGCTGTGACTCATCCTCTTTAGAACCAAACCAAAACACTGGGAACGACAACCTCGTCTAGCCCTGCCACCTCAGCCGAAGAGTGAGAACGATTCGTGGGTCGCAGATCGGCTGAAGTCTTTTACAAAACAACAGAAGCTTGGCGCCTGTCGGAGGAATTCTCACGTGAAAGTGCTTGGATATGATGTGCCCGGATTCTCAAAATATCTGTCTTTCAAAACAGCTGCCTTCTGTTTTTCTGGAATTTTGCGTCCCAAGCCACGTGTTGACAAGAAACAGCAGACAAACTTGTGTAACTGATCCCTCTTTTTTTTAATGGCTCCTTTTGCCTCTCTCAAACCCTCTTTCTTGTTCGCCTACAAGTTCCACCTGCCTCTTTGCTGAGGTCTGACATCTGAATGGGATATGTATTGTGTGCAGAGGTTTACTTTGGATCGCCTGGAATGAAAAAGACCCTCACTTTGGAAGTACTGGGACATTCTCATTATCTCAAGCTTCTTTGTTTTGATGTTCTACTTAAAACCGAGAAAAGTAACCCCTGATCTCCTGTCCAATCCATCTCCTGACACCCTGACTGTTCGAGTTTGGTGCCAAAGGAAGGTCGAGACCATTAGTCTGGGAAGACATACAGCTAGGCACATGTACGATTTTGCCATCTTTCCTGGGATGTTTTCTCAAAAACAACTTCTAAAAAACAGATATGCCTGTTTTAAGGAACTAAGTTATAGACCTTTTTGTTATCGGTTGTTAATGAGTTTTGCTGTGTCGTGGCATTAAATCAACACAATTACAGAATAAGGGTCAGATCCTCATGAAAGTCTATTCTCCATTACAGTGGGTTGATTGTGCCCTGAAATATCCACCAGCCCGCCCCTCCCCCAACCCAAGTTTTCAAGGACTATTCAGGGAACCTACCAGGAAGTGGAGATGCCTATCAAAAAGAATGAGTTCTTCTAAAATACAGAAGGAGCTCTATAATACAGAAACGGAGCCTGTTACAGTCACATGCATGATTTTAAATACACTCATCCAACTTCTGAATGCTTACCCTGGACAGGGCCTTGGGGTGGCTGGAGCCTGTCCCAGGGGCGCATGGGGCACATGGCTGGGGTACATCCTGAATAGGATGCCAGCCTATTAGAGAGAACATACTCTATCAGGACCTTCATTCTGAAGGCCTTGAGATGTGACTACATATTACCTGGAGCCAAAAATGAGACATGCAGATGCTAGCACGTCTGCACGTCTCACTGCTGTAACAAGTTGTAACAGGATCTCCATCTGACCCTCTACAGTATGTACATCACTGCACCATGTTCTTTGCCCAGGCTTGATTTTCTGACCTTTGACCCTGAAGGGTGAGGCCTGTGGAAATGTGTGCAGACCAAAGCCAAATGCCAGAATAATGTTTGGCTTGGCTTCCTCTTCTTCCTCCTCCTCTTCCCAATCATTTCCAGACATGAGCTTGCCTGGATTACTTATAGGCCGAAAGCCAGCCGTTTTGAAAGCCACTCAGTCATTGGCTAGGACCAGATTTAACCCTTGGCTCTGGTCTCCCATTGGCTGTTACCAGCAAATACCAAATGCAGTGTTAAAGCTGATAACACACATTTATCTCACATTTGTTACTACAAGAAATTCCCCTGGTTATATTCCTTGGACCTGACCATTCATTTAAAATACAACCCCTCTTGACAAGCCACTCTTCTCAATCTTACAGCTGTTGCGCATCTTATTAACTGTGTAGGGTACAACTTTCTTTAAAGGAATGGCTGAAATAAACATTTAAAGAAGGAACTACAAAAAGAACATTCCCCCTCAAATAACACCCTTTGGTGTGCATATATAACAACACTTCTTTGAGTTTTAAACCAAAAATAACACTACTGAGTGCAGGTACACACATAGATATAGCACTCCTAAGTTTTTCAAAATAAAAGTAACATTGGTGTGTATATGTAAAAAATAATACTCCTTGGAGTTAAATGTAACACTAATTAGTGTTGTTTTAAACAACTATTTATAATATCATATATTAATACTGTCAGTTTACATATGAATATAAGTAACACTATGGAGTGCGTGAGTGTGTATAAAAGTGACATTGGTGAGTAAATACGTAAAAAAAAATGTAAAAAAGAAATAATAATAAATGTTACACTCCTAAGTGTTTAAAATAAACAATTACATTAAACTGTTCTACATTTTAACAATTAGTATACAAAGAACCCTTGTATTTTTTAATAAAAGTGATGCTACTGCGTTTAAGTTGTTATTAGTTTTCCCCATTAGAAAAAGAACATTTCAGCAGATAATGACAACACAGGCCGGAACTCCAGCTGTCAACCCGTTTATTCGGTGTGCTGGAAATGCTGGGCCAAGGCCAGCCCGCTAACCGGTCACCGCGTGCCCCTAACTGTGTGCTCAGCGCTGCCTGACCCCAGGGCATTCACAGATGACCTTTCCTCGTTATGAGATGTCTCACAGGATCATGTGTCTGGTATGATTTCTCAATTAGGAGAGATTTCGGAGCCACCAAGGGGGGCCTGGACTATGCACGAACAACTAAAATCTCATTATGTGACCTTCCCTTCCCACAGCATTTAGGACAAGCTGTGGGATTTTGTGTTGGAGAGAATAATTATCCTAAGAGTCCTTGTAAAGTTTTTCTCATCTAGAACCTGTCAACAGTTTGATTGAATGACACTTGGCTCAACCTAATGATTTTTGTAACAGCGTCGTAGACTGAACATAATGACACCTGATGTTATTAAAAAAGCCAGAAGACAACAGTGGGGATGAAAAAAGCCCCCAAAACATGGTAATTAAAATCAGCAATAGGACTCTATGTGTCATTAAAAGGGAGAGTGACCTGAGCTTCTGTTCAGCCCCATTAGAGCAGCCACTGACAGGTCAGGTCTGCAGGTCAGGTCTCTGGGGTCACCACATCTGTGCTGCAAGTCTAAGCTGTAGGTCTCTAGCTCATTCCCATTCCACATCCAGTTACCCCTCAGGGCAGATTGGGGGAGGGGGGTAACACACACACTTTCTGGCTGTGCGGAGAGACTGGAGAACTCAAGAGTAACATAAACCATGCACCTCAAGAGGAAAATGGCTTGGACTGATGTCGAGCAGCAGGACAATTTACCTCTACAGTCCCTTCTTCTCGGCTGCAGTTAAATTCGTCAGAAGAAAAATGGGATGCCTCTAAGAAATGCGTTTTAAAGATGAAGGAACCTACTGAGGCAGCCCAATGCGTCCACAGAGGATCCATATCCTATGCTGCCTGCAGGACATTCAGCTGCCTTTCTGAGTATACACACACACACACACACACACACACACACACACAAAGATAAACATGTTTCTATTCATATCTTTGTAGGGACCATTCATTCATTTCCAAAACCCAAATCTCAACTATGACAACCTTAACCCCTACCCAGCCCTAAGCTTAACCATAAGTGACCAAACAAAATACAAAACCTTTGACATTTTTGTTTTTTGATTATAGTCACAGGTTTTTATTAAATTGAGGTTATCTTTGTGGGGTCTGAAAAAAAGTCCCCACAAGGTAAAAAGTTACATGTTTTGAGCACGGTGTGCAGAAGTCACCAATTCTCTGCAGAGTCAATAGCTACAGACCTCCAAACTTTGTGTGGCCTTTAGATTAGCTCAAGAACAGTGTGTAGAGAGCTTCATGGAATGGGTTTTCATGGCTGAGTAGCTGCATTCAAGCCTTACATCACCAAGTGCAATGCAAAGCGTCGGATGCAGTGGTGTAAAGCACACTGCCACTGGAGTCTAGAGCAGTGGGGACTTGTTCTCTGGAGTGACGAATCATGCTTCTCTGTCTGGCAATCAGATGGACAAGTCTTGGTTTAGCGGCTGCCAGGATATCGGTATTTGCCTGACTGCATTGTGCCAAGTGTAATGTGTGGTGGAGGGGGGATTATGGTGTGGGTTGTTTTTCAGGGGTTGGGCTTGGCCCCTTAGTTCCAGTGAAAGGAACTCTTAATGCCTCAGCATACAAAGC
>JAAGVU020000123.1:22570102-22583672 GCA_011763525.2 Mormyrus iriodes | reverse complement strand
GCCAACTCCATATTAAAGCCTATGTATTAAGAAAGGGATGTCATTAAAGTTCATGTGTGTGTAAAGGCAGGCGTCCCGATACTTTTGACAATATAGTGTATCACCCACCTCCCACACCTCCATGCTCGCTCATACCTCATCACCCAGGGGATGGAAAACCGTCATGCTGGGTCCATAAATCAGTGCCTGTTCTGCTCCCCCCAAGATCTCAAGATTTAGAGGCTTAAGAACACATTACAGGCATAACAAGCAAGACAAGCCACCAGGAATGAAGGAAACAGCATTTTATGTCCAATAGGCTACCTTGATATCATTCATGTTTAGTCATTATTCTTTTGTTATATGTCCACTGCATCGCATTTTATCATATTGCATTTTCATAGAAGGCTGCATCCTTGTTTTACCTCACATTGCAGTTTCATTAATAAGAGACAGGTTCCCCAGCTTCGACCAACTTGTTTATAAATTTCACACAAGGAACCGAGACCATGGGGTGGGTCTCATTAAAATGTGTCATCCAGGTTTGTCAGACCAGAAGGAGAAAGGGGGCTAAAAGGTTAGCTAACAGGTGCTACACTACTCAACTCTGCCATGTCAGGGCAGAATTCACTCGTGCTCTGTGTTATGCGACCCCGCAGAGCAACCTGCTTCTTGATGGCCTGCTTCATCCGAGGAATTTTAAAAGTTCCGAGTGAAAGTGCTGTTACGGGTATGGGGGGTCTGCCTGACTCAAATGCGTCAAGGAACACATGTTGAATAGATCCTACAAGACCTCCCTCCTGCCCAACCAAATCCCCCACCTTTACTTCATAAGCCTCTGGGGGGTGTACTTCCTGTCATCTTTCTGCCCCTTGAAGATTGATAATAAATTTAGATGCAAGCCTGGGTCCCTATCCCCTGAGCTACATCAGCCATCTGAATGCATGGCACCTTCAGGTTGACCATGCTGTAGTGGATCACCGATTTCACAGATCTTTAGTAAAAATCAACGTTTGGACAATGCCTGGAGTTTCGTTCACTGAACACCACCACCCCCCCAATCATCCCAAACCCATAGCTGACTGATAATTCTCTAAGCTGTTCCAACACAGGCAGCAGTTTTCCAAATCCTGAAACAGTAGCTTCAGAGTGATCAAGGGACTCAATGCAAGAAACTAGCAAAAAAAAGCATGGATCTATGAAACATCCATCAATCCATCCACCTTCGAGCTCCTTATCCTGTTCACAGGTGCAAGATAGGGTACACAGTAGGGGTACATGAACCAGACAGAACGCCAGTCTCCGAAACAAAGACGTGTAAACTTCTATGATGTGCAAATCCGTGAGGCACAGAACAGGGTCAACCATGTTCAACAGCATATAACATCACCAGATTGTATCCTGATCAAGCCCTAGGATGGTTATTATCCCTGTTATCCCGATTATGGACTTGTTCTCTCCCACCGAGACCCGACCCAAGAAAATCAGCCTGGAGTATTAGCAGGCTTTGCTGAGGAAATTGACACCCAGGCGTGAAAGTCAATCAACTGCTATCAAAAAGCAGCGAGGCCCAACCTGACCTGTGTCTAGGGTCAAACCTTCCCTCCAGGGAGCACCAAGCAAACATCTCAGGGCTTTATGAGCCAATCTGACTCATAAAACTTCATCTGAGAGACACGTTCCTGCTGCTTGGAATTCAGTTAGATGGGGCCTCCTGTGAACCACTGCTACACCAACAGGGTTCCATGCAGATGAGTGTCCCAAATCATCCTTGATTTACTGTCCATTATCCATAAAAACAGGCACAAAGGTTTGTATATGTGCTGGTAAATCCCTTCATTTCTCAGTGAAAGCTTTTCCCAAAGTGACTCCATCATATTCTCCTAAGGTTATAAATTTATTTTATCATCTAATCTGTCTATTGGTCGAATACAGTCTCCCTGTTGTGTCTACTTCCTTAGCCATGTTTCACATGTCCTTAGTCTTAGGAATGCCCAAATAACTCCATAATTCCCAAAAACTTGATGGTTTAGTCATTATTTTCCCACTATCTTGTGTAGCCCCACTTGTTCACTCTTCACTAACATGAGTGGGTCGCAGAAGCCGTTCGCTGAGGTTCTGGGGTTAGCTAGCCAGCTTGTTGCTAGGAAACGCTCCCTTACTAGGATGAGGATTGGCACAAGATGAATGGGGGCTTTCACCAGGGTGAGTTATGTTTAATGCCGTTGCTGTGCTGCTCATCGTTCGTCTGTCTTTTTCCTGTTTATTTCTTCTCTCTACCTCTCATGGGCTGAGTGGCGGCAATCGGAAGGTTGCCGGTTCAAATCCTGTGAATGCCAGGAGTGACTCTACTCCGTAGGACCTTTGAGCAAGGCCCTTAACCTGCAATTGCTTCATCCTGGATATGATGTTAACTTACATCCAGCCCTGCAAGCAGGTCCTCCAACTTACAGGGGAAATTTGGGGGTTGGTGCCAGGATAGGCTCCCCAAATCCCCTCAGTGACTATCAGGTTACAAGCCATGCCATGAAGATGGCTTCAAAAGAGTACCAGTTACATGACAGAATATTCTGGCAGCCCAAACGTGGGCAGAAATGGAACTCTAGACAAGTCCCATGGTGCTGCTTAAGGAACCTAGAAGGTCTCTTGCATCTGCACAAGTGAGGGGCTCAGCTGCGGAAGAGTGGAAGAGACCTCACAGATATTACGGCGACCAGCGTGATGTTACTTGATATCATGCAACTTCCAGAGTTTATCTGCTTAGTGGGAGGATAGGCTTCTGGTTCTCCATGTATCATTAGCATAATATGGATGAAATATGTCACACATAACACTACACTGCCCTCGAATGGATTGACACTGCATCCTGGGTATTTCCCTGCCTCATGCCCTGTCTTTATTGGACTAGACTCTAAGCGCACTACATTCATACTTTAGATCTGGGTTTATGGGAAAATGGATGGGAAAATGGATGGGAAAGTTGGATGGACAGAAGGATGGATGAAGTGACTAAAGTACACACCTCCCTGGTCTCAAACTTGTAAACTTAACCAATCTGCTACTAGGTGAATATCTTTTCAACCTCTGAGGTCCAATTAGGAGGATCAGCCACTGGGACTGATCACAGTTACCCTGCTGGCTGAACTCCTACAACAGGGCGGAGAAACATGTCAGCATGGTCCAGGAAATAACCCAGAAGACTGGTGTCTGGTGTTTTTCCTGTAGGTGATACTGTCCTTGACATCTATGCTAGAAAAATGTTTCATTGAAATGGAAACTACTTGTCCTTTGTTATCCGATGTAAACAACATCAGTTGTCAACAAGAAAGTGAAAGTGAGCTCTACTCGGAGAGCCATCAATGGAGCCCATAAGAAAGGGCTGAGCCAATCAGAGCACAGGCATGCTCCCCATTCATATAACTGCCACTCCATTCATAGAATATTGCTTCTGGGGGGGGCTGGGAGCAGAAACCGGACTTGAAAAAAAGTAGGCGGGCATGGGCTGCCTTGGTGGGGGGGGGGGGGTGGCCACATATTACCAATTTCGCCACCGTTGAAAGAACGCAGTTTTATGATGGTAGGTTTCCCACGGCCTCCAAGTGAATCATTTACCACCCAGAGCAGCTGGTTGATTGCCAGAGCATTCCGGAAGTGCAGAAAGGCCACCGGAACCTGCCCCTTTGGACACCAAGAGCCTCAACTCTAAAAATCCCATGAGGCACCACGGCATCAGCTCGGAACACTGATGTAAAGCAGCTCAGAACATGCATGTAAGGCACTGAGCCCGATATTCGAAAGCCCCACCCCTAGCATACGACCTCCACACCTCCGGCATGACCCCAGGCCGACGGCTGTTAAAATGAATTCATGGTGATCGTCTTCTGTCTTTATCCCTCCCCATAAAAAGCGTTATTCCCTTTGTCTCCTCTGAGGCCGCCTCCTCACGTGAACTAGAGGAACAGCGATGGCCGATTAGACTCAGGGGAAACGACCCAACCTGCCAAAAGAAGCAGATCAAACAGCAGAGGCACCGCAGAGGAACCAGTGACACTGGGAACACATTTGACAAACACATCTGCTGTTTTCACCTGAACTGGTTATCCTATTTCAGTCTGGATGCGTCGCGCTCTCCTGGGATAGTTTTAGTCAAAGTCACACGCTGCTTCTCCGTGCCTGTTTGTCGGGTCCTTCGAGGAATCATAACTACTGCTCCTGGCCTCAGCCGGCCGCAGGCAAATCAGCACACTCACACAATGGAGCTCACTCAGGCCCTGTAAATACACACTAATGGGTATACTGGGAATGTGCGCTTGCACCTAGTTCAGCCCATGAACTTTTGCTCACCCTGATTCTATCTCACTTGTGACCCAAAGTGTCCTTTCCATTCCCACCCCCGGCAGCTAGGGGATAGGGTGCATTGTATTAGAAGCTCTGTGTCTAGAAGGTGGCTTTATAGGAACTATAAGGACTTATAGGAACATCACTTTGGCAACTGGCTTAGATCGCCTGACCAAGTCTAAATGTTTTAAACTTGCTGACATATACAGGATTTCCTACCATTTTACCCCTCATTACAAAAGTCAATAAGTTGACTTTCATGCACAAAGAAAGTCCATCTCAGCTGTGTGACTTGCTCTAGCAATAATTGCATTTGCAAGGGTCTCGCAGACGTCCATTGTTTTGGAGTTCTGCCACCCTTGAACTTGCAAGAACACTGGGATCTGTCAGCCAATCAGGCGCCCGGGGCAGAGGCGCTGTCGGTAACACCAGGGATGAGGCATCTGAGGAATTTCCTGTCGTGTGTAGCTATCGCAAAGAACAGCATCCCTGGTTACGGCGTGCGCCTTGTCTGGCCGGGCTTCAACGTTCCTGTTGGATAACATTCCGGGCTTTCGGCATTCTCAACAGGAAGTCAGGATATTTACAAGCGGGAAAACTTTACAAACGAACAAAGCAAGAGAAGGTTGGAGGACAGAGAGGGATAATACAAAATGCTGTGCAACTCAGAAAAGAAACTCAGATTATCGAGTTGTGTGCAGGGTAAAGTAGCCTGGACTTTGGCAATATTAATCTCTTTCAGCTACAACACAATGGATGTGAGGTACTCTAAACAAGAGATAAGAGCCCTAGTCAACAGTCAATCAACATCAGCTTATCATCATATTAAATGATAAAGGGGGCTAGACAATGGTGTCATGTGCCTTGTCAATCACATTCACTGACCAACATGCGATTCACGCGCCGTTTTCAATTCATGCGCCGCTTCTCCAGACTCCTACAGTATCCTGACAAGACCAGGGGTTCACACAACCTGGGTGGGTGACATTCCCACAGCAGGAGGGTCACAGAGAACAGGTGACGTACGGGGGCAGCGCTAGGGGGGACCTCCATAAACAGATTCAGGGCAGAGATGAACAAGGCTGACAACTTACCATACTGACAGCTGGGCCCTTTGAAGCCTGGAGGACAGTCACAGCGGTGGACTGAGTCCTCACGGCACCGACCCCCATTGAAGCACACACCATCACTGCAGACAGCTGGGGGGGAGACAGGGAGAAGATAAAAGGGGTCAGAGTCTGAACCATCACCCATGACAATATGATACATAGGCCATCCTTCCTATTGGCTAATTTAGACACCTGCTTGACAAATCAGCACTTTTCAACTGTTAGAGCTTCTTTCAGAATGTTTCAAAATACACGAGTTAAATAAATCATCCTCAGAATATCAAAATGTTTCCTTTCAGAACATAAAGGTAATATGCACATGACTACTTCGTTAAAAAAGGTGCATGTCAAGGTGTGGCATATATTAGACAGTAACTTAACATTTGGTACTTGTAGTCAACATGTTGAATACAGAAGAAATGGGCAGGGGTAAAGACCTGAATAACTTTGATAAGGGCCAGATTGTTACGACCAGACAGCTGGGTCAGAGCATCCCTGAAACTGTAAGGCTTGTGGGGAGCTCATGGTCAGCCATGGTGAGTACCTAATGAGAGTGGTCTGAAGAGGGAAAAACCACGATTGATCAACAGGGTGTTGGATGGCCAAGACTCATCAATGCAGGGTGGTGAGTGACAGCACAAATGGAAAATAGTTTTGATGATGGCCATGAGAGTAAACAGCCCGGCTGGGTATGGGGCTGCTTAGCTGCAGGCCAGTCAGAGTGCCCATGCTGACCCCTGTCCCCTGTCCACGTGGATGGCTGTATATGTGTCAATTCAATTCAATTCAATTCAGTTTGACTGAATTCAATTCAAATTTATTCATATAGTGCATTTTCACAATATTAGATTGTCTCAAAGCACTTTATATTATCTTTGTCCAATGGCCCCAGAGAGCAAGCTAGAGGCGACAAGCATCATTACGTAGGTTACGTAGCACCATAGGCATCAAGGCTCAATGCACTGTATGTCGTGACGTATGATATTACTCTAAATCCAAATTCTTTGAGATTTGTGCTATAGCAGCCTGTCTTTTGGTTTGTATTAGACAGGACAGCCTTCGTTCACATCACGCATTGGCGAGTCTTGGTCACCCAACACCCTGCCTGTAGATCTTTGTTTTCCCTCCTCGGACCACTCTCAGTAGGTAGCCACTATGGCTGATGATAAGCATGCAAGGAGCCTTGCCATTTTGGAGTTGCTCTGACCCAGTCATCTGGCCATTATCAAAGTCATTAAGGTCTTTACTCCTGCCCATTTCTTCTGCATTCAACACATTGATTTCAAGTACTGAATGTTGGCTTACCATCTAATATATCCCAGACCTTGTCATGCGTTGTTTTTTTTACAAGATATTAACATTATTCAGGTCAAATGGCTTTGGTCATAATGTTTTGGCTCATCAGTACAAGTCCAACTCACGCATTACAATAAATTTCAGGTGAAACCTGAAAACACAGGGTGCACAAAATTCTGTTCTAGCACAATTTTAATTACTCTAAAATTGTTCCATTTCACCTAATTCTCTAAAAAAGTCTGGGTTCCAGGGACAAGAACTGCTCACAAAAGCAATAAAAGAGGTGAAGAAGGAAAGGGCCGTAGCCAGGATTTTTAAAAAACTGAGGTCAAGAGTGTTAGCCCACCCTAGGTGTGCCCTGCAATGGATTGTGGGTATTGGAGTTGCAGAATAAATACTGAGGACACGACCTCAATGTCCTCAATGGTATGTACGGGCATGAATAACGACATCCTTGGACTGAAAAATAAAAACATTAACACACATTTGGCAAAAAAGACAGGATGAATATAAATACTTTTAATGACTTTTTTATCAATAGCAAAATGGCACAGCCCAGTTTTATGCAGTCAGTTTGGGATGAAGAATCTTCTCTCTTAATAAAGATGTTTCTTCCTGTGTTTTCTCACTCATGCACAGCACTATTAGAGAGGCAGTATAAAAGCTCTTGGGCAGACATCCATTGTAAACAGAAAGGTCCTCAGTCCTCAGCTGAAGGGACAGTTATTTGCTGTGGCTGGCAGTTAAATTTCCCGGTAAGCAAGTGATTTTCTGGGGTCTGACAGGACAGTATGGCATCGAGCCCAGTCCCATGTGGTGCCCTGACTGTGTGAAATTCAAAGAGTCCTCCTCAGGGGGGTGCCGTCGCTCAGTGTTGCTGCAAGATCCATGCAGAGCCAGGTACAAGGTGAGCCGGCCCACGTTCCACACTGCCCACCTGGGTGCGCCTGGAGGCTGGGAGGTACTTTCTGCTTTACATCTCTCCCTGACAATGTTTGGGCTTTGGTGGAACATAAATGTCTGCATGATTTAAATGTCCAAAGGAATCTCCCTCCCTCCTCCTCCCAGTCCTTCCTAAAGGTTGCACACACACCTCCACTGAACGAGCAGAGAATTCCCCAATTCCGTCACCTTGATCCACTCTCATAAAGGCCAAACACACGAGAAAGCCAGGATCAGAAATGTAAATTTTGGAAAGCCCCAGTCAGCAAGCTGATCCCTCGTTCTGTATGCATCAGGTGTGTTAGACTCAGATGTGATTCAAACTCCCTTCTATAATCCTGAAGGCAGGACAGGGCTGGAAAAAGTCATGCATGCTTTCCTCTACAACTCTTGCCCCAAGCACACCTTAACCCCAGAGCTACAGACCGCCCCAGTTCTGAAACATAAAGCATTTCAAAAAATGTAAAAATCTACTTCAAAACAATGTCAATGAAATAGTGGGCTGGTAAGACCATGAGCTCTTGTTAGCAAACAGGTTTGATGTTTGATGTCAAGCCACCTGTGTTCCACCCCCCCCCCCCGGACATATTAATGTGTAAATCACTAGTGAGAGTGTGTGTCTGTAGTTTGTGAGATGCGTAGTATAGGTGGGGGGGGCACTGCAGTTTCAATCCTTCCGTTTTTCCTCCCCAAACTGAAACAGAATTTAGTGCAAAAACCATTAGCTGAAGGCTGTAGGTTTCCATTCCAGAAGCGACCAAACTGAAATTCCAGTAATCAGTAATTCTATTTGTTTTGTATATCTATTTGTATTGTGCTCTTTACTAATAACAAAAAACACCATGGATATGTTGGTAATTTCTCAGGCATCCTTGTTTGTTTCTGCTTACAAGCGGCCGACAACGAGTGAGGTGGAGTGGCGACAGCAGGATACTCAGGTAAACAGAGACGCCATCAGCATCGGCATCCGCATCGCTCTGGGCTCCCTGCCACTCACTAGTTAGGAATCTCTGTTGCTGTCATCACATTCAGGCACCAACGGGCGAACCTGGGGAATTCAACGAGATTGGACATCCAGCTGGTCCTGGGAGAGCGAAACCTCATTTGGCCCCTTCGCCAAAGCATAAAATCCCAGCATGGAAGAATCATCATTGCAAATAAATTTTTGGCAACCGTTTATCTCCAGCCTTTGGTATGGGCCCTTTGCCCCTACAGATTGCTTTAATAAACAATCACGGATCACCTGTGAAAGCAAATCCTTTCCTTCAACTAATTTGAGGGCCCCTCAAAGGTTAGACAGGAATTTTAAACACTAAAACTTTGCCCAAATACTGGTATACCCATTCCAGCAGTGAGGCACCGCCATTCACCATTAGCACCCTCCTGTGAGCTACTTCACTGCAACAGGAAGTGACCTCACACTCATACAGTCACACCCAGTACAAAGCACAACAGTATACAAATAATTCATTCATCCATCAAACTTCAAACTGCTTGTATCGTGGGGAGCCTGGATCACATTCCAAGCAGTATAGGGTCCAATGCAGGGATTCATTCCGGACAGGATGGCAATCGCTCACACAACATACAATTAAAAAATGTCCAGAATTAAATGCTGTAGCTCTGCGGCTTCAAGCAAAAAATAAATAAATGAAAGAAAAAAAACAGCAAAAAATATAAAATGAGGTTTTTTCCTCAAAATACGTCAGAAAAAGTGGTCCGTCTTATATTTGGGGTCTAGACAAAAAAAGTAATAGATGGCGCCAAAATATGGTATTTTGTAATGAGTGTTTTGACTTACTAAAATTTAGATCTACCATAAGATTTCTTTGTGAGCGTGAGAGTCTGAAGGCATGATGAGTGCGTGAGAGTTGGCAGCCCTGGCAACATGTGTGTTTAGCGTGTATCCGTGAATGTCGTGTAGTTTGTTGGCTTCCATTGCTGCGCCGCTGCTAATATTAAACCGATAGATAGTAACACTCATTTTAAAAGAGCTGTCATATCATTTATCTATATGGCTCAATCTTTGTCCGAAATGTGATTTTTTTACCCTCTTTATGCGGGTCTGCTGCATCGAAAACATTCTGCGCCCTCAAGGGTCGTGGAGTTTGTAATATTCATTATCTACCCCCCCCACCCCCAAATAATATATTTGTTTTAATCTTTGCTCTTTAATATACTCATTGTAATCCGATTGCCTGTGGTTGCTTTCTAAACTGTGGTTGCTAGTTAACTTATTATATGTTCTTGTCAAATAAAATTAATTTTTCTTTATAAAGGCAAAATTTAGTATATTAAAATTTCAGTTTCTCAAAATAGTAGTCATCTTATATTCGGGGTTGTCTTATATTCAGGCCATTACGGTAATATAAAATCTGAGCACGTGCTGCCACTATTGGTTGCCATCTTGCTAGTACCTGTATTAAGAAAATGAGGGCAAACACACATTACAGTCAGCTAGCTCAGGGACTGACCTATCAATCAAGATAATTGCCCTGTGTCACAGATAAAATTACATATTTATTTTCATATACCTCACCCCCACCACCCCAAAACTCAGGAAAAGGAAGAAGGGTGCATAGCAAACAGAGAGGCCTGTCAGTCTGACACAAATGGGGAGACTTACAGTGGATTAAGAACTCATCTCCCGCAGTAATTGTCTGTATTGGCAAACACGTCTGTTTCATGTGAGATAAGAGGTAGGCAGAAAGAGGGCTGGGTTTTAGACCCCCCCACCCCGTCCAAAACCAGCCTTTAACTCTGCTTAGCGCCATTGTTGTAATTAGTACTTTAAGTTGCAGAATTTGGGAATGGCAAGTCGCATGTATTTTGGCTCTGCGCAAGAATTTGCAAAATCAAAGGGCACATGGAAATCTCAGGAGGGACCACGGCACGTCTGACTTTTTTTTTTAAAGAATTGTTTCTAAAGAGTCACGGTCAGAATGATTTGAGGGCTGTTTCTGACGCAAGTACCTGTAATTACACATCAGAGCTTACAGTACAAAGCCCACCTTCTACTTAACAAGAAAAGTTTAAGATGAAATGCCAGGATACCACATTTGAAGATCTGAAGGTAAACATGCTCCTCTGAGCATGCAGAGGATGCACTCCTCACTGGGAAAATCCCCTGGGAACAAGTGGGAGAACACAACTCCATTGGGGGTAGGGGGTGGGCGGTGACATCATCACCCTGCTGTGTTGTTTGCGTAACTGAAGAGTACAAGAAGGGCGAGAAATTGGCACCCAAGCCTGAAGAGTGACAAGTGATTAGGAGGCCAGCGGGTGGCATGGTGAAGGCAAGGACCCGGCACTGGAGGCGTCAGCAAACCATATTGCAGACAAACGCCAAAGACTCATGCACGCACTCAAACTCCAGCTGCAAATGCACAGCTAGGCGCCATTCTCTTTTTGTTGACCCAGCTTCTCATTCTCAGGAAGAGCAGGGGCATATGAACAGCTGCCCCCCCCCAAATAATTACAAATTCACAGCACTCCTGAAGCGTGTTGCTCGCTCGCTGGACAAGCGAGTTGGAAGGGAACAGGAAAGGATGATTAATGAACCCTGGATCACAGGGCCTCCAAAAATGAATGGATTTCCAGGACAGGACTGGGACACTGTTTATATCAATGCGGGATTGTGTGGCACTTGAATCCAAAGCGGATTACAAATTTGTCCACGTTTATGGCCGTTAGTGGATGAAATAGTGGAGCCTTGATCTTCACCCTTACCAGAACTGGCCCAACCCTTGCAAACAGACATGAGGAACACTTCAGACGGCTGGACCACCCACAGGCAAACTTGGATTACCTTTTGCCTGGGGGGTGAAACAGAGCCGGAGGTCTTAACTGAACACTCAATGAGGGCAATGGGTACCACATGGCCAATATCACCCTTTCAACAGCAGAGACTCAAGCCATCCGCTGGTATCAGCCTACAGTGACTGAGGAGTGAACACGGGAGGGTTGGGGGCGGGGGGGAGGCTGAGGTACAAGGGAATCTCCAATTGCCGGCTTGTGAGGGACAAGATCCGTCCAGGGATCTTTTTAGCTGTAGCTGCCACAGCTAAAATTCTAATACTGCAGCATTTAAAAGCACTTGCTACGTCAGGGGTGGGGAACCTGTTCCATGGAGGGCCAGTGTGGATGTGGGTTTTTGGGATGATGATATAATACGTTCCATATTATAAAGGTGAAAAATGTTCATGAATCTCCCTCACCTCCCACCCAGCATTCACAGAGCGTTTCATGTTTTCATTTATCCTGCCTTATTCCAAATGTCTGTGAGTCTCATCACTACTGGCGCCAAAGACCCCGTAGTCAAACTTCCAATTAAAAACGCGTTAAGGTCAGAGTTGGCTAAAATAATCATTTTACAGATCATAAGATGCAGATTCACCTGCAGTTCAGATTGGGTAATCCACCTGAAGTAAAGCAGGTTTGGGCCTGGCCAGTACTTGGACGGGAGACTAAGTAGGAAAACTGGGTTGCTGCTGGAAGAGGTGTTGGTGTGGCCCACAGGTTAGCCCATCCTGTAGTCTGTGTAGATCCCAGTGCCCCAGTGCAGTGATGGGGACACTGTGCTGGAAAAATGGTCCTTTGGATGAGATGTAAAATTGAGGTCATAAAAGATCCTTGGGTATCTTTCGGAAGAGTAGAGGTGGTACCCCAATGTCCTGGCTAAAATTGTCCAATGTGGCCCTATCAGATCTGGCCTCTTAATCATCCCCTATATCTAATTGGTGAATTCTCTCCTGCCCCTTCACCACCTTAGCTGCTGTGTGGTGAGGGTACTGGCGCCGAATGGCTGCTGTCACATCATCCAGGTGGGGGCTACACAGTGATGGTGGTTGAAATGGCTCCCCATTGGTTCTGTAAAGTGCTTTGGGTGTCTTGAAAAGCGCTATATAAATGTAACATTCATTCATTCATAAGCTCATATTTGTCTGAGGTGGAAGCAAATGCCCAGTGACTGCCTTGGTGTCTTCATCACAGAGGAAGCGGAACAGGGAAGTGGAGGAGTCGTTTGGGTCACTGTGCAGTGCCAAATGCTGTGGCGGTGTATTTTCCAGACAGACTGCAAGCTGTTTCGAGCCGTCGGCAGGGTCTTGAATCATGTGTGTGATAATGATGACCAGAAATTGATAGCCGCTGGATCTCATCTTTGTGAAACAGCATTAATGTTTTGCTTGGGTGTGTTTTTTTGGGGGTGGGAGTGTTTATTGAAAGGAGCTAGAGGATGGATGATGTCTGTAGGGAAATAAACAGTTGTGTCTCAAAGGGTGGTGGTGGTGGTGGGGTGGGGGTCCAAAACACTCGAAGCTCAAATCATCACCAGGAGCAGGAAGTTTGCACTTATAACCCCTGTTCTTAGTTCCCTGCATTGGCTTCCTGTTAGGTTCAGGACTGACTTCAAAGTTCTCCTACTTACATATATGGCACTTAAAGGTCTAGCACCTGCCTACCTGACAGAGTTACTTGAAGTTTACAAGCCGCATCGTCCACTCAGATCCCAGAATGCAGGTTTCCTTGTCGTTCCACATACAGTAACAGTAATAAATCGTCCCCGATCACGTAAAAATCGGGTTGTGACAAAGAGATTCGCAAAAATTTTGCATCCGTTCACATCCTCCGCCTCCGGTTGTATTCACAGACAGCGGTGGACATTTCCCCTTTCCGTTCGTATCACGCGCCAATGCTTTCCCATTTTTTCCACTTCCCATTTTCTTTTGTTTGCATATACAATACTAACAAAGACGCCTCACGTGGACAGTCTCACCCTGTGCATTGTTCTTGGTCAGACGTGCGTTCATTCGCTGTGAACCTTTTCCTTGGTTTCCTTGGCAGCATTCCTTGGTTGTTTATGGTCAGTTTTTGTATTAATTAAGGATTTATATCATGATTTCTTT
>JAAGVU020000123.1:22551815-22570002 GCA_011763525.2 Mormyrus iriodes | reverse complement strand
GTATTCTCTCAAACATCATGTAAAGCGCTTTGGGGTGACTCTGTTGTGAAAGGCACTATATAAAAATAAATTGAATTGAAAACACCTTGGAAAAAGGGGTGGACGGTGGCCAGGTTTCCCACCAGCAGGGTCTGGCTGTCCACTAACCCCCGTCGAGTCCAGTTCAGGAATGTAATCGGCTTACATTTGGGGTCTGTTTGATACTGATACAAAGTACCAGGGGATGCTAGCCGTTTTGACAGGCATGTCCCTACCCTGGATTTCCAAACAATGTCAGAAATACACCTCTACCTACTACCACCACCTCCCCAACACCAAAACCAGACTCAGGATTTCCTGGGTTAAAAGATTGATGGCGAGAGATACGAGCCCAGCTGGATATGTCAAGATGCTCACGCCAGCCCTGGTTCCCACTATGGGTCCTCTCTGTTCTGCAAGATGCCATTTAATTCAATCATGCACTAAGTCACCAAGGAAGAATACTGCACCCTAAGCAGTCTGCCAAGACTAGTAGGAATTTGACAGACATGCTGGGACGGTGTCCCTGTTCCAATTAGCAGAACTAGCTCAGAGGTTTCCGGTGCCATCATAACCCCTGTCCTACTGGCATCATTCCGGGATTTTAAACAGTTAATAAAACATAAATTTTAATTTAGAATTGAACAGCGTTGGGCGAATAGCCTTGCAGATAGCAGATCACGTGACTGAGGGGACCTGAGTTTCCTTACATCATTACCCAGCAGTTTGGCGGGGGGAGAAGGTAAGTTTTTTTTCTTTTGATTGCCACCAGGTTTTAAGTTACAGAGATAAATTTGGTGTTTTTTTCCCCAGGGACATGCAGCGGGGGTAACAGACGTCAAGGACGGGCCAAAACGAGACAACTTACAGTCAGTGCGACACCGAGCACAAGTGGGAATACCTCTTAGGGTAACCGAATTGATTGTCGGTGGGCCAGACACTATAAGCTACCCCCCCCCCACCATCACCACCACACACAACTAAATGTGGTAACCTCTGTCACTAAGACAATGGGAGCATTGAGAGCGGCTCCAGTGGTGCTGTTACCAATGGTAACGAGAGCCTGTCGAAAAGTGGATTTTTTTTAAGTGGTCTGACCTGGTGCCAGCCTCTTCCCCTGCTAAACTCCCACTACTGATGGAGGGAGGGGGAAGTAGACTCACCCCCCCCCCCAAAATGCTGCATTTCTCCATTCTTCTGTGGGCCTGGGGATATGGGGAGGGGGTGATACATTTTCCAGGTATGTGTGCTATGTTATGCGACTGGACGCCGTGAAATCCCATCAAGGGGCTGGGGCTCCCTCAAAGAGCCCGGGGTCAGCCACCAGTGCCTCAGCCGCAGGGAACTAAGGCGCTAGTAGTCATGGCGGGGCAGCTAAAGCCTGCCAGACAGGGTTTTTTTTAACTCTTTCAAATGCCTTTACAAATCCTGTGCATACCGTTAAGCGAAACTGCAGCGGTTTAGGAAATGTCCTGTCACATCAAACTGCCAGCAGTCTCTCACTAAACCCCACAGCAACAGAATGCCCACACCATCAGCTCAAACCCATCGTTTTACAGCAGCCTCACATAAATACTTCTCCCCACAGTACAAGCACACCATCAGATCGAGGCCAACACCTTATAGCAGTTGCACACTAATCCCCTGTACTGATAGAATAACCATGCCATCAAATCAAGCCCAAAGACTTACAGCAGTCACACACTATTGGAATGCGTCTGAGTCAGAATGGGTTGCTGGGAGCCCTGACCCCCCACATCCGGAGCCCAGAGCAGAATCCTTCAGATGGTTGCCATATACACTGCAAATACGATGCAAAATATACACTGATTAGCCATAACATTAAAACCACCTGCCTAATATTGTATAGGTCCCCCTCATGCTGCTAAAACAGCTCTGACCTGTCAAGGCATGGACTCCACAAGACCTCTGAAGGTGTCCTGTGGTATCTGGCACCAAGACATTAGCAGCAGATCCTTTAAGTCCTGTGAGTTGTGAGGTGGGGCCTCCATGGATCAGACTTGTTTGTCCAGCACATCCCACAAATGCTTGATCGAATTGAGATCTGGGGATTTTGGAGGCCAAGTCAATTTTTTGCAGTGTGGCAAGGCACATTAGCTTGCTGAAAGAGGCCTCTGCCATCAGTCAATACTGTTGCCATGAAAGGGTGTACTTGGTCTGCAACAATGTGTAGGTAGGTGGTATGAGTCAAAGTAACATCCACATAAATGCCAGGATCCAAGGCTTCCCCACAGAACATTGCCCAGCGCATCACATTGCCTCTGCTGGCTTGCCTTCTTCCCATAGTGCATCTTGGTTCCATCTCTTCCCCAGGTAAACGACGCACACACATCCACATGATGTAACAGAAAACATGGCTCATCCGACCAGGCCACCTTCTACCATTGCTCTGTTCCATTGTTCTGAGGCTCATGTGCCCATTGTAGGCATTTTTGCTCATGGACACCGTGCCCGCTCTGTGGCTACACACTTCCATAATGTAGCAAGCTGTGTTCTGACACCTTTCCACCATAGCCAGCATTATCCTTTTCAGCAATTTGTGCTACAGTAGCTCTCCTGTGGGATCGGACCAGACGGGCTAGCCTTTGCACCCCACACACATCAATGAGCCTTGGGCCCCCATGACCTCATTGCCAGTTCACTGGTTGGGTTTCCTTGGAACATTTTTGATAGGAACTGGCCATTGCATACTGGGAACACCCCACAAGACCTACCGTTTTGGAGATGCTCTGACCCACACGTCAAGCCATCATAATTTGGCCCTTGTCAAAGTCACTGAGATCCTTACGCTTGCCCATTTTTCCTGCTTCCAACACATCAACTTCAAGAACTGACTGCTCCCTTGCCTAAGATATAATGGCACCCTTCGCAGGTCCCATTGTAACGAGATAATCAATGTTATTCACTTCACCTGTCAGTGCTTTTAATGTTATTGCTGATTGGTGTACCGAGTTGTTAACATTAGGGTGTCTTTGAGAACCTCAGAATCTCTGGGACCCTCAATAATCTCTGAACAAAGCCCAACAGTGAGAATGCACTTAAAGGGAGACATCCAGGGAGGCTAGGGAGGAGCAAGAGCATAGTGGACTTACGGTAGAGGCAGCCAGCTTCTCTGTTTTGCCGGGACCAGCCAGGGCAGCATTTGTAGACGGTGCGGTACTCCTGCTGATACACCTGCCGGTAAGCTGTGTAGTAGGCTGTCCTGCAACGGGACCAGGCGCATTATCTATATGGGTGCAGAGCTCATTGGTAGACCCCATGACTTGGAGGTTGACACATGCTGATCCCAAATCCCCACCCTTGACTCCAGGACTCCCATCACCCCATGTGAATTACACCCTCTCTCCTGCCCTGTTGTCATCCGAGAGCTTTAATTGCTTCAGCTCGGCTCGCCAGGTGACCCCACGATCACTCTGACTGTCAACAGCTGATCCCATGGTCCTCATTTGGCAAACAAGTGAGAGGGGTCAAGAGAAAAAAAGAGTGTTTAGGAGGAGGATCACTAAGATGGTCAGGGGGTGGGTGAGAGAGGATGAAATGTAGACAGGAGTTTTCATGGTGTCTCCATTAACAAAACTCTGACAAGAGAGACCTATGGCAGATAAGGTCCAGTTTGGAGCTGGATTAAAAATGATACTGCCTAAGTATTGCAGAAGTGAATAAGTGAAGAAGCAGGTGAATGAATTAGCAGGTAGAGGAGGTAAGAGTGAAATGTGAGAGATATTAGAAGGTGAGCAGGTGACTGAGGGGAGAGGTGACAAGTCTCACCTTCGGTCATAACCCATGCACCACGTTTGGCCCTGGCAGGTCTGCTTCCACACTTTCACAACACGCGTGAAGGCTTGGACACATGGCTGCTTCCGGGCTACCAGCACCACTTCACGTGTTGGGCACACATTGGGCCTGCAGGGGGCAAAATTGAGAAAACAATCACTTGACAAGATCACACACAATGACATTCACCTCCACTGATGGACTCCGACCCTGGTGATCAAATGATCTTCCTAGGGCTCAATCCATCTCCAGTCCAAAGTTTTAAAAATTTGCTGGAACCTACCAAATGCAGTGGCAGTGAACTCTTGGTTTTATTTCACGAGAATGACTTAAGGGAAGGAGAGCCTCTAAAATTAAGACATCTCAGTTTATTCATAAATAAAGTTTATTCATCCCCTGCCTCACTTTAACAATAGGTCATTCAGTGACTGGTTTATTAGTACCAAGGACTAGGATTGGTTACAACATTGGTAAGGACCAAATCAGCCGCAATCCCCCCGCCACCCTAAACACGGTACTCCCACAATATTAGCAGGGACATACCCAAGTCTATGCCCTTCATTACTACAAATTACCCGTGTGAAAACAATTTATTTAGGTGTCACATTTCTCTCGGACGCTATTTATCTACCGGTATCAGGTTGTTGTCGTACTCAGGAGAAACTGATCGAACGCGCTACGTTTACGTTTAGTGCTGTATTCATATCTACTGCGGATTTCGTCGGGCTGTGTTAAAGCAAATTCCACTCAATGTCATTTCAAGACAGATTAAACAAGGAAATAGCGTTCACATAAATTCTACACATAATAAAACACGGAATACGTCATTGCTCCTAGAGGATGCACTTAGTCAGACATATTTAGATTTATAATGGTTCGTGCCTGACACAAAGCTAGATGTAAGACGTTGACGTGGCTGTTAGAAATAATTAGGCCTACAGTAATTTATAGGACAATTATAACAACCGAATGCATGTTTAATATATGAAGGAATAAGTGTTAAATGTCTCTAAAATCCTGTTCTGAGTAGTCTATATTAAGTTTTCTGCGTGAAAACACGTGGTTTCTGCAGAGCATACAGCGACTTAAAACGTAATAAAATCTCTCGTATTATACAGCGCTCACTTAGCCTACCAGGCATATCATTCTGTACGAGCAGAATTTAGTCAAATCGGTATCAACAAACTTTTTACATTTACAGTAATAAAGTTTTCACCAGAAACCCAGTTTTGCCTGTTTTCTAAGATAGGACGCACATAAAACGCTATTTTAGACGTGAAATATAACTTTCATTTAAAGTCTAATCATTAGATAGTCATATTAATTAATATTCATTCATTTTAATCAGCCATGCGTCTGTGGTTTTGATCACATGTAAATATCACAATATACATCACTTGCCAAAGCTGATCCACCACAGGTGTAAAACACACTATTAGTACTTTGAGTTAAAGTACTTTAAAAAGTCCCCTAACGATTGAGCTGAAAAATGATTACTTACATGTAGGGCTGCAGATCGTTCCCAGTGTGAACGGATGAACGTATTCCATGTATTACCAAGATCAACACAGCAGCTAGTTCAATAACCATTTCCTGAACTGGTTGGGTTTAGAGATATTCAAGTCTTACTCGCCAACACCGGGATCTGTCATTTAAAGGTAAAATACCCCGAAACTATTTCGTTTTTATACCTAAAGTTTCATTCAACGCTTCAAGCTTTTTCCAATGAGATCTGAACACACTTTCATCTGCCGAAAAAAACTCATCTAGCACAGTAAATCTACAAGTCGTTTCCCTACTGGTGATTCCCCTTGATCGCCCAAACAAATGTAATTAACCTGCAAGGTCCAGGCGCAGAGGACCTACTTGCGCGAGCGCCACAGATCCAGCACCGATTCCATAACGGGACTCTGGATGGGACGGAGGAATGGATCAGGTTGGTCACTCCCATGTCAGGTCTAAAGTATAGTTTCACAAAGTGCCTTTCTACGTCTCCTCCCACCGGCTTGAGATCCCATAGCAGCGTGGTCTCATTGCCTCGAAGTGAAAAGGAATCAAGGCAAATAAAAAAAGTTTCGTGAAAATGAAACGTTAATGTTTAGTACCCAGGTAGAGATGCATTATCTGTCTCACGTGGAAGTCGCTTCCGACAAAAGCACCCACTAACGAAATATAGGCTATATTATGTAGGTTATTCATCTGTGGGACAGCGCGTTAATTAATAGCGCATGGTAACAGTGGAAGCGACAATGCTTTAAATCTGCATAAATTCTTACATCGTTTGACATTTTTCTCATACTGTTCATTAATTAGACCGAAAGTCTGCTGAATTAAAATACTCTCTCAAATCTACCGAACAGCAGACACACAGCCGTCCAGATACGAATCTCCGCCTAGTCAACGCGGCTGTCAGGCCGGGCGCGCCAGTCCAACGATAGGGATCCCAAACAGCATTACATTTTAAGGGCAATTTAATATTATCGGCTGACCCGAGCAGCAGGTCTTTAATCTGTAGGGCGAAACCGGATTCGCAAGAACATCGGGGAAACACGCAAACATCACACTTGCAGACTAGGGTCGGATTCAGGAACCCCGGGCGGAAAATGATTATTAGAAACCACCACCGAAACACTGTCATCTCCGTGTGGGCCTACTGAAACATTAAGGTCTAACCGGTCTAAAAGGTATCAACCATGTTAACCTGTAACACGTTTTCCCTAAAAAATAAAGAAATAGCTTTGCATTGTCAAGGTGTTCTTAGTGCAAACAAGACACTGGCCTAATAACAGTCCGAAAAAAGTACCAATTTGTACTTTTGAGGGTACAATTACTTGTCACTGGGGCTTTACCCCAAAGGCCTTCCAGTTGTACCATAACTTTAGGTAAATGTACCTTTTAAGGTATAAAAGTTTTTGTACCGGTGGGGGTATGTTAATGTTATTTGTACCCAGGGGAAGATATTTGTACCAAGGCTGTACCCATGTTTCTGACAGCGCAGGAAGATACAGAGTCTTTGCTGATATTAAGATGTTAAGTTTCCGGATAATCTGGCAGTGTGGTAGTGAAGACCTTTGTTTAAAGTCACTCAAGAAGGTATTCAGCTTGCAAAAAGCAAAATATGAATTACCGTGAAAAAAAAATGCTCACATTCTTTTAAAATTATACGCCACTTTGGATAATAAATAATGAAAGTAGGGAAGGATCAAAAGCAAGTGTCAGAATTCATCTTTTGAAATATTTCACAGTCAAACAACAATTAAAATCTGCTCCAGGTGAATCAACAACCAGCACCTTAAACTGAAAGCGTTGCAGACACACTTTGGTCCACTGAAGCCAACTAACTTAATGTCAAGCCATTTATTAGGGCATAATTCACTTTCGAACCGGATAGCCTAACAAGTGATTCTTAACACAGGTTTGAAATGCTTTAAAATCCTGACTTTGAACCATCAATCCCCAAAGCACTTTGTTTAGTTTAAAAAGGAGTGCAGACAATGATGGTGTATGTACATGTCTCTCTCAGTTCCTATGATGTGAATGCTGGTGCCACCCAGTTTCTCTTTACAGCCCAGGCTGACATTCATTGTTAACCCAGTGTTCTCCACTGGGCCTGTGGCGTCAATCGCTCCCGTCGACCCCCATAAAAGATTAAACGAGGCTCTGGAAGAAGAAGCCAGAGCAGTAAAAGGAGTTTTCTTAAGACAGGGGTTTGATTTAGGGGTTGCTGAAATCCTGCTGTGCAGCCTTCGGGTGACAACGTCCCCGGGTCCGGCCAGGCGTACCGGTGTCGATACCGGTCATCCCCTCATGTGCTTTGGGGGGAAATTAGAGCTTCCTGGCTTCAGTCGGTGGACGGAGACAGCTGGACTTGGTTAGCTCACGCTAACAGGGCGCTCATTCACACGCTATTCACTGCGGACGCCGTCTGAAATGCGGGCTTTCCTCCCTGAGAGATGACAGGGTGTAAAAATGAGTGACGTAATGGTGAGAGGAGAACTTCTGCAGTATTACATGCACCTCTGTGTGGAACGAGGTACTGCTATGAGATGATTAAAGTTGAATAGCTCTGTGACCACAATATGGCCAACCATAATCCCAGCAGAATCCCTATAAATACTTCACTTTACTGCTGTACTGAAAACATGCAGCTGTTTAAACAGATAAAATTCAATTATAGATGCTTTGGCTAAAAATACCAGCTAAAGATACACATCGTAATTACACCGAAAACTGGGAAACAAAAAATTTGGAATTGGGGGGACAGTTTACATTAAGTAGGAGACAGACTGATGGGCCTTGGGGCATCTTTGCTTTGCATGCAGTCTTGCTGATGTTGGGAGTCTGTGGCTATGGCTGGCTCCTGATGGTGTGCCCTGGTCTATTGCTCAGTGACCTCAGAACCAGATTGTCCTGGTTCAATAAGGGGTGCACATACAATGACATAAGGAGCACCTGGGTCAACATGCCACTAGCGTGGCCACCCATTGGCTGGTGCACCATCAGCATGGCTTCCTATTGGCTGGTGCACCATCAGCGTGGTTTCCTATTGGTTGGTGCATCACCAGCATGGCTACTTATTAGCTATGGACCAGATTTTGTGAGGTCTGGTACCAAAGGCCTCTTCGCAGAAGGAATGGGAACCAACAGCACTGTCACGAAACTGGCTTACAAAGACTATAAAATACAGTGTTTCATGCTCAAAATCTTATAACAGGTAGGAGATTCAGAGCTGACAGAATCTGTTTAGAAACAAGACAGAAATGGTCAAATGCAGCAAGAAATATGGCTGGGTGACATCTGTCATACTCGGAAACCAAAGCTGGGACAGATTATTGTCTCTAAAACAAGAGAGCCATTATTAAATGGGGGGGGGGGGGTATTTAAGTCTTTACTGGCAATCAGAATGACATACAATCCTAGGCATCGTACCGGACGACAGACCAGACATTATGTGGTCAATTGTGGTATCACTAAGGCTGCTTTAAACAAACTGTAATGTAATTAACATAGCACAGATGACCAACTCATGATATTAATGTTTCCAGTTTGTTGAGCACAGTACAGGTTTCCCTATATTTGAGATTTTTAATAAGGCCTATTTATTTTTGCAGACAAAAAAATACGATTTTCATTTTCATTCTACACTGATTTTCAAGTTGTCAGTGGAACCACGCAATAAATATATAGTCTGCTAAAGACATTTTGTATCATAAACGATACAGAACCATCGCTTTCCTGACAGAAAAACGCAGCTGGTCCATATATTGTGTTCCACTGCCATCGTGTGGATATTGTGCAAAGTGCGTATTATATAAAAGAGGGACATATTGCAAAGTTCTGTTGTAAAGTTTTAAATTTAAATTACTTGTTTGCGGGTTAAGGGGTCATTTTGTGTCGTTTACGGTAATCGTCATTCTTCCAGTGATGTGGAGCCTAACAGTTGAAGTGTGTACTGTGGGGCTTCGTAGATCTGTGAGAAGCACATAAGCAGGGCAATATCTCATAACCCTGGAGCAACAGGACGACTTTAATATAAGTAACTTGTGAAAAACACATTACACATCATAATACTCCTTGGGGACGTGCCTATCAGTAATTCCTTTCAAGTACAGGTTTGCAAATTGTACTGTGCCAATAGGCAGCCTTTGTAAAGTCAAAGCTACCAATGGATCACTGATAAAGTATTGCGCAAGTAGAAAGGGACTTTGCACTAACTAATAACGTCCTCAACAAAATTTTGGCCGATGCCGTATTGCTTTCACGTTAACTTTCAAACAAGCAATTTTGACCCAGTCCCTTAACGTGTAGCACGTGTCCTTTGCCCTGTTGTTTCGCGTTTTTATTACTATGTGGCTCACAGCCCGCAAAGGCTTCATTGAATTTAATTCTAGTCTTGTAAAGGTACTGCGACGCAACATGTCTTCCTCCCAGTCCACAGGGGTCGGGCGGCCGGTGACTTTACTGGGAACGATGGCGTTCGGCGTTCGGGCTGACGCGGGCACTAGCGCCAAGATGGTGCGAGCCTACCTGGAGCGCGGTCACGCCGATTTGGACACGGCTTTAATGTATGCAGGGGGCAAGTCAGAGGCTATTATCGGTGAAATGGAACTCCCCAAAACAGGTAAACAACGTCGGCAGAGCGCATACTGTACATCTGTATTGAAAGCGCGCATGCTTCGTTGCATGCAGTTCTGAAGCTTCTGTAGTATATAATCTGCAAGTGCCGACTAGCGTTGGTGGATTGTCAGGTGACTTAACTGCTCTACACCATGCGGTGCTGTTGCAGTGAGAATCGCCACCAAAGCCAATCCCTGGGAGGGGAAAACCCTGAAACCGGAGAGCGTGCGCTCCCAGCTGGACACCTCCCTGCAGAGGCTGCGCACGCAGAGCGTGGACATCTTCTACCTGCACGCGCCCGATCACGAGAACCCAGTGGAGGACACGCTGCGCGCTTGCAACCTGCTGCACCAGGAGGTCCCGCCCCGCCTCCCGCCTCTGCCCTGCATCTGATAACTCAGTGACCTTTGTGACGGACGTGATGTTAATGACAGTTGTAGGACAAAAAAAAATAACAAAACGTGTTTATCGAGTCTTTTTTAATACTACTGTTTTGTCAAGAGATGTAGCCACAGACAGACAAGCACATCAACTGAGTGTGTTCTCTACCATCATTAAAATTATCTGTACTTTATGCAGTGTTATTAGAATGTACTGCTCTGTGTATGTAGTATGTATTGAGCAGTACATCATATGGCAGTGGTAGCTGCTGTGGTTCAAGGGGAATGTAAGAGATTCAAGGTTTGGGACCAGGAAGGTTCTGCCAGTGAACTTCATCTACTTTGATTTTGTATAACTGAAATCCAGCTGTGAAATGGTTTGGGTTTATGAACCCTGTGATTTATATTCAGCCATTTTGCAGTCGTTTTCAGCAGATCTCACCCACAATGTAAAATGTAGTAACAGCTGCTATAAAACGGTAATTTAAATTACAGGCTTGCACATCCATGTTCACGTTCTTTCCTGAGTTTTCAAATGTCAGCTGTCAAAGGTTGCTAGGATACCATCATAAAGCATCTTGGAATGTGGTGTCCGAAACCATTGTCTTGTTCCACTAATTGATTCCTGATATTGTGAACTATACAGGGTTCCCTATATAGGAAACAATGAAAGAGGGAAATATTTTGAATACAGCCTATGGGTTGCTTTGCGTAAGTCTTGCAGTTTGTAGTCCAGGTCTCTGAATCACGCTCTCCATGTTTCAGGGCAAGTACAAGGAGCTTGGCCTTTCTAACTATGCATCGTGGGAAGTGGCCGAAATCTATAGCATCTGCAAAAATAACAACTGGGTGCTTCCCACCGTATATCAGGTGAGGCATTGTACTGAATTCCCTTTGTAATCTGCACAAGTGCAGGGGTTACAGGTTTGCAATTAGGCCTGAGATCCTCTTGCATCTGATTGGATGCTGTCATAAAGTTTTTGTGGGTTTTCTGGTGGCAGCCCAGCCTGAACTCCTTCCCACAGCCACAAGAATGATTGACTCTAAATCATCATTAATATCTTATTGTGGCTTTGTGTGCATGCTCTACGTCAGCCTGGAGTCTTATCTAAAGAATACCACACTAATTAATGGAGAAACATATCCGAGACATGTTTGTGCATCACACGCTCTCGTTTCTCCAAACCTGCCAGGGTATGTACAACGCCACCACTCGTCAGGTAGAGACCGAGCTCTTTCCCTGCCTGAGACACTACAGAATTCGCTTCTATGCCTACAACCCCCTTGCAGGTACCCATTGCTTCCCTGCCCTGACTCACCCTCTCCACTGAAGTCAGATATTAGTCCACAGGGATGATGTACAGCAAAAAGAGGGAGATCTCTAGTTAGAACTTCATATTAGTTCACCTCATCTGCCTTCAGATAACCTTGGCTCTCCTCTGCTATAGGGGGACTCCTTACTGGGAAGTACAAGTACAAGGATAAGGACGAGGCCCAGCCAGAAGGCCGCTTCTTTGGGAACAGCTGGGCGAACACTTACAGGGACAGGTGAGCAAACTGAGGTGGGACCAGCAGCTGGCTGCAGGGAGGATATACTGTACCTACAAAAAAAACCAGGTGGACTAGTTTTCTGATCACCAGGCATAGTCAGCTAATTACTCTTGTCAGGAAGATAGACATGCAAGGAATGTGACTATTGGGTAGTTGTACTGCCTTCACCTGCCCCATGTCTCCAGATATTGGAAGGAGAGTCACTTTCGAGCCATAGGAATTATTCAGAAGGCCCTGCAGGATGAGTATGGTTCTGAGAAGCCCACCATGACATCAGCTGCCATGAGGTGGATGTATCATCATTCCAAACTCCAGGTATCACCACAATTTGCAGAAAATCATGCATCATCTCAGTAATATCTGTTGTTCTGGCTGGGTGGTTGCATTAACCCATTCCATATCTTTAAACCTGTGACACTCTTTCAGGGGGAGGTTGGTGATGGCGTCATCATTGGCATGTCCAGCATGGAGCAGTTGCAGGAGAACCTGTCTGCTGCAGAAGGAGGTCCCCTGAAACCAGGGGTGGTGGAGGCCTTCCAGCAGGCATGGCACCTGGTTGCTCATGACTGTCCCAACTACTTCCGCTAAAGCCCCACTGACCCCACTCTGTGGCCTTAACGAGACCAAACAAAGTTTCTGAGAAAGTAAATTTTCAGATAAACTATTCTGTCCATTTTAGTCTTCTTACCGATGACCAACCGCTTTCTCATAACATGAATCATAATATCAAAGTTAGTCGGCATCTAACAATTTTAAGTATTAGGACTGGACAAAGAGAAAAGTTATGACTGTAGCTGACGAACGTTTAACACAATTGACAATCAGAGACTTAATTTAAAATTATCGGTTCAGGCCCTGCTTTATCTACCGTTTACCCACAACACAGTTTCTGATAATCTTTAATATTCAACTTTATTATTAAAGACTAATGACTGACAGCTGCATCACTGATGCTGCCCTCTATTGGAAAAGCCCCAGGACAGCGGCCCTCGAGAAATCCTCTTTTCGGCTGATCTGCATCACCGGACGGCATGACGCCGCTCACAGTATTCACTAAGAGTTAACTAGCTGTACTTATGGGAGAGGTTGCGGGAAGTACTGCGGTGATTTGATGTACCTAGATAAGACCTAGTTTTAGCTTTGAGTGACATTACCAACAGAACATGCAGCAAACTTAACAGAAAGTCAAAGTTGTGAGTGGAAAAGATATATTTGGGCTGGGGGGGTCATTCTGCAGGTAATAAAAATGGCTCTTAAGAGTCCTCCATTTATTCATCTTTTTCTCTTTCGTCTTCTTCCTCTGAAGTCTGCATTGTCACCTCCTCCTCTTCGCCCTCCTCTATCTGCTCCAGTTCTCCCATTTCCGAGTTCCACATGCACTTTATCGATACCCTGAATTCAGCCATCTCGATGCCAAAAAGTTTCTGTGTGTGGGATAGAGGACGAGAGTTTTAGTGTCAGACCTGGAGGAGAAAAAAAAACAAACCAGCACATCTGTACCCCAAGTATTGGATTCTTTATCAGAGTTACATTCAATGTCCCTTTCAAACAGTACAAGACATCCCACCTAGGATTTGAAACCGCAACCTTAAGGTTGAGCCCCTGCCAAATCTATGCTGTCTCTGGTATTAACAGACAACTCCAATACATATAACTAAACCCTGCTTTCATACTGTTAACTAAGTATGCACTGATCGATCGTTTAGTGACCAAAAATGCCCGACTGTTGCCCTGACTGACTGCAGTTCAGCGCCGATCAGTCTAAAGAAAGGCTCATAAAGGAGGCCATAATTTCCCCAACGTGACATACAATTAAGGCAAATAGTACATTACAAACATACATGTCTAGGCATAACTGCGGCTAAGCTGAGCTTCCAGTGAATGCCCAGTTACAAATGCATTACTTAACACTATTATTATAACAACAGAACAAACCAACAAGGATCTATCACGCAATGACAGCCTGTTCAGTGGCTGCAGCAGTAAAACAAACACAGACTGATATGAAACAAAGCAATTTCAGCTTGCGTAACATCTCACTTCTCTGTGAATTGTCCAAGTCGATCTGAATTTAGTGGCTAGATCTTCAACCAAGAACTTAACTGATCATTTTTAAGTAGTCAGCTAACTTGAAATACAAAATCGGACTGCTAAAGAATATTGTACTTGTGACACACAGTAAACAAAATACGGTCCACAGGCGGGTCGGCTACTCTGTCGAGTAAACGGCTGATGGGGAAGAACTGGTTCCAAAGAAGGTTCTACTTTGCGTGGAAATAGTTTGCATTTGCAAATTCCGACGTGGACCACTGTACTGTAATTTGCAAACTTTGCAAAGATACTGTTAGTACAACAGGTGGCAACACACCCAATCTTTTTAACCTCCTGAAATGTTAGCACCCATGAGCAAACACACAGAATGTGTGTCTGCATGCCGCCTCCTCCACACCTTCTGAAGTAACCAAACAGAAGCACTTCTTACTGATGCAAAAATAAAGTCTTTTATTTATCCATTATTTGTTTGTGTTTGTTATAAACCGAGTTCTGAAATGCAGAGTTATTGACCAAAGTGATAAATGTTCATTTGTATACAAAACTTCTGAAATGTCAATAATTAGAAAAAAGTAAAACACTTTGCTATAATGAGTCAGTTTCTTTTATGTCAACAGTAATAATGAAGCTTATCATCACAATGCTACAAGCAGTGTCTCTTGTAAGGATAGACTTAGATAGTACTACCAAATTCTCATGCACTGCCAGCAAAGTCATCCCTCACACATGCCTGTGTGTGTATAAAATAAAGACATTTACTTACAAGAATGCGGGCCTGCTCCGGAGTTAAGATGTCCCCATCTTTACAAACATCGTAGTCCTTCAACAGTGTGACCACTCCTATCAGCAGAGGAGAGAGGCAGGTGAATAAAAGTGTTCAGTCCACTCACAACAGGATGCTCAGTCAGATTATTCACTCACCTTTTTTCAGTGCAGTGGGCAAACCCAGCTGCCTCAGCTGGGGTTCCATGGAGTGAGGAAACTGCTCTAAGGGTCCTTCATCCAGAGTCACTGACATGTTCGCCTTGTTCCCTGCCCGCGCAAAATCCAATTCCTTGAATTGAGCGAAATACCTAAGAAATTAAGGCAGGAGGGAAAGTCAGTCTTCTGAGAATATGTAATATGGTTCACTGAAAAAAAAACAAAAACAGAAGGTTAAAAGTAAAATCTGCTCCCTTGTCATGGGGGAAAAAAAATTGTAACATACGGCAAAAATTTGACTTTAAATCTATAGTAAGACCTAGGACTCACTCCTGAACCTCTTCCTTGGTCTTATTTGTGAACAACACCCCAACTTCTCCCTTCAAGAACTTGTTGACCTGTAAAACAAATATAGGTCAGACAGTCCTACCCATGTAAAAAGAGAAACCCAGCACCATACACATCTGTATTTAAAACTGAAGCAAAAAAGAGGATAAATTAGGCCTGAAAGCACAGTGATGAGACATCAGAGTAGCTAAGCTGAACAGATCATTATACATTACATTACCATACAACCACCATGGGGGTTCTGTTATCCAAACTACAGCAAAACTGGAAGAATGCAATTAAATATTTTCAGATCAAATTAAAAAGCACTTAATGAAAGAACACACTCAAGACCTTAGTCTTTAAGACTGCCCAAAATAGAGTAGATAATGACTCAAAGCAAACATACACCAGTAACACATACCTTGTGTAAATTATCCTTGTACTCATCTACTGGTCCTTTCCCCAGCGCAACCATCATGACTTTATTTTTTCCAAAGAAAAATCTGGGAGGGAGAGACGGGGGGGGTTACACACATACACACCAAATGTAAAAACATCCGAGAGCGTTAAACGTAGATGAATCGTTCCAGGTGGCGACAGGCGGTCTGTACCTGCTGTGTTTCCATGCTGTTCGGATGTCTTTTAATTTGTTGTTCCTCATATTGGCAACAGAGAAAACGAACAAATTTCTGTACGTGTCCACACATTTTCGCAACTGGTAAAGCAGGACAGGGGAAATTTTTATCATTAATAAAATTCTTCACACATTAAAGGTAGCGGTAATACCACAAAGAAAGGACACCTACCTCCTCTATTAAGTTCTGTTTGGTTTCCAATCCCTTCTTGGTTGTTTTCGTTAAAGAGACTGCAGGTAGAAAGGCATGCGTTAGGAAACACTAACTGGATTGCATCAAGTAATAGTTTGTCTAACAATAACACGACGATTGTTAGTTTAATAGTTTTAATGCTTATGAATCTACATATAACGCTGGATTTATTCTGTTAGGTTCACTTGCAAAAACAGCAAGACGTAGCCGGTCGATCACACGTGAGCTGCTTATGTACAATCAAATTCTTTGAAATGGAGAAAGCGATCAATTGCAATCCACAGTGGGACTGAACTCGTGTATTTGCCGAACACATGCAGCGATATATGACATTAACCAACTACAAATATCAAGCAAAAACCTACTTTTCTTGTCCCTCTTTGACTTCGGCATGGCTATCACGTTGAAATTGCCCTACACAGAGGCCCCAACAATTTCAGTCGACCAAAAAACGCCGCCCAGAAACAGCTCGAAAAAACATGACAGAAGTAAATTAACCTAAGAAAATATTTCACTTCTACAATTAATATATAATTTTTATTACTAAATATTATATTACTTTCGTCATAAAAACGCGCATTGGCATAATTTGAATCAGGCATTTATTCTAAATGACAAATTTCCACGGCTGGGTTACTCTCCCGGTGCGTTGTGGGAAATTGAGTACGCTTTTAGGAGGTTTACTTAGTTTCATATCATTCTTTTAATTTTATTTTATTGCTGCTAGATATTTTTTAAATTATCTTGTGCATTTTCACATCTTATATCTATAAATTCCAGTAGAACTTTTTCAGATCGTTTTTGGTCCACTAACCTGGTTTGTTTTGTTTTCTAAATATTAATTGTTGTATTAAAAATACAGAAAACTTTGTATCAGTTAAAATTAACGACGACTCACGACCATCGTGATCGGTCTAGTGGATATTTAATAGTGTATTCTCTTGAGGTTAGCTTGAGGTCTGTGTATTTGTGGAGGATATGACCATCTCGCTCAAGGGTGCAACATAAGATATCCATCTTGGATATGATTTAGTAATCGTAAGTGTTTATATTCGTAAGTGTTAAGTTAATTCCCTTAGATGCCTTCTACATGTTCTGGGAAGTATTCACTTATAAGGGCTGCAAGTGTCTGTTTAGGTTCCCAAAAGCTCAGGATGTTTTCAGGGGTTGTTACAAATGACAGTATTGCTTGGAGAGGGCGAAAAGTTGTGTGCCTGTCTGGTTATTGTAGTGTGTCTGGTAGTGGGTGGGGGTTTTAACCAATGGCATGCTATTGTCAGGAAATGTTTGGGTTAAGATGTTTCACACCAAAATAGTTACCATGGAGACAGTGTATCTTGTTGCCAGGAAATGTGTGGGTTGTAAAAAGTTTCTTACCAAAACAGTTGCCATGGGGGCAGGGTATTAGCCACATTGCGGAAGTGTATCTGGGGAGAGAGTTTGGCAGCAAAGCAAAGTTCCCATAACTGGGCCACCCCTTGCTGATCTTCCAGCAGGGACATGTTCTCATCTTGTCAATCAGCCCTATGGGGGCCACACTCATACAGAAAGGTATAATTGTGTCTGCCTAATTTGGTCATAGTGCGCACAGCAAGTGAATATTCATTGGGTGATGTAACCAGCTAAATAGCCAATTTACAATGTTTTAAAAAACGTATAATACACTAAATAAGTACCATTAACTGCTTGGTCACTTTCCTTACTCAGTTTACTAGCCTATATGGTTACCATCATATACTTTCGAAAATTTATGAAAACTCTCTAGTTGAGTGGCTGGGCACCCTCCTATCATTGACACACAGCAAACAAGTGTGGTATGTGTGCTGCAATTTCTTCTCATAATCCAGAGACCTGCAGCTAGGCTAACTGACATTTCTGTATTGCCCATGGTGTGTGTGTGTGTGTGTGCGTGTGTGTGTGTACTGTATGATGGACTAGTATCCAATTTAAAGCATTACTGTCTCTTTTGCTCCCTGCTCTCATAGGATAATAAGAGGTTGAAAGATAGAGAGATAACACTGTTCATAGAAAACAAATGTCTTCTGTTTTGTATGCCCTGTTGCTTATCTGTTTGTTATACACTACCAGTCAAAAGTTTGGACACACCAGGCCACCTACGAAGGTTAGTGATAGTGTTGCATCGCGCGCCCTGGCCACCTGACCTAAAGACAACAGAAATAGTTTTGGAAGAGTTTG
>JAAGVU020000123.1:22530252-22549189 GCA_011763525.2 Mormyrus iriodes | reverse complement strand
TATTCTAAAATGTTGAAAATAATACAAATAAACCTTTCTATGGGTAGGTGTGTCCAAACTTTTGACTGGTAGTGTATTTAAGTCATAAAGTAACGGAAGTGAATCATGTGCAATGGATGTTATGAAGTCAATGTGCAGCATTAAAAGCTAAATGTTTCCCTTCAAACAGATTGTGACGACGGTATTTTTTAGCATACTCAATACAATTCAAGACTCAAGAGCTCTTTACTGTCAACACATCTATGGACAACTACACAGTGCATTGAAATAGCATTTTCCTTAGGCCCCCTATGGTGCTACATTAAAAAAAAATACAATGTATAACATCCACAACATAATACAATATAATAAATATTATATAAATATACATATAATTAGTGTACGAAACTATTTTTTTACATAGTTTTAAAAATATTTTTAACAAATATGAATATGCTTAAATAAATGTACTATCCCAATTATATTACATCAACAGGACAAATTCTAAATTGCTCATATTTATGGTGCATCAAAGTTCTCATCTCATGTCTACGACACTCTGTTTAAAGATAATTTTTCACAGACTCTACTCATAGACCGGAGGTGGTATTCAGCCCTGGAGGTGTGGGGCATGAGAACTGTCCACTGTGGTTCAGGATAATCATGTAGAGAAATGTAATAAATCTACAGAAAGTTGAAAAGTGGTCAATGCTGTCATCAATAGCAAATAAATGCAAACCGTACTCACTCTCTACTGCCATATAATGAACATTGAACCCCCAGGACATTGTGATTCTGGGATACCTGGCCGACCTAGGTTATAATTTGTATTTTACGAAACTTTTTACATAAAGATAATTGTCAAGCCGGATTTGTCATCGTTTCATATAGGCTGTTGTTGACATTGTTGCATTGCCATTGACATTCTATTTCATCAGCACTCGCTGTTAACTATCAGTTGTTGCTGTATTAGGCTAACACACCCCACAGCTTCACACTGCCCAAGAGCATTTAGCACGTTAATTGTTTTTGAAATGCTTCTCAGCATATTCTTGTGCTGCCAAATCGTCACACCCTGCCTTGTTTGCCTTTTAATTTTCTAAGGCGGCATGAATTTCATGCATTACGTGTAATTAACTTTAGTGTTTATATCTAGGATGGCACAAAAGCCCCAAAACATATTTGAAAAGAAAAAAAAAACACCAATTGAAACATAATAATTGCCCTAAATGACCTTGCTTTAAAAGACAGAAGTACAGCTTGTTTTGGTGGTGTGCAGGCTATGACCTTTGCAAAAGGATGGGCTGCTTCTGACGTCCCTGCAGCAAAGGACATGGAGCCAGTGTCCTGACCTGTCCAGTTGTTTGTGACAGATATTAAGTGACATGACACACGTTCTGGCTTAAGCAGAAAGAAAGAAGACATTCCAAAGCTGGGTTGCCAGCTCTCATGCATCTGGCATGACACTCACGCTTTCTGACGCTCACGCTCACGCAAGAAATCTTACAGCAAATCTATATTATTCCATTCTACACCTAAAATTAGCTACATCAAAAGCATTGGGGTAGTTTGCAAACCCTACAGACTATTTACAAGGTAATGAAACTGTTAAATATATCTAAATGTGTGTGCAGACTTGTCTTAAATTGATAATCTCACATCAGCCAGCTGACCAAAGTTAGTGATAATTCCAGCCAGAGTCATGGCAACCAAATGACAGTTGGATGTGAAAAGTTGTTTTTTTTATGCAATGCTAAGTGCTTTTTACTATTTTTGTCTGTATCTACTTCACGAAATGCATTTCGAAATGCACGAAATGCATTGGGGTTTTGGAACATGAATGGGAATAAATAAAATCACAATGTTTATATTACGTCGCATTTTTTAATCCTGTTAATTGGCAGATTTCACCAACAGCACCAGAAATGTTTAAAATATGACCTGGATCAGTTCAGGGGGGAAATTTACAAAATTGGTGGTTATTCCCCAGTTCTTCAACGGATACAGGACGATGCCAGCCTTTTCCAGAATGCGGCATGAGTACGGCTTGCTGTGATCTGCTCTCCCTGAATGTCAGACTACCAGCACATGTCTGTGCCCGCAAAGGTGCCCATGCTGCTATACCAGCGACCAAACCTGTCAATGGTCATTGATCTCTTCTGTAACGCTAGCTAATTGTTCCCTACTTTAATTAGTAAAATTGTAACAGCTTTTCTGACCACATCAAAATAGCTGAGTGCTGGATGTAAGGCATTGTTTAAGTGAATGAGCATCTTTTTATTGCCCATAGTCCATGACCGTGTTTATGAGTGTGTGTCCCGTCATGTGCCCTGTGCTTTCCTCTGTGACCCTGTACTGGATAAGTGATTGGAAGATAGATGGAAGGGTGACTAAATGTAACTATAGCAGTCATATAGCTGTATCTTCTGCCCAAAACAATGGTCACAGCCTTCCGTGGAGAAAAATTGTACCGTGGGTGGGGAATTGCCAGTCATAGAATTGTTCTAGTACAGATGAAACCTGAGGGATAGGATTGGTTTCTTTACAATTGATCACTAAGCATGTTATTTTTGTTCCCTTTTGAAGTTTTAAGCAGTTTGCACAATGCCCGCGTGTGAATCACCAATTAGACGTTGTTTAATTGCCAGCTAATTCAGGCAAGCAAATATAAAAGTGAAAGCACCCTGCTCAGACCTGTATGCCCGGACTCCCTCCCAAAGGCACGCAAAGTAAATACAAATTATGGCCATTTTAATGTCATCACAGGTTTTGCAAGGTGTGGAAACGGCTTTGAGCGAGATATTCCAGGGCACTGCCCGGTACAAACAAGAGACGATGTGGGTGGAGAATGTTCGCGAACGACCTGGACAGTGTCTCAAACTTTTCTATCATGTAATGTGTTCCCCCATTGTGAATATGAGCACTAATGGCTTAAGATACACCCCAGGGAATCCCCAGGGAAATTAGGATTGACGTGGCGCTATTACAATTTGCTTCAACTTTCAGAATGATGCTGGCTGAGGACATGAACTTGTAAACCTTTATGTTTCTAAAGTAAAGCAGCAGTTTATGCCGTAATACCCCAAAGCTAAAATACTGAGCTGTATATGTAAAAATCAAAAATCACTTTAGACATAGGTGTCAGCCAACTAAATTATAGCCATATAGACCCAACACCCAGTGTCCTTTTTATAGATGCTCAGACCCAAGACTGTAAACGTAATCTCTGTACCCATACGTATATATAACACCAACTTTGCTTTCTACTAGACCCAAATGTGTAACTGTGTGGAGTAAACAAGACAGATACATGACAGTTCATGTGTTGAATCATTTTAATAAAGCAGGTGCTACAGATTTTCCAAGTATGTTTATTATACCCTGTCCAACAATACCCCTGGGTAAAACCGAACTTTATGTAAGAGTTTGCACTTGTCTCACCGGGGTTGCTGGTTATTAAAGGTTGTTTTTGGCTTCTGATGAAGGCAATGCAAACCCTCAAGGGACATCACTCAAACGCAATTTTCTTTTCCTCTTCTTCCAGGCTGAGATAGGGAAAGAATTGTTCAAAAAATAAAATGGCTTCAGAGGCCTTTGCTCAGTCTATCGACATCACTGTGTTATCCCTTAGCAACTGTTGTTGAGGTGATGTGTGAAGCACCACTGGTTTGTCAGCTGAAATGGCCTTGAAGGGAATGGCTGAAGGGCCTGTGGTGGAACTTGATGCCACTGGTCTCTAGGGGAGTTAACTTTTTCATAGAATTAGTCATTCAGACTTTTCACCAGTAGTTTAAATCATTGGGTGGCTCAGTCAGTAGCATGTTCCACCTTCCGAATGAGAGCAAGGTACACAGTCTATGGTTTGGGTGGGAGGAGTCTCCAATTATGTTACGATGAGGCGCCAATGATGTTACCCTGGAAACCTCGATGGAAGGGAGCTGGACACCGATGATTTCACCACATGTTGTGGGTCCTTCCTATTAAACACTCCTTGTAATGCTACAGAATCACAACTCCCAGTATCACTGGGTAGATAGATGTGCAAACAAAAGAGCAGGCTTTGAGTCATTAGGAGAAGCGTTTCCATCTGTCAAGCAGAGTTATATACTTGAACACTGCCGGCTTCTGTGGGTATCATTCTTCGGGGGGGGGGGGTGAGGGGGATGCAGACTCGAAGTATAGTTGTGTTATATGTACCTGTGGTATGTGTGACTCCTCTCCCCATTAACAGGTCCCCAGAGCTCACTGGTGGTCGGGTAGTCACTGAATTTTACACAGGGGGTGTTACTGGGCAGAGCTGGGGCAGTCGGTCATCATATGAGCTCTAAGAAGCAGCACTCATTAATCACCAAAGAACTAAGCTATATCCATCCATCCATCCATCCATCCAAGCATGTTTTTAGACCAAAGGGGTTGGGGGGGACTCCACAATGACATGTAGAGAGCATGCAAACTCCACACACATCGATCCATAGCAACTGGAACCCTGGTCACAGAGATGTGAGGCAGCAGTGCCAAGCATTGCACTGCCCCGCTAAGCTTTATTTTCACCACCCTCTATATAAGACAGAGGAACTGACTCCACTCAATGACAGAGCCTTCTCATTTCAAAACTCAAGGACTGGACCCTTAAAATATTATTGCTGAGAACTTTAAGGTGAGATAAAATGAAAATGCTGGTTGCTGTATCATTCCCATGAGTCTCATATTACTTAAACACCCACTTAGGTCTGGGATTTGAACAGCGTGCACACTGAAAATACAGATACTGTTTTAAGTATACTTAGGGAGCTGCAGGCTTTCAGGGTGAATAATATATTTTAATATCACAACACCAATAAAAATCAATAAAAACTGGTGCAGGGGGGGAAAGCAAGATTAATTCAGGCATTTGTATATACTCCTGTAAGAACGAACGGTCACATTTCGCATCCTCAGAAGAGGAGACATTATTTGATTTTGCAAACTATAAAGGCTTGGTTGTGTCAGTTGTTCTCATTTGTTTTCTATGTTTAGGCTGCTTTCACAGCCTGTTCTTTCTCGAACAATCAAAACAGCACCTATTAATAACTATATTGTCAGTTCAGAGAGGTTGACTAATGTTTTGGGGTGAAATAGGGCCGCCCATAAGAGGGGGAGAATGGGGATGACTTTCTGGAGCCCAGACACTAGGGGGGGACTCATTAATGTATGATCATGAATAATGGGAGATTTGGCTTAGTGAAGGAGAGTGAGGGGCCCGTTTGCCAGAATTTCACAGGGGTAAGTGCTTGTCCTGCTTTCACAAACATTACAGAGTACAAGGTTGGGACATGATGAAACAACTATGGGCTGCTATGGTTGGATTTCCCGCTTTGCACGCACAGAAGGGCAGACCTCGTTGAGACAAGCTGAATGTAATTAGAGTCCTCTGAAAGAGTTATTATCTTCTCAACACCGCAACTTACAATTGTGCATGTTTTACGCGGCTTTGTGTTTCACTGTAGCGGGTCGGGATAGGTGCATCGCTTTGGGGGCATAGTAACAATAAACGGGCGTGAATCAGTAACCTTCATGTTTTTGTCCTTAATGATGGCACTAACTTCTGGTCCACATGACTGACAATCATTCAGCATGTCAGGGATCTAATTTACTTCTGTGGAATACAATAAAAAAATTTAAGTAAATAAAATAAAACCATAAAAGCTCCTTGCTAAAATTACAGACAGGATTCACTTAGTTCTTCAGGTCCTTTCTCTAGTCAGGATACCTGAGCATCCACATCACATTGTTGTTACATTTTTTTCTGGAGGAAGTGAAATGGACAACTAAAATCTACCTTACCCCTGAGCCATATATAACTGCTCCTTGTGAGTAGAATTCTCTGGAACAATGAAACCTCTTTCTGTGGAGTCAGACACTTGTAACTATTTCCTGTGACCTATGGTAAGAAAATAAAAACAGACTAATTACCTGACATTTATGGAACTGAAACTTTTTTTGAACATCACATACAATTAGTTCTTTTCTACATATATAGCTGGACATCCTGGCCCCGCCTAGTATTTCAGCCATGAACCTTCAGGGTCCCTGCAAGGCCATCTCCTTAACTGCTACATCAGGGGCACCGTAAGGGGGAGGGGGGCTTAGGGTGATTCCAAGGGCCCCTGAGTGACTGAGGCCCTAAAAAACTTGGAACATAATTGTATTGGTCTGGGTTGGGGGTTCCTTTCGTGATGTCAAAAATCTCTAGTGGCACCCCTGAACTACAGTTTCAGCTGCTGTGGTTTCTGAGATTTAATTCTAGACTACAGATATGCAACTTTATGCATTTGTCAGGCAGACGTTATTTGAAATGGACACATAATGCAGATATAATTACTGAATCTCAGAGAATTAGGACCGGCAGAGACGTAGTCTGGACCTCTAAAGCATGATTGGTAGGGTGAATACTTCACTGGCAGTGTCCTCTGTCCATTGCACTGCCTTAGTCACCTGACATCTGCTTTGCGTCATCTGAAGGCTTCCGCCAATGTCACATTCAAGGTCACAAACTTCTGATTTAGTGCCCCTTTACACTCTTAACTTATACCTCCTTCTAACTTGAGCTGTAACTTAACTGCATGCATAAAATTTCCCATCAAATTTAACGGAGGATAAAGTGTTGGTCCTAATGCCCTAGAAATGTTTCCAGCTGGAAGTCTTGCTTGGTATCATAAATTGCAATGTGAAGATATTTTTCTATAGACTAATCTTCGTAATATGAATGGCCCCTTGTTAGAGCCTGAAAAACAAAGTTACTCTGATTGGTTTATAATCAATAGCAAAAATCAACTTTATCTCCTAGTAGACCTTTCCTTAAAAATGTCTGCAAATGGTTTGACAGCGAGTCGTTGTGCACATCTGGGGATAAATCGGACAGTTTTATCCACATGCCTTCTCATGGGAAATCCAGCTGTGTGTGCCGCGCCTTTCCAGAACCGCTGAGCATAGTTTATATTTTAGTTCTGTAGGAACAGCCGTTGGATAACCCTCTGGGACATGCGACCTGTAAATCGTTACACATTAAAAGCTGGTGTGTCTCCGACCCTGGTCCCGTCTCCCACAGATACCGATTTATAATCTCACTTCATAATGAAACTCACCTGTTAATAGTATTATGGTATGCAATTCAAACAAGGCTAAACTGATTGTGTAAATTTTTTCAAAACATAATTTTTTTAAAGAAAGTTTTTCTTACGATGCAATAGCCTTACTGTGATGGTAAGTACTGTAATAGTCGAAGTATTTGTTTTTTTCTTATAAAATTCTATATATAGTGGACATGATTTTATTCAAATATTAAGCTATAATGGTTGTATAATTATTAATTACCATGAATGCTGATTTATTTAACTAATTTTTTCTTATTTTTTTACTACTGCTATCACTGCTATGATTATGATTTTACTGTCACAAATGCAGAACTTGCAGGCGGAGCGAATGGGTGCAAGTTTGTAAAAGTTTCCAGGATATTTTGTGGAAAACCAATGCAAAAATACAAACAAACCAGGGAATCCACACTGACTGCTTAAAATCACACAAAGCATATGAGAATTCATAAAGAAACTCTGGGAAAAGCAACCATATAGAATCTAAGTTGATTACATGAAATGAGACTTAGGTGAGTGCAGCACTCTGTGGTAGCAGTGGAAAAGCTGCACTCTCAGAAAAAAGGGTAAAAATCAGTATCTTTGCTTGTCACTGGGGCTGTACCCTTGTAATTGTACTTTTTGAGGTACAGAAATGGACTCTGAGGACCATCCCAGAGGTACTAACAGCATTAATGTACCATAAATGACACAAAAATGTTCCTCATAGTCCATTTCTGTACCTACAGCTAGGGTACATTTGGCAGACCCTTGTACAGCCCCACTGACAAGCAAAGGTATAAATTTTTACCTTTTTTTCTGAGAGTGTGATGACAAGTGGATGTGGGTGTCACAGTTCCAGCAACCAGAGGGATGGAGACCATGGGGGGCAGCCCCAGCCCTGGGTGATATGGACAACACCAACAGAGCTACACCAGCATCATGGGGTTCAACATATCCTCAGCCACTATCCAGGACCTCTCCTCTGGACTATAACACTCCCAGTCCACAAGGCACTGCAAATGACTCCTCCTTTTGAAAGAATCCAGCAGGGCTGAATGCTGAATTCCAAGCCAGTTAGGCCATTCCTCCAAGGCCAGTTTTATATCTAACAGCTCCCTGTCCCCTGCATTATGCATTATAGTTCCTCTCAGCAAGTGATAGTTTCTTCAAGAAAATTGCACAGGGATGTAGTTTAACTTGGTATCTTTGATGTTGGGGCAAAATTGTCCCCGCCCTTAACTCTGAGCAGTCCAACTCAACCACAAAAGGAAGTGAAGGATCAGGATGTTTCAGTAGAGTATGACAGAAGTGAAGGTCTTTGAACATCCGCTCAGCAGTGGGAGACCAAGAAAGACTGTAAAAACAACCTTCAAGAAGCATTGTCAGGAGGGCTACCTCTTTCTGTGGAGTCAGACACGTGTAACTATTTCCTGTGACCTATGGTGAGAAAGTAAAAACAGACTAATTACCTGACATTTATGTAACTGACACTTTTTCTTAATGTCACATACAAATAGTTCTTACCTACATATATTGCTGGATATCCTGGCTCCACTTCGTCTACAATCGTGCTGAGGTTCCTGATGAACTATCCCTAGATCTGCTAATCCCAGGAAATGCTGCAGGTTATTTTTAAAACCAGTCTGTGCTTGAATAACTGTGTCAGTGTTGCCCTTATGTGACTGATGGGTTCCTCCAAGCACAATGAGTGAAGAATATAATATCTAAGTACCACTACCGCAAACCTGTGAATCAGGTCATGAAAGATCTCATTAATGAAGGTCTGGAATATAGACGAGGCACTGGTTAATCTTTAATGCATCACCACACACTCAAAGTGGTGATGGAAGTGGCTGACTTCCTCTCATCTCCCTCCCGAATCTGAATAAAGCTGTAGGTGCAATTTCAGTGCTTCCTTGATATACATCCTCCATTGCAACTGACTCCTTAGTACAAATTGGGTACAACAAAGAGGTGTCGCTCCTACCAGAAGGATTATTGTTCCTTTCCAGGGATGATATGGTGGTAATTCAGTGGCTCTGACCTTACAGGTCTTGATATTAAGCTGGGACGGGGTTTCTATGGATGTAGAACGAGACTGGAGTGAGCTGAAGCCCTGAATGAATCTGAACAATCCTTGAATGATTTGTTTAGCTCAGATGTTTTAACAACCATCACCTTAGTTGGAGAACTAGGGCTAAGCCCTAGATTTCTTAAGATCCTAGCAAAGGTCCTGCCTAGAGTTAATGACAGATGATCAGCTATTCTTTGCTGACCACCTAACAGATGTCTCCTAGTCTGGTAGATTCACTTTGTATAATTTCATGAAGATCAGGCCTTATTCGTCAGAATATATAACTCAACTTCTAATCCAGGCATCATCTCACAAATACACCACTGCAACTTATTTACGCACTCTACAGCTTTCACCACATCGCAACATCCCAATGTGATGTTGCAATATACAATGCAGCACTCTGTACCCCCTGCCCACCCCCCACCCCACCACCACCAGGGCAAATTCGATCCACCTCAATGTCAAACTCCTTCCAACACCACTGGTGACTGGGCTAACAATATGAAACAATATGAAAAGATGCTCTCAAATGACACCCCTCCTTGTCTCTGTATAGGTACTCACATTAATTTCAGGTCTTTGGTGCTGCCTTTCAGAACCATTAACAGAAAGGCACTCCAACTCCTTCAAGTCACTCATCAACACTTTGTCTCCTGTCTCTTTGGTCAGCAGGCCAATGCCAACTGTGGTTCTTTGATGGTGGAACGAGCAACCTATTCACATCCAATTATCATATTATAGCTCAACCTTTAAGAAACACCTCAAGATCAATCCAAGAAAATCTTGACTACCCCTCAACTCAATGACCTGCTCTGTCTTCATCTGTGACTCCTAATCTCTTGTGTATCCTGGATGCTCTTATCTTTACACTTATGTTTAGTTTGAACAGCTCTAATTAGTTACTTGTTGTATTGTTTGTAACATATTGTATTGCTCTTCCTCTGATGCTAACTTGCCATTGTTAATTCTCATTGGAAACTCAATGCAGCTGTGCTTCTGCAGCTCCTTGACAGCCGTGTGCTTATAATTTTCTGTCTTTTTTACTTGTACGTTGCTTCCAAAGCATTGTACAAAGCATTTGCTAAATAAATGTAAATATAAATGCTACATCAAGACATATGGGAATCACGTTGACCAAACAAGGGTTGTCCCCGAAATATCAGATGGTCTAATGACAGAATGGCAAACAGAGAGATGTCCTTACAGTACACTATATTGACAACTAATCAAAGTGTGCCAGTATGCTCTATAATGCTTCCTTAGGGGAAGGGTCATCCATCCAACACGCTTACATACAGAGGGAATCACCTGCCAGCACAGAAATAGATGTGCGTCGATAAAATTGCCAGCTGCTCCCAAATGTGTCATAACTAGAGTAGTGTGATGATTAGCTTCCCTTTTCAAATTTACCATATCAGATAGAAGTTCACAAGCTGATATATTTGCAGTATTATTCACTTTGGGCTTCTCCTGTTGCTCCTCAGTCTGTGGATGGATGCACTGACCTGATCCACCACAGAACAAACATCCTGGACTGCATCTTTCACTGCCTCTCCTCTGGTGTGATGTGGCTTTCCCCCACAACCGTTGGCTGAGAAACCAGAGCCTGGTGTGAGCTGAACACTCAGGTTGGATAACTCTGGGGTGGCCAGGGATTCCTCTGTCATAGTAGGTTATTCAGACAAATGGACAGGAACTGGTATAAACTGGCCATTGGCGAGTTCAGAAAAGTTCGGGCTGGTCTTTCTCCCCCAAACTAGGCATTAAATAGCTTATATACCAGGGGTGCCTGACCTGTTCATCAATCTTGGCACGTTTCCAAGTCGCTTGCAAGAGATGATTAATCATCATTGGTAGCCAACCGGCTGATCAGGGTCTGGAAAATATACCACTGAGAAATAAACGACCCATCCTCCCAGTTGGTGGCAAAATATACAATGGGACCCCCTCCCCTCCAAATACCAGCTTGCTTTTTGTTGCCAGTCCCTCCCTGGACAGGATGCCCAACTGATCCAAGGATGGATCATTATCTTAGCAGCCCAGCTAAGTTTGGAGCGTCTACCTCAGTCCACATCAGAAGACTCTATTGAGGGACTGTTCACTTCACCCGCAATTGGTTGCCAGGTTGCAACAGGAGAGAGTATAATCTGCAGCTGACCTATTGCTGTGAGGGGGCTTTAGCAGCTGTTCTCAGAGCTCTCATCCTCTGCTCTGCTGGATATTGGAAAACTGCCTGGAAGTATTCTGTGAATCGAGTGTACTTTACCTGCACACTGCTGTGTTGTCAGCTTTTAATGTGAATTTGGGTTGTGACTTATTGACCGAGGAACAGTGTGGGCTAAACCAGTCGAGAAACCCTAATATGTAGCATAATATCAGACTATATATAGAATACAATGTGATCTTAGTTATACAAAAATGCCTTTTCGACACTTGTTGTAAAATCAGGAGCTGAATGCTTGACAGTAAGAATTCACATGTGGCTAAAGTTTGCTCTTTGCAGGTGCAACTGCAACTGCCATCACCCTCACTTATTGGTATTGTGTAAAATTAGTAAGTTATGTTATAGGTTGTGTTGCTTTGAGAGATACATAAAAAATATTTTAAATCTCTGGATAGAGTTATCTGTTTTACTATGGAGAGACTTATTTGTTATGTAAACAGAAATTCAAAAGAAGAAGAATCACCATGGATTACTTAAGTGGAACATGTCATGTCCTGCCTTCCTGCCCTTCTCATTCTCCCCCGAGCGCGGCCTTAATGAGCCACGCCTGTGGCTTGTTTTGTCTTACTGCTTGCTTCCTCCCTTGAGTTAATCACTCCAGCTGCCTCTCGTTTGCTCCCTTGTCAGTCCTGCATAAAAGTGCTTCCCAGTGCTGTGTACTGCAGACCTGTCACTGACGTTATCATGTTAACTCATGTTTATGCCGATGGGGTTTTTCCAGGGCCAGGATCTTTGTATCAACCCTTTGTGGTCAGTTTATTTTTCTGTGTTTAATAAAGCCTGCTTTTGTTTGAGCCCTATGCCTGCCCTCGCCTCCTTACCTCTCCTGTTCGTGACAGAGCATGAGTCAGCCATAGGGCTCATCATTATTTAATTTAGCCTTTAGAATCCCAACATTTTTAAAGGTATGTATGTTTATTCTTTACTTTTTTGGTCTGTGGAGAATTGAAAAGCAGGCCTATTGCCACAAAGTAGATGTTTGGTTGTAATATGATGTACAAACTTTTTCAAATGTCAGATTACACGACCTGACATTAAAGGTTTGAAGGAGGTCAGTCTAAACACACTTGCCACCCAAACATAATGCAAATATTTCCTTACCCCATCCCAGCCCTGCAAGGCCCACAATTTCTGATTTTGCATAAATGACCAGTTTCTGCAGGCATAAACCCATCCTGCCAATATATCTTTTACCCATGAGACAAGACATTTAGCCGATTCATAATAAGGAGCATTAGTAATATTCTCTGGGAAAAAGGAATGGCTGACATTATTCCCCTTTTGAGAGTTGTAAAATCTATGTTCCTCACTTATGCAAACTTGTACAAAAAATAACCCTGCGGGTGAATAGTTCAGACACATGTCTAGAAGATGCATTTTGATGCATACATGAGACCAATTGTAATTTGCAGCCCAACTAACCCTATATGTTCCACATGATTCAAAAGCACAGATACACATCACTCAGACCCCTAAAATAGAGGGGGGGGGGGTTATCCTTTCTCCCCTGTCAACTTACAGGAAGTTGTAGTTTTCATGCGGTGCAGGAGAAATATTTAGGGTCTAAAGTTGGACTAGGCTGCTGTCTGTATTTAGAGTGCAGCTTCACCACTGTTAAAATAAGCCCAAATAAACCTCTGTAGAACCTAAAGGTCTACAGATATAATCGAACAAAAAACGCACATGAATTGAGAAGTAGGCTATAAATAGAGGCAGCGACTAAATCAGTCATTCTGTTGCCAACCCTGTTCTCTAAAGGAATCCCTTGATATACCTATTGGTCTTTCTAAAAATTTCGTTACTTTTGAGAGATTTACGAACTCACAGCTAGTAGCTGGTATATCGGTATTGGCGTCAGTTTCTCGGTAAATTGGTAATCGCTAGTTATTCTGTGTGTAAAATAAACACAGCCAAAGATACAGTGCTGTGGGAATTCCAAAAGATTTCGTTTGCCTCCCTGGATTCAAACTGTAATAACACGAAAAATACTATACACCTTAGAAATGTTATTAGCGATGCGAATTCGAGGTGTCCCCTGCAATAAAAAAAAAAAAAAAAACGTTTCTACGGATCTCTGCCGAAAGTCGCTCCTATAAAACCAGCAGTAAAATTTCCAACCACGCCAATTCGACTTAGCAGTAACTATTACGAAAAATGGATCTCGGATCACCCATAAATTGAAAACGGGTGGAGCAAGAAAGTCAATCAATACACAGTACTTTTCGATAACCAGTTGTAATAACGGAAGACACAATAACATTAGATGTTACAAACGCACCGGTAACTGTTTATAATCACGTATGTCTGTAGGCTGTTTAAACTTGGAAATGCATGTATAAATGTAATTAATGGGAGACAGGAACAGTCTGAACATGCGTGTGTCTGGGAGAGCGAGCGAGAGAGAGAGAGGGAGGGGGAGAGGGAGAAAGAAAGAAAAGAAAGAGAGCGAGAGAGACCATTAGGGGGTAGGGGAGGATTATATTACGCAGTTCCGCCTTAAGCTGATCGGGCAGCGAATCCTCAGGCTGTAACGCGACTCCGGCATCGCCGACAGAGGCAGGGCTTGGGTTTAGTCTGGTGCCGCTACTACAGCGAGCCACCGGCGACTGGGTGACAGACTGGGGAATGCCGCGGCCGGGTGAGGTGGGGAGGAGGACGTAGCCAAGAGGGGGAACACCATCATCAGGACAGGAAAACGCGTATGATTCCCAACAAAGAGAGACCAAAACCGGTCGCGAATCCGTAGCCTCCAACTTGGCAAAATGAGCTGACAGTTATTTTTATATGTATTTTTATACGACGTTTTGTATTTGCTGATCCTGGCTGGAGTATGTTTTTTTTCCTCTAATAATAAAGGTGCATTGACAGTTATGTGTGCGCCACCACCATCCGCACTGTCAGTCTCATTTTAACATTTCACGCCGCAGGAAAGTCCCTGCAGTTCTCTTTTATGGTGGAGGATCCACAGTAAGGCGCAGACACCTTTTAAGGCTCTTATTTGCGAAAGGTAACTAAGAAGTTGATTTGTGGGTTTTACGGGCCTGCTGTTTTTTTTTGTACCGGATCAAAATGATGAACTCGATACTCTTCGCCGATGTGCCGCCAGCGCCTGGGGTGGCCGCGATGCCCGGTGCCGGGGCGCCCGGTTCGGGGTCGGGCGCGATGACTAGCGTGCTGCGGAATGACCTGGGCTCCAACATCCACGTCCTGAAGACGCTGAATCTCCGCTTTCGCTGTTTCCTGGCCAAAGTCCACGAACTGGAGCGCAGAAACAAACTGCTGGAGAACCAGCTCCAGCAAGCCTTGCAGAAGTCCCGGTACCGTGCACTGTACAGCCGCGATGCGGCGGTGCAGACGGACCTCGCCCCGTCGGAGCCGCAATTCCAGGGACATTTCTTCCATTCCAGGTTGCCGGGTACTATCTGGAGCTTCACACACGTGAGGCGACACGGGGAACGCTTGGAGACCCTCCAGGGCCCGGGGGTAACTTGGACGCACCCGGACGGGGTCGGGGTCCAAATCGACACCATCACGCCAGAGATACGGGCGCTGTACAACGTGCTGGCCAAAGTCAAGCGAGAAAGAGACGAGTACAGGAGAAAGTAAGTGATGCTGACCCTGGTTCCGACGATCTAAGAACATTGGTGGGTCTTCCCATCCCAGAGTGAAACGAAAATCATTGTAGCAGATTTACTCATCCGAACAGTTAACGTGGCTAGATGATTGAAATAATACTGATCGCTGTACACGACTTTCATAGGAGTTCATGGTAAATTTCGCTGTGAAGCGGCGCTGAAAATGCATAGCATGAGAATGCCTTTCTGTGAAAATCGGAAAAGTTTGCGTTTAAACTGGAGTATGCTTGGGTATGGAGGTAATATAATATTTTTCATTAATAACAACAGTATCATATATGTCAGAAATATATAATATTTAGCCCCGCAAAAAGAAAATTAAAGCAAATTAATCACATTTTAAAATGCAGACTGGTACAAATCATTAGCACAATTTAATACAACACATGCCCGATTTCCTGTATTAAGTTTCGTGCTGTTATTTACTTATGTACAACTTTTGCTGATATAGAACATATTGGCCCATTAGTAATGCTGTTTTTATGGTGTCCAGTTGTGGGATATATTGTAAGCTTTGCAGGATTTTTTATGCATGAAGACTGTTCAAGACGTGCCACCTTTCACGAATTTCCCCCACGTTTTTACATTTCACTTTACTTGAGATGTTACATTTTTTTTTTTTATTTACAGTTAGTCTCGTTTCTTGTTTTTTACTCGTTTTTCGACTTAGTCCTTTCATTTGGACTTAAATACAGTAGATTCTGTGGAGTTTGCATTCATTCAAAATTACAGCTGTGCAATTATTTCAAACATTCCTTCGATTAACCTTTATCCCCTGTGTTATTTCTGTGGTTGAAGTTACCCCAGTCCATTTTCAAAATGAGGTTAAATTCTATAGATTCTAGAACTTTGAACGGAAGAAGTAAAATACACAAGGGTTAAGTAACCTTTATGTTCACAGAATATACCTGAAATTTCTGAAAAACACTGAAATGAGGTTTGACTTCCCCCAGTTCCTCATACATCCACAGTTTCCTGGTTTGACAGCAGATTGAGCTGATGTCTGCAGTGCTGTTGACCGTTTTGCCAGCAGCCGCGTGTTCATCTAAGCTACCCATTGGTCTTTATCATCAGGCTATCAGACTCCTTAACTCCAGCAGCTAAACATCCCACAGCGTACTGGTTGCCAACATACCACTAAACTGCTTTTTCTGTCTGCAATGTCAAGTAGTGCTTAATTTGGCACTTACTACTTAACTTGACCTTTACCTCAATGTACAATTATTGTTATTACACGTCACTTTATTCAATGTGCAGTTACTGTTACTTGCATTCGTCACTTTCTCTAATGTGCAATACTGGCGTCTGCACTACACCCCCTTATTTATGACCTTGTACCCCCCACCCCTTTTTCTCTTTATTTTCTAAGTTTATGTTAAATTCAATTGTATAGGCCTCCATTGCTGAGACTTGTTTCTTGTTCGTACTCTCGTCCAACACATTTCATGGTAATGTTGACCCTGGGTTAGCATACATATGACAGATAAACAAACTGAACTGAACGTTTGTTTTCTCAGAAATTGGGTGCTGATGAATGGATACCAGAAAAATCAAGGACTTGTGTGAAAATGTGGGTGAAGACTGTGACCTAGAAAAGAAGCTGAATTACTTCTGTTGGGTTACTGGGGAGGGAGCCAGATGATTTAGCGGTCAGGGAACTGGACCTGAGGCCAGAAGGGTTTCAACCATGGGTGGACGTCACAGTCTTGTGACCTTGGGCACCATCTGAACTTCAGTGAAATTCAGGCAAAGCCAGCAAAATAGGATTCAGTGGCATGAAAGGTTCTCTCTGTAAACAAGCTGAATAATTGGAGAATAAAGTTGTAAATAATAAATAAAACTTATAAATAAAAAAAAAATATAAGCAGTGGCTGAATTAACCATTGGCAAGTATGACTGGCACACTTATTAATAGTCTGTGAGTAGACTGAGGAATTTTTTTCACTGGTAACCAATAAACTTGCTGCTCTTGTTAATAATAAGAGGTAAATCATACGAAGAGCCACAGGCACCGTGGTGGATGATTTCATTTGGCATCCAATTCAGGATGTTCGATGCCTCGTGTACTATGCCATTTCAGGCTTCAGGTTCACAGTGACCTGGTACTGGATAAGTGCTTCAGAGATTATTGATAGGTCATGCCACCTATCTTTAACATGTTCCTAAATGTGAGTAGGAGAAATGAGTTTATTGCAGCGTGGCTGCATGTCTGACGATTTTCTTTTGCACAGATGAAACCAGCATCTGAAACTATGGTGAATCTCCTCCTACCAGTGAGTGGTATTCAGCTGCATGCATGATTTGGATAAAAATATGATTGACATTAAGACCAGTTTCATCTGTGTAAGATATCGTGGATTATTAACTTTAGCATTCAGTTCTAGCAGATTAATTATCGCTGTAAAGGAGGCATCATTAGAAAATGATTCAAAATAAAAAAAAAAATCTGTAAACTCTGTGCATTTAAATATCAAGATTTATCTGAAATTCTGAATTCATGCAGTTCATATTTTTTTGTCTTATATTAAACCGTGTCAATTGTATTTCTCTATAAAGCTTACAGCAACAGGACCCAGTAACTCCTTTGCTACAAGTACACATCCCAAACTATCACTCCTGGCACACATGACATCTGAACCGCACCCAAGGGGCTGGAGATGGGTGTGCGATGCTAAGTAGTCAGAACAAATATTTGAGCTTAAAGAACCTTCCAAACTCTGTTATCGCTGACAGTTTTCCCTGTTGCCCATATATTTTGAATGGAGCAAAGGATGCATGGTGGTAGCAAAAGTTCAATGATTTTTTTCTTCTAGCGTGATTGATTCAGGCGGTAGATTTTGGTCTGATGCTTTTTTCCTGGAACTTTATCTTAAATCCTGTGAAGGTGCACCGTTTACCTCTTTGCCCCTTAATGAAGAGCCATTGCACCCTGTTTTTGTGCTGCTGTTGTATTAAAATGTAGCCCTGTTTGCATGTTATCCCTCTTTGCAGACTCTGCACGCACAGCAGTAGCAGTTAGCGTGAGAATTGTTGACGTGACTGGATTGGCACTTTCCCTTTAGGTGCTGTTTGTCCATTGTTTGGGCTGTCGGGGCAACTGGTCTTACGAGCAGGATGGGTGAATCAGAACCCGTATGGGAAGCAGTGAATATATGTTTCTTTTTGTGGCTGTTGTTGTGGCGATGCCCCAGCTTAGTTTCTTGGAGGGGTCAGGTTCACAATTTTATGGAGGGGGCAGTTGAATCTGGGAGCAAAATTCTTAATCGCAGGAGTGTCAAGGCAGGTTCTTGGTCCTCCTGCTTATAGCTGGAAGACCCCTCTCTGGCCTGGAGTTAAAGTTTCAGGCCTGATTTTTTTTTTGGGGGGGGGGGGATCATTTACAAGAAAAGAGCTGCTTTGCGCAGAGGGACACTGAAGGGTTTGCGACAGGAATGCATTTTATTCCAGAGGAGGCTTAAGCGTAAACTCACAGATACACAGTCATGTAAAAATACTGAAGTGTGAATGCAGAGGCTGTATAATCAGGCCTACCGCCAGCAGGAAGTGGGCTCTGAGGAACAGCTATGACAGATCGTATCTTTTTATCAGAGGGGTGGAAGCCTTTTCACTGGTGGCATTCATCTGAATATTTGACTGGCTGTGTGTCATGTGTGAGACTTCGGCCGAAAGGTCCCTTGCAGCCCGAGTCAGCCTCCCTCAAACTGAACGGAGGGATCCCCAGTCCATTGTGTGGAGACTCACTGCACCGTTGCTGTGACCGCATTGGCACCTCATGGCTGTCTCATGGCCACGTCACATCCTGTAACAGCTAGTGAGGTCTAGCGGCTAGCTCTGTCACACTCTCATGACTTCACGAAAAGGAACCCCCCCACATCAGAATTCTGGCCCCGATTTTCTTTTTCAAAACACT
>JAAGVU020000123.1:22508518-22524776 GCA_011763525.2 Mormyrus iriodes | reverse complement strand
ACAAGATTTATGAAGGGGGGGTGGTCCCCGATGATAAAATTAGCCGCTCTGCAGCCATTCTGCTGCCGGCGTCTGTTGTTGGAGATTGCATCGCTGCGTGCTTAATTATATACTTGTGTCAGCAATGGGAGGGGCTTAAATAGCTAATTCCTGTAATTAATAGGGGTGTCCACATACTTTCGTCCATAACGTGTATATACGCCTCTCCAGCATGCGTATTGTCAGTTCCTTCTTGCCCAGGGCTGTTTTGATTACTCTGAAACATGTCAAGATTTCTGTTGGTAAGACGTTTTGCTAAATGTGTGTACAGCCTGTGTCCATGATTATCTAGCCCTTTAATCACCCTTATTTTTTATCGTCAGCTGTTTGCATGTTCAGATTTCCTTCAATTAGTCTTCAGAATCAGCAAAGAAGTCATTGAAAGAACATTTCACAGGACGCATCAACCGTGTTCTCCACAGATAGGCCCCATCCTCCGGACAATTTGCTGAACATTTCGCTACTTTTGCAAAGACTTTGGTGGTGAGTCGTGACTGGAGGTAAACCATGCATCAGCCTCATAAAGCGTCTCTTGGTTTCAGCCCTCTGCTGCCCAGAAGCTATTGATTTTTTAATCCTGTACTCTCAGAAAAAAGCGTACCAGTTTGTACCTTTGCTTGTCACTGGGGCTGTACAAGGGTCTACCAGTTGTACCCTTATCTGTAGGTACTTGTACATTTTAAGATTTAAAAATGAGGAACATTTTTGTACTATTGGGGGTACATTAATGTTGTTGGTACCATGAGGACGTTCCTCAGAGTCCATTGATTCTATGATGTTGGTGCTCACTTGTCACATGTGAGCAAATGGCCTTCCATGCTATTTTCCATGCTACAGCAGTCTGATATCTACACCTCAAGTGAAAGATTCCAGTGCACATGGATCAGATGGTTGCCATCTGGCACACCACAAGATCTGAAACCATGATCTTCTGACAGGAAATAGATTAGAAGAGGAATTAGTCCTTTGTTGTACAGTTACATCCATATGGGTTAAAGACTACTAAATAAAATTAATCCAGTGAGAATATGCTATAGCCCTCAGGTGTAATGAAAATGCTTTAGATGCCACAGAAGTGTGTGTCAGGGTGTGCTTTAGTAAAGACGATATGAAGCATGAGTAATTGATAAGTACCCAGCGTCTTTTGTCTGAACTAGACACATCAATATTTTAACAAGCACACCCTAAGCAGTGGAGGGGCCACACCCTGGCCTGCCATCCAGGCCAGGTCTGGGCCTGTGAAGAGCATCACTGGGTGTTAGCCTTGGGAAGTTACATAATGAATAACCCTCGGGTTGGTTTTGGAATTCCTCTCCACGGGCATGATTAACCTGTAAGCTGAGCCAGATACCCTTACTTTATGAACTGTACCTTACTTTTATGTATTTTCTTTGTGCCATCTATCTGCTTTACTGGAACTCTTGTTCTATGTGTCAGAGCAGCCTGTGGTGGTGGGGGGAGGGGTTTGGGATACTTGTGAAAAGCACACGGGGGCACTGAGGTGCTTACAGCCTACATGGGCCTCTCATAATGTGGGGCTTCGTTCGAGTCACAGAGCCTCATAGCTTTTCACAGCTTAGAAGAACATGATGGTAGGAGCTGTTGAGTTTCGTTTTGTTATTGTTTTTCGGATGCCTACCTTTGTGTTTCGTATGCATGAAAATGGGTTTTGTTCAGTCGTTTTCTGAAGGCTGGAGGGCTTTTGGAAGCTCCCAATGAAGCTGACTTTCTGACCTTCTCTCGAGCTTCTGTGATGCATCCTTTGCGTATCTCCTTGTGGACACGTTTGTAGGAGGCCACTGGATGCCCTGAAACAGCCGATAACCTGTCGTAGATAGGAACCTGGGTCACCTAAGAATGCTAACGTTGTGTAGCATGTTGACTCTGTGTAATTGTGCTATGATAATTACCATCCCCTCAATATTCATGTGTTTTCATCCCAGGTCAGGCTAACCATCTGAAGTACAGAGCTTACAGAAAGACTTGGGATACTTCCTCAATTCTGTACAAATGTTGCAGATGTATTGGTTTCATAGCAAAAGTCCATTGACAAGCAATATTTAACATATTTGGACATACCTTCCATACAGACATTTTCTTTTTATAAAAAAAACAAATTTTTGACTGACTCATTCAGTTCTGTTCTTTCCATTTTGCTATTGATTGCAGTTGTAGTGACTGGCTCCCAAAGGGAAACTAAACACAAATGTTTAGTGTTTTATGTTATTGCAAAAGTGTTACTAATTAAAAAGCACCTAGTGATGCTTGTCACTGAACTTTTTAACTCAGAACAGCTCTTAATGAACTTTAAGTTGGGTTTAAATTTATTACTACTTGAAATGAAAATGTTTTACATTAAACTACTGGTTGTTTCTAATGTGACATATGTGTGTGTGTATGTATATATATATATATATATATATATATATATATAGAGTAAGCGAAAGAATAATGATTTTTGTCATAAAAACAATACATTTGCAGTATTTTTACTGAATTAAGCAAGTGTCCCAGGACTTTCTGTGAGTTCTGTAGCTCACCTTCCGCCACAACATCTGCCAAATCCGACAATCACCGAATAGAGCCGGGAAATTAGAAGAAAAATTGTATGGCTTATTGTCAACCACTTTCAGATTCCCTCAGCATTATCTCATTTGCCTGAGCAGCCCTGAATAAGCTATAGGAGTCAGCAAGGCTCATATTTAAACCCTGAGCTTTAACCATGACACCTACTGCAGACTGGTAATTATCACTAAACGCTATAAGTTCTGATGCACACATAATCCCTGACTCCTAGAAACAATTATGTTCTATCGCTTCATGCATTACTCAACACTCCATGATAACAGCCGTTTGTGCTTGTTTCGGCTTGTCTGAGACGGATGTAAGTGAATGGGTATCTGGGTGTTTCCTTTGTAAGACATTAGCAGGCTAACCTCAGCATCACTTTGGGGGAATTGTTAGTGGTGACATAATGGTTTTTTTTCTTGATGTTAGTGTTATGAGCACTGCCTCTATGTAGGTGATGTAAACTCTCAGTGGGAGGTTGCCAGGGCGTTGTCCTGAAGGTGTCTTCAGCCACTCCTCAGCGAATTCTGTCCTCCTCACTTACTCATACCTGTCCAGGTGTACTTCGCTTTCCTCTGTTGCTTAAGAGAAGCTTAGGAAGCTTAGATCCGTCCTTGGTATCGTTTGAATTGGAGGGAGATGCTGGTGGCCATTGTACCTGGTGTTGGATATGTGTGTTTTCAGTCAGCTTAGGATGTGTATTTACAGCTAGCATTTTTGGCATTAGGCTTTAGAAATTACTACACAAATATTGGCGGAAACGTTTGTAAACAATCAAAGAATGTTTACAAATATCATACATTGGACAATTAAATAAGAAACTGGAGCAACTAGAATAAAGTTCTGGAATCTCTAAAAATTGTTTCCACAATTTTGGCCGCTAGCGTAGAGCCATATTAAATAATCTCAAGAAATTTAGAAAAGGCTTAACCAGAAAACACCTCTTCCTCGGCCTTTACTCTTGTTCTTTCCAGAAGCTTGCAACACTTCCTGGTATCTCCTTGTTATTGACTGCTAAATCCATCTAATCCAGTCAGCCCGATACAAAGTAGCAAAGCTTATGTCCTTGTCCAATTTTTCACTGTTTTTTACACACAGGATTAAAATCCTTCCTGCAAATATGTGATTAAGTTAAATTTCTTGCAACGGTCTGCATTCTCTGCTGTCCTTGTTTGACAAATGACAAAAGTCGTTCCTTCTTCAATGACTACAGTCACCAGAGCTTTGCAAGAACCAAAGGTTTGGGGTTTAGGTTTTTTCTAGCCTGGTCTATTTGAGGGACATGTATTTGTAGCTACAGAGAAACATTCCTTGCGGCGTGTTGAGTCACACCGCTAATTCAGCCGTTTCTCTCGAGGATCACATCACTCACAAACGATGGTAAAAACAGATGTCATGAGCCTCCTCAAAGATTTTGAAGGAATGTCTCTTCAGTGTATTAAATCCCTCAGCTGGCCTCCTGCCAGAGGCACCATAAAGGGGGCAAGTAAAAAAATTAAAAGTAAACATAAAATAATTGGATTGGTCTTGGTTGGGGGCCCAATGTGATATGCTTTCATGGAGCCCAAAATCTTTTGTAGCACTATCTCTCTAAAATAATCTGTGACTCAAGAAGTACCGGTTTTCTTGTTGACATGCTTGATTTCTTAGATTATAACTCAGCTCATGGGTAAACCGCAGACAAAATGTTTAAAATCTTTAGTAGTTTTCACTGGGGAAGAAACCTTTAATGTAAAGTAAACAAAACTAACAGTAGTGCATCCTATAACTGGCATAATGAATGGAAATCTTCCCTAACAGGTTCTCAATCATCGTTGAGTAACATTTAATTTGTGACCTCAGGCATCACTGATGCACCGAGGTCGACTCAGTTTATAAAAGTGAGCTACTTTCTCATTAGACAGGCAGGAATTCCATTAATCTGAAATGACCAAAAAGATCGAGCTTGACATAAGTGCTCCTGGTTGCCTGGCGATTGGAATGTTTGCGGAACCGCCTGTGGTGTGGTCATGTCTGGGGATGGAGTGTACTATATTTAATAAGCAAGCACAGAGCAAAGAGCAGCAGGCTACTGACTGGGAGTTGGGTGGGGGAGGGAGGGCCCAGGCTGGGTGTGAGAATGACGGAGAAGGGCAGGAATTTCTTATTGCCTCTGTCAGATGCAGGCAGCAGTGTAAGTCAGGGGGTTGGTGGGAGGGGGGCAGTTAGGGTTTTGTAAGAAATAGAAACCAGGGTCAGTCAGTTTACTAATAATGACCTAATTTTCTCTAATGATAACATCTAATAAATTACTACACTATATAGCATATATTATATAACATGCTATATAACTGCATAAAATGACTTTATATCATATCTACTGATATTACAGCATATAATAAAATAATAATGTGACAATATACTGCCAATTAAAATGAAGGGGTTTAAGAGGAACAGAGGGATTGAGAAACACAAGATTGGAGGGGTGAAGCAAATGTGTGAGAGAGTGAGGGAGGACTGAAAGAGAAATCACATAGTGCTTGACCTTGACGCGCTGCCTACTCAGCACAGGCGTACCCGCTAAGGTTGGGGGTGTTTGTTCCCTCGACTGGGTTCGCAGTTATTAGCATTTAACACATACTGGTTTTGGGAGCTGCAGTACATCACTGCAGACTCCCCTCCCCCCACACTTTATGATGGATGATCGATTCAGACTCTGCCCCCAGCCGTGTATTTTGTTTAGCGGTTTGTCTAGGGCTTTATATCCCCTCCCGTGCGTTGTGTCCGACTGATGTCATGTTGGGCCAGACAACCGTCAGGACAAGCCGAGTATGACCTGAGGCTTCCAAATTCAAAATTCTAGATGGGGATCAGATTAAACATTAAATAAATTCATTTTGAACGTAGAATGAATGTTTCCCTATAGGCATGCAAAATAGATCTGCAAGCTATGCAGCCGAGTTTTGTTGTTAGCCCAGAGAGACATGGGCATTTATGTGTGGTGGAGTGCACTTTCTGGCAGCAGTGTCATAAACCGAGAAATGGCTAATAAGGGCAGTAAAAGAACCAGTGAAAGAGTGGGGAGATGGGGGGACATAAAACTGGCATCGTAATAAAGGAAGAGGAACAGAAAAGAAGAGGTCAAACAAAATGGTATCTAGCATCTTGCAAAGCTTAGGAAATCAGTGGCGTCTTCCTGTTTAGGCACCGGTAACACTGGTGTTTTATTCCAAAAAACTGAAATGCCTGGATAAAAGAACAATATTGTAGAGATCAACTGAGGTGGCACCTCAGGAAAACGGCAGCCTTTGCAAAGGTGGGTTATGGCTTTAACTCTTGGGCCATTGTTTGCACATTTCATTCACAATTACTTGGCTGACACTAGCGTACAGTTAACACATTCATCAGGAAAAACTTTGGACACGCCCGGAGAAAAGCGACAAGCATCATATCTGAACCTGCATTCTTTGAGATTCCCCTGCCATTTCTGGAGAAACAGCAGAAGATCAGAGATGTGGAGCTTGCTGAAACTTGCTGGGGTTGATCATCTATTTCTAAGGTGCCAAGGTAAAGACAGCATATGATTCAGTTACAGTTTTCCCAACATAGACGTGACATTATCGCGGCAACACCTGGATGGCTAGGCTGATCTTCTCAAGTTGGCGCTCAGCAAGGAATTATAGGTTCACAGCTTGTGGAGAGAGAGAAAAAAGGCTGCATGTTTAATTCCATGGAATTACCAACCTGGCCACCTTTCCCAGGGTTCAGTGAACAGATAAGGAATAGAGGAGATCTGTTGGTTTGTGGAAATGTGTGTGTAATTCTAGATGCATAACTTATGAGTTGGGTGAAAAAGCAAGTAGGTCCTTTTGTTGGCATAACGTGGTGGAATGTCTTTGTTCTATCAATAAAAGCATTTCGTAGGAATCTACCTTGTTTCTTTGACTCCTTGGTTGTGCTTCACAATGGACCTTTTGATTGTAGAATTCGCAGAGGTTGTTAAATTTGGCAAATTGTTTGTTATCAGTCATCACTAATAAATCTTGACTAGATGAATTAACACAAGGAGCATTTATTTATATATAGAACTGTATTATATTATTATTGTTATTATTATTGATAATAATAATAATAATAATAATAATAATAATAATTAATAATAATAATAATAATACATCTTATTTGTTTTAGGCAAAACTTCTAATCTTGTATTATACCTTCAATACTTAATTTGGATTTTGGATGAGTGATTGAGTAGTTTTGTAGTCATGACAGACATTTACTGGGCACATATTTCTATTGTGAAAAAGCTGTGTCCCACGTTTGCATCTTTCTGGCTGAAGAGGGGCCTATTTTGCAATCTTAGGAACTTGTGAGAAATGAATAGCATGATGCATGTATCAGCTCTCTTGGCTGTGTGGGTCTGTTGACTTCCAACCTGGTGACTAGCCTAGTGGTGCTACATTATCCAGAATGACGGGGTGAGCAGAGAACTCTGCCCTTGTAAGGTGATCATCATTTTATTTTGTCCCTCAAAACAAAAGCTAGACTGTGACAGTTCTTTTTGAGCTAGATCATGGCAAAAACCTGCGACAGGCTTTCAGTTCTATTCATAGTTTTTGCAAGGATTGTTTTGTTTTTTTTGCTCTACTACGGAGTTCAGGGAGAACACTTTGCAATGGAAAGCCTGCGGACCCAGATGCCATACGTTTTTGCTCCCTCCCGGCTCCCTGCCAGGCAGTCCACATTTTTTGCAGCTCTGGTAGGAAGCTTCTGGTTGGAAGCTGGGAAGGAGCAACAACATCGACTGTCTGGGGGTCTCCAAGGACTGGGTTTGGAAATGCTGCCGTAGAGGTCAAGAATTATTTGTTTCCCTCGTGACTGTTGTGGCCAGAGCCAGAATGTGACACAAACTGACAGTGTTAGTGGGTGACTCAGGACAGGGCAGATTCTGGAAAGAAGGAGAGGAAGAATGATGGGCTGGAACACCTGGAGAAGATGTCAGAGAGAAAAATACCTGTATCCTGAAGGAAATAAGGCAAACCTCAGTGTTAAGACAGACAAGGTTGAGCACACCTTGTGAGGCTTGTGTCTGGGAGAATACATGAAGCAGAAATGGCATACTGTGACCAAACTAGATCTTCAGCAACTTAAAGCTTATTGGGAAGTTTGTAATTATTGTAAGTATTTTGAAAGTTACCAAATGCACAGCATATTTATAGTGCACACTATTACACCCAAAGTAACAGGGCGAGAAAACACTGATACCATCCAACGGCAAACCACAGGAAGTTATGAAACGAAAGGCCGCTGCATTTGGAGAAGGGTTCTGCCAAAGACTTCCTGTTTGTTGTCTATTTCATTGTCAGTTTGCATTGCCATGGTGAAGATCTGGGTCTTCTTAGTTGTGCTGTTCCATCAGTAGATTGTTGCCACGTCCCCCAGCTGGAATACTTGGTGGTGATCCTGGGTGTATCAGCCTGTGGCTAACCTAATGATAATAACCTAATGATACATTCTGTATGAGGTTTAACGAGACCTGGAGAAAGAGTTTCATTACTCTGCCTTGAGGCCATTTAGCCAATAAAAATAATGTTTAATTTATTAATGTAGTGTGCTTGCTCCCTGCCAATGCTCATTCATCGTGACTGGGTCCATTCAAAGCCATGTCTTGAAGGCTTTCTGTGTTTGTAAGCTGGCCAGGTAGTTTCCATCATTTTAGAGTAGAATCTGCAATACAAAGGATAGGGAGGTACTGGGGTGAAGGTATACATTGTGCTTACCTGTGTTATTTATGTAATTAAAAGGTTTTCAGACTACATATAGTAATTGCAAATACTCGCTACTCTTAAGAATACCGTTTAATAACTTTTGAAAGCTGACGAATGATTTATTTCAGAGACTAAGGGAAGGAATGAGGATGTTAGAATATTTTGAGGAACATGCAAAAACCAGACATAAGGATTGTGGGTTTGATTTGCTAACATTGAAGATTCTGGCTTGCCGAGTGATAAGCCTGGTTTGTTTGTGGATTGTGATAAAGAGCGCCTCCATCTGACAGATACATATGGTGAATGTACAATTGGTTTTGTACATCAAGCAGCATCTTGTGGATGAAGAGATTAAATAGACTGCATGTGAGAGAAACCCCAGTTACCTTTTTGGGTGTTATGTTGATGTTTCGGTAGCCACAGGTCATGTTTGCTGCCTACAGTGGGGTTGGGAGTCTTGGCAGCTGTTCTGTGTGACCTTCAGTGATCTAAGGTGTCCTGTGTTGCAGGTGGGAAGAGGAGCTATCTAAACGTCAACAATTGGAGTCCATGGTGGAGACACTGCAGGAGGTGAGGCCTTAACCAGCTCTACCCCTCGCTTTTACGTAAAGCTGTAGAGCCTAATAACCTACGGCTGGGGAGTGAGTTGGAGGCTTTTTTGACCCCTGCTTTGGAAATGTATCTCCTCAGAACGTCCAGGAGTCAGAAGCCATCCAGGAGGCGCTAACTGAGAAGATGGACAGGCTGAAGGCTGAGCTGGTGGTCTTCAAGAGCCTTGTGACTGATGTAAGTGCGCAGGGGTCCTGTTCAGCACTCTGGAACCTTCTTCCTGTAACTTTCCAGATTTGCTTACATTGTGTTTTTTTGTTTGTTTTCCAGGAAGCCATATAAAACAAAAGCATAAACAGGCCATGAGAAATTGAAAAGCAAATGTTCATTTTATCAAGTGCTGATAATGTCATTCAGAAAATTTTACAATAGATGCAAGTAAAAGGAATGCCAAGCCAGAAGCAGTAATCACCTGACTGCTGAATTAATCCAGGTCTAATTAAGTGACATGCTGGCATTTGTCCCGGTGCATTATGGGTACTTTGGACCAAGGCTCAGTAGGGATTCTGCTCTTTGGACATTTACAACTGTTTCAAAAAAGTTGGTGGTAGATTATTTAAATGGATGATTAACACCATGTCTTTTTTGGCGCTTTTTCACTGCACCAGGGACTGACTCAATGGTACTTCGTGTCCATTTTCCGCTACCATGAAAATGTGGTACCAGAGCAGAATGACATCATCAGAGTGCAAGGTGGGGTGGGCTGTGGTAGTGTGGGAGGATAATATCGACATGGCTTATAATGCACATCCAATTCTCACGTTAAAAGGACTATGATAATCAACTGGGTGAAGATCAGGCTTTTTCAGACCTTTATACTGTCTGGACATTATAGTGCAGGGGGTTTAAGTTTCACTAAAACATTTTTACTCTATCATAGGATACAAAACTTAGCAAGCTTTGTTATTTAAATGATTGTTTCGTATGAAGATTCTCTAGTATATGTTTAAAAATCAGTTTAAAGATTTCCTCCACTGCTTTTGCGTCAGCTCTGGCTGTGCACTCAGAGCCAATCATAATCATTTTTGCCCTTGCTGTTTAAATCACTCTCGGATGGGTTTGTGAGAAATGTAATTATTTATTTTTTTGCTTTATGGATATCCCAGTACTTATTGCAACAAAATCTCATTGTGATATTTGAAATTTTTCCAATATCATGCAGGTCTAGCAAATACTTTTTATTTCCTGTCATGCCATCCACATCTCATTGAATCTTTTATTCTGATCCAGTGACTTGGATCTCTTCATTTATTCATGCATCCATTGTTAATCCTTTTTTTAAATTAATTTATTGTTATTTTCTGAGTTTGTAATTATGCCCTTTTCAAAATGGCGCTTGTACTTTGTGTTTCAGAGGTAGCTTATTTGCATACCCAGTTGATAATGAACACGTTTCCAAGTCCCACCCCAAAGCACCAAAGGAGTACTCCAGCTGGTCTGGTGTTTCAGTACTGGTACTGGGTTGGAAATAAGTGGAAAAACGAAAGTACTGATTTTTTTGTACCAAAACCTTGATGCCTAGGGCACTGGAAAAGCGCCCTTAATTTGACACCAGCTGTCTTGTAAAATGTTTTTTTCCATGGTTTAGACTTAAGTTCTGTGCTTTGCCTATATGTGGGCCAGAACTGACTCGGCTCAGGGCAGGCCAATGGGACTGGCCGGGTTTCAGTGCTGGTCCAAGGAGGCTTGGTAGGCTCTGACTTGCCCCTGAGCTACAATCCTAGCCTTATTTGGTGGCTTATCGTCACGACAGCGGAGAGACATTCTTGGATAAACAGTCACAGAGGCGTTTAAGGTGAACGCTCGGTGAATTCCTGTGCGCTCAGATAAGCCGATGGGGCAGAAAAACAATCAATGGGAGGAGAAGCAATACAGGCAGGCCTGTTACTTCTCACGCCAAGAGATGGGTGCTCAGATACCCATTTAATGTTGCACAGCCTCTGGAATGAATACAGAAACCACAGATGACTTTCCGAGAGGCTGTCTGAATTGCCGTTGGATGACATTGGCATGCCTTTCCCACCCACGACATCTGGTTCACTGTCCTGTGTCCGTTACTGGGGTTCTTGGAAGAATCAGCTGTTGGTGTGACTCCCCATTTGTGGGGGGTGGGGCCTTGCATTCATGTCCCTGCAGAAATGATCTGTTTTATTGTTGCTCTCGATGAGGAGCGCCTAGGGATTTGATCACCATTTAAATCTTTAGAGGCCGTCGCCAGTAAGGGGAACCTGACTATACGACTCACCCCACCCTTGCCCTGATGGCCCCGCCTAACTACTGTCGCCCAGCTACATATGTGGACATTTTCTTCATTATTTACTGTGTAAAGGTTCAGTGGGTGACTCTACATGTCCAGAATTGGTGGTTGACCTCCCGCCTCAGGTCTGTGTGTGTGGAGTTTGCATGTTCTTCCTGTGGGTTTATTCTGTGTACCCTGATTTCCTCCACCAATCCAGAGAAAAACCGTTTGGCACACACAAAGAATTGGTACCTCAAAGCTGTAGATTGTGTGTGAATGTGCCCTGTAACAGACTGCCAGCCCGTCCAGGGTATGCCCTGGCCCTGCCTTGAGCTCTGTGGATAGACCCCAGGCCCATGTAACGCAGTATTGGAGAAGAGGTTTGAAGATAAATGGGAAAAAAAATATTTTACAGTATCTTGATTTTTGATAGATCTATTACCATGCAGATCTTATACGCTTTCTGTTAGGAATTCAGTATCGCTGCCTTTTCATTTTAACATGAAATTATCGGGAAAGGTATAAGATGCTTCAGGGGGCCTGTTGGAGTTCAGGCCTTTCTCTTTGACATGCTGGCCTCTTTCTGTCAGGACCTCTAGCTGACAGGATCCACATTATGCCCTTAGGTGCCCGTCCCCCCACCCCTAATGACAGTGCGGTGATTCGACAGTGTCAGGATAGCTCTCGCTATCTTTATTCCTTTAACTTTCAGTTTCTTTATGTCTGTCTCTCATTTTCTCTCTGTCCCTATTTTTCACGTTGCTTTTGCGCCGCTGCGTTCAGGCTGTGATGTTCGACACAAGACACCGGATGGGATGCCTGCTGGTTAAAAGAGGGCTGAATCTGGTCTAGCCCAGATGGGTGTGCTGCATCAGCCTCCCAGTTATGTCACTCTTTATTCTGACCTATCAGGGTTCTAAGCTTGGTCTACCTTCCGTTGCTTGAGGACATGGGGGGGGCACCACTGGGAGAGGTTTCCTGCAGAGTTGCGTTGACAGCTGAGATCATGTCTAACATACAACTGGGACGTCTAACAGCTTATTGGCCTGATTGTGATTTAAAACCCCGGTCTTGGTTCTCACCCACCTTTCCTCCTTACAGCAAATGTCCGACCTGGACACTAAGATCCAGGAAAAGGCCATGAAGGTGGATATGGACATCTGCCGGCGCATTGACATCACTGCGAAGCTGTGCGATGTGGCCCAGCAGCGCAACTCGGAAGACATGTCCGTCATGTTCAACGTGAGCCCGTCTAGGGTGCCGGCAGACAAGGTACGTACATGCCTGGGACTGGGCATGAGTCTGTTGAGCTGGTGAGCAAGATGGACCTCAGGGCAGTAAGAAGTTAAGGAACTAGGCTGGTAGACTCAGTGTTTCAGGATGTCCAGCTCTTGTACCCTTGAGCAAGGTGCTTCTACCTGACACTGCTTTAGTTTGCAAAGTGCATCAGAGAAAATCTTCTCATGGGCTGGATTTGCAAAATGATGAAAGACTTTTCAGTCTTTGAGTGCCCCTTGGAATCTTCGAACATTTTGAAAGTGGACATTTCTCTCTGTCAGGAAGTGGGTGGATTCTATGAACTCCCTTTATGCGACCACTTCCTGTGGGTGAGATTTCTGCTCATAAGCACTTCCTTTGGATGACACTGTTTACTGACTGTGAGGTGATGGGTAGGTTTGGTAGGTGGGGGGGGGGGGTGGAGTCAGTAGCCATTGGGTGACACCCATCTACACGTCTCCTTCGTATTGACCAGGCGGCAACGACCCGTAAGAAGGAGCGGAAAGTGATGTCAGACGAGGACAATTCAGAGATGGACGCTGACCCCAGCACCTCGGAAGAGGAGGTGGCCGGTTCACTCAACATCACCGATGAGATGAAGCGCATGCTTAACCAGCTGTGAGTTGAAGTCCTGCACTAGCACCGTTGTTGGTTTTGTGAAACCAGCTTCTCAACCAGCTCTGACCATGCTGGTGCCGATGCCCGCTTGCGCTTATTAGTGCTGTTTTGACCAGTTTATCTGATAATCAGTCAAGCTTAGTTAGATTAGCTAGTAGATCCAATACCGCCACTCAAAACTCAACTGGTTTGTTGAATTGCAACCATAATGCTTGAAAGAAATTTGTCTCATGGGATAATTTCTTATTTATTGATTACTAACATATTTAATGTACATTGTTTATAGTGAATTATATCTGAAATAATGTTGGTTATAATGCTGGTTAGGTTTTGTGCTTCCAGTCTGTTATCTACAACATGGGTCCCATTGACCTATAGTCCTGTGGTCAGTCTTTTCATTAGTGATGGCCAAATAAAGCTTCATGAACCATTTGCTGTATTTTCTGACCCCACTAGATGGTGCCTTCTGTTCAAAAAACGGCTCAAATATATGCCCCAAGGCAAACAAAGAGCACCATCTAGTGGGGGTCAAAAATACAGCAAATGGTTCATGAAGCTTCATTTAGCCATCACTATTTTTCACTATTCCCTCTGCCTGCTCTTGGTTATGCTATTTTCTTTTTCTTTTGCTTTGCCATCCCCCATTTGTGGTCCCCTGCCAAACGAACATGCCCCCCTTGGCCCCTCCACTTTTGCTCCACCCCCTTCCGCTCTCTCTCTCTTTCTCTCTCAGAACTTGCCCTGATAATTGCTCTGTTGTCAGGAGGGAGACATTCGACATTGATGACGACTGTGACAGCTTGACATGGGAGGAGAACGAGGACACCCTTCTGCTGTGGGAGGACTTCACGAACCTCAACGCACCCCCTGCCCTCTGCGTGGCTGGCTGTGCGGCCGAATGTCACGGGGAAGGCCAGGACGCCGTGAGTCTACCTTCCCGCCTCTCTCCATCTCTCTCACTGTCTGTGTGTCATGCCGCTTGGTTGATAAGAGATGCCCTCTTGTCCATCACTTAGGTGTTCCAAGATGGAACACTGGGCACTCTCATCAATGAGACAGAGTCCCTCTTCAAGACAAGAGAGAAGGAGTATCAGGAGACCATTGGGCAGATTGAGGTGTGCCATCGCGTCTGCGTGTATGAGACATGCATCATACTGACTGAGTGTGCCAGATCGAAAAAGGAAACGATTCACATCCTGGTGGAGTGATATTTCCCTGTATAGTGCCCAGCACTTTAGAAGCAGGCAAAATTAGACTCTCTGATCTTTCTTCTGTACTGTTGTCCTGTGATTTTTAATATAAAGGACATATGGCGAGATTGTCTGTATAAGTATTTGTGTCTCTCTATCACTATGGCTGAAGCTTTTATTCAAAGCCATTTCATGCCTTCATTTCAAATACAGTGTTATAGTTACAAAGGTAAAGACCCAGGCTTTTCTTCAGATTCGACATGAGGGCCTTCGGCTTATGAACTTGAATCCTTACCTGTTGTGCTCCCCTCCCACCAGCTGGAACTGGCCACAGCCAAGAGTGACATGAATAGGCACCTACATGAGTACATGGAGATGTGCAGCATGAAGAGAGGGCTGGATGTCCAGATGGAAACCTGCAGGAGGTTAATCAAGGGCGGCAGGTAGGTGCATCCGGCTCCCGCAGAAGTCCATGATCCTCTCTGGGCCACTAGCACATTCTCATTAAAGCCAAGCCAGTTTCCTCCCAGTGCGATGTTCCTTGATTGGCATCCACTCCAGTGTGAACTATTTTCTTAATCCTGGTAGATATTCTATTGATCCCAACTCATGATGGACAAAACAATGCTTCATGAACCATTTGCTGTATTTTCTGACCCCACAAGATGGTGCACCTGGTTTACTTTGTGCCCTTTTTTGAACAGAGAGCACCATCTTGAGGGGTGAAAAAATATAGCAAATGGTTCGTGAAGTGTCATTTCTGCCGTCACTACTCCCAACCAATCTAGCTGAATATTTGATTTACCTTATAAATATAGTATAGTCTATAGAGGATGAAGAGATGCTATGCAGGGAGTAGATGCAGCCAGAGTGGAATAAGTGTGACCAAGGGCGTAGATTTGGTCTTGACATTGGTGGGGACGTATAAATCTAACACCCACCTAAACCCCCCCGTAAGCTGTGAGTTTACATCTAAACATGAACTACTCTTAGGTACCACACAACAGCTCAATGTCCATTGCTCCTATGTGAAGGAGCCAAATACATGCTTTTCACCCACGTCGCACCTGAGTCTTGCACAGAACTGGAAAGTTCATTTTCTTTCAGTTTTGGCGTTATTAACAACCAAACAAGCTACAGCCTGCTACGTGACAGCAGGGAAAGGCACAGCCAATCACACTGGCCCATATGTGTTTGGGGAGGGAGGACTCGAGTAGAGAACGGGATTTAACCCTTTCTGCGCGTCTAGGTTAACGAGACGTTGAGAGAGCGTTATTGTATTTATTTTTTTTGGAGCGGATAAAATTATTGGTGGGGACAATTCAATAATTGCTGGATATTGGTGGGGACATGTCCCCACTGTCCATGCTAATTCTACGCCCTTGAGTGTGACATATTCATCATCAGCTAGCAGATCCACAGCAGCGCGCATCAGTAAGAGGCTCAGCAGCTGAACCTGCCACAGTGTGTAATCTGGTCTTCCCCCTCAACACAGGGCCTCACCATCTTTCAGCTCAGTGGCGAGCAGCGATTCGGGGAATACGGACGAGATCCAGGACGAGCTGGACAAGGACGCAGAAGGAGAGGGGGCGCCCAGCTGATGATCCGCTGGGCCCTGCCCTGCCTTGGGGTGGACTGTCTCGGGCACCATGACCCTAAATGCTGCTGCTGAGGTCATTCACTCCACCCCATCACTGCTCCAATAGTGGGAACAATGTCTTCGGTTTCACAGGTCCCCGCTCAGTACTACAGCTCACCTTCCTCCGCCCATCTGGGGCCCCTAGGGACCTCTGCTTCCCACCAGGAAGACTCACACATCAGCCAGGGCAGCTGTCTGCTGAGCTTCCTCTCGTCAAACAACCCCCCCCCCCCCCCCCCCCCCCCCACCCCCACACACACCCCATGGACAGCCGGCCCCTATTGGGGGGGGGGCACCCCCCCCCCCCCCACAAAGGAGGGTTTTTCCC
>JAAGVU020000123.1:22483700-22508418 GCA_011763525.2 Mormyrus iriodes | reverse complement strand
CCCCCCCTCCGGGGCCCCCAGGGACCCCTGCCTCCCCCCAGGCAACCCCCCCAACCCCCCGGGGCCGGTGCCTGCGGCGCTCCCCCCCCCCACCCCCCCCCCCCCCCCCCCCCCCCCACACACACACACACACACACATTGGACAGTCGGCCATTATTGGGAGGAGGACATCTGCGCCCCCTACAGAAAGGAGATTTTTACCCTTCACAGAACAGGAACGCACAGCAAGATAGAAAACCAGAAAAAAATTCATGAACCATGCAACACAGGGGTGGGGGGGGGCAGAAAGTCAAGGCTTCTAAATTGCACTAGCCAAGACCAATTCCCTGTTACTGGTGCCCGTTATGTTGCCCTGCCTTAAAATTACGTGACACTTCTTCCCCTTCTGGGGCAAAGGGGAGGTTGGCAGAGCCCCCCCATAGCAAAGCACACCCCCAGTTAAAAAAAGGAAATACTTGGTTCAGGTACTATGCAATTTGCTTGCCTTATTTTTTAGACCAGTATTTATTACTGTCTTCATTATTATTGGTGTTGTCTTGCCTTTCGCGTTTTTATAAGTTTGACGTGCATGGAAGGTGCAGAACGTTTAGTTCAATAAGAAAAGCAGAGAACAGCGCCCCCGTGTGTCTGTGCTGAGGGAAACTATGAGAAGGCAAACGCAACTAATATTTCTTAATAACTCAGTTGCTCTCCAGAATAATTCAGCCTTTATTAGCGCTAACGTGAAATGGTTGACGCTTCCTGTGGAGGGCTTACTAGCAAGTATTATATAGATTAATTTCTAGATCCTTTTTAGATCTTAGTAGCAGCGACGCTTTCGTCGAATTGGGTTTGAAATGACGGAGAAAAAACAGCATGTAGTTGACCAAAGTGTCTGCCAGATGTCACCCCAACCTCGCGCTTTATGTCGGGTGGCCATTGACTCGTTATCCCTGTTATATACTTGTTTTTGCCTGTTTTTACGCCGAAAACCACATGAATTCAGAGGAGGATGGCGCCTGGTCATACCTATAGTGGCCTTTTGTTTGATATGCTGATTACACATTTGTAACGTTTATGAGTTTTTCATTTTCTATATGTTTAAATCATATGTAGTAGGCTACTATTTTTTTAAACAGGTGTAGGCGCTTGAATACGTTTTAATATACATCTTATTTATATGTATAAAAAAAACCTGTTGGAAAAAAGGAAGTCACGACACTGATATGTGTTATAGTTAGTGAAGGCTATGACATTCAGGAAAACTTGCCTACGTTACGGATTACTGCAGTATAAACCATAACGTGATACTTGCATTGCAGTAAAATTGATCAAAGTATTGCGAAATGTACATAACATGCCCATTTGTTTTGAAGAGCAGTTTGCTTCGCTCAGCTTGTCTCTCCGAGTTCTATATTTGCATTTAACTGCTCTTAATTGTTGTAGATATAGGGGGAAAACTCAAACCATTACTGAACTATTCCGTACGAATATCTTTTATGTCGTTTTTAATTATTTGGAGACGTGCGGGCGAGGCCCGTCTTCACGCAGTCAAGTCCGTCCTGTTCACCGTGGTACAACCTTGAAAAACGCCTGATGACGGACGAACGGGGCTCCCACTGTTTTCCATTTGCGTTATTTTTTGTTTAAGTTGTTATGCAGGTTTGTACATCGTTAAAATTATTTCTTTTTATGTATCTGTGGAAGGGATATGAAGTGAGTGTTTTCTCCTGTTAGGCTATATTCATGGGGAATCCCATGCCATCCCTTGCCTTGAATGCAATTTTAACAGTAGATTCGTCTTTACCTAAATACCGAGGACAGGCACACAGTCCTTTAGACAAGGAGCATTTGAACTCAGAGCAGCCACTGCTTGGGTTAGAGTACTTAGTACCTCTGAAACTCGCACTTCAGACGGGTTCTTCAGATCAGGAGTGTTGGAGCTCCTGATTCAGTTTACGCGGCCGGTGATGAATTAGCAGGACTGGCCGAGATAGTTTTTCTAATTTTGCACTTAACTTCCTTACCCAAGGACCTGGTCCATTTCCACTGTGTTATGGACTGTCGCAGCCAAAGAACACCCGACTGGCATGCCTGTATATTAAGTGATCAACAGCGATTCGCTCCTCCAAAAATTAGGACTTAGCACTTAAGAGGTTGGTTTTATTTTTTCCGATCAATAACCCCTACCCCCCCCCCCCTAAAAAATATAAATTATTGTTCAGCTATCGGAGGTTTTTATACAGTCCATATAAAGTCTTTTCTTAAATCAGCTGATATGAAGATCAGTTTTTTACATAAAAATGTTCCCAGACCCCTCGAAAGCTGCTCGTGGTCTATGAGATTCAGAAGCAGTCATAACATACATGGTCGTCAAATGATTTTATTTTTCAAATGATGTTTCCAGTCCTAGTTTAGCGATGGAGTATTTTCCGTATGTATCGCTTTGTTGTAAAACTCGTTCTCAAGGCGATTTTCAAGAGTAAGAGGCAGGACATACAAGTCGGAGTCAAAACATTTCTCTAGTGAAATTTTCTTGCATAGTTATGCAGTCTGATTTTCTCTGCACGCAAGAGAGATGAACAGTCATGAACCATGTAAAAAAAAAATTTAATTACCCTAACTGTTGTAAACTTCCACGAATTTCAATGCGTTTTTTTAGTCATGGATGACGCTACGGTTAAAGACACGTGTCATATTCTTTTAATGAACCATTGGATGTATTTCATCGTGAGACTGGTTAACCCAAAGTTTGATCTGGTGACATGGCAATCAACATGTGGGATACGGTAGGTTTTGCCGTTAATCTAGAGAAAACCAGTGCTCACATGAGACGTGCTTTACCAAAGCATAGTTTATATTTAGTGTCTAAAATACTTAATTTCCCATGCTGCTCGCCATTAAGGACAGCTTCTGACGGGGTGCGCACGTGCGATGACTGCTTACATCGGAAATTCATCACATATTCCCACCAGCTCCAAAATCCGAGAAGCCTGTGATCCCATCGGGCCGACAACCCCTAAGAACACGCTACTTCAGACCTTTTTGTTAGTAAGGGGCATTTAGGGTTGAACTAGTTACAACAATTTCGTAAATACGTTTTTGTTTTTTTCCTGAATATACTCTCGGTCGCCTTATTTTAATCCTTGTTATAAACGCTATATTTTAATGTTTAAAAACCAAATTAAATGATTGCATTGATTATGTGGAAATACATTTACCATAATGGATGTAAATGGTGTCTGGGTTAAAAAAAAATAAAAAATATCAATGGGCAAAAGTTCCTGACTCCTACATTTATTACTGAAAGCAACTTTTTCTTTCTTGTTCATTGTTGTATATTTCAGTCCCAAGTTGACAAAGAGCATTTTCCATATTTGATAACTGACATTTTATAAATGTAAGTGGAAAAAATCAAATCGCAAAAAGATATTACATCATTCATTAATTAAGGAAAACGATTCGTAATTATGCACAACACAAAGCAATTAAGCACAGACAAGCTATACTTAAGTAACACAAAATACAAGCTTGCAAGGCCTTCGGGGCATTCCAGAGGCTCCCTGGAACCGGATTTACTTAAGTGGTTGTTTCACTATTTCTCTGGAAATAGCAAAGCACACCCCCATGTTAGGACCATATTTCTACCACCGTGGCCACGTACGTTTGGTTTGGAAGGTCTTGTATATAGGAGCGCCGTAAAGGTGAAAGCAGAGGGGCTCTGGGTTGGGGTCCAAATGTGACATGCTTTCGTGGGATCCAAGTTCTCTACTTGTATATAAATATATGTATAAAGAGTGCATGAAATAATAGCACTGTTATACGTCGCTCTGAATAAGAGCGTCTGCTAAATGCTGTAAATGTAATAGTGTCACTATGTCCCGTACTACATAATATCTAGAGACACTCGATAAGGACTAACCAAAAAGCAAACAAAATACCGTAATTCTCCAAATCCTGTTTATGGTATTGTCCGACGTGCGAAGCACTACTGCTCCGAAAACTGCTACATAATGGAAAAGTCACGTACACATCAAATCCTTAAATTCCTTTTAAAAATAGAGCTCGACTCATGACAGACTGCATTCTGATTGGTTGGGGATATTTTCCCCGTATTTGAATGGCTACTCAGCAACACACCCTTAGTCCTTTCCATCAGGGTAAAATTTAGGGGGAGATAGAATCCGATTCTCTCCAATATAAACTTTATATAAAAGATAAGAAATTTGCATACGATAACATATATGTATATTTTTAAATGCTACGTTTAGTTTTTCATTTTTTTGTTTGTGTTTTTAAAGTTACATACTATCGAAATAGTTAGACTTCCCATGACAAATGATGGTATATCCTCATGCCTCTGTACTCGCGATAAGTGTTCGCCGCTGGTTTTCCTTGAAATATCTAACGGCGATTAGGTTGTGTTATCAAGTCGATAAATGATTTTAAAGTAAATTATTTAGATTGACATTTTAAATTTAGCATTTTACGCATTGTGTTTATTTTATTTTGGTGCCTATTTTCTTCTTGAACCATGCTACGAGTGAGAACAATCCTCTGTCAGTCTTGGAGAGGGTAGGTAACGTTGCTTGAGTCTCCTTACACCATTTTTGTGATAGCTTGCAGAATGTTTTGGCTTTACAGTTTTTATTGTGGAACGTGCATCTGATCTAGGGATTGTAAACCCGTACTAGTATCGTGCTAAAAGTGAAATGAACCCCCCCGCCCCGACGCACCGTTACGTAATCACGAGTTTAATATGCACCAACAAAGTACTGTAGCTGGGTGTTAGAGGTATCGCAGTGATTGATTTTGGTTATCTTTTAATGACAACTTGATATTTCTTACTTTCCTGTTCTGATAAGTAAGGTGCCGACTTTGTTTTACGCAGCAGATCGAGGAAGCGTATTATGTGTCATTCTTACTGCACGTGCTTCTTACGTTCCTATGAACGATGACGCTGATTATACACGTTGTGTGCATCTGCAAGATAATTTCCCTTCCGAAGCTCAAAAGGTTCAAAAGGCTTGATTGCGTACTTCTTCGGCAGATGTTAGTTTTCACTGCTTTCTAAGATAAGACACCTTTATCTGCCATTTGTACAAGTACAGGTACATTATTATTTCATTTTAACATATCCCGTCTTGCTTCCTTATGAGACACATACAGAGCATTGAAAAAATATCCACCCGCATGCCCTTCTTTTTCTGCATAAGTTGTTACAACCTGGGATTTTAATCAGACAGACTGGGAATTAAACTCAGTATGAAGGATTCATCTTCCCTTCCAACCTGACCGGTCCCTGCTGCTGAAAAGCATCCCCATGACATCATGCTGCCACCACAATTTACCGTAGGGATGGTGTTACACATAAGTGTTCAAGCCAGAAATGTACACTATAGTGTCATGCCACAAGGGACAGTATGCAGATTCTTTACAGGTCAGGACGTGTGTTTTTTTCTTACTGGCTTCATACTTGCCACTCTTCCATAAAAACCCTTTTTGTGCAATGCCTCGGCGTTTTTTTTGAGCGGTGAACGTCATCTCCGGTTACAGTCGCTGCCTTCTGCAGCTCAGAGTGACAGTTGGCTTCACGGTAACTTTGGTAATTTAGTTTGCAGGGGTGGCCTGACCTAGGCAGTGTGGCTGTAAATTCATTTTTCACTGAATTTATTGGACTGATGGGCTGCACTGGTTTTGTAGATCAGCCTGAAATAAATCTCTAATATATTTTAAGTTTAGAATTTGAGACAATAAAATGGGACTATTTTTGGGGGGTGAATACCTCTTCAAGGCACGGGTGAGAGTGATGATTGGAGCCAGGGTGCAGGGTCAGTCATTTATCTCTCCAGTTTTCTGGGTTAAAGACCCAATAGTCAGTGTTACACTGGCTAATTGGGGGAATTTTGAGAACTCCTGCAGTGGGCCGCCTTGGCTGTGGGCTGGTAAGTTATTGTCGGGGTTCTCCACCCAGTTGGGAAGTTTTATCACGGGGGACCTCTGCGTGTCAGGACAAGTGTTGCCTCAATACCAAAGTTTTTTGTTTCAATAGATACTAAATCATAAATTTCGATGTCAATAACTTTACATATTTTTTCTAAAAAAAAGGGGGGGAAACACTGTCAAATGTCATTATTGTGCTTTATTTCAAACAAAAGTGTTTTAAACGATATTCAGGTCATTGGTCAGCTAAAATGTAAGCATATTAGTCAAAAAAGTAGGGGAGACATCATTTTGTCTTTATCAATATTAATGTTTTGAGTCACAGTCGGGTTGGATTCATCGGCAAGGTCGTGTTGCTCGTAAAATGGGCCCGTGCTTCATTGTAGACTTTGTATGAATATGAATAATATTACTGCCCCAAAGAGGCTTTTCTATCACTCTGACTTGTTTCATGGACTTTCCAGGGGAGTGAACTAGTCAACTATCACCTGTCAGTCTTTGAATTTCTCTAAAAGGTTCAGATGTCATTCGCATAATAAATGTATCGATTTTTAAAAAATGCTGGTATTGTACCGTTTTCAAAGCGCTCATACCACAGTTTTTTTCAGTGCCGGCTTACCGTGCAGCCCCAGTCAGGATCGCCCCCAGGCTGGTCTGGGGTGTGAGATTCCCAGTACAGAAACACAATCCCACTTCAGCCCTGGCAGCAGATACTTGGCCATGGGATTTGATCTGGGAACCCTCTGGATATGTGCACCGACCCCAAAATCACTGAGCCACACACTGCTCCTTTAGAGGTCTGTGTGAGGTACATACAATTCATTTGTCAAGTGGAATTCCCTATTATAACATATTAGAATGAGGGCGTCAGGTTACACATTTATTATTTTAAAAGACATGGGGTGTTAATGCATTGCTGTAACATTAACATTAATTTGCTCAGAATTTTGCAGTTTTACTACATTGCATTATTGGCAGGGACAACACGTAGCGGTTTTATTGTATTCATGGCCAGGTACTGAGGTACTATTATATTAACAGTAAAGGAAGCTGGTGCAGCTTAATCCATTTCTCACTCCAGAAAAACTGTGGTATTTGAATATGCAACATGAAAAACAGTATAAGTAATATTTGTAAGGTGTGGAGAGCCTGCTTTTACAAGCCGAAAATGTGTCCCCATGATTTTTGGTCCATGTGAATAAAGCCAAACTCCACCTTTGGCTCCGAGGTGCTTAGTGCTGGCAGTCACCTGGGTTTAGATATTTTGAGGTTACTGCTTTGGAAATGTATAATTACTTTGCCTGGCTTCCTGTAATAACCAACTTTTTATTTTACATTTCAAGTTGATTGTTTATTTACTAACCTGAGCTCAGCAGGTTTTTGCAAATGCAACTAAGCCATTAAGTTTATTTTACCACCTGTGTCCAAAAAAAGGCAAAAATTAGACTAGTCTCTGTTTCATAAGCAAAATTAATTTACAAATATATCTCCGTACCACTGCCAAAGTCCAAAGATGCATTTTACTTTAATGTTTTGTGTTAACAGACTATCATTCCTGAAAAGGCTGTAATGGATTCTCAAGCTGTAAATATATTGCCTGCATTTTAATGCTTGGTCACATGTTATTGTTTAACTGCTTAAAATGTAAATGGACTTTGTGGGAAACCCATTTCTAGGACACAGACCTCGCGTAGAGAACAGACCTCTTGTTGTGATCTGATGATCTATGAGCTACTACCCACCCCTTACTCTGTCTAAAGCATGCTTTGATGGCATGTGGCTGACTCCAGTGTTATTATTTGGATTATGAAGCTAAGTGGCCTGGAAATGCATCCTGCAAATTTGGTGATCATTCCCAATACACAGACACAAAGAAAGTTTAATTAGTTAGTTAGTTATAAAGTAAGGTTGGTTTAGCTGTGTGCTATTAACAAAGTTCTATTAGCTTTTTACACTGAAAAAGGCTAAATATAGCATGAAAGCAACATTCTGGTGGTTCTCTCCTGACCTACTGACTGTTTTGCCAGATAAATGCTGGCAGCTTGCTGGAAAGTCAACTCTGGCAGGACTTTTCTATGGTCACAGAAAAGGCTGAGTGTTACTCTGACAGCAAGCTTCGCCCCCACTCACCTGACCTTCACCGTGTTCCTGATTGGATCCAGAATCAGAGAGCTGAGCTGGCTTTCTGTGACTCGCTGCGGCGTCCTGTGCTCATGTCAGTGACACGTTTTGGGCTGGACAATCGTAGGCCAGTGATTCTCAGTCCTGTTCCTGCCCCTCACCCCCCTGCCAAAATGTTTTTAATCCTCTGCTTTCAAACTGCCACATTCATTATTAACATATTAAGGACCATCTGAGCCTAATTAAGGTTGGGTTGGAATGAAAACATCCTGGCAGAGGGATCCTCCAGCAGCAGGATTGAGAACCACTGATCGTAGACCAATTTGGAACGTTTGGCCAGGCCTTCTTCAAACAGTGCAACATGATAATCAAATATGCAAATTAAGTTGTACAATCTGTCATTGTCAAAATTAAACTTAATTGTCAACATGTTCTGCTCAAGGGGGGTGGGGTGTCCCACTCTTGTCTTATACAGTGGTCCATTTTTGCAAAGATGTTTGTAGGTTAGGGACAGTCAGTGCCGTCCCTTTGCATCCATTGTGAGCTGCCCCGAAAGACTGGGGGGGGTGGGTGGGGGCAATAAAGGAGTAAACCAGTAAAGGAGTCTGTTGCTGTCCACAGGTTCAGGCACTCCGCCTGCGCTGCGGTGGAGGTGAAAAATGAACCTGTGCTGGGGTTCAAGGATGGGAGCCGGGAGAGGGAGGAGCTGCTGAAGGTGCTCACACATTCGCCACCTTCCTCTCGTGGCCTGGCTGATCTGCTGATCGCCATGACAGGGATTTTGTGGGGACTAGGCGTGGGGTGAAGATCCGAGAGACTGGATCATTTGATACATTAAACACTGGCTGATTGTGATTTTATGGCAGAGGAAGTATATCAATGTAAAGTGAGAGTGACCTAAGCTTGATGAGATGTACTTTGACGTGCAGGCCCTGCGGGAGCTGAAGGGGAAGACAGAGGAGATCCCCTGCGTGGTAGGAGATGAACATATCTGGACCAAAGACATCAGATACCAGCTGTCGGTTGGTGTGGTTTTCTGCTTCTCTTACTGGTGCTAGCTCCGCAAGTTTGTGCCACAAGCAGGAACATGGGAATGCGATGACTGGGAATTCATATAATGCTCAGGACACCTTTGCCATCTTTTTTTTGTGCTCCTGGAGGACAAACAGAGTGTGACGCAATCTGTCTAAAGAAGTTGGATAACAGGGGGTGTCCGATTCTGGTAGCAATCTGTACAGAGGCTGAGGTGAAGAATATAGTTGGACATTATTGAAGGGAATCGTTGATTCTGTGCAATTAAAATAGTTTCAGAGCAGAGCATGTGAGTGGAGCGGAGCGGGAGCGGCATATTTGAAAACAACTGGAGCGTCACCCGCTCGCATCTTGAAATAAATCATTTCTGCTTGAATGTGTATTTGGCTGCTCAATTAGCCAGGCTACAGCTTAAGCTAAAATTAAAATACAGTGCAGATTGTTTTCTTTTTTGGAGCGAGTGGTGAGTGATTTCATCGGAGCGGGGTCAAAATTGGCCGGAGCAGCTATGAGGGGGGAGCAGGGCAGCGTACCGCTCCTTGAGTGATGAGCGGAAATTTTCATTGCTCCTTGCTTTCATTGCTGTTTCAGAGAATTTGTCCTTTGTGCTCACTTTCAAAATAAATGTCTTTCAGCCCTTCAATCATTCTCATAAGGTGGCCAAGTTTTGCTATGCTGACAAGGTAAGCAGTTCACCCTCTTTAGGGAGAACAATGTGGGATGGATAGCGTGCAGCATGTGCACTGTGTCAGTATTTCAGAGCTTCAAATCCCACATGGGGGGTGTCCGTCCAATAGGAGCTCCTGAACAAAGCCATCATGGCGTCTCTGGCGGCCCGGCGGGAGTGGGACCTCAAACCCATCCAGGACCGGGCACAGATTTTGTTCAAGGCAGCTGACATCATCAGTGGGCCCAAGCGGGCAGAGGTGTTAGCCAAGACAATGATTGGGCAGGTAAAGCATCATTGAGTGCCCGTTAGTGACGTGGAGCAGGTAAGAAATAGACACGGACCAGTTAAAAATGGCTAACTGTTATCTTCTTCTCTGTCTGACTGTGGCACTGCACAGGGAAAAACGGTGATTCAGGCTGAGATTGACGCTGCCGCCGAACTGATCGACTTCTTCCGCTTTAACGCCAAATATGCCATCGGGCTGGAACAGCAGCAGCCCCTTGACAGCGACGGGAGTACCAACACCATGCTGTACCGGGGACTGGAGGTGAGCGCCCCCCTACAGGACACTTTGTGCTTTCAACAAAGGATTTTGCCTAACTTATACAGTCTTTATCGATTTTGTCTGCTTATGTGTTTGCTTATGATCATTCCAAACTGTTAGCCCCCAGGAGTGTTTCTGTACTCGATTATTCGTTGAGAGAAAGTCAGTATTTCTTGATTACCTGATGGGTCTGTGTCTCACCTGATCCTCCCAGGGCTTTGTGGCTGCTGTCGCCCCCTTTAACTTCACTGCGATCGGAGGAAATTTGGCAGGGACCCCCGCCCTGATGGTGGGTCTTGTGCAGACTGTGATTCGTCAGACCTGTGAAATATGAGTTTGGTATGCATTCCTGTGGTATGGGGCCAGCAAGGTGACTTGACCCATGTTACACTGTTGCCAGGGCAACGTGGTGCTATGGAAGCCCAGTGACACGGCCATGTCAGCCAGCTACGCTGTCTATAAGGTCCTGAGGGAGTCCGGACTCCCGCCCAATATCATCCAGTTTGTTCCTGCCGACGGGCCAGTTTTTGGGGACACTGTCACAGCCTCCGAGCACCTGGCTGGCATCAACTTCACGGGCAGTGTGCCGTAAGTCACCTTCTCTGTGAGCACAGTAACTTTACTTTGGGAGATCACCTCCTACTGTTTGCCTTAGGCGGGAAAATCTGACCTGAATAGGGTCGTTTAATTCTGTTTTCTCTCAGTTGAGTAAAAATGGGTTGCTGTGTTATACCTACTTAGGACTTTCAAGAGGCTGTGGAAGCAAGTAGCACAAAATTTGGATCAGTACCGGAACTTTCCTCGGGTGGCTGGAGGTGGGTGTAGGCCTCATCTTATTGCGTGCTGGATGTTCTCATCATGTGGCAGGGACTGTCTGAGAGAGCTTTCACTCAACTGTCATTGACCGGGGGACGAAAATAGACTAATGCACAGCTCCTGGTTAGATATTTTCCATTTTTAGTTCTGCCTTAATAGCTTTATTTATGCTGTTTGCAAAAAGTGGACAATGAATGGGAATTAACAAGCTAACTAGAAGCTATTTCTCAGATTGACATCACGTTAAGATGAGAATTGGTGGTTTTTGATCTTTGCAGAGTGTGGCGGTAAGAACTTCCACTTTGTGCACAAGTCGGCAGACGTGAGGAGTGTGGTGACAGGGACTATCCGCTCTGCATTCGAGTATGGAGGTCAGAAGTGCTCTGCCTGTTCCAGAATGTATGTACCAGACTCTCTGTGGCCCCGGATTAAGCCGGAGCTCCTGGACATACAGAAGCAGCTCAAAGTGGGAAACGTGAGTGTTTCTCCCGATGGTTTTTCTCAGCAGTAACAAGCTCAGTTTCATTCTATAATTTTGGTTGAGCTGTTGATGAAACATACCCCATATAGCCAGGTAGCGTGTCTTAGCGCCTCACTTGAACATTTCGCTGTCTGCTCTATCTCCAGCCTGCGGAAGAATTCAGCACGTTCTTCTCTGCGGTGATTGATGACAAAGTACGCACCGTCAATTTTTACTGCGATCCTTTCTGGTAAATCATAATAGTAGAGGTACTTTGTAGACTGGTGGCAGAGATGTTTGTAAGAAGTTGTCCAAAATGGAAAATGTGTCAGTGTTTCTCACCTTTCTTTATGAAAGTACAGTTCGTTAGTGTTTAACTGTTTAATGACTTTCCTGCCAGTCCTTCACCCGCATCAAAAAGTGGCTCGATCATGCCAAATCCTCCCCGAACCTGACAGTCATTGCCGGTGGGAACTGTGATGACAGTAGGGGGTACTTTGTGGAGCCAACCATCATTGAGACCAAGGATCCTCGGGATGCGATCATGAATGAGGTTAAGCAACCATCTATGATATCCAGGGGAAGCCCCCCCACCTCACTGTGTTTATAATGCCTACCCCCATTGGCCCTAATATGCTAATAGATAGAGAGAGAGAGAGAGAGATACTTTAATAATTCCCGGATAGAAATTTGGGAGTTAATGCTAAGCCAACATCCAGAGGGAAGGATTAAATCATTCATACTCCCATTTGGACTTCATCCAAAATGTCTGTTTAAGCAAAGTCCATGTTGTAATTGACTCTTTGTCTTCCAATCAGGAAATCTTTGGGCCTGTCCTGACCGTCTATGTCTACCCCGAGGACCAATACAAGGATGTGCTGAAATTGATTGACAGCACATCACCCTATGCCTTGACAGGAGCTGTCTTTGCACTTGACAAGTAAGCCCACTAGCTGAGACTGGGAATATAGATTTGGAACACATTTCAAAAACTGCACTAATTAATATTTATACTATAAAGATTTCATGTTTGTAGTTTCTCTTAGGCCATTTCAGGCCAGAGTTCTGAAATTTATATTAAAACCAAGGAAATAATTTGGAATGGGTTGGACTTATTATTGCTGGATAGGGAGTTTCATTTATTGAATTTTAAATAAATTAACATACATTTTTAGCAGCCCCTAAAGCATCAACAGGTATTGAAAAATTAAAACCCAGCTTGTAGACACTCAGGGCAGCTGTAAGTACATTTTAATATCTTAAGAGTAGTTTTTATTTCTATGTATGACTTTGCATTGTAGAGCATTGTAGAGGATATGTTGGAAGATTTGAGGGCTGAGACCTGTCTCAGGGCCACATTGGCCACTCTGCTTCTGTTCTGTGAAATCCTCTTACCCTCCTTGTCTTGGATTACAGGAACGTGGTGAAGGAGGCCTCAAAGATCCTTCGGAACGCCGCGGGTAACTACTATGTCAACGACAAATCCACAGGGTCCATTGTTGCCCAGCAGCCCTTTGGGGGCTCGAGAGCTTCAGGTGAGTGTTGGCAGTGTGAAGTTTGTAGGCTCATAGTGGCACGATTAGCATCAGCATGGTGGATCTCCATGGAAGAATGGTTTGCGTGGCTAGTTATCTTACAGACACCCCAGATATGGGGTAAGTGGTGTATGGTCTAGCTATAAAGTTAGCTAATGATGCTAGTAAGGGGTGAAATTAGGCTCCCAGCCTGGAGTGGGAGTGGTCTTCCTGCTTTGTATTGTTAACTTTATAACTTTTCATTTCCAAAGCAGAGTCCCGTTAACCCCCATCTGATCTCATCCAGGCACTAACGACAAGCCAGGTGGCCCCCACTATGTCCTCCGGTGGACCTCTCCCCAGGTTGTGAAGGAGACTCATGTACCGCTGACTGAGTGGAAATACCCGTACATGGGCTGAGAAGGAGCACTCCTGCAGGCCATCTTCTAACCTGAGCACTGACTTCCTCCCCTAATCTACTGAGTAATGACCGAATAGGAATGTATCTGATTGCTGTGAAGACAACTTGAAAACCTAAATTCTTCTTGGGACAGGGCCTGCAGGACCTGTTGCTGAGCAAAGCTACCCCCCCCCAAGAGTAGGTTGACAAGGGTTTGGTAACTTTTACCCAATTGGAAGTAAGTTCACCATAAATTTAAATTGGATTTGAATGGTCGAGATCTTCCCTGCTTAGATTGCTGCCCCCGCGACCCGACCCCGGATAAGCGGTAGAGAATGGATGGATGGAAGGATGGATGGTCGAGATCTAAGCTTTACTGTCTGTCTTCAGTGTGTCCTTGGATTTCCCTAGATTAGTCTTGGCTTTGCTTAATCATGTCAAAGTCAACTTAATTGGTAAATTTAAGCTGTAGGTCCAGAATTCAAAGGCAGAAAGAATAATATTTTGTTGTACTCTGAAGGTTATAAATGATACTATTGTCATTTTGTTTTACTAAGTATGTTCATATGCTTTGTGTTGGTACAGTTTACATCCCTGAACTGTAGGATAAGCAGATAGGTGGGGGAATGACAGTATTCCAGTGGCTACCTTTATCCTAGTCCTGGTGGGACTGTTAATGGTTCTTTGGGTGTCGTCACATTGAAAGTGGATTGTATGGACATAAAGGTTATTTTTTTTAAAGCTAATTGTCTGTTTCCTGAGTAGTTTTTACGTGTTCTTGGCAGAGCTGCTTGTGTGCCTGATTTGGGTTACTTTGTTCATAGAGCTGTGAAACTGAGCATTTTTTTTTTTTTCTTTTCTCATTAAGTGCCTAAATAAATGATAGAAATTCACCTAGGTGGCCATTTGGAAATGTCACCTTCCCTTTGTCCTTCTTCCCACTGCTTATTCTTGGTCAGAGTCTCGGGGTGGCCTGCAAGGCCTGAAAAGAAGAGAGGGACCTGGATGAGATGCCAGTCCATTACAGAGATGCCAGTCCATTACAGAATGCATACATGCACAACCATACACTATGGACACTTTAGAGATGCTAGTTAGCATATTGTTAGACAGCATGGGGGTGGGGGGCATACAAACATGCAAACCGATGTGAGCTTCAGACCTCCAGTCCTAAAGGTGTGTGGTAGTTATGTTTCCCACTGAGCCATCAAGCCATACAAACATCACATCACTGATTCCAGAACACACCGGTAAACCTCTCTACACCCAGGCCAGGTGGCATTGTGTCTCTCTCATCCAGTTTGCCTGAGTAAACAGGACTTTGGCTGGGTGCTGGGGGGGCAGCTACCTGTTTGTTTGCAATGGCTTAATGATTTTCAAGCACCTTTTTAGAAAGTCGCTGGCAAATTTACCTGCCAGCCCATAATTTCTCTTGCAGGTTTATGGTCAGAGTTCCTGTTCAATTAAGGGGTCCTGCCTCTGCTTTGCCCTCTAACATCCAAATGCTGGTTTAAGTTGCAATTAACACCTGTGTTCCTGTTGCTAGCCTGCTGGATTCACAAACACACATCCTGCAATGTAGCAAATACAAATATATACTTACATACTTAGTGCACACTTCATAGTTATGCTGCTGGTGCCAAATACTGCTCATATAGCAGATTAGTTTCTGGATGACAATGCTGAACCAGCTCCCCTTCGTGGGACTTATAAAGACATATCCGTAGCAACTTGAAAAAACATATGTGAACCTGCAACGTGTTTTAGGGAAATTTGAGATTTTGTGAAAAACAAAATAACATGTCCCCCCTCAGACCTGAACTGGAATCTGCACTTTAATGTCCTTGACCACCATGTTGCTTGCTGCCCCCTTGTGGTAGGGAGTCTGAAATGACACACTGAGAGCCTTGCCTGACCCATTGTCACTTGCTCTTGACTCTGCTTTTATTTGAAGAGGCTTTATTTGAAACATGTCCACAAAGCTGGCTAACTTCCCCTACCACTCTGACTTGTGCTGCCGTGTCACCACCTGCTGGCCATTGTGCAAAATTACAAATTCAGGAGATGATCTGCAGATCACATTTTATAGTGGCAGCCAATTAGATTAATTCATTTATAATGGAAAGGTGGTTGATTATAATCCTGGGGTGGATCATACTATAATATATTTTAGCAAAATACTTAACCTGAAAAATTACATTAATATATTCCAACTTTGCGAATATGGTCTAAAAGTTCTTTGAATTGCTTTGAAGACAAGTGAGCAGATATTAAATTCCTTAATCTCTTCGAGGAGATATAAAGGATTTATGACACACATACATCCACCAGATATGCAGCAAAGTTAAATATCTTTCCTCTGCAACTTTTGGAGGCTTTCGCTCTGTGAGAAGTGATAAGTTATGACAAAATTTACTTAGTTTATAAGTTAGCTCAGGCCAGGTAGTTGCCATGTGGTTCCTGGCCTCGGATGATTACTGTGTTTTTGTGGGGATTCTTTATGTTTTGTCAGCATCAGCGTCTATGAACAAACACTTTGCAAAATGAGCCACAACGGAAACCTCCCCCCTTTTCTTGTGAGAGTTAATGCTGAAAAATGCAGAGTGGCAAGCCAAAGGAGTCCCATAGGTGCACTGGTGAAGACAGCTGTGTGTGGGCGGGCTAACAAACTCTGGCATCAGCTTCATTGTGAGGCCACTGTCCCAAAAGCTGCTAAAAACCCCTTTGTGGTGGCAGAATAGATAGGGTCACTGTGCCTTCTGATGGTGTGGCATAGAGCCCGTGGCCTTTGAGTATGTGTGCCCAGATTTGGCCATGGTGGTTGGCCTGCAGGGCTGAAAGGAGCAGCTGATTTGAGCCCCGGTAAGCCCCAATGTCCACGCAGATGTCCCATGTGCTGTTTTTGTGCCCGGCTGGGCTGCATTGTGCAGGGGCCTGTGCTTTATCCAAATGGGCTGACTATAGAAACTGTTTCATAGCTACGGTATATGCCAGTGTGGCTAATATTGTAACCAGGAAGTAAGTAACCTGTAACTAGGAGGCAAGTGCAGTCAGATCCACCTGCAAGATACAAATAGAAAACAGAATGTATTAAATCCTGAGCATGATATTGTTGTTGTTGTTGTTGTTTATTATTATTATTATTATTATTATTAGTCTTGCCTTCTTTGTGGTCCTTCAGGCTTCCCAAAGGCATTTTCATTTTTGTAATGACTGATGAAAATGATATATTCATGTAAGTGTACCTTAGGCATCACACTTTGCATAAAGTTAAGACAGATAATTATAATCATGTGCCTAAAAAAGAAAAAAAAAACTAAGAACCAACAGACAAAGGTAGATTACCTGAAATTAACGTGAACATAAATACTACGGGCTCCAAGCCTCTCCCCGTGACACTGACTGGATAAGCAGGTAGAAAGTAGATAGATTGATGGATGGATGGATGGATGGATGGAAGGAAGGAAGGAACACAGCCACTAAGACAAATTCCATGTTTAATATATTTAGCCAATAAAAATCTTTCTGATTCAGATTCTGAATGAATTATGCTTATGCAGAAACAATACATTTCATTTAGTAATAAATTATTTAATAATACATTATTTGTGTATCTGTTTTAATAAGTGTAAGTGACTTGAACTCACATATTCTTTGTAATGACAAAAATATACAGCAACAAACCATCTGAAATATGTTGATATGCTAACACGTCATATTAACAGCTGCATTTCATGCACGATTGCTGATGTCAGTCCAGTGTTCTTATCTGACTGGGGAAAAAATGTGTTGAGATCTGTTAACCTGCAAATTGGGGTGGGGGGGCTTCACACACTGCCTGCTTTTGACACGAGCTGGAGGCTTTTTTACAAGGTGAGCGGTTGTTAGGGCAATTAACCACCCCCAGGTTCTCACACACACAGACCACCTGGGGTGGTCTGTCTCCCGACCAGATCAAAGCATGGAGGTGCCACTGCCATGTCAACGCCACACATCCCTGCTGTGTCTCACCAGTGTTTTATTGGCCCAAGACTAGTAGACACACTTCAGAGTCCCCTGTCCCTATAGGTTCTAAACATTATTTGCAATGTGACCTGAGTGTTCATGAAGAAGATATATGTTCACTCTGGTTAGCAGCTGTTTGTCTGTCTCTGAGGAGGCTCCTTGAAAAGGTCTATATTACACCACAACCCCACTGCAGGACCTGTAGCAGTTTGATGTATCAATACCAGTCAAACCATTAAACAAAATCAGTAGTCGCACAGTTTCCAAAACTGTACAAATCACCAAAATGTAAATTTTGATCTTAAATGTTCTGATGTGCTTGTGGGACTGTGAGAAGATGCGTTTTAGCTTTCCTGCAGTTTTAAATTAGCCTATTTTTGGAACGTTGTAGATGATTTTGCGATTGGGTTATTGTAAACCATATATTCTTCTGATTAGGTCGTATATTGATTTACAACTGCTTTAACAATCCTGATATCCTGAATGAAAGCTAGTTAAAAATGTCAAACAACCACATACATCGGTTCTACTCTTAAAGTCAAACATTAGGACTACATAATTAAATTAATTAATGTGCTAAATATTTTATTTTATTTTATATCACATTAATATTGCTTAAAATAATATTGCCTGAAAATTACCCGGTCCCTTTTACTCAAGTACTTTATTATCGATTTGACATAAATCAGTAACAAAGAGGTATTTATTCACAGGATTTCGTGAAGGAAAAGAAAGACGAATTTCTATCAATTTGATAAATACAAAGAGAAATTTTATTCCAAGTAAGCAGGAGGATCTACTACAAAATCCAAAAACTGTTTTACAGAAAACGACTTTGCAGCACCCGTCGGTGCGAAACATCTTCCTCACTCAGAAACAACTTGAGAAGACGATACAAAATTTACAATATGTAAAGAGAATTAATCTTCACGGAAGTTAAATTAATAAAGCATTAAATGCGAGTATGTACAGGAAAGATTATATTCTATACAGAATATTATTTGTCATGACAAGTTTTGCCTACAGATGTTAGAAATTAAATGGGAACATATACAATTCCTACTCATAGAGGGTGTGCCAGCGGCTTATTTGCAATTACGCAATATACAAAGCCAGCACAGCCTCGGGTTTGTTTTTCTAATAAAAAAAAAATCACCAAGGTCTCCATAGATTGTCAGGACCGCCAGCGCTACCCGAGTGCACGGGGGCGAAAGGCGCATCGGGGCTGGCGGGGTGTTTGTCCGGCCGCCGCTCCTGCGGGTGGAAATGGTCCAACAGGCTGCGCCGTGAGTCCCGAAGCCGGTCGTGTGCCGAAAGGAAGCACAGGGTTTCCTGTAAGCACCTGGCAAAGCCCTCTGCGTGGCCGTGCCTCGGAGCCGCCGGCCGCGGGTTGTTCCTCAGGTAAAGCACTGCCATTTCCAGGATGTCTGCCTTCTCCAGCTTGGAATTGAGCTGCGACTCTTTTAATTCTTTCTCTAGCAGCGTTTTCAGCTGCTGTATGCTGCCGTTTATTCGATCTCTGCGCATCTTCTCCACAACTGGCTTCCTTAACTACAAAAAGAAATTACACAAGATTACACAAAGTAGTTAATAAAAATAATAATAATAATAATAATAATAATAACAATGCTCGGTTTTAAAAACTAAATTGACATATCGGCAAGCCTTACCTTGGTTCTTTCTTTCGTGCTCATACCAGCGTTACAAGTTTTGACAGGAGCCATGGCGTTGCCGATGCGGTCAGCGCCCAATGGAAGCGTCTTGTGCCCTACGCTGGCGCTGCCTCCACCATTTATAGGTTTCTGCCAGCGTCGGGGACTGTGGGTCTGAGCCAGGCTGGGGTTTCCCACAGTCGTGAGCCAATCAGAATCCCTCCAGGGACAATAGAAGAGGCTTCAATTGCTTCATGTTAAATTGACAGCATATTGCCTTGGGACAATAAATGCTATCCACATGAACAGGTGGAGTGTGTGTGATAATAGGGGGCACCCGTGGAATCGTGTCCTATCTGGGAAATAGCTGACCACCGCAAGAACCTCAAGCCCACCACCCACCGATGGCCAATTTTCTTACAGCTACATTCCAAGACGGCATGTTGCACCATTCGGTGAAAACAGACGGGCTTAGGGCAAAGGCGGGAAAACGAAAAAATGACCTGACAATATCATTCAGCATGACTGGTTCAGCGGCATTTGACAGACGGCGATGAAAGACAGGCAGCGCACATTATTACAGATGTTTCAGCGCCTGATAACAAGTATTTCGACTCAAAATATTGCAAATGTTTGTATACAAATAATATATGCACAACGCAATGTCACGTCAAGTTATCAATATGCTTAATAAACTGAAAATCACAATATAAACAAAACGAAACACCTGGCCGCCCAGAATTGCCAGATACGATGTTTCATTAAAAAAAAAACACTATAATGCAAAGAAATGTGAGGGAAAAAAAACATACCCACAAATAAGCTATATTTATAATAGACCACGACAAGCTCTTGGATAAGAGGAACGGATAGGGGGTGCTGATGGATTTATAAACTAGAATTATAGCGGCTTTCAGATTCTAACAGTTGGAGAAAACTTGTATTAACATGATACTTCACCAGATGGCCCTTTTGGGAAGTGGCTACTAAATGGACGGCCATTGCGAAGGCAGCATTGAACACGGCACACTTCCATTGTGCGCTCATTGAAAACGCGCTGTGGGAAAGTGGAGCCAATAAGGGCTCCGGGCGGCTCAAAAGAGCAGCTGGCTTCTGCGAGCGGGAACCTTTTCAAGTGCGTGCTGGCTGTTGTCATCAAAGGTGAACACCAACCACCAAATTCCACCCCCCTCTTTTTTTAGGAAAGTCTTTTGCCGCCACAGTAAACACTTTTGCGCAATGCGTTTTGTCGTATAAAGAGCCGCGATTCTCTTGGCAGCCCGGGGACAGCGGAGTGCAATCCGCCAGTGTCTCCAGAGGAAACCTCTGCATATCAATGTTGACGTCTGCTCTTTATCCACCCCCGCCATTAAAGTAACCAGCGTTCACGTCTCAGCCTGTACAAATCATTATGGGTTACTCTGTACCTAACTAGCAATTTTTTGTCTGTTTTCATTACATTATCTTTTCTCTTTCACGACAAGATGCTTAAAGCCAACAGGTCTTAAATTAAGGAGTCAACACCATAAACAATACTGACAACATTTTGATCAAAATGCAATTTTTACCACAGACATGGTATTTAAAAACATAGCCTATATAGTTTTTTTCTCAGTCAAAACATTCTGCCATGAACATAGAAGATCCTTGCCACAGACCCATTTGTCTGTGTACGGACAGGTTGAAGATACCTGCTTAAAGCCAGTTCATCTCATGTTGCCTCAACAAAATAGCAAGTAAAACTCAAACGATCCCATGATATTGCAGTTAAAACTTATAGTTCAATAGCAAAGGAGAAAAAATAACTGGGTTTGATTGCTGGGATTTGTGTAAAGTGATACAGACAATTATTGGAGGGAGAAATCTGGTGCGCATTTGTATTCAGCTGCCCAAGTATGGGTCCTGGCACAGGCACAACAAAATAAGATTCAGGATTACCAGAAATATGTGTGTGGCTCAACCTGAATCAAGTTTCCCACAGTCACTTGTCTCCCCCTCCCCGTGCCATGACTTGTGGGGGTACAAAGCGTCCCTACCCTGCTGCTGAAGCAGCCTTTGACTCCAAGCCCGCCCATGGCGGCTCACATTTAGAGAGGCAGGTGTTTGGCGCCACGCGTGAGGAACGGGGGCTTGCGGGCGTCTTCGACCTGGGAAACGCCTGACCCCTCTCCCGGAGAGTGTCGGAGCCTCCCCTTGACGGGGGCGGTGCTGCCGTCTTGTGCCGCCTGCCTTCACAATGAGGCCCGCGGGAAGCTGGGGAAGGCGGGAAACGACTCATGTTCAAAGGCTCCTTTGAACCCCCCACCACCACCACCTCTAAACCAACCCTGACCGCCAGGCTTTGCTGCTGTAGGTGACCAGGGCATGTTGGTGGCATCGAGATAAAGATTTTTAGGTCTTTTCTATCAGCAGGTTTTTCAAACAGTTAAAAAAGACGAGATTTCATTCTCGTAATAAGATATTTGTAATGCATTGAACCGTTTATCGAGTATTTATCTCAAACAAAAAAAAAATGCTTTGACAATATAGCAATTGTTAAAAAGACATATGGTTGGTATGTGATAGACTTTTTATTCTAGCTCATGTTTCCTAATAGCATTTTCTTTAACAGAGAGGTACAGTAACTCTGTGGGTAGTTCTATTACTTCATATATCACACTTGGGGGGTTTCAACCTCACTCCCGCCCAGCATGAATAGAATTTCTAAACACTCTTCATGTCCTGTAGATTTCCTCCCACAGTCCAATGATATGCAGGTAGGCTAAATGGCACCTCTATATTGCCTGTTGTATGTCTATGTGCCCTGGGGTGGACTGGCATCTTGGGCAGGGTGTACCCCTGCCGTAAGCCCCTATGCTGCATGATATAAAATCTCAGCAGGTGCAATACGAGTGGATTATTATTCATATGCTTTTTAATCGTATTATTGTTGATGCTCAGTTAAAAGAATTCATACATTTATTAGAACAGTGAAATGTTTGTTAAGAAGTCTGTGGCCTACCTATTGGTTTCTCTGAGGTGTGCAACACAAATCAAGTCAGGTCGTGGTACTTTGGTCCAGATGGCCCATTGATAGAGGGACACAAGGAGAAACGGTGGATTCTTGTGGACGGACGGGGGCCAGGGGGCAGGACCCTCTTTTTTTGAGTGGCAATGAATGAGCCTGCGGTGTGGGAACAGGGAGCAGACCTGAGCTCTCATGCATTCCTCGCTGGGCTGCGTTTAAGCAGGGGGGCGGCTAGGGGGTGGCCAGGGGGTGGGGGGCGTCTGCTACCGAGGACTGTTTATGGCAAGCTTTCGTAATGGAGACGTAGCCTTTTTCTTCTTCCTTTCTCCATGAATGAAGGAGAATGTCTACCTTGGAATGCCCCAAACAATGGCTTTTCAGCAGAGTGCCATGGTCCTATTCACTACGGGAAAATGACGCGTCTTCTAAGAGACCAGAGGAAAACAAAAGAAGCAGAGGAATGCGTCGAGCTGTTTTCCCTCCAAAATCATGCCCTGGCATCTGGTGCTGGATAGGCTGATCATTTTTCAAGTGACTCAAAGACCCACTAAACTTTATTTTAGCTTTAATATAAATCAGCAACACGAACATTCATGCCTAACATTCACTCAGTCCTATTATTGTGAGTCAACGCATGCATGAGTTGGCATTTGTCCAGATTTTTCCAGAAGTGCATCTGTATTTTAAGACATTTTAAATATTAGCCACAATTTAAAATTCAGGATAATTTTAGCTGTAAGTATATAAACCCTATTGTAATAATGGAAGATTTCCACCATATGGAGATTCAAGAGTGTAGTTTGTTGTTAGTAAAAATCGGTGGGCAGGATTAGGTCAATTAGGCTCAAACAGGACATTGCTCGGTAACCCAAAATCTTAGGTAAAACCACAGAACGAAAATCATACCTGGGAAATCCAAAACCTTGAGCTAATGCTTGGGAGCCAGAAGCAAGACTTCACAACTAAAGTGAAGACACTGGGGTTTAAATGTCCAAAGGACAAGACACAGCTGAAGTATGTGGGCAAGACTAAAGCAAATGAGGGTGTGACACCAATATTTAAACATGTTTAACATATGTTTTAAAATGATTACTTTTGAATCATTTATATTTGTGAAAACAGGACATTTCTTCCACATATCTTTAGGTATATGTGGACTTGGTTGTGTCACAATATACATAGTAATTATAACAATCATAACAACTAGAATGACTAGTTATTATAGTTTTTATTACTTAGTAAACGGTTATAATTTGTACAGTGGTATTAATGAAACGTCAACAAGTCATACTCCTTTTATACACCACCACCACAAACAACAACAACAACAACAACAACAACAATAATAATAATCTACAGTATATGTGCTACTTGTAGATGACGCCCCTGAGATGTTATGGAAAAACAGAAATGTTATGACAGTAATACAGCAACTGTGCTCTGTAATGACCTGAGATTATGGCAGGTATTAGTGTTAATTGAGGTGTTGCAATGGACATCTTGGTGCTCCTAAACTGGACCCAGAGCTCCTGCATGACAGCTTTAATTCTGCATTCCTTGTTGTAGGTCCGTTAACAAGTCTTCGATTCAGCTCCCGAAGCTTTGAGGAAAGCAGATGTTAGCACACACCTCTGGGGAATCAAGGGTTTGGAGCTGTAAGCAAACGAGCGTGGGAGCGCCCGGTGGAACAGGTGAGGCTAGCGATTCAGAGAGTGAGCGCACACGCGCCCAGGGGCACGCCAGACTCAGATCTGAACAGCGGGATGAAAGAGACTCCTGTCTGAGCCGGGGGAGGGGGGCTGGGGGTGGGGGTCAGCTGTATTGACAGGAGGACGTGTGAGCAGGATCCTGCCCGGCTTTCCCACACTAGTCACCCATTCATGGCTCTGTATTCTCACGGGGAGGGACAATGGAAGTGTGCCCTCAATAAAGGGGCTGGATAATAGTGTTTAATTGACATTCCCAGTAGGAATGTGTGCGTGTGTGTGTGTGTGTGTGTGTGTGTGTGTGTGTGTGTGTATGTGTGTGTGTGTGTGCGTGCGTGTGTGCGCGTGTGTGCGCGTACGTGCGTGTGTGCATGTATCTTCATATGAATGTTTTGGGAAATATTGCAGAGTGAAAATAGGAAATTCTGTGCATAGTTGTGACATCAGATTACAGTATATTTTACAAGCACGTTCTTCCTGTTACTGTGCCAGAGTACATTGATATTATGTCTCTTGACCATTTTATCTAAAGCAAAGTGACTTTCACTCCATTAAAACAAGTGGATATTTTCACTGGAGTCACATCAAATTATCTTTACTGATGGAAAGTGTGTCTGTTTTTTCATCCCCAGGTAACAAAATCCCAGGAAAACCTCCAGGTAATAAAATCACCCGTGCGGCTTATCACTCAGGACCGCTGATATGAAGACAATTCCCCTGGCGGAGCAGCATGCGGCCAGTTAACCGTGACATAATATGGATGATTCTTCTCCTATTGTTGTGAAGACCTCACCCACTGCCCCCTGAGTGTGGGAAACCTAATCCTGCCTTGGGCACATGGCTTTGTAATGCAAATTCGCCACTATAAA
>JAAGVU020000123.1:22436437-22454484 GCA_011763525.2 Mormyrus iriodes | reverse complement strand
AAGGGGCAGAGGAAGACAGTAAGGATCCGTTTCTCTTTATCCTCCTGCCCCCCCCCCCACCCTTTCCGACTGCTACTTCATCTCCATGGAGATAGTTAGCGAAATGTGAGAACTTGGCCTTTTCCAATAACCCAATTAAATTTATTCAGCTTGAATGAATATGTAGGACTTCCAGGAAATTTTCTGGTTGAAAGACTTTGACTAGAACGTTTTCTAGGAATTTTGGATATTGCTTAGAATTTAAGGTTATTCTATTATTAGAACACTTCGAGTGATTTAATATTCAACACTTGCTAGTTAAACAATAACTAGTTAGTTCTGCCGGATGGGTTTTTGCTATAATTTAATTCGGCTTATTTTAAGTGGCTCACAGCTTTATGAGATCTTTGTTCTTTTTCACATGGTTTGATTGCTCTTGCGGTGAGTTCCACACAGGCTGTTCCGTGTAGATTGGGGTGTTCACGTGTGAAGGTGTGTGTGTGTGACGGGCATGTGCCATGGTCCCCTGCAGACCCCAACCAGTACAGCTGGGGGGAGAACTATGCAGGGAGCTCCGGCCTGATGAGTGTTTCCCCCGACTTGAACCCCATGCAGCGGGTGCGCAGCGGAACGGTGAGTCCCTCCTCATTGTCACCAGCAGGGGGAGCGCCAATCCTTAGTAGCAGCAAAAAAAAAAATGTTTATGGGTAAATAATGTTACAGCATTTCACTCCACATGCCCATCTTCTTTTCTGTTTTTTTCTTAAATTAGATTTGACAGCATTGGTGTAGAATTCGCAACCTGTCCTTTAAAACAGAACTGTATGGTGCAGATATCCATCCATAATGTGCCTTTATTTTTTGCTTCTTTTCCATATCTTCCATGTCCTTCCTCTGTTTTTTTAACCTCCTACTTCAGTTCTCCGTAAGTACCCCCCCCCCCACCCTCTCTACCATGTTTGCTGTGTTTGATGTTTGATGCCTGAGAAAATGCATCTCCTCACGCTTCAGGGGCCAGAAAAACGCCAGCTGTGTTTAGTCGTTTGGTGGCCTTCTTGCCGATGGTTCCCTGTACACGTCTGCAGATACTCAGCTCCCTACTGGCAAACAATTGAAAACCTCTGCATTACTTTTGTAAAGTTACTTCTGCCATTTATGCATCATCACTTAAACCATTTAATGCATTGTGTCAACATCTGTCACAGCAGACGCATCCCTGACTAATTCAGCGTATGAACTCGACCATGAGTAGAGGTGGGTATTTCAGGTCCAAAAAATAATATCCGGACCAAGATTTTATTTCAACCAACCATTTGAGTATAGAGTCAGTCACAGAGTACTCAACTTGTTGGTTAAAACTAAATCTTGGTCTGGATTTTAACTTTCTGCACCTGGAATGTCCACCTCTAATCACAAGACATTGGTTTTGGGGCTCAGAATAAGATGTTTTTTGTGGATGGGATTCCCCGTTAGAACTTATTGGGTACATGTTGCCAATGCAGTGGGGGAGCATGAAAATAATGTAGCTATTTTTGTGAGAACGAAAACTAGAATCAGGAGGGACCGGCGGACTGAATCAAAGCACCCCAGCCTACTGCCTGTCCGTCCTGAGGAGGCCATGTCTGAATATGCCACCCTTCTGCTCCTTCATTTGTTAGTAGCTAGCTGAATATCTGAAGGGCCCGGTCCCTGCTGCGCTTCCCACAGTGCTTATCGATTCTCTGCTTCTACACTCCCATTGTACTGCAATGTTCTGCTGACTCGACACATTTCTTGTGCTTCCGTCGCCCCCAGTCTGGACTGCAAAGATGAAATGGAGGCTGTGTGTTTTCACTGGCCATGGCTGGGTGGGCGTCTTGCCCTGCTGCATTTGTGCCGTTGACCTTGTGACTCTAAGATCTTGAGAGAGAGTTCCGGAAAGTGTGTTGGCAGACTAAGAATTCATCGGTGACGTTCTGTAAGGAATGGTCTGTCTAATCTCTGTGCCTCTGTGGAAGGACATGTCCTATTGGACCTTTTGGGAAAGGTTGGATTCTGCTTGGTTTTCTACAGATTAAGTAGAAACTGTGTGTTGAGTCTCAATTATAGCCGAAAAAGAATCATGATGTGGGTTATGGTGGAGCATCTTTGAGTGTAGAATCACCTTACACAGTTGGTTGAGCTACCTGCCTGTTTGGGGCGGGGGGGGGAGGGTTTGGCTGCTGTGTTGGTCCCGATGAAGATGACTGACTGCTGTGTAGCTGTTGGTAAAGACAGGGAGGGACTTTGTAAATATAGTTAAGTGTTCCTGGGTCTTGAAATCGGCTGCCATATTAGTACGAATGGTTGTTGGCTTTGTGACTGAGGTTGTGATAGTTGGGGTTAGATTTCCACATTGGCATGACTGCCGGTATAAGCTGGGGCATGTGCTCTCTTTGAAGCCCTCTGATCACTTTTCTCCACTACCTTCCCACCCAGTTTGATATGCTGGAGATGGACAGGCTGGAGAGACAGCTGGTGAACCTTCCCTTACTGCAAGACCCTTCGTCTTACATCCCCGACACGGTGGACCTGACAGAGGATGCACTTGCCCGCCAGTACTGGCTCTACTGCTTTGAGGAGGCACTGGACGGGGTAACTGGAACTGCTGGTTTTGACTGGTTTGATGCAGAACTTCATGTTTTTGTAGACCATCAGTTATTCCTACAGCTGGCTGTTTGTTTAGGCTTCTTCTAATGCTGGAATCAAGGAATGAAATGTATTTTTATAGAGCCAATCGTTTTTGTGCTCCAGATGGCAACAAAACTGTCACCACCATGAGTGAGGTGCTGTCGGCCTAATGTGATGTAAACACGTTTTTGCAAAGACGAGCTGTCACTTTATTCTTCCAATGAGAAAGTGGCCTGTGGGGGGATTTCGATAGTTCAAGCTGTGACACTTTGGCACACACCCCCTAGGTGGTGAAGCGGGCGGTTGCTAGCCAGCCCGACCTGCCCCAGGCTGTGGAGCGAGCGGAGAAATTCCGCCAGAAGTATCTCCATAAGCTTCAGACTCTTCGGCACCAACCGTTGTAGGTACTCTGTACTTCCTGTCTCGTAGACTTGCTTCTTTCACTGATCCTCCCCCAGACTGGTCTTCCTTTGCTGTCTCTGTCCATGTCAGGCCTCTGGAGGCTTGTTTAGCTATCAGTCACCTTGTTTTTAGCTCTCATTTTAAACCTTATTTTCTGGTCATTCCACTGTAACTATCTTGCATTTTCACTGCAGTTCACATCCAGGCAAAGTCAAAGGAAGATTCCCGTGGTAGTTTCTGATGCCTGTTAGTGTCGTTTTTTTCCTCTTTGCTAATATAGCTCGCCTTCTCTTCCCTCCCCTGCTAGTGCTTACGGCTCCCTCACTGTCAGAAGTCTCTTAGACACACGGGAACACTGTCTCAACGAGTTCAACTTCCCTGATCCCTATTCTAAGGTTGGAAACAAGTCTGTCTCTCCATGATTCTTTGTTTGTTTTGATTTCCATGCCCTGTCCCATGAGATTGCTCGACTTTCTGGGTCGACTTGTGGTTTCAGGTCATATCAGCCAGCCCTTAAAGGTGGCCATATACTTCAAATAACGTCCAGACAAAATAAAATCGAGCACGTTGGCGAGAACGATCTGTCGCATACTTAAAATGACACCGCCACCTTGTTTGGTCTAAGTCACTCTACAACCCTAGAGTGTGCAGAATACTTTCGATGCCACAGAATCACATACTGAGCGCAGAAAAACGTACTGTGGTGAGTGTGTGAGTTGTTTTAATAAAGGAGTTAAAATGGTAGTTGCTCTCTATATACATAACCACTGTTGGTTTAATACTAGCAGCCGCACAGACATGGAAGCCAACAATTTCCTCTACACTCAGTTACATGCTAACGAAACGCATGCATTTCATAGCAGACATTACACAGTTCCAACATTTACGACTTGCACAAATATGCAAATGGGCATATTTACACTATTTATAGATATTTGTGGTGCAGTGCAAAGCATGCTGGTAACCGAATAATTAGTCCCACTGACTGCAGTGTCACATCTGTGTCAGCCAGTCATGGACAGCAGGTGGGATCAGAACAAATGGAAACGGTTTACCTCCGGGACCCGAACGGCAAAACTGTGATCACCGTGGTGATTAAGGCTCTTATGATGTCACACTGCTTAAACAACACTGTTTCCGTCAGTTTTGTCTGAAGTATACGGCCCCCAAGAAGTAACCAATTCGCTGCACTAAACGCACATTTTGAGTGTTGTGACCAACCTCTTTTGCCACTTGACTGCGAAGCACCTCAACTTAGGTGCTGCGTTATTTGATTGGTCTGTTTTTCACCTGGAAACAGTGGTTGCATCAAGGTTCATATCTCTCGCTCTTTCTAGATCAAACAGAAGGAGAACGATGTGGCCTTAAGGTACTTCCAGAAGGCGGTGAAGTCTCTGGAGAAGTTGAGTTGGGAACAGCGGCAGTTTGCTCTGGTCAAGGGTCTTCTGGCGGGGAACGTTTTTGATTGGGGTGCCAAGGCCGTTTCCGAGTAAGTGGGCGAGGTCTGTTGGTTTGGCAAGAAAGCGTAAGGGACGTGCTGGTGCAGCCAGTGAGTTGCTGCTTTGCTATTGGCCGCCAGGCCCTATTTAAGGTGGCCAGTGATTTTCTGCGTTCCCATTGGCCCATCAGTTCTAGCTCCCTTACATGCTAAAACACTGTTGAATACAAATTAAGGCTCCATTAGAAAAATTTTCAATGAATCGTGTTATCTGATGATTAAAAAGTATGTGTTCACCAGTATGCTAATGTGTAATATTGTGTGGTCAAAGTTGACTTCCAGACATATTTGCATATGTATATATAATCTTTTCTTGTAGTGTCCTTGAATCTCATCCTGAATTTGGATTCGAAGAAGCAAAACATCAGTTGCAAGGTAATGAAAGGACACATCAGACCTTTGTCCTTAGTCGCAGGTATTTGTTGTCTTTGTTGGCGGTGGAGTGAGCGCGTGATAAGGTCCAAAGACTCAGCTGATCGCGGCACCTAGATGCCGAACATCTGTGGCAGTATGTGTAAAGCGATGTAAACGTGAATAAATTGCATTACCATAATCTGCAGGGGTAGGTATTTGATTACCAGCCGCAGGGGCTAAGTCTTCCCAAGCACAGAACCATCTAGTTCAGATAACTGTCCTCGGTGTATCAATGTAAGAACCTCTCACAGCTTGTAATGTAGCTGTTCAAACTTGATGGTTTGGCCTTTCAGGACAGAAACTAAATATATCTGATGTAAGGAAACCGCTTATCGTGACTTTTTTATGCAGTTGTGATTGGAGTGATGAGCAGCCGTTAGACCGATTTTCTTCCTCTTTTAAAACATCCTTAATATCCACTGACCCCACTTAGCTCACATGCTTCTAATGTGCTGGTCGGGTCTCCTTCTCCCCACAGAGCGTCCCTGGCTCGTTGATTGCTATGACCAGTGGGTTGAGAGATTAAAGGTGAGCTTGTAGGTGCTGTTCAGAAATTGAAATATAGTCTTATGAAAGATATAATATAGTCTTGTGAAAGTTCTTATATAGTCTTATGAAAATTTGTCTTTTTTTATTGTGGAATATTTGGCATTATGGACTGTAATTTATAGCCTCTTGTACATGTTCCTGTTTGATGAAATGGTTGCTCTTGCCTCTGCAGTGTATGTTCTCTGTGTACGTGGGATTGTCCTCGATCAGTGATTGAATACTGTGTATACTGGCTTTCTCTTGCAGGGTCCCCCTCACAAATGTGCCTTGTTTTTCGTAGATAATAGTGGAATAGACATCATTCTGGGAGTGTTCCCATTTGTTAGAGAGCTCCTCTGCCGCGGCACGGAGGTAAGGGTGCTGTCTTTCCGGTCCACGCGCCGTAAATCTGGCCTGGCGCCACGGGTCGCTGGGAGTTCTGCAGTTGCGTGCCGAGCCGTCTCCTCGCCTGTGACATCTGGTGTGAGCACATCTCGTGTGGGTTGCCTTCTGTTTCTGCTGCAGATCTTGTCAGCCTCTTTGTCTACCCCCCCTCCCCCCCCCCCACTCCCTGCCTCCCGCAGGTTGTGCTGGCTAGCAACTCAGGGCCGGCGTTGAATGATGTGACCAACGGTGAATTGCAGATCCTGACAGAAAGGATCGCTGCGATGGATTCGGTCATTCAGTGGGTATTCAGCCTCTATTAATGCACAACAATTAAATACTGCTGTATACAGTAAATTATCACAGGCATATCCGAGATCTGTCTGTTTGCCACAAGGGGGAGCTCTCTTAGTAGCGTGCAATTTTATCACGCTCCAGTCCACAATAGGCTGTAATCACATGGTTCATTCGGTGAAGTGTTCTCCTGCTTCATTTTTATTGAACCAGCCATCTTTCCCTTAGGGCTGCGATCAAGGAAGATAGATTGACCCTTGTTCAGAGTGGGTCTAGCTCACCATGTTTAGATCTGAGGTAAGTGTCTCCAAGGAATAATACTGAATTCATGGTATCTAAATGAAGTTTATCCAGAACTTAAACTTATTCCTCATTACATACAGTGCTCACTGAAAGTCTTGGATGCTTGTTTAATTCTGTTAAGGTGCAAATTTGTTGATTTCATAAAAGTCCTTAGGCAAGCAATATTTAACATATCTGCACATACCTTCCGCACAGACATTTTCTTTTAAGGGTCATAATATTTTTGACGGACTCATTCAGTTCTGTTCTTTGCAATTCGCTATTAATTGCAGTTGTAGTCACTGGCTCCCAATGGGAAACTAAACACAAATGTTTGGTGTTTTATGTTATTGCAAAGGTTTTACTAATTAAACAGCACTCAATGACGCTTGTCAATGAACTTTTGAACTCAGAACAGCTCTTTTAGAACTATGATTTGGGTTTAACTTGGTTACTACTTGAAATTAATGTTTTACTTAAAACTACTGGTTGTTTCTAATGTGATATATATTTTTGTAAAAAAAAATGAATGGAGTAATGATTCTTATAAAATCCAATGAATTTGCAATATTTTTGCAGAATTAAGCAAATATCCCAGGATGTTTTGTGAGCATTGTAATTTGAAATATCCTTTGTCAACTGTGTAAACTGAAACGTTTTAATTGGTATTACATGATTTTCTTGGTGAAAGGCTAGATTGGTTTAAGAGCAGAATATTAGATGCTAGCTTGGAAGAAAGACTGATCAATGGATCATAAATGGCTGTAGCTTTGAAGTGCACATTCTGTAAAGGTGGCTCTCTGGCCCAGTGCCTGATGCGTATCTGGATAATACTGGTGTTCGATTAGTTTTGCTGGGGAGAGCAAACTTACAGCTGGAGACCCTCCATTAGCAGTGCCCGAATGCTGACTGCTGTATAATCCTCATTCCTTTCCATGGCAGCCGTCTGGACAAGGCTCTGGCAATGGTGGTACGAGAGCGCCACACGGACCTGGTGGTGATTGAGGGTATGGGCCGCGCCATCCACACCAACTACTACGCAGCCCTGAGCTGTGAGAGCCTTAAGCTGGCTGTGATCAAGAACTCCTGGTTAGCTGAGAGGCTTGGTGGCAAGATCTTCAGTGTGGTCTTCAAGTATGAGGTCCCACCCCGAAGTCCAGAGCCAAGACTGTAGAGCGGTTGGGGGGGGTGCTCCCAGATTGAGGACAAACATGTTACGCACAGGTGTCACGTCCTGTGCTTCTTGGGCACTGGGAACACGGTCAGTGTCAGCTATGTGAATGAATGCTGTGTTGAAAATGTCCAGGAAACTTTTGTTATGGATTTATAATTATTTTTCCTGATTACGTTGTGAATTTATTTTGTCGGGCTATATATAAGGGATTTGATGAAATATTGTGACCCCTTTTGTTCAGGTTGTCATGTCTTGTCTCTGTCGCTGTGGGAGATGGCGCCCCCTATTGTGCAGGTGATGTAAACATGCCGCAGGTGTCCTGGGTGGCTAGTGGGGTTTCTCAACCGAGCCTGCAAAATGCAGGACTGGGGGGGTTTTTGCCATGGCAAGTGAACTGAACTGTTGTCACGATTTCGAAAGCTTTACTTTTTTGTTGTTTGATAAGCATCAATCCATAAATGATTTGATAATTTATAACGGTTTTACTTGTTTTTTTGTTTGAATGCCTTTAACCATTTGTATGAGGTTTTGGATGTTCACCAGAAGTTTGAGTTAGACATGCGTGACAACAAAACAACAACAATAACAGAAACTATATATTTTTTTAATTGGCAAGGATAACTAGCAGCCCGTTAATTTAAATTTGGAAAGCTTTGAATACTGTTCCCCCCCCCAAGATGTTACTTGCAAAAATTTTTTTTTCGGTAGCAATATGATCAATCAGAGGGACGTTTTCTTGATTGTGTTCTCATTGGATTATTTTGTGGCTGCAAGACAAGCAATTGGTGTTCTTTACTGATTGATATCCTCTTTTACTGATTAATGTGCCTTGAGATTGTTGTGGTAAAAGTTGATTTCATATGACCTGTTTCTCAGCATTTATTTTTAATGGCCTGAAATGAACAGTGATTTATAATATTGTTTAAAAAAATGCTAACCCCCCGCCCCCCACCACCACCACCCTTGAAAAAGGTTTAAACTTAAAGCCAAAGCGACAAGTTGCTTCCTCCTGGGGTGTATTCTCATCTAATGTCCCTTGTCTATCATTCTGCATATGTATATTTCATTTTGACGTGACATATTGTTTGTTTTTCTTCATTAGCTTTGATAAAGTCGGCGTTTGAAATCAGGCCCAACTTAATTTGATTGTATTTAGGATTTTGTCTTACAGAGGCAACCATCAAGAGACTTAAGCTGTCCCGTGTGCTTTTTTCCAAGGCTAACAGTTTATTCAGCGTCTCCTGCTTCTGGCTTTTCCATTGCTCCGTTTGTGTCCGCTAGGGGGCAGTACAGTATAGCACATACTGTACCGTACTGCCTGGTTCCCAGCCGGTCCCTTGGTGTGTACGTGTGTTTTATTGTATGTAAGAGCGGAACGGGACTGTACCGCACAGCATCGCCTTACCCGTACTGTCCCGTTGATTAGTATGTGTTACGCCTGCGTCCACACGTACGGGTGAGTATCACCTTTTCACAAAACTCCATGTACTTGTGCGCGCATTCGTCGCAAAGTTAAATGGCACAATCGCTGCATCGTCACGCAGTTTCGTTAATTAAACTCCGCGGGCTTCTTTACAGGAGCAGTAAAGTGGATTTTGTTGATACATTTGCATTGAAAAAAGCAGCAACGAGGATAACTAGCTATTTTTCCTGAGCGGATCGGTACGGCACTTATGAATGCGAACATATATTTTACGCTTGTGCATCGCAACAAGCAAAAGGCTGTCAAGTTTTTTTGTTTATATTTTATGTGCCGTGGGAAGTGTAAGGAAAAACCGCTAATCTTGACCAAAGTTGGTGCTATTGCCCTTTTTTTTGTCCAGAGCTTTGCTTGCTTTTTCCCGATGACTTTTATAACTGTTTTATATCATGTGTTTGTATATAGCGTGTATATGATAGGATCCATTTAGTCTGTTGTGAGAGACTTACGGAGAGATGAATTCTGGCATATTTTGAAATTCATTCAGTCGATAAATACTGTGTGTTGTCTATATTTCATTTAAGTCTGAACGAATATTTGCATTGATTGGGTCTCCAGTTATTTGAATTGTACAGGAATAAATGAAGCGGATCCATGTTTTTTTTCCTCAGTAGCTGAGGTTATATAATGTTCCCACTGCCTTGCAGGAATTTTCGAGAATGAGAACATGAACATGACTTGTATATGATTTTTTTGTTTAATAAAGTCAAATTTAAATACTGTTACTGTTAAGTTCTCTAGTTCTGATTTACTTATTTCGTATTTTCATCATCTCGTCTCGCCTTTAGCCGAACCCAGGCAGTACAGGGCGCAGGGGGTACGCTGGATGGCCATCCAGTCCATCATAGGTTGCATACACGCAGACGTTCAGTGATATTCTGTGGGCTATTTCGAGATTCAGACTAACTGCATGTCTTTGGACTGCGGGGGGAGCCGGTGTGACGGGGACACGATGCAAACTCCGTCCGCAAAGTGGAGGCGGGATTGAAACCCACAACCCCTGTGTCGTAGTATTAATGAGTTTTCCTTCTACACTTAGATCGTTACTTAAATGTGAAATATAAATGTAATGTAACTGTATTGTGATGAGTCACCTTCATATTCCTTTTTTCAATCGGTCTTCAGATAAATTTCAGTCTAATTGGCAGCATCACTGGAGTATTACAACTAGCACGTTTCTTATGTATTTCAGGGTTAATTGTCTTAAAAGTCACTTGTGTAGTTGTCGTATGCGCTTAATTAAACTGCGTAAAGACAACACTTTTCCTTTATAACTAAATATAATCCTGTACGTATAACCTAGCCGTCTTCAGATTAATGTCAAACCTTAAGTGCGTGTTACCAGGAAAAAAACGCAATCTGTCTATGAGGCGTAACACTCGCTAACTTGATCGTTCATTCACACTGGCCATTGTTTTATTTCTTACTGTTCAGTATATCTCACCATTAGTGCATTTTAAAGGAGTAATATTGAAAGCTGTAAGTTGCTGGTAGAATACAGCATTCGGGTGATTCTCATCACATAATACACATTGCTGGGTTAGTCACTACATTTTTAAATGTTTTTTTTTTCTTTCCAAGACGTGAAATTTGTCTTAATATTGTGAATAATGAGTTCCGTGATGCGTGGAGGAACGATGTGAATTGTTACTCACAGGAAGTGTTACTTTGGTGTAACAAGTAAATACAAAACGAATCTCAGTCACACATTTAATCTTGGAAAAATATCACTTTAATATGTTAAATGTAGCATTTCCAAGCACATTTTTAGCTCGGCTTAATGTGACAAAATCCAGTACGTTTCTTAGAACTAAAGTTTCATTGGTGAATGGTTTCCTGCATATTCCACTTTAAATTGGCATTACTCCTTGCACTTGCACTTGTCAACCTGTGTAGCAACCATACCTACTCTCATCTAGCTTTAAATGGGTTGCCACCTGTGGCATGAGTTAGATTGGCTAAACATTTTCATGGCAATTTTTTTTATATAACCATTGAAGAATTACAGAAATGACTCATTTATGTTATTGCGCAGCCACATTAGCACGGATGGATGGATAGACTGGTTGTGCCCTTAGTCTGTAAGGCAGCAGGGAGCAGATGCCTACAAACAGTCTCCTGTCTCCAAAGAAAAACCACCCTAACCAAGACTGGAATGGTGAATTACAGGCTCCCCTGTGTGTCTCTGGCCTGTCTGTGTCCAGTGATCTGTTACAAAATGCTGTATACATTGTACAGTTTGTCTGTAAGTATGTCTGTGACATTGCATCTAAGAGTGGCTGATCTCCCTTCGCAAAGCCGACGTCTGGACATTGGGGGCTTCCGGGTTGCGGGGCTTGCCTCAAAGTTGTAAATATCGCCCCCACCTGTCCTGCAGTAGAGCTGTGTTGGTTATGAACTAGAAATCCACAAATCTAGCGACAGAGATTGAAATAAGAGTCAGTGAGAATCAGTACCATCTATTCATCAGTACGTACTGGGACACCATGAAAGGTGCGATTGGTGGTGGTTGGGGGGGGGGGGGGTGACAGAGGCCCTAAAAATTTGAACCATTATTGGATTGATCCAGGTTGGGGACCCAATGTGGGACTATCAGGAGCCCCAAAAACTCTAGCGGCTCCCCTGAATACATACAGTGGATATTAAAAAGTCTAACCAAATTATTGTAAGTTCTTAATCTGGGAACGCTTTGACATGATTTATGTTGAATTCATTTTTTATTTTTTTTTATTTCACAAATAGCTGTTTGTGGCCAATTAACTGCTAATTGGAGAAGCAGCACCAGGGGAATTAGCTGAAATAAAAAGTGGGGTACAGCATAAGGTTTCAGAGCAGAGGCCTCTGGGGAGTGGATCTGAGGCAGATGGCATGGTGTTTAAGAGTCTGGACATACTGTCAGGCAGCACCAAACTGGTGGTGGGGATGGGGGCTGCATAGAAATTGTGTTAACTTAAACTACTGGAGATAGGAAGCTCTGTCCCTGGCAAGATTGTGAGTTTCATGAAATTGTATAGTTCTGGCAGAAGATGGTGGTCTTCACATGGGTGCAGGAAGTTTGTGGATGTCCCACAACAGCTATGCGTAAAGAGGTATATCACCTCTGTTTCTGACTCAGTAATCTATCTGAAGCTAAGCAGGTTTGGGTTTGGCCATTATTTGGATGGGAGACCCACTAGGAAAGCTGGGTTGCTGCTGGAAGAGGTGTTGGTGTGGCCAATTGGTTAGCCCATCCTGTGGTCTGTGTGGATCCTAGTGCAGTGATGGGGACACTGTGCTGTAAAAATGGATGAGATGTAAAACTGAGGTCCTGACATTCTGAGGTCATAAAGGGTCCCTGGGCATCCTTTGAAATAGTAGAGGTGGTACCTCGATATCCTTGCTAAATTTCCCACTGTGGCCCAATCAAATCTGGCCTCTTAATCAGCCCCTATATTTAACTGGTGAATTTTCTCCTGCCCCTTCACCACCTTAGCTACTGTGTGGTGAGGGTACTGGTGCAGAATGGCTGCTGTTGCATCGTCCAGGTGGGGGCTACACAGTGATGGTGGTTGAAGTGGCTCCTCATTGGTTCTGTAAAGTGCTTTGGGTGTCTTGAAATGTGCCAAATAAATGTAATATTCATTCGTTCATTTGGTTAACTAAGCAAACCAAATTTTGCCATTTATCACACCGATAAGTGCTTTCATTGTATCTTTATATTTTGTCATAATTTTGCAAGACAGATTAACAATATTGACTCATTCATTTCGAGAATATGGACCTGCAACCAGAATGCTGTCAAGTCACATCTGCTGCTGTACCTCTGATTAATTCCCTAATCACAGTAATTCAAAATCAATTTTACGGACCAAGCATGTGACCAGCGATATGGGGCTTGCCTGGGTGCACTTTGTGCTGCTGAAGATCGAAATACTGACAGTAAAGTCATGTTTCCCAGCACTAAAACAGATAGAAAGATGAGTCAAATGAGTGAAATGGGTAAATGGACTAAAACGTTTAGTAACAGAGGTGGATTTTAAATGGTAAACTGGCAACACTAGGAAGGAGTGACAGTTATAATTCAGCAATAAAGTCAATCTATTGGGCTCCCCTGTACCCAGTCTCAGCAGGAATATGCTTTCTCCATTTCACTGCTGTCCCCCGCCCTGTGTGATGCTTTGCGTTTTTGGGTCGGGGCACAGTGGGAGGTCCAGGCGTAGGCTGCTCTTCAGAAGCTTGGCACGGGGGGCTGTGAGAGTGGCAGGGGCTTGGAGGGAGGGAAGGTTCTGTGGGCTGAGTATCGACGGGAAAGCCGGATTCCTCAGGCAACAGAATTGCCGGAATCTGCCGTACGCCGGCAGGATGCCACGCAGAGCCACGTTCTGCCCCCCTGCCGGTCGCTACTCCGGCATCAAAGCGGCTCGACGGGGGGCAGTGCGGAGTGGGGAAGGGCATGCGGTGGTGCCAGGGGACCCGCCGGGCTGATTGGGTGTTGAGCCGGGCAGGGGGCCAGCCCTGGTCCCACTGAGCTCCTGCTTTTTACCCCCCCCCATTCCCCACAGCTGGAGGCGCTGTTCTAGATCACCCACAATCCCCTTCGCATGGTTTATCCTGCCTGAAACAATTTCCTTTGTCACAAATAAAGACGAAAAGCTTGAAATAATTTTGAAAAAAGGATTATTTCTACTTCTTTCTCTTGTCTATGGAGTTTACTAGAAACTGCTTTTTATCATTTAAAAATATAAAAGTGCGTTATTCCCAGATGCCAGCGGTACAATTCCCACAAAGTGTCCCTCAGTCTCATGGTTTTGGGACGATCCCTTTTAAGAGGAATGGATCATCCATGCAGTCGGAACTAGACCCAGATCCTTCCAATCGGAGCCGTTCCTCTTTAGAGACCCACATGCAGTGTCATCGATGGTGGCTGCATAACGTGTCACATTAATGGCATTAACTTGAAGGAGCTCCCAGTTGGATTCCTTCTCCTGAGACGTGAAACATTTAAATACACCTCTATGACTCGTGACCTGAAATCTAATGTTTCCCAGCAGTGGGTTCCTCGCCTCTGCAGAACCATTGACTTATGGCCTAATTGCCACGTTTAACAATCAGGAGCAACTATCTACTCACTCCTTTCACATCCGCCAGCATCTCTTGCCCAGTGGGTGAACAGGAAGGGGACGACTCGCAAAAATTAAGCCCCCCTGCTGGGTAAATATGCATTTTTGACATTTGTGTGCCATCTGACAAGGAGGCAGCGTGGAAAGAAGAAAAAATGGCCACATCTCAGGCAAAATAACAAGAGGAGATGCTGGAGACAGAAATGTAAGCAAGCTCCACCCTCACAGTGGGACTTTAGCAGCACACAATAAGAAAACCCAAAGAAATGTTGGCCCAATGTGCTGGAAGACATTGCATGTGACCCCGACTTGGTTCGGTGGTACATGGAACCAGTCCATTCCGGTGGCAAGCTGTCAGCCTTTAGATTGCTGGAACCAGTGTGTCTCCTGTATGACAGTGTTTCCCAACCCAGGCCTCAGGGATCCCCGGACAGTCCACATTTTTACTCTCTCCCAACTCCCTGCCAGACAGTCCACATTGTTGCTCCCGGGAGCTGGGTGGAAAAAAAACGCAAACCGTCTGGGGGTCTCCGAGGACTGGGTTGGGAAACACTGCTGTATGATACCTGTAAGCCTGCGAAGGGCAGCACAGCAGGAAGCGAATTTCCATGGCAATTGATTGCTGACTTCCAGCCAAAGATGAAACCCCTCTGAGTCTGATTAGACTGTCCTCAGTGAGGTTTAAACACGGTCAGCTGGGTGGAACTTGCGGGGTGTAAGGTCAGGTCCAGGAAGGGTCTGTTGTAGTCACAGGGGTTCTGGCATGATGATTTATTTAGCTATGTTTTATTTCATTCAGGCTTTTTTGAAGTCTGTTTTGCACAGCTTTAGGATCGTGCTTCCTAAAGGTACCCGATCGGCATTGGTTGTAGGCTGTCCAGCATAATCAATATGGATCCTGGAGGAGTTCAGCTACATGATGGAGGAGTCAGGACAATGACACCACAACACAGCTAAAAGCACAGTGTTCAGCCGTCTGCCTTTCTGCGTCATACTTTTATCGAAAGCGACTTGCCCTGGTTTGCCCCATTTCACATTCTATCCGATGGATGTTTTACTAGAAATGCAGCCAAAGAGTCCCTAGAATCACTGTGACCAGCGTCACATTTGGAATTAGCTAATGGAAAATGCATTATGGGAATTAGCTCCCGTGTTTTCAGGACATCTGTGGAGGCAGGCTTGTACGGGCAGCGTGTGCTCTTCAGTGCTGATCCGGGTTCAAACCCTGCTGTGCCACATTAGCCATCTGTGGTGAGGGGGCCCTTCATACCATTCGTCAGGTTGCTGGGAATTTGGAGTCCCTTTGCTTGCTCTGTAGCACCATCCGCTGGTCTTTGGGTACCTAGATGAAAGTAGGCTTTAGTAAATAACGGTCCCTGCCAAATGTATCACATTGAGAGAAAGCAGGCATTTGTAAAGAATCTGTCTTCAGAAATGTTCACGTCCACACGAGTAACAGTTGAAGTGACAGAGACCAGTGCAAGATATCCATACTCCTGCCTCAGATATCCATACTCCTGCCTCAGATATCTACATTCCTACCTCAGATATCTATACTCCTGCCTCAGATATCTACATTCCAGCCTCAGATACCTATACTCCTGCCTCAGATAGCATGAGAAGTGAGACTCAGATTACCACACCATTAACCTGTCACAGCTAGGTGGGGGAAATTCTCTTCTTAAACTGTTTTTCTTATTATGCATTTCAATAAAATAGAGCATTGTTAGTTAGTCTGAATTATAACATGGTTATTTTGTTTGGTTGGGTGTTTATCATGATCTGAGTAACAGGTACTGAGGCGTAATGATGAAGTCACTTTAGTCTTACAAGATGGGTTTCTGACCTGGTTCGGGATTGGCGCTGTTGGTTACAACTTAACAATGTCAGAACTCAAATAAAGGCAACTGTTATTTCCCACACACTCATGATACAGGCCTACTGCTGATTCCTTCGCTTTTATTTTTCTCCATGTCCCTGAACACCTTATTTAGTATAGACCTATAACTATCATTATTTTTAAATCGTTTTCATTCACTTTTCCGATTTTCAGAATGAATTAAACGCACACGAATCTTACACGAGCTATGCTACATTATTTCAAACCGGGTAACCGTAACGGAGTATAAAACAATTATTCGTAGCCCACAATAATTTTATGCTAAGGCTTATGATTTATTTCCAGAGAATCAAGGTCAATGGATCTGGTAAAGGGAGAATAAATTATCTATCGATGTTTGTTTTGGCTTATCCAAAAGACATTTGCGTTTTACATAAACCAACAGAAAGTCACAATCTCGACAGTGCTTTTCTACACTGCGGGTCCATTTTAACTATTAATTTGTTGAGGCGGATTGCGCTGACTGAACTAGCGAGTCTGAATTGTCCTGCATGGGGACAGAGGCGGAGTGTCACCCGGGCAGGCGTCTACAGGCTAGTGCACAATATCGAGAAAAAAAGCAAATCGTTCATATTGTTCCGGGGTAGTCGTACTGGACACATGAACTTTACAGAGTTATTTATTTTCCTTACGCTGTTATGCAGATTTTTTGTCTTTGCTTATTGGTGAAAATGCTATGTTTATAGCTCATTAATCACCAACACTTTGGGGTAGTTTCATTTGACCCGAAGAGTTCATATCCGTCGGACCATTTATCATCATTATTTAAAATTGTAAGCGTCGTTTGCACGTAGCAAACAGAAGCGCCCGCATCAGGTGTGCAATAACCGCGCCGTTGAAGTGAACACTAATTAATGCTTCCAGTTCAAAAGCTTTCGTGTAGGCCTACTTATTACGCGTTTTGCATAATTAACTTTTGGAGGCATGTCGTGCTTCTGCTAAGGCCATGATTGCCCACAGAGTGTCCTGTCTGCGCATTGAAATATGAGCGTACAGCTCCGTCCATTGTGCCCTCCGTCCCACTACTCAGCGGGTCTCCCGAAGATTGGTCCTCATTAAATACCCCCCCACACCCTTGTCAAAGCGTGCGCTGAGCCGACGTCTTTTGTTCAACGTGCCGATCCTTTCCCACTCACCTCAGGTACTCCATCCCCCTACACCCCTCCTCCAGCTCCGCGGGGATCCACGCTGACATCAGTCCCCCTGCGAGGGCGCGCCCCCGCCAGGCGCGCCCCGAGCTCGGCTCCTTATAATAAACCAGCTCTCAACCGGCGCAACTACACATCTCTCGTGCAGCTCAGAGTAAGCGCACCTAAAACCCTCACCCGCCCGATTGGGTTTCTCAAACTCCGCTACTGAGAAATAAGGAGCAGCTCTTGTCCGGTTTGACTATTAACGCCGGCCACATTGGGTGGAAGTCGACTGGTAAGGATAATTAGTCTTTTTTACTACCTATCATTGTGCTCCGATCGTCCCGTTTTTACAATAGCTGCGATCACCGTCGTCGCGCTGGTAAAGGTTTCTGTTCAGTCACCAACAGCGATTCTTCCGTGCCCCGGCGACGTCATGCTCATTTGGGCTGTGATAATTTATTTATTCGTAAAAGTTAATGTGAACACAATGTTTATCTCCATTGACCTCAGTAATCAGCATGCAGTCATGCTGGCCTCGTTCACGAACTTTACTAATTAAAAATACCTAACAATGCGAATATATGGCCGCTACTGTCTTCCAGCGCGAATGGAAAGTGACAGCTTAATATAAAGTAATTTATTTCTGCAATAATGTGGTCCAGCTGGATGCAGCTTATCCCTGCAAGGGGTTCGCTGATGTTAATTGATGACTTTGTTTGTGGAAGAAATTATTTCGATGTAAAATACTGTAATAATACTGTACTTTTTATATTATATCGCTGCCATTATATAGCCTAATATATATATATATATATTTTTTTTATTATTATT
>JAAGVU020000123.1:22417490-22429312 GCA_011763525.2 Mormyrus iriodes | reverse complement strand
CATCTAGTACTTCTAGAGATTTCATTGAGATTGTAGTTTTGAATCTTTGGCAGTTATCTTTGTCTTCTCTCTACATGTTTCTTCCGTCCTCTTTGGCTATTGACCACAAAGTACTCAATTATATGGTGATCATGTTTTAAAAATTTCTCAGTTTTGATTGTTTTGCATGCCTCTGACAGGGTCTTTATTATTTTCTTTTATTTCGCTCTCTGTAAAGGCCTTTTTTTGGGTTATTTAAATAGTAACAACAATTTACCTAATAATTCTACGCAGGGACATGTCTATGGTTTCCTGTTTTACTCCAAACAGAAATGGTCAGCATGCTCTGTCCATTCTTAATTCGAGATTCTCCTGGACTGAAAATATTGGTCTGAAGATATAAGTAAAATGCACATTTGCCTAATAACTCTGCACACAGTGTATTAATCACCAGCTGTTACTGACGGGCTAAATGGTAAAGAAGTAAATCTTTATCATCTGCAATACATGCTTCTCAGTTGACTGTGTTTAAAAGCCCAGAGATGATGCACTTTCATTTTAAGTTCACCTTTTCTGGCCTAATATTTATTACCCAAATAATCATCCCCCCCCTCACCCCCCCTCTGGCCAGCAGGTGGCACTGCGGTTAAAGATGGCAGCTCTGCTCTGGTGCTTATACCGGGCTATCCTCCTCACCTCATTGGCCATGGCGCATGGTGCTGACCCGGGGCCCCGAGGCAGCAGAAAGGGGGCAGCTCTGGCCTCACTAGATAGCGCTGAAGCCCCGCTGCTCCCAGAGGCGTGGCCACAGCATGATGCCACCCACCGGAGGCTCGGTAAGGAGGGGGGGCCACGGGAGAGGCGAGGGCCTGTGGGCAAGCGGGAGACCGGCCTCCTGGGCTTTGGTGTGCCACAGAGGGAGTTGGGCAACCAGCCACCGGGCAGCGACAGTGCACGGAAGGGTCGTCGCCATGGGCAGCAGGCAATACACAAGAAGCACGGTAACCGCAAGGATAAGGCCCGGCAGGCCAAAGGTGAGACCCTGGGTTAAAGGTCACCAGAGCATTGGCCCTGCCCCCTCCCCTTCTTTCCATTCTATCTCTGTCTTTCCCCTTCTGTCTCGTTTCTTCCCTTTCTCTCCCCAGGCCGGGTACCTTACCTCGAGATGGGCTCCATGGTTAAGAACATAGAGGCGTTTGACCACTCCCAGGGCCCGTTTCCTGCTGTGCCCATCACCACGGCCCCTCCCACCTCTGCTCCCATCCACTCCGACCCTTCTGCAGTAACTACGGCGACAAGCGAACAGACCCCAGCCCTGCACCCGGCCTCCACCAAGCCACAGGTACCTCCTGGGGTCAATGTAGTGCCTGTAATAGATGGCAGCCTTGTAGGACTGATACAGTCTCTGTGGTCTGGTGCTCCACCCCCAAAATACTAACCATTTTTATAGTTACTTCTATCTCTATCTTTTTTTAACATAAACCTACATGCTCTCCTAGTCACTGGAAGTCCAAAACAGATCCCGGAGTCTGTTAACTGAATGTTTTAACCCACCACTCTGCCTCTTTAACAATCTGGGTGTAAAAAACAAACAACTTTATTTTAAGAAGGTCTTTTTTGTGTATGTGTGTGTATGTGCTGATGCGGGGGGATACCTGTCCCTGCCATATATCCCCAGGTCTCCTCCCTCTGCCTTTGTCCCATCCCTAATGAAGCAGGGACAGTGCTCAGAGAGCGAATGCCATATATTCCCCATTTTCTGCAGCTTTTTTTCACATGACCCACCAGGTATAATGTTTTACAGGGATGACATTGGGGCTGATATTAAAAAAGAGTGATTATTTATGTGGCTGCCAGGATTCGAATGTCCCAAGTCAGCTGGAGCAAAAGCGAACCTGACTTACGCACAAAGACTTACTCCCAAAGGCTGTTCTTCGACCTTTCATTTGAATGGCAGGGAGGAGTAGCCCATTCTCCCCCCATCCCCCGTGCTGCCACTCCTCACAGCATCTGCGGAGTAATAACAGGACCTGATTAGGCTTTTTAAGGGCTGTGTGACAGGTTTTGAAATTAGCTGAGGCTTCTAATTGAGAAGGTCATATGTATTACATGCCGTCTGAACGTATTCAGCATCTCAGGAGAGTAATGAAGTTTGTGAAGTGTCAGAAATGGCTCTCTGTGTTGATGCTGACCCCTAAAATGCCTCTGCTTTGCTGTTTGGCCTGGTTTTTAATTGTGACAGGCAGTCCTGAGGGTGTCGTTTTGCGTGAAGAAGGACAGTTTTTTAGTGATATATGTTTCTCCGAATGCATACCGTGACTCAAGAAAGGTTTTTATGTCTCATATCTGCAGATGTCTTAGTAAATCAATGCTAACACTAAAAAAAAACTATCTACACACTATATCCGAGGGGAACTTGTTGTGTTTTTACCAATGTGTCGATTTAGTATAGTGTTACAAAACTGTTAACATGAGTTGGACAATGGGTATATTTTGCATAAAAATATAATGATGTTTTGATAATCTGCACTCACTGACATGTTTATGTTTTGCACAAGGGCACCACCACACCCAGCTTTGGGGGTCTGTGTCCAAGCCAGTTCCATCTAGCAGAATTTGGAGTTTTTATATTCATTCTGTATTTGTGTTCATATTCTCTACAATCACCGACTCCTCAAACAGTCCGAAAATCTCAACACTGCTTCCTGGGTTACGCTCTGGGTCATGGTCACCCTGATTTGAGAAACTGTTATTCATTATGTATGGGTTTTAGCGACCTGTGGTTTAGGGCCATGGCCAGCGTGGTGTCATTGTATCCTTGTATCCCAAACTGGGAGGTCTGTGTCCGATCGAGGTCATGGTTGGTCGGCCATCTTGAACAGGCATGCGTTCGTAAGTTCTGCATCACCAAGTCTCAGTGGGTTTACAGACAGACTGATGTGATGAGGTCATAGGGTCACCCCGCCTGACCCTCGTTTGAATAAGTCCGTCTCCTGTGGTCCATAAACACCTTCCCTTGAGGGGTGGGGGTTCCCCTGTCTTTGATGTGAATCCCACAGGGCCTCGTTCAGGTTCAGGAGGCTTTACTTCCCTGAGAATTATGGGAGAATCTGTCACCCTGGTAACCCTTACCTTTCTATGAGCGGCGCTGTGACATTCTTTTCATGGAGCAGATGTCGAGTTTGTCACTGTTAAGTGGACTCGTGGAGATACCGCTTCCTGAATGCGGAGGTCAAAGGTCAGCTGGTGTATCTTGCCTTGCAGAAGTCAGGCAGGGGAAAAGCCCAGGGGGAGGTCATGCCCACGCTAGACATGACCCTCTTTGACTGGACTGACTACGAGTACATGAAGCCGGCAGAGACGTGGCCGTCCTCCAGGAAGAAAGGTGATGCCCTTTGAAATCAGTAACTGAATTGTTAGGACGGCAGCGTGGGGGCCCCCACTTAGTACGCCACACCAGCATGTACATGGAAAAAAGCTGTTCCTTATATTTCATCAATATTTCATGTACATCACTCTCATTTTTACACACATTGTCAGGTGTCTTTCCTGTGCTTATTCTGCTTCCTGCACTCCTTCAATTTCTCCATCCTGCTCTTTATCTCTCTCTCCCTTCCTCTTTTTTATCTCTTCTTTCTTCCTCCCTCTGTTCTCTCTCCCTCCCTCTATTCTTTCTTTCTTTCCCTTCCTTGTTTCTTTCTTTCTCACCCACTTCTTCTCTCCTTCTTGTCCTTTTTCTTTCTTCCATCTCTCCCTCTTTCCTTTTCTTTCTTTCTTTCTCACCTTGTTTTTCTCTTCCTCTCTTGTTCTTCTTCTCTTTCTTCCCTGCCTCTCTCTCCTCCCTCCTCTTCTTTCTCTCTCACCCTGGCTTTTTCTGTTCTTCTTTTCCTCTCTCTCCTGCCCCCTCCCCCTTCCTCCTTACTCCAGATAAGCCGCGCAGTAAGAATCTGAGCAGCGGTAATGTGACGGCGGACCCCGACGCTATCGAGCCATGTGACCACCACTTAGACTGCCTTCCTGGTCAGCCCACCTCCTGACCCTCAGCCTCGTGAATGCCATGCTGTTTATCACTTTTGCCCAATCCTGCTCCTGTCTCCCCCGCAGGCTCCTGCTGCGACTTGAGGCAGCATGAATGCAGGCCACACAACCGCGGACTCAACAATAAGTGCTACGACGACTGCATGTGCGAGGATGGTGAGTGAGTTGCCCGGGGAGGCTTTTCAGGGGACAGGGACCCCCTGTAATAGAGCTATGGCCAGTGGTTTCAGCAGCTGATCCCCCAGAGCTATTAGTCACGGCCCAGTTTATCGTTACATCATCTTTTTTTCGGACCTGGGAAGCGGCATTTGACAAAAACTGAGCCTTTGGTGTTTCTCAATACCAAGAACGCAATGAGCATACTTGTGGTCTTGGCAAGACCAGTCTTGCTAACTTGCCTCCCAAGAATTTGGGTAGAAATGATCCCCAATAGCACCTCATAGCACACCGTGATGGATAGAGCTGGTGGCTAAATGTGCTCTGAGAGAGTGTCTTCTAGAGGGGATGGGCAGAACTTGGGGCACAATGAATCATGGGATTGGTCTTGTTTGGCAAGGACGCAAACAATGCATCCCTGATATTTGTGGCGGGGCAAGATCAACATCCAGGGATTTTTACCATCCTCTGTACTTCAGTTCTTAGTATTGGAACTGGTCTTCGGCGATGATAATGACGTAAAAATGGCTACGCGAAGACACAAGTACGATCGAGTGCGCGTACTTTCTCTGTTCCAGGTCTCCGCTGCTATGCCAAGTTCCACCGGAAGAGGCGGGTGACACGCAGGAGGGGGCGCTGCGTGGAGCCTGAGTCAGCTAACAGCGACCAGGGGGCCTTCATCACTATCTAGGACACGGAGGGGGGGGGGAGGTTAGTGGGGGTGGGGTCTGGACATAAATGTTTTCATTAGGGGCGGGTCCCTTGTTGCCTGTCGCATGGTAATGTGACATATTTATGTTGTTTCCTTGCCTGTTGGTTTCCCTGTTGACAGCCCAATGCTGGTGTGAATATATCTCTACTTTACCTCACGGCTGCATTTCTGGAACAGTAAATAGAGTAACAGCCCACCCCCCTCACCCCCCCTTGTACAGTGCTTGGTCTTTCTTCTTAATGATAGCAGACTACAGTGTTGATTGGCTGTGTACAACTCATTCTTGTTACATGAGTCTTGCCACCCGCCCCCAGAAATTAAATCTGAATCTCTGTATTCTTGTGCAAGCCTCCCATTGAACCATGAAGCTTCAGGATTTCTTTAATATAGCACCAGTGCCCACTGGGATGCCAGTACTAGGTATTCCCAAGTCCCTTCATGTCCATGCTTTGTACTTGATAGCAATCCTACCCCTCCCTTCTCGCCCATGACCCTCTGTGCAGGAAAACATTGTTCTATCCTGATCTCCCTACACAATTAAACACATACCGACTGTCACACAGTTTCCCAGTCTATTATTTCTGGTTCCTCTCACACTCGTCGTCCCCATCCACCCAGTGCCTTGGCCCAGTGAAGTGTCCTCTAAGGAATAAGGGAATAAGTCTTAGTGTCAAGTACACAGGTGACGAGTCCCCAGACCATTGTGTAGAACATGGGTCTGTAGTATGCACGGTTAGGTCATGTCCCACATCAGTCCGTCAATGGTGTGAGTGGCAAACAGTGGTCTCAGGCACTGCAGGGCCCAATAGTGTGTTTCAGTGTGGAGCACCCCCCCACACACGCACTCATGCACCTTCAAGCCAGGACAAATGATCACCAGCATCAAGTCACATGGTCACACAGACGGGCCAATGACCCATGAGATGGGGGAGGAGTGTCCCGCCCCTGAGCATGCCTTGCCTTCACGCCATTGGTCTGTCCGTGAAGTGGGTGGCAGGAATCCACCAAGAGCCTCTTACCAATCTGGACAGCTGGGCCGGCCCCCCTTAGGTGCTGTTAGAGTGCATGGATTAGCATTTTAAATAAGAGCTGGGGGGGGCTTGAATTCGTTGCTGCCGTCCACGCTGGACCTCAGTACCACCCGTGCTGTCATCTGCTCTCCTGGCGCATTTCTGCGTCTCATGGCCCATAAACGACAGGGGACGCCTTACCCGGTGTGTAGCGTGCCGACGACTGCCCAGACTGGCAGTGAGGGCCTGACAGTCATCGTTACCCCCACCAGACAATTAAACTCCGAGTCCGTCGCTGGCAGCCGGAGCCTGTGGGAAACACAGCCAAAAGAAGGCCGTGGAGTCCACGGATACACTGAAATGTTTAACCAAGTGCATGGTTTAAGACACGTTAACAGCCCATCTGTCCACCTGTCCATCTCGTTCCAGCCAAAAACTGAATTAAGAAAAATGACAGTAATGGTGATTGTGAGCAGGCTGGACAGGCCAGAAAGAGCAAAGAACGCCTAATTTAAGAAAAAGCAGTTTAAGCAGTAATATCATCAAGCATTTTAGTATTTTGTATTAATGATTTCATGTTCGATGGCGTCGTCCTCAATTTTGCTGAGCATTTATTATACTTGATTTTCTTGTTCTTCAAGCTATTTTTCCTCCAAAGCAAATGTTTTTTTCTGGTGGGTTTTTTCAACCACAATGGAGGCTCATCCAAAGACTCAAGCTGCCCCTACAAGGCCACTACGCCCATCTGGATTGCCTCTCCATCAGCAAAGACACAGCAGGAGGCTGTAGCTAAATGACACCCACCCCCTTCACATGTGACAGAGAAAGTTGGGGGGGGGGGCAAACAAATCAGTGATCAGTGATCAGTGACAGTGTTCCTGGTTGTGCAATCCATACTCCACTCAAAGAGGAGAGATACAATACGCCTGAAACATTATACAAACATCGCTCAGTGTTAGCTACTATAAGAGCCTACATGGTCTTACTGGCAGATTTTACAAGTTACTCCATAAGCCAGGGGTGTCCAGTCCATTGTACAGTGGGAGTTACACTCTGAAAATACTCTAACAAGCTACTGAATCGCGACGGTATATTTCACTGAGTAGAAATATAGGGGGGGGATATTTTGCAGATCAGGGAGAGGGTTTCCCCTTAAAATATTTTGCCAATCGCCATCGACATGTAAACATGCTGAACAATGGGTTGTTTCAGCCAATTATGGTGCTCACTGCATCTGCAAGGGAGAAGAGCAAAGTTTGGAAAGAAATAAAAGAGAACCCATGAAGACTGAACAGGATGAGTAAAGCGTTTAGTCCATCTCTACTTCATACGATCTGCTCACCTCCTCTTGACACCAAACTGCTAATCCCAGAGCAGTGATGCACTGCTGGTTCAAGATGTGAAAGTTTTTAAGATCTGTCCTTCCATATTTAATATAAATATGCAACAAATAATATTAAGCAGAGGCAGTTAGTTCAGGTCCAGAGATTAAAAGTCTAGACCAAGATATTGTTTCAACCAACCAGAGTCACAGTCACAGAGTACTGAACTGGTTGGTGGAAACAAAATATTGGTCTAGACTTTTACTCTCTGGACCCTTGTCAAGCAGTTAGGAGAGGTCACCTGGGTCATGGAGATCAGGGCTTGATGAAGGCGGGAGCAGTAGGTCCACAGGGGACCAGGGTTTGAGTCAGCCAGCCATCTGCTGTGGTTCCTGCCTCCTGACAAAGGGATTTGTTATCAGCTGAGAGTAAGGTGGAGTGCAGCCCCACTAAGAGGTCTGCAGATGGAATCCTCTCTACACCAGTAGTGCAAGTTCAAGACAAAGTGCAAATGCAATATAGATAGAGTGAAAAAATCGATATTGAAATATAAATAGGGCTGTAAATGTGATATACATGGTACATGCATCGCATAATTCTGTAAGAATTTATCTGCTTTAAAAGCCTAAACTGGCGTGTGTTAAGGCTGGGGGGTTAGGGCTGGCACATTGGGAGGGGGCATTGTAGCACCTGATAGCAGCAGGTATAAATGATCCCCAATAGCACTTCATAGCACACCAGGAGCTGGTGGCTAAATGTACTCTGAGAGAGTGCCTCCTAGAGGGGATGGGCAGAACTGCTCATGATGTCCATCAGTCTTGCCACCATCTTCATTTGATGTATGTTATATTTAGCAAAAACAATTCCACAAATCCTAGCCTAGTAAGGTGTGTTTCTTTCAGTCAGAAGCTGGTTTAACATGCTTCAGTGTCCAGTTTCACTTCACAAGTCTTGCTTCACTGCAAACCAGACAATGATTGACAGGTTACAGTAACCCCACCTACTTTGTGTTTCAAAGCCTCATTTCATCCACTGTAAACATACCCTGTTCTTATTTTCTAATGTAACTGAGTTGAAATTTGTTTATTTCTGGAGTGCTAGAGCAGCTGACCGGCAGACATATTTGGAATAAACATTTGTATTCTAGGTCTTGTGGAAATAATTGTGACATCCGGGAAAAAATTTCTTAAGATGTCTGGAAATTGAACTGTGGAAAATATAATGTGATTATATTTTTTATCCTGGGGGCTTGGGTGCGGGGTGCAGCACAGGTATTTCTGTAATGATGACCTCAGTACAAAAGTGGAGGCACAATTCTTGCTAATCCATCTAACTTGCCTCTCAAACTTACTGACCTGATCTTCATCAATTTCCACACCACCTCACCCCTGTAAATTTCACCTCTAGCACAGTGAGTGGATTAAGGGCTGGATTATAAGACTTTAACCAGACTGAAACTGTTGCCATTGAAAATACTAAGAGCACCGCAGGGGAGCAGCATGAAAGACACGGTGGCAATACATTTGCACAGGATTCCGTGTGGATGGTTTACAGGCAGAACAGACAGGGTACACTTCAGGACTGGGAGGCTGGGTCTAGAATGTGGGGTTAGTGGTGAATAGTGTTTATTGTTGGATAGGGCACTGACTTACATTTGAAACTAACAAAAGTGCCAGTAATACTGTCACAATCACACATCATAGGTTGCACTGAGAAATCAGATACCTACTGCTTTTCCATCACCAGGGTGCAGTAACAGCAAAGGCAGAAATATAAAACTAATAATAATAATAATAATAATAACAACTTAAAAACTGACTGGAGTGGACGCATAATTTGAACTGCACTATAATAAACAAGGCCGTTTTTAACCACCCCAGTAGTTTAAAACAAAGAATACAATCAATCCAAAAAACCTGCAAAACGAGGGATATTTTTATCGCGTCTTTCCGGGCAGGCGTGACGGAGAGGGGTGGGTCACGTGGTCCGAGTCAGCCCCCCCAGTCACGTGGTTCGTGTTTGCTTGTCGGTGGTGGGGTGGGAGGCATTAAGGAAAGTTGCTTGGGAAGTTTCGCAGCCCTTATTTTTACACGGGCGGTGGGGGGAAATACGGTGGGACACGATCGGCGTCAGTGTAGGACAGAACAAGCATGGAAATCCCTGCGGTAAACCTGAAGGTAACTCGACGGAGCATATTTCGTAGGCAGTGATTTGGTAATTAGGGGAAGCGGCTGCGTCGCTTTTATTCATTCATGTTACTCGGCGCGATTCGGTGACGCGGGCAGGTATCGATTAGGTGGTTAGAGATACTCGGCCGTGCTTCTTATCAGCCGTCGGTAACCATTAACCTCTGGGCTGTTCACTGCAGTTTTCTTTATCTGTTTTTGTGGTTTGGGCGGGTGGTGATTGAAGTGTTAATTCGGATATGAGTGCTGTCATTAGTGTCTTGGGTGAGTTTGGCGTGTAGATGGTGCCCCAGTTCCTTCAGCTCGCCCATTTAAGCCTGTTTGTGTTCCACCCCGCAGGCCATCCTCTTCGTGCACTGGCTGCTAACCGTCTGGTGAGTCTGCTGGGTATTTTTCCCTACTTTTTTTCCCACACACCTGAGGAATTTCACCTGGAGCCACCAACTCGGTCGGGGGGGTGCCTTCTCTTCCCTTCCCTTCCTGCACAAATTCTTGCTAAGTTACACTTTTATTTTCCATCCCTCTTTTCCTCAATGGATTTTATAATGAAAAATTGGGGCAATGGTGCCGTGGTAATTGGTGCAAAGGCACTATGTGTTCCTATAGAATATTGCCACCAGTTAGTGGTGTATACAGGGGCAGGGCCACTGGTCCTAGCTGAGAGCTGATTGGCCACCAGAGTACAGCCTCCCCTGTCATTCACCGATTCAAAATATATCATTGGTTAATGAGAAGGTTAGCCCCGCTGTATGAATTATGACCCCTCTTATGCCCACCTCACAAAATCCTAGTAGCTCCCTGCCCATCAGTACACACCTCAGGGACATTCATGTTTTGGTACAGTTTTATTGAAACATGTCAGTTTTGAATTTTATGCGAGGTTGACCTCCAGACACCGTCCCAGTTCTGAGGTATTCACTGGGACACTCATGCCTTATGCTGCTGGTTTGGACAGGTTGCGTTGAGTCACTTGCTGCATGTGTACCTTTGCATTTACATGCATATGTCCTTCCTAGGGGCTGCATGGCCTCATGGCTGCCCTCATCATATGCCTGGGGGAATTTCACTGTCCTGGCCCTTGCCGTTTGGGCCATTGCTCAGAGGGACTCAGTGGATGCAGTGCTTATGGTGAGCTTCTCAACTACAGTACCCCCGAGTAGGACTCGCTTTGAATGTGGGCTGGTGCTTTTCTCCTGGAGACAGGAATGGCGAGCTATAAGCTGCACATAATTACGACACAAGAAAAAAAAAAAAAAGTGTTGCTTTTTAAATCCCGAGTCATTCCTAAGAGTGTTAAATGTGGAACTCTGGGAAATGTATGCCAGTTAGCTGAATCACTGAACTGTATTATGACAGTTTAAGCTAAGGATCTGGAAAGAATATTCCAGCTTTTTAGCTCTGTTTCACTGTGATGGCTGCAAGTGCCATGCATCCATTATGGGCTTACCACAATAAACCAAAAGAGAGCCTACATTTTGCTGTTAAATGAAGAAGATACTTTAGTGAGCTCTTGTTAAACTGTACTGGTGAAGATGATGATATGGGCAGTTTTAATCTGTTCTCCATCTGCATTTTTGGTGGAATCTGGAGTATCCTGATGTCATTAATGTTTGCAAATTACATCATAGTTTTTTTTCTAAACTATTTAACTGTGTATTTGGACAAAATTGTACTTGATAATTGAAAATGGTATAATTCAACTGATGGGCACTGTTGCATGTTGTTCGGGGTCTTTGTTGTTTTCCGGTTTTCTTGTGAAGTGTTGTGTCTGTACATGTTGCTTTCTCCTCCCGATGCTGTCTGGTCACCTCTCAACGGTGCAGTTTCTGCTTGGGATGGTGGTGACTTTCCTGTTGGACATCATCCACTTTGGGATCTTCTACCCACTGGCGGACAACCTGACGGACAAGACTCGGGACACGTTCCGCTTCAGCGTGGGCATGGCCATCCTCAGCTTGCTGCTTAAGCCCATCTCCTGCTTCTTCGTCTACCAGATGTACCGCGAGAGGGGTGGAGACTACAATGTTAACTTCGGTGAGTGGGCAAGGTCCAGTGTGGTTGTGGCACTGAAAGTGCACAAGTTTAGATAGGTAGGTCATTTTGCAGGCTGAGCCCTACAGCTGTGATTTCCTTTTCGATCTGGTACTTTTTTCGCTGCGTTTCATGGACCCAGTGAGGGCGCTGTTAGCTATCTGTGGTATCCCAGCCAGTGGTGATACAGTTGACCCCTACTTTTCGCGTGGAGCTAATTTCAGTCAACGGGCAGGAAGCAGACGACTTAAAACACACCTTTTCCAGAAATACCTGAATTAACACTTCTGGTATACTTTTTTCCTTTTACTAAAAAAAAAAAAAAAAAAAAAGCACTTTCCCAACAGAGTATTAGATTGATGGTATTCATAGCCTTGGTTTTATTGAG
>JAAGVU020000123.1:22394685-22417390 GCA_011763525.2 Mormyrus iriodes | reverse complement strand
GGTATTCATAGCCTTGGTTTTATTGAGCTAGTATCGGGAAAAATTCATTGTAGAGTCTTAAAGCACTTATGTAAGTCACTCTGGCTAAGGGCGTCTGCCAAATGATGTAAATGTAAATGTAAATGTACAGGTCCGTCAGGGAATCACATGTAGTTGATTTCCTGCGTTCAGACATAAGTTGTTTTTGATCCACAAGCAACTGGCCGAGGGATGAATTTTGGGCTGCGTCATTTTGCGTCTTTCTCGCATCTCCAGAATGTGCTCTGGCTGCATTTGTTAAGTGCCATTTTGTGACACTGTTAAACATTCATTTACATGGTTAAGCTTCCTCTGATTATTAACTTACAATGAACAGTTCTGATCTGCGGCGACCTGTTCGTCCTCTATGCATTCAGTTGTACCAGGAAGGGCTCATTCTGCTTTATCTGGGGTTTAAAAGGAGAAAGGCAGCGCGTGCCATGACATGGTTGTGCTTGCACTACCTCTGATTTTTGCGACGGCGGCCATCTTGGCTCCGTTCGCTCTCCAGCATGTCACGTGACCTGGAGTTGCTCGCATCTTCCTTTGTGCCCCTGTTAGCGGTGGAGCCCCCATGAGCCAAGTTGCTAATCCAATTTAGGGAGTGAGTGGCTGGTTATATGGGCTTGAAATGGCTGCCTTTGGAGAGGTGGTGGGTACAGTATGAAATGTTAAAAATTTGTCCCTTGGGCTTGGTATCAGGAGGAAAGACGGCCTCCTGAGGTGTTTATTCTGCTGGACTGACTTTGGAAATACTGCCCCTGACCAGAAATCTGCCAGATGTCTATATATGTCATTGCTGTACGTTGTACCTGTATGTGTCATTACGTTGAGCCAACTCAATCTGATTAGGTAGGAAGGATTGGTCTTGTTGCTTTATATCCCTTCCTGCCTCAACTGTTATCATCCTCTTCAGTGAGGTAGTTTAATGTACTGGGCAGCGAGCGCTTTGAGCTAACCGCGTCGTTTTGGGTAACGCTGTGCGCTAAGTATATTTTTGGGTTATTTATAATCTTCCAGCCCACTGATGTAGTTCCTTGAGGATTCGTGGAGTCCTTCATAAGGCTTTGAGGAGGGGGAGTTGGGGGCGGGGGGCTGGCTCTGATAATGGTGTAGCAATCGTGTGTGCGATGCTAATTTAGAGCCAGCAGAAGGGTGGTTTTTAAATGTAATGACACCTTGTATCTGAAGTGGGTGGAGTGAGGTGGGGGTGGGGCTCCTGGTTGCTCCACGTGCAAAAGCACCAGTTGAAAACTGGGCTTCGTTTAGAACCAGTGTCAAGGACAAGGAGGGTGTCAGTGGTGGGGTTTTTTTTGATGGGGTGTAGCCTGAAACCCTCTGCTTAATCACTTTGCCGCTCCGCTGGGCTTTTCGCGTGGAGCTAATTTCAGTCAACGGACAGGAAGCAGAATCGGCACCCTCTGGAGCACAGGCGGCACGTGTCTGCATTACGTGTCGGCAACGAGAGCCTCGGCGTTCAGGTTGAGCTTCCGGACACAGGTTCTGTTTTCCTTTCCCTAAACCCGTGGAAGAATTCCATCCTTTTCTGCAAACGAATGTTTCTCAGGGTGAAAGGTTGCCAGGCATCACTGTTGTCCCATTTTCCCTACCGTGGGCCTGTTTTTTAACAGAAAAAGATTATTCTGAAGCTCCCCCCCTTCATGGGGGCCTGTTAGCTCTGCCTCAGGGAGGCACATTTGCACAGTATCTGCCTGTTTCTTTGTTATTCCCTTCGGTTGTAAGACTCTGCCTCAGCCTGGCAGTCTGTGTTCACGCTTCCTCATTTTGCACATTCAGCAGCGGCACCTCAGAGTTGGGGACTGGTAGAATGAAAGCAGAATGAAATTCATGAAGTTCTATTTTAGGATGCAGGCATTTAATTTGATTTTTTACTTCTGGTTCAATCCGCCTTCTCTCTGTTTTCTGATTGGCTGCTGCAGAAGCTCCACCCCTAATGTTTTGATTGGTCCCTGTCTCTTCTCTTGCTGTACCAGATTTGACCTCACCTCTCTCTGTATTTTTCTTTTTCCTCCTTCATTTTTGGCCTGTCCCTCACCCCTTCAGACCTGGAGACCTCCATGGACAGTCGCTGCACCACGGACAGTGCCGATAGTGCCCCCTTCAGCCGGCGCTACTGACTTCCAGCCACGAGTGTCCCTCCTGTCTGTCTCTCCTTTCTATTTTATGATTTAAAAACCTTTGTTTACCTACCAACAGAAGCTGGTCGTGTATGCTGCCTAATTGTCTCTTTTTTTTTTTCCACCATCTTGACCATCATCAGTGACCTTGTAGCCTTGCCTCACCTGCCATTCCAGAATTCCCTCCCATTCTGCAGTTTGAATGCACCCTTCCCTGAATGCTTCAATAGACTGTTTTTTTTAAATGAAGGATTCATACACGTTGGCCCCTTCCACTTCTGATTGTTTATTTTTAAATTCTGTTTACTGGTATGCTTATGTCATTCATTTCTAAAGGCCCTGGGTTGTTTTGCTGGTCTTTCTGTTTCTAATTCTTTGGATAATTCTCTCTCGCCCCACTTCGTTTTCAGTTTTGGTTGTCAGTATCATCTCTTCCTCAGTAGGCTGTCTTGTTTCAGCCTGTTAATCTTGCGTATTTGATGTCAGAAATAGATTGGTTAGTCCCTCACGTAAGCTTTTTGTTTGGAGAAGAAATGGATTAAAAAGGATTAACGTGGACATTTAATTTGTTAAGCCTGTCTATGCAATTTAATATGTGTTAACGTTTTCTGTTTTTATTTAGAGTAGTAATTTATTTTTAAATTATTTTTAAGTTTATTTTAATAAATTCTTCTGAAGGGAATTTTTGGTGTATTGGATAACTTGTGTGTTTTGTTTATAAGACAAATATTCTGACCAGCTGGTTCGGTTTATGTATCATTACTGGGTTTATTTTTCAGTTGCTTTTGAATCTCTTCACCTACTATGTTTCTGTATAGGCATAATGAATGTCCTTGAACATCCCCCCCCCAGCCTTCCCTCAGATACCATAGCACAGGTCAGAGGTTAAAGGTTCTGTATAATGGCTGCGTAGCTTTAATGTTGCTAGGCACTGGTGTTGTGTTGCTAAGTACCCCCATGGTGTTGCTAGGAGATGCATTTTTAATTTAAATTTAGTATGTGGATGTCCATTTGTCACCTTTTTCCTCAGGCACTCAAAGCAGTCAAATTTCACTTTTTGTTTGTTTTGTAAATTCTACCAGCGCTTCCATGTTCTGGGTCAGAGGCTACGCTTTCATATTCTTAGTCCAGTGCTGGCTGTGGTCTCCATATTGCTCCAGCATTATCCCTCATGGACCGTTGTTTATGTTTACGTCACACTGCTCAGCAGTTCTGTCATTACTGTCATACCAGCTAACTACCTGGGTGGCCCAATTTCATTGTGGGAAATTATTTTTGTAGGTCTTATCTGTCTAATCTATCCATCACACATTGCAACTGTTAGAAAGTGATTTTCGTGCACTTTTTGCTGTTCTGAGTGTGCAAACGCTAATGATAACAGGTCACAACAGTTTATGACCTTGATAGGAATACAGCGTTTCTGTTTTGTGTGTTCATGTTTGTTCTAAACTATTAGCAGATGTCAGACAGGGTCTTGAGCAAGAACAATAAACACAACCATATTTTGATTGGCAGTGGGGAAAATCATGTAATTTACATGGCTTGTTGGCTAATTATGAATAGATTAGCCATCTGCCTGGAAGGACCCCTTACTGGTGACTTCACGAATGCTAATCCATTTTACATGCTCAATGTTAACCAGGTTATTCAGTGTCCTGACACCTATTTCTAGCAACCAGCACCAGGAAATGAGGTAGAAAATCTCTGACCGCAATCTGGCGATCAGCGAGCATGCCTTGTGTGTGACCGCGGCTTGTGTTCTGCACAGGCTTCCCCGGTGTCAACCGGAACCGTGACGCGTACCAGTCCATCGACCAGCAGGACCAGCCCGTGGGCCCAGCCAACCCTTTCGGCCAAGCGGAAGACAGCAAGCCAATGTCGTACTGAGAAATGCACAGAGAAGCCTGGGATGAACTGCCACATTCATCTGTATTTGGAGGGTGAACTGTAGTTCCCAGTGAATTGAAAAGTGTAGATAGGGTTACTGGTTAATCCTACTCTGAGCAAGAGAGTTAGCAGTAGCCTGCTTGCTGACTATTTTCATTTTAATTTAGTTGTGGAAGGTGTTCCACCCACGTTTGAGAGTTGGGCAGAAGACTATTGAGTCTAAAAGGTTTTAAAAACTGTTTGCCGTTTTAGATTAAATTGCGCATTTATTTGGACTCTTGTGCCTTTCTGACACTGTTATTAAAGATGATGTGGGAGGTCACAGCAGTTCATGATGCAGGCCTGCTTTGCCCAATGAAGCGTGAGAATGTGGAGTTTGTGCTGCACTGCAGTTCATTACTGCTTATGGTGGGCACTAAGGCTGTTATGACGTGTTAAAATGGGGCTGATACAAGCTGAGTTTCTCTTTTTGTAAGCGCCTTCAGTGCTGTGTTAGAGCTATATTTTCATGCGTGATGTATGTGTGAATCTGTCTATAGTTTAAATATTGGATGAAAGATTTGAGTTTGAGTTAAGGCTCATTTCACCTTTCTGGAAAGCTATAACGCTAATTGGTCATTACTTTAAGAACCCAGAATTTTTATTTTTTTTTTAGTTGTCATAATGACCCAGCAGCTGCACTTTCTTATGAGCAGTTTAAACATGCTGATATGTATATTTCATTAGCAAGTTTGAGACTGCAGGACCAACAGCCATAAAACGAAGCAGGAACAGGTCAGGTGATTCTGTAAGAAGTACAGTAATCGGTCACAAGTTGTGTGCAATGTTTATACCATACACCCTTTGTTTGTTAATGCTAACACAGTATTACGTTGTAAGCTGTTTACGGTCTTTGTGCCATATATGCACCTTAAGCCTCAAGGTGCAGAGCTCGACACTTATGTATGATACAGCGCCCCCTAACTGTGCTGAGGAGAACTCTGCCCTTTCCGTGCTTTTTTTGAGTTGCTCGCCATATCTCTGCCACTTTTGGCCTGCCACATACTGTCATGCCCTTTAAGGAACTTTTGCAGTTAGTATTCAGAATCATACCCCTTTCCATAAAATTTCTAAAGTTGAATGCCATCCTCACCCTGCCATGCCCTTCAAGAAATGTCTACTTCGTGCTGCTGTTCAATATTATTAAGGTTGATGTTCTGCAGATGAAATGGTACCGTCAGAGTTCTGTCTAGCCTGGCACATGGTTGGCCGTTTCAGCTGTCATGTCTCCGTCCCAGCATGTGATCTCTGTCCAAAGGAAGTCCGTCCAATGCTCTGTCGGCACTTCAAACGCAGAGCTGTGGGCTCGCCCATCTGCCCACCTCGCGTATGCTGACGCTGCCTGCAAAGAGCCGCCACATTCCCCATGTTGTCACTGATGAGAGATTTGTCTGTTACGATGGAAAAGGGTCATTCCCATAGCTCTGCATCTCACTCTTTTTGTTTTATTAAGTAATCAGCCGAGGAAGGCAGGGTGTGCAGCTCCTGTTGTGTGCAGACAAACACCTTCTGCTTTACATTTAGACCCCCCCCCCCCAAGTCTGCTTTCAAGTTGTGTTAGCGATGTTACGGGTCTCCATGGAAACCATGTTTCATCTGCAGTAAGAAGCAATTCTTGTCTACTCTAATTCATATAACCATGAAAAAGAAATGTTGCTAATTGAATTCATATCAAAAGTCATCCTGTTCCTGATGTGAAAGAATATGTTCTTTTTAAACCTCCACTGACAGGACTGTTAAAATCAATATGGGCAAATACAAGGGTTAGGTGGTGTCATTTGAAGTTTCATCATTTTTAATGAAATGGTTATTCATAATTATGTATAGTTACAATTGCTGATTGAGAAGATCAGCTGCAGGACATCAGATGTTATGCTTTAAAAGGTCAGTAACACACCGGGGCCTGGTCTTTGAAATGCCCTTAGTGGCCTGCTCATCGCCCTTACGTTCACAGCTGCATGTGCAAGAAGACAGAGCTTTGCTTTTCCTGCTTTCAGATGCTGCTTTTGTTTCCGATTATGTGTTTAAATAAAACGTAACTAGCTTTGTTTAACAGACAATGTAAAGACCTTTTATTTACATTGACATTAACTACTTTTCAAGTTTTGGTAATACAGATTTGTATTAAGCCCGTACATTTCTTACCAGAGTTGTCTGAGCTGCTTTCTTTGAGAGGAACACGTTTAAATAAGTAGGCTGTAAGACACTGTAGTAAATAAACTTTAATTGTATAAAAGGCCTTCAACTATTTTTTCATCATGTTATGACTGTTTCCAGAAAATAATAAAAAAAAAACTTTCTTTCAAACCAGTTTAACAGGAAATGTGTTGATTGTTTCCAAAATCCACCAGCCTGGTTTGACAGTTTCTGCTGTAAGTAGAAAGGTTTTGGGGGAAAAAACTCCATTGTCACACTATCTGTGTTATATGGCAGTGGAAAGTAATGATGAGCGTAAAGACTCTTAGGAAAAGGGAGCAATGGGGCGAAAATGCATTGTGGCATGATGTCCGATAAAATGTGTGAGGTATTAAAACGGGAGGGTTCATGTACTGCACCGTTCAAGTTTCAGGCATCATTGCGCGGTTTTGCAGTGAGAAAAATGAGGCAGATGAATTAAATAAAAAGTTCCTTGACGGGCAACTCAGATATAACGGTATAACCCATATCGGTATAACGATAATAGGGCATACTGCGGTATTTTGATGTCCCCAGAGGGGGTGTGAGGCAGCGGTATTAACTACAATGTGCATGTGTGGTTGACAAATGTATGAAGTGCGTAAATGCATGTCAGTGCAAGGAATGCTGTACTGACCATTCAGTGTATTGGACTAAACACGGCAGTATAAACGAGAACATTCTTCATGGTACTGGTATTAGCCAAAAGTGTGGCTGGATGTCTATGCAGAAAATTCATACGAAACTGATAATTAATGCTATTACCATGAGCTAGGCTAACAGTAACAGCTAAAGTGAAATTGATCGATGATGTCATCAAGAACTTCGCTATCAACAGTACCTGACTGTAGCGCTTCATAAAACTTGTCATAAAACTAAAGCCACATCAGGATTCACATATACAGTAGTACATAGCCATTAAAGTACGGACGCAAAACTGCGTTACTACCGAGAACGAGAAACAGCAAAACGGCATCGCTTTTACATATCTGAACATAATTATTCTACCTGATAAACTACACCGAAATTTTTCCGTCAAACTTTAACCAGCAGAAAGGGGTGGGCACCATACATATATGAGTATAGAAGAACCTGATTGACAGGCTAATAAACCAATGACATGTCAAATCAACCGTGTAGTTAGCCTATCGGAAGAAAACAAAGTCTAATGCAGGCAGATTGTAATTAATGACAATTAGAAATAATGTCTGCTGTTCATGGGCTCCTAGAGCCCTTTTAACAAAGCCTTTGTTCATATCTGCCAGCCTTTTTTCTCTTCCACACGCTCTTTTAAGAAGTAGTCTCTCCCGAAACGATTACTGAGATTGATATTAAAATGAGAAGACTGCCACAGAAATGTGTCATCCGTAATTAATATCAGGGTTTGCCAGCTCTCACGCATCAGGCGTGACACTCACACTTTCAGACTGTCATGCTCACGCAAGAAATCTTATAGCAAATCTATATTATTCCATTATAAACCTAAAAATAGCTACATCAAAAGTGTTGCAGTAGTTTGTAAACCCTACAGACTATTTACAAGGTATTAAAAATGTTACATACATGTAAATACGTGTGCATGTGTGTGCAGACTTAGCTGGTATTGAAAATCTCACACCAGCCAGCTGACCAAAGTTGGCAACCCTGGTAATTACAGTATATGGGGGGGGTTCATTGGGGAGGGGGGGCTGGAGAGTCTGAGGTGAGAAACCCACACATGAAGGAGGTTGAGGGTCCAGGGGCAGGTGATAACGAGCAAGTTGTGGAGGCTGGCATCTGTCCCGGACCCCTGTACTCAGAGGATGAGGAGGGGGTATCACTGCTAAGAAAGACTGGGAGCTGCTGACAACAGAGCGGCAGCGAGGAGGGGGATATTTTTCACAGCCACAGCAAACAAAAGGAGGACAGCAGAAAAACCTCATAGTTCCGGAATTCTTCCAGCGAGACGAGAAATATCGACTGGGCCACACCCCTGAGGAGGAAGGAGTGGCTTTGTCTGGGAAATAAAGTGGAATTGCTATGAGGACTTTAAGATATCTTTTATTTGTGACACATAAGCTGTTTCTCAAATTATGCTATAGAGCCAAGATTTGTCCCATATAAACAGATAAGAGTGTGACACTGTGGTAAATAATGATTTCAAAGTTTTGCAAGGATGACATAAAAACATATGGTACAATACAGCAATAAAAGGATCTTCAGGTCTCGTTGTTTTCTCATCTAACCAGATGAGTTTGCTCCCCATGGTGCAGAGAACGCTAGTGCCTGGACCTTTTTGACTTGTCCAAGAGGAGTCGAGAATCCACTAGTCATTTCAGCAGAGTGCACTTCCCAGACTGTGAACTCTGCAGGTGGTGATGTCTGGTCGTGCTTTTAACAAGGGCAGCTGACCTGCTAATGATTCATCCTACAGAGTCCTTAACAAGCATATACCCCCAGGGCTAAGGAGGAGGGGGGGATCCTGTGAAACTGGCAGCTGATTCATTGACTGATCTATCACTGTGTCTTGTGGTCCCTCATGTCAAGGACACCATTGCTGTCTTCATCATAGACTCATTAAGCTTTCACACAGAGTGGTTGGTTCCAGGCTTTATGTGAGTGTGTGTGTGTGTGTGTGGGGGGGGTGCTTTTTATGTTTAATCCTCTGTAACTCTCAGTAGAATAGCATAGAAATCCCTGGTTTTGATTCAGGACTGACATACAGGACCTTTCTGTTTTATTTCTCTTCATAGCTTTTGATCTGGTATTTAGCATATTCTTGACTATCTACTGTAGAACCACCAGTAGTATCCCAAGTGCATGACTTTGTCTTATAGGGCGAATGATGTTTCATCTTTAATTGTACCTTATGGGCATGTGCTCAGAAGTACCCCCTGTATTCACAGAAATCTTTGGCAGTACGGCTGTAATGATTGCATATCACGCTGCGGGCTCAGCTCACACAGATTTAGAAGACCAGCAAGCAACCTGCAGGCTCATGACGCATCCCTAGGGGGCGCTTCGGTGAAGGTCAGACAAGACACCTTGTCCCACTTTCATTCCATTCGCTCCCCCATGAAACTGTGAAACCAATTAAGTTACTCTACTACAGAACTCCCAGGACCAATTTGGATGAGAGGAAACCGTGGTCCTAGAGAATTCAGCCGTTACGAAGAGGGGGAGGAAGGAGATTTTACAAGGGATAGGTGTAATCTTTTACATTTATACCAGGTATTTAGAAAATCTTTCTGTTTTTAGCAACAGATTTTCATTATTACCTGACACTTTTATCTAAGGTGACCTACAGCATCTACATGAAAAACTAAGGATTAGGGCTAGCAAATGCAAAGATGTTTTTAAATTTTTTTATAAGAAATGATGTAGCTTTCTTCAGTCCATGCTGTGAAAGTTGTGTCCAGCCGAACTCCAGGTAATATTCAGATATGTGTCAGTTGGAGTAAGCAGGACTGTACTGCAAGGCATTGGAAATATTTGTCTCCAGCAAAGATGCCCCCTGCTGGTACAGCCTGGAATGGCATAAGGATTTGAATAACCGAGGAAAGAAAAAATTCCACAATTTGAGTGAGTCTTGAATGCAGAGTACAGAGTATAGCGCCAGCCGGCCCACCCTAGAGGTGACATAGGCGGTCACCTAGGGCGCCATTTCATTAGGGGGTGAAGAACAGAACAGAACAGAAGAAATACCTCTGGTTGCATTCTGTGACATTGCAGTTATTTACATTAGCAGAATATATTTTACTACTTTTCTTGTGAAACAGACACCAGATTCCCTGTACGTCTGAAATGCTTTTTAATACAAATGAATATTTATACATATGTGACAATATTTGTTTTCTGTTGCTTTGTGGGGTGGTGGTGGGGCTGAGGGTTAGGGTTGTGGGGGCACTCAGCAGAATCTTGCCTAGGGTACCAGAACCCCCCAGGGCCAGCCCAAGCAGGTGGCAGGATATCCTTAGCCATGCCCCATCAGGTATGCAGTGGCACACTCAGACAGAGTACTGAGGCTACATGTAGGTTACCTTAAGCTGATGGGATGTGAAAAAGTGTGATATGACATTGTTCATTATCTTGAGATGAATTTGTTCTTAGGTCTCAAACCCCTAATGAAGTTGTAGAACATGGATCCATTAGATATGGGTAATGAATTATGTCATGTTTAATGAAGGGTGTAGATTTGGGTATGGTTGGTAAGGAATACTGATAATGTGGGTGTACCGTGTGTGTTTAGGGGGCGGGGGGGGGGGGGGGGTCGGGGCTGATTTGGTCTCTACCAAATCTTTGTTGAAACCAAACCTATGTCCTTGGCTCTGATAGGCCAAATGCGACAGCTCATCCTGTCCCCATGTCAAAAACGAGCTCCTAAGGTGAAAAACCATCAGCTGGAAGGAGGCAGCTTAGATGTCAAATATTCATCGACCTTTAATTAAACTAGCAACTCTTCAAATGGAAATACTCACCAGCGTTAAACAGCAGAATGACAGAAGATAAAGACCCATCAATATTCAGTCAGATCAAGACTTTCATGACTTGTACAGAACCTACTAGTTTGTACTTAGAGTAGTGCTGTCTGGTTAGGAGCTCGAATCCTGCCCCTGCTCTATGTGTGTGGGATCTGCACCCATATGGTGCGGTTTTCCTTTGGCAGTTGGGCTAACAGGTCTCTCTGAATTGCTTATGTCGTGCGATCATGTGTATGAGAAACACCCACCCAGCTTCTTCCCCTGCCTTGTGCCCTGTGCTGCTTGGGAAATCCCCCAGACCCCCTGCAGCCCTCTACTGGATAAGCTTCAGAATATAGACAGATAACTATCCGTTTTCTCAAAACCTTTTTGTATGACTTTCAGTAGGTACCAGTCAGGAACTGTGATTCCAGTGGCCATTTAGCCTGGGTGCTGCACGGAAGGTCGCTGGAACGATGGGAATGAATCCTGGGAATCGCAGAATGATGCTGCTGTTTAGCTGCTGAGCAGGGCCCTGGGGTGCGGCGTGCTGGCTGACCCTGTGCTGTGACTCCCAAACTCGCGCTCACCTGTATGTGCATGTATGTCTCAAAATGGAGAGCAGGGCAGGATATGGGAAAAGAAGCATTTCAATGTATGTGTACTTGTCCACATTGCAAATAAAGTGCCATTTCCTTTCAATAAGGGTCATATGATCAGTGCATGACAAACATGTGGCAATGTTGGGAAAAGTCCTCTGAATGTCATGTGAATCTCCTCTAGTATGTCTACAGCATCATCCCATTCTTAGACTGTCAGGAACTGGGAGGCAAGTCTCCAGCGGCTAACGATGGGCGGACTCTGATGGGCCATAATTAAAACGCCCACAGCAGAACGTTTAAAAGAAACCTGCCCTGGGGCTAAAGTCTTAATCATCCCTCCCAATCCCCATGAAAAAAAAATAAAGCAAGGAGGGGGAAAACTGCAGTGCTAGGAATGACGGCTTTCATCTCCCTCCCGGGGGTGGGGGGCGTGAGGTAAGGATCTGTGACTAAATGAGGACTACTAAATCAACTCTACTTGGTGTTTTTCTGGATTGTGTGTTTGCCTTTGGGATTCAGGCACTGAGCAGACGGCCTCCCCGGGGGACCTGGAGCTGCAAAATTCATCAGCAGCCCAGGCCGCCATGTTAACGCCTCCCCACTGTAACTCTTAGCAAAGGCGTGACAGCATGACCTTTCCAGCCGGCAGAGGTGATTTTTAAAACTACTCAGGGTTGAGGGCACTGGCAAAGTTATAGCCCTTAGGAATGTGGTGATGATGTAAGATAAATGTGTGTTAAAAAATATTTTAAATCAGCAACAGGACGGAACTGTGACACTTAATCAATTACAACTGTTTAAGATTTGACCTCTAAATTTTCTTTTGAAGTTTCTTAACAACAAGATAATGGGATATCTCTCCACCAGTAAATGAAAAAAGGGGGTACTCTGATGGTATGACATCACCTAGTCACTTTCATACCGTCTTAATGATCCTATTAACCATAGGTCTGATATTTTCAATAGGGCTCCAGATTACCGGAAAATACCAAGACAGGGTATAAAATTTGACGGATCTTACTAAGAGTTCTTTTTTTCTTTTTCGGGATTCTCAGCACAATCTCCCACTCTGTCATTTTCCAAGACCGTGTGCTGATATGCAGAGGTGGATAGTTCAGGTCCAGAAAGTACAAATCCAGACCAAGGTTTTGTTCCAACCAGCCAGTTGAGTACTCTTTGACTGTGACTCTTTATGCTCAACTGGTTGGTTGGAACAAAACCTTGGTCTGGATTTGTACTTTCTGGACCTGAACTATCCGCGTCTACTGATATGAATCTTCAGAAGTAAAAAACAAATTATAAACCTTAAGCAATATGAAGTTGTGCAGGAACCCCAGAATAACTGATCAGAAGAGACCAAGTTCTTACTGCAGGTTGCTGCTGAACAGTCTCCATTAAGTGGCAGCCCGTAGTTACTCTCTGTATTTCTGCATACTTGCGTGTGATGTACGGCTACAGTTTTTAGTGCTTTATTTTGATGCTGCTCCTGTGTAGCCCTTGTACTTGGCGCTGTATATTGCGGTCCGTATTTATGGGGCTAACAAGTCAGTTGCCGTATGTTTCACCGTGTGTCGTTGCCCCTTGGGTCTGAACAGAGGTGATTATCTCAGTTGTTAATGTGCATTTGGAAAGGATGTGTGTGGGAGTTAGCAACCTAAGTGTCAATTTAGCGCGTCCGTCAGTGGATTTTAATGAATCTGGTCCCGCTGACCTTTTTGCATGGATCACAGGAATTTAGACGCTGATGAATTCCTTCTGGAGAATCTGGTATATTCTAAGCAAAGCTTTGGGAAAGAACTCTTTCCCTTGCTAACATCATATATAAAACACCTGTCGTTTTCGATGCTGCCTATCCATATACTCAGCTACTGAATGGTTTTAGGGGGTTTTATAATAAAGGGATTTTTATGCATACACAATAGGAGAAATTCTCCCCCTGGAAAAGGAAAAAATGGGAGCTTCCATCTATCATGGGAGTCGGGGGATACAGTGGTGCTGTAATTAAGAAGGGAAACAAGAATTATGAGCAGCATGGAGAGCATAGTGGCTGTTTGCCTCACACAGCTCTTCTGTGTGTATGTGGGGCTTGCATATTCTACCCGTGATGCCCCAGTTTCCACCTGCAGGGAGTTAGACTACTTACTGTCTGTAAATTGCCCAAAGACAGTAATTGTACATATGCCCTGATATAGACTGGCATGCCATCCCATCTATTTATTTATTTCTGAATAATGGCGAAATCTTGAATGGTTCCATAATTATCAAACAATGAAAATGACGCATTTCTTTTTTTTATACGCAGGCTTGCCAGCTTCCACGCATCTGCCGTGACACTCACGCTTTCAGACTCTCACGCAAGAAATCTTACGGCAAATCTGTATTGTTCCATTATAAACCAAAACTTAGCCATATAAAAAGCGTTGGACGTGTGTATCTTTATATCACACTAAAATCATAAGCGGAACACTTCGGGAAAAGTACACGGTACGACTTACTCCTACTTCATCTCGCAAAACACTCGTTTTAGAAATGTAAACGTCTGCAGCCGGAGGATTATTAGAATTAAAATAATGAATTATCGTTGTGCCGTGGGAACTGACCACTAGAGGGCAGCCAAGCCCCGTCACTTACCCACTTTACAGCGTCCCTGCCCGGCTGGAAAAGCTCGCGATGCTTCCCCCCTGCAAATGCGCCCCTTACCGCTTTCAACATGGCAGGAGGCGAACTCGTGCTGGAAGGCAGAGTCAGCGTGACCGGCTTTGTGCTGGGACTGGCTGTTGTATTCATTCCGCTGCTGACCTCGGTGGAGGTGACCGCAACTGGGGGAAAGGGGATCCTTGCCATTTACTTGGGGGTGGTAAACGCGACCCTGCTGGTCTTGTACAATGGGCATATTCATAAGGTAAGGATGCAATGATGCTCCGTGCCCGTACTCCATGTGGCATCATATTACCGGCTTTATTTTCCTCGTCATTCTTTTAAAAATAAGTATTTGTGCTGCACTTTCTAAGAGATCATACTTAGTTATAAGCATATCCCATACGGATCTGCATCTTTAAACTGCAAAGACTAGTTGCAAATACATTAATCAAGTATGCTTAATAAGCCGCGATAAAATATTCCTCCGATTTCTTAAGCCGGTTAAATTTTGCACCATCCTCAGCTAGTGGACCTGGGTGTTTCTCAGTCTGCCATATCTACCCGGACAATTTTACTGCAAGAGTAAAATGGTGTAGATTGCATTTTGACCCAAATTATCCCAGTCAGAGCAGACTGTGCACCTCTAATACTCTCAATTCTATACCAGCACCTGGATCTCCATCTTCACAGCTTAATTTCTTAATTTAGCAGTGAGTGTAATACGGTTTATAACCGTTTCATCGCTTAAGTGGAATGCAGTAGCTATTTTTTGTACCTTATTACAGCAAAAGAAAAAAGTAAGTTTTCCTTTGAGTAGTAATGTTGCAGAAATAAACTTGGTACTTAGGTGCTATAGATGGTGAAGGACTGTCAGTAATCCCGTGCTATCATATTCCCGATCCCAAAGGTTGCCGTGCGTGCCTGTTTCCTTGGTTTCACATTTGGATGTGGCTTGCTGATAAGCTTCGGTCAGACAACATGGACACACTTCGGCTGGTAAAAAAAAAAAAAAAAATTAAACTGTTTCCTTGTGATGTTAAGGGTGCTTTGATTGGCTGAGTGGGCTGTGTGTGCGCCTTCTGCAGGTACATGTGCGCCTTGTCGTTCTTCCACTACTCGGAGTACCTGATGACGGCCATCATAAACCCTCACAGCCTGACCCTGGACTCGTTCCTGCTCAACCACAGTGTAGAATACACGATGGCAGCGGTCTGCTCCTGGGTGGAGTTTATATTGGAGAAACTCCTGATCCCAGGTCAGCCTATTCTTTCACAAACACGCACGTCTTCGTGTCGACTCTGGCTTACCCTACACTGTCAGAAGAAAGAGTTCCAATTTGTACCTTTGCTTGTCAGAGGGGCTGTATCCTCAAGGGCCTGCCAGTTGTACCCTAGCTGTAGGTGCTTGTACCTTTTAAGATACAGAAATGGACTACGAGGAATATTTTTCTATCATTGATGGTACACTAATGTTGTTTGTACCTTGGGGATGTTCCTCTGAGTCCCTCTCTGTAACTAATTAGACTAAAAGGTACAAGTACCTGCAGCTAGGGTACAATTGGCAGACCCTTGAGGGTACAGTTTCAGTGACAAGCAAAGGTACCGGTTGGTACCTTTGTTTTTCTGAGAGTGTATATTGCATTTGCTACAGCTGTGTGAGTGTGTTGTACATTTCGCAGGAGAAGTTAGAAGGTCCTGTTCGTCTAGTATGAGGTTCACTATGGGATTGTATTCTTTTTTGTTTCTGTGATTTAAAAGCAGGTTATAATGCATTTTTCTGTCTATTAAGCTCCACGGTGGTCTCCATGTCTCCCCCTTTACCCCACTCAGACCTCAAGCAGTTTAGATGGCTGAGTCTACTTGGTCTCCTCATGGTCCTCTCTGGGGAGGGTCTGCGTAAGTCGGCCATGATGACAGCTGGATCCAACTTTAACCACATCGTCCAGAATGAGAAGGCCCAGAGCCATGTGCTAGTGACAGCCGGCGTCTACTCCTGCTGCCGCCACCCGTCCTATGTGGGTTGGTTCTACTGGAGCATTGGCACACAGGTGGGACTCGCGTATATCTTGTAGTGACATGCACAGCTGTCTCTTTTGCTTGTGCGTAGCATTCATGTACATGTTACGCTATGATGAAGCTCATGGTTGGTCGTCTGAATGAGCTGTACGTCAGTAAGATGATGGCTCTGTAAGAATTCAGGGGCTGAGTTCTTCTAAGGCTCCATTCAAAGACCGAATGCATCACAGTGACCCAACAAGGCTGTCCCATTTCAAAGGCTCCTTCAGATTCAGTCTGGGAATTTTTCTGAGTCATGAAGGTTCCACCGGTTGAATCCTTTGCAGCCCAACATATCCCAATATTCATTGTGTGGACCTTAGAAGGATGCAGCCTACAAAGCCTATTTAGACCACGTTCTTTGAAGGATGCAGCCTGTCAATTCGGACACAGACGATGAATTTCTCAGTGTAGCATAGCAGTCAGCACAGTGATTACAACGTGCTAACGACTTCCTTAAGCTGTTAGTATCATTTTGGTTAGTCTACATCAATGCCTTAACATCCTCCAGTGCCCATCTCAGTCTGTGACTGTAACAGAACAGCAGATTCTTTTACGGGAAGCTTCTAATGTTCAGATCTGTGTCTCAGATGTTGCGTAGTTGTTTAATTGTTTAATTCTGTTTGAATTACTTTCTGAAAAGGTAAGACCATTTTCTGGGATTCAGAGGTGGATAGTTCAGGTCCAGAAAGTACAAATCCAGACCAAGGTTTTGTTTCAACCAACCAGTTGTATGCACAGCTGGTTGGTTGAAACAAAACCTTGGTCTGGATTTATATTTTTTGGGCCTGAACTTTCCACCTCTGTTGGTATTTGAACTGCTATCTCCTAGGTAATGGATTCATGTGCTAAAGGACTTTGGTGTTTGCTGCCTTACTGGCCTGGTTACCATCCTTTGTGGGGTGTTTGTGTTATAGGTGATGCTCTGCAACCCTCTGTGCCTGCTGGGATATACCTTTGCCAGCTGGCGCTTCTTCCGGGAGCGCATTGAGGAGGAAGAACTGTCCCTCATCCTCTTCTTCGGTGAGGAATACCTGGCCTACAAGCGCAGGGTTCCCACTGGCTTGCCCTTCATCCCAGGAATCCAGATAGAATCTTAGACTCTGCGGAGACCCATCTTGGCTTATGATAAGCGACGACTCTGGTGGTCCTGTTAATGCAGGTTGCCACCTAGTGGCTGGAGGAACAGGTGGTTGGGGTATGTGGGTAACGTTAGCGGACCAAATGCCACGGGGATTTCTCTCTGTGCCGAAGAGACGATGGCATTGGTCCTGCGTGGAAGCTGTCATGCAGCCACACCACACGCAGCAGCCTGTTCTTTCCAGCTTGGTGCTTTCCACGTCCTTCACACCCGACCTTCTGTCATCGGAGGGATAATGGCTACCTCTTTGGTATGCACATACCTGGGGATTTTTGTTGAATATTGTCTTTGCGAGACACGATGCTTTGCATTTATTTATTTATTCTTTGTTAGCGCCCTAATTTGGAATAAGGGGGGGGCAGACGGTCCCTATTATATCTGGAAAACCAGCACAGGAAAAAAAACTGGTATGAATCTGGCAGAGGGGTGAAAAAAGAGGGTGCCAGGATTTCCAGGTTCCCCTTGCGGTTAATTACACAGCTGATGCCTTTGACCATTGTTAGTATTTACTCAGCGTTTGGTTATTCCATGCCATCTTCTGACAATCAAGCTGTATTTCTGTATTTCAGTTACTCAGTGGGGTGGATGCAAAAAAAGGCTAAAATCTTTTTATTGCCACAACTCAAAATTGAATTGTAACTAAATAAAGCTCACAGCATATGCACCCAAAAGCATAAAAATACATGAGGTCTAATACTTTATAACCCACATTTTTCTGCATATGTATAAGACATTTCTACAGAAGGGTCTCAAAGTTTTGTGTATGAAAGTGCTACTGTAAGAGTAACCCGGGTTTATGTGCTGGTGGGATTAATTGAGCAAGTGCTGTGGTTGTTTCACTTGGTTTGAAATGCCTTATTGAGCACTTACTACTTTGCCTAATGTGCTGTTGAGTCTGCTTGGAGATTGGCTGATGATGAAGTAGTCTGACTGTAACCTGGTAGCATGTCTGAATGCTGATGTGGAGTTAATTCCCAGAGTTCATGCAGCACAGGACTTTCCTTGTGACTGGTGCATGTGAGCAACGCTGCTTCACTGGCCTTAAACGCACGTTTAGGAAAAACGGAGGGTTTCCTGTGCAAACGGCTTCGTAAAACTTTTTGACTGACAAACATACTGTCCTCCGGCAGCAAACACTCTTCACCCACGCACCTTTCCAAACTGCTGCTTCCTGTTTTCCCGTACTAATCTCAAACTGTAAATATGTATTTTACCTGGAAATGTTTGACTTTTAAAATTTGTTTTTATTTGAGATGATAAGGCTGAGATATGAAAGAAAAAAATCTAATAATAAAATGGCTTCAATTACCTTAATGTGGAAATGGTGTTTTGAATAATTCAAGGCCATAGTGTTTGAACAGAAATTCTGTTATTCCAGTGAATAAACTTTGAGCGATGTGTTGCATATGTGGAGATGATTTGGTACATTAATAGTAGGTGGCTGTCTGTATTATTCGAGAAGCCATAATATTTATTTATACCTCAAAGAAAGATTATTGAGGTCTCCTTAATCTCATTTTATACACGTGGTTAGATTTCCTGCATTTCTCAGCTGGCAGTGAATAGAGACGTTATTGCCGTTTTTTTCATGTTGACAAATTATATTTGTGAGCATTTAACTTTTATACTCAAAGGACATGGGGAGGTGGGGGAGCTCACTAAACTCCTGGGCCTGTTATGCCCCCTCAGCCATGTCCTCTCTGACCCCACTTGGACCAAGTTATTCTGGGAGCAGGCAGCTAACACCAGGCGTAACCTCAGGCCAAATGGGCATCCGACCCTAATAAATATCATTAATGAATCAGAAACCCGATACTCTGCTTCTACTTCCCGGGCCGGTGCCAGTGATAACAGTGAAGCTCGATTCGACCCCTGGTGCATTAGTCCTGAGTGACAGCCTATTAAATATCAATAAAAGTAACCTTATCTATCCTTTACTGATCCCCACCAGAGCTGACGATATATACTAATGACGTCATGTTCAGAAATCACATTGGCAAGCCTTGTTTGTTGGCTTCTATTTGCATTAGACTGAAAGACTGTTTTACTAGAATGATGTTGGGATGTCTTTGGTATGTATGCTGCACAACAAAAGATCTATAGGTGCTACCTGTAAGGCGTACGAGGCTCTGGGGGGAGGCACAGGCTGGCCCTGGCCTCCCTTGACTGGAACCTGGCCACCCCATCGTCCACCCCCGTCATATTAGCATTTCGGTTTTATCAGACTTTGATTAAAACAAAACACTCCTTTTATTACGGAACTGTTTCTCTGTGTCCTGGATGATATACTGATGAAGAATGATCTCACAGTGCTGCTGAGCTAAACATATGCTCTTAGAACAATAGTAATGCACAAGTTTGGGAATCTCAGTGTGAGCTTGTTACCCTAACTGTAATAAATTGATAGATTAAATTTAATAATAAAAATACATAAAAATTTATTTTAAAAATTATTAATAAATTTGCATTTAATAATTCCACCACTGCCTGAATTATAAACAATGGAGCTGTAGCGTTTAGGTACCTTAAATGTTCCGTTGTTTAATAGATGTCTTATATTGATATTTAGATTTATGTGCCAAAATGACCTCTGGTCCCACCCTGGCCACCACACTCAAAACTTTCTGGCCCCATTTTAATTAAAAATTGAAAAACATGTCATCATGTCATTTGTTTTTCTAAAACTGTGAAGTGAAATATGACTCTTGCCTGTGAAGCTTTTCAGACTTAAGGAGAGCTGCACCTTTCGCAGGTATACAAAAAAATCGGTGATATAAACACCGAAAAAGGAAAATGCCCAAAAATATCCCAGAAATGGGATAAAATGTCGCAAAATGCCCAGATCTGCATGTTTTTTTAATAAACCGCGCATGTTTGCGGGCGAAGCCAAATGACGCAGTACGTTCAAAATATTTACAATAGGCTGGGATGACGTTGTGGAGTAGGCAGACACACGGGAAATGAAATTTAATGAAAATCGCTGATATACAGAAGGCCAGAGAGATAACGGTATCCCCTCTTGGGTGGGAATGCGTTTGCATAAATGGCGCCAGGTCTAACCCATGGCCAAGTAGGTAATGCGAATTGCGTGGATATATTTGTATATGAAAAGAGTTAAATTCCCTGGGGTCTTGCTGAATCTGCAAGGTGCATTAGTTTGCACCTCACTTCACTTCAAAAGGGTACTTATGCATTCGAGCAAGCTCAGTAAAAAGCAGTAACAATCATTCTTGGGTTGACAAGATCGTTATAACTAATTGGTGGCGCGCTAAATTTGTTTGGTTCCCAGGGTGAAAATCAGATAAACACTAATGGCTGTTTTAATGTTACTTCTAATTCAAGGGCACAAGGTCACGAGAATAAAGGAGCTGTTACCACTTTAGGTCAGAATCATAGCTGAGAAAACATTTATTTACAGAATGGAATAAGAAATAGATCAGAAGACCTCATTTAATTTTTAATATGTCTTAAGTTGGTTTGTGTTTCTGCGGCGGTCCAGGGAGACACCTTGTGTTTGAAGCTATGACGCGATTAATGTTTTCACCAGAAACCGATTCCTAGAAACTTCTTGTACATGCCTTTACTTGCATATCCATTTGGGCCAAAATCCAGCAAACAAGGGTGGGTTTGTTCCTGTTGGTCCCACGTGGACATCAAAGTGGACATCGTGTGGGCTGTCCTTCAGGTGGGTAGAGAAACTTATTGGTACCACTTCACAAAATGCACATATGGCCCATACAGGGCAATTTTGAGGCAGTATAAGGGTTATCTCTCAAGTTCAGCGTTACAACCAGTACCCTATGGGTGTGTTATGGGCAGTGCGGGGCCTTCCCTTAATTTCACTAGGCCTAAATAAACCCATGTCATAAAAAATATATTACAATGCTGTCAAGAATCCAAAATAAAACTATAGTACATTATAAGAGCAGTAACTGCAGTGTGCTTCAGTAATTAATGGAGAAGTTGGAAAAGTTATACAGTAGGACACAAAAAAGCTGTATAAGCAAAATGCTTCAGAAATCCTCTGAGGCACCAGAGCCTGTCCCAGGAGCAATGGGTGCAAGGCAGGAACGAGATGCCAGCGCATCGCAGGGCGCTCACACATAAGCCCTGTGACGCAATTTAGAGATGCCAGTTCACATAGATTGTGTCTTTAGTAGCATGAAGTTAAAGGCTATATATATGTCAAAGGGGAGGAAGAAAAAAATGTATCTCAGTTAAAGGCTTTCCAGCAAACTGCAGTATGGGAAAAGTAAAACTTTTATTCTGCGGAGTTTGCTGACAAGGCATTAATTCACTGCCAGCTGGGAAATGTGGGCAGATTTCATTTACCCGACAAAGCTCTTGTGATGAGAGGGTTAACGACAGCAGATGACATTAATATCTCTCCATCTTCAGTGAGGTGAAACTTACTGGGAAAAGCAGCAAGTAACTAAGCGTAAATAAGTGTAAATATGTAACCATCAGGAAAAAGGAGCATGGCAGTGCCATGAACACCCTGGAACTGAATGGGCATCCAGCATGCAGTGTGATTCCTTTAAAAAAAGGAGGAGCATCATTTTCTGAATTTGTACAGTCTGAATTTACTATATCCTAAATTTATCTGTCTCTGTGATAAAATTCTGTGATTTTTTTTGCCTAGGTGTTTTTTTTTATCAAAGTTCAAGAGAAGACAAACCTAGCACTTTGTTTATTAACATGCCAAGATGTGAACAGTTGACTGATGGCACTTAATGTATTATCCTCCATCACGCAGCCTCTCCGTGGTTATACGTGGTCATACATGGACAATTTTGGTGTCGAAACGTAAGTATAAAATGTATGGGAGTGCTTTATGGGAGAAAAATCTTTGATGTGAAAATTTTTATAATAAAGCAGAATGCTACATTTTCCTGTTCCATAGTAATGTTTGGGCGATCCTGGTTTTAAAAGAAAGTTGTAAATTATAAGTTATTTTTGGTCATCAGTCATAGTTTACAGTGTAGCATTGTGTATAGTGTAGCAGAAACTGCTTAGGCAGATATTTCAGGCAAGCCTGGTGATTTTAGCCAAAAAATTTCATTACGCTAAATTGGTGGTCTTAAAATCTATAGAAACAGAATTTGAAGATTATGAAAATGAAGGGCAGCCTCAGGTATTTGATTTATATAATAACTCAAAAATTATTTGTTAGACTTTTTTCAATTATAAGCTGAACATTAGGCCCTTTCCCACTGCAGGAACATTCTTCAGGAACTGGAACCTTTTAGATACTCAGGAACGTCTGTCATGTTTTCACCGCAAGAACTCAGCTCTATTGTAGTTCCTAGGAGATAGTTCCATTACCTTTTTAAAGTCCCTAATTGGGGGGTAGATATTTTTCATTCAACCAGGAACTACTGGGATGGGGCTTATATTGATAAACTTTGCTGATTGGTTGAACACAAGCATTGGCACTAACTTGAACGTAACGCAGAAGTGCAATTATTTTTATATTTCTATAAGAACATAAGAACATAAGAAATGTACAAACGAGAGGAGGCCATTCAGCCCATCAAGCTCGTTTGGGGAGAACTTAACTAATAACTCAGAG
>JAAGVU020000123.1:22339565-22392516 GCA_011763525.2 Mormyrus iriodes | reverse complement strand
TATTGTATTGGTTTGGATCTTTGTTTTGTACTTTTAGTTATCCCTGATTGTATGTCTTTAGTTTTGTAATAATGTCCATGTTTCTGGTATCCCCTAGTGTTTGAGCCCATATTTGTCAGTTAATGATAATTATTATTCATCCTCCTACACACCTCCCCCAACTTGCTCTCTGTAGGTGAGAACAAGCTGGCCATGAAGGACAGCCACTCATAGCAGCACCCAGGAAGCTGGGAGTTAACAGCCTTGCTCAAGGACCCACAGATGTGTCGAGGCCAGGGCTCAAACCAGCGACCTTCCGATCATAGGCACAGAGGCTTAGCCCACTGAGCCACACACTGCCCTCTCATCTGTTCCTACTGTGTAATTAGTAACGGCCCACTTCTATCCCTCATCATGACCTTGTCATCTATCTTTAAGTCCCTGCCCTTGCTCTGCTTCTCAGCTGGCCGTTGTATTTGATTCCTGTGTTTTCTGTATGTATCACCGGTTAATGGTTTTGTTGGATTGTTGTAGACATTTGCTCATGTTCCCTTTGCTTTTCTCACGTATAGTTTTGGCTCTTACTTATTGTTTTACCTTCTTGCCTTGTCTTGACCTCTCATGGTCCCTTTTGATTTTGGTTTCCCCTGTTTTCAGTTCCCAGTAAAGCCCTTTGTCGCTCAGCCTCACTGTGGATCAACATTATTCCCCACCATAACATGTTTTAGCAAATTTAAATGGTCCAGTGCTGATGGTTGACACTGGTACAATTCAGACGACATACATATACATATAATTCATAAAATTCATCAGATGCAAATGCTATTACAATGTACAAATAGTCAGAGGCCTGTGCCGATGAGAATGTAAACATGCAGTGCAAATATTACATTGTTGTTTGGTTACAAGCAGGGGGTACTGTTAAGCATTCAGGTAGCACTGGGGTTTGAAGCCGTTCTTGAAGTGTTTTGTGGTGAGTGATCTGAGTTGTCTTCCTGAGGAAAGCAGCTGAAACAGATCATGTGCTGGTGTGAGGGATCCTCTGTAATCCTTTTGGCATGTTTATTGATGTGTTGAATGTAGAGGTGTTCAATTCTACACACTCATGACATCACTAACAATCATCAGTTACCACTAATGTTTCATTTTGTATTTTTATCTTGTATATTTGCATTTCATTTTGCTATAGTTTTACACTGACTTTTTATTTCTTTGTTTGCTTTTTACTTATTTACCATAATTCTATATATAATGTACAATAACAATAAATATCAATTAAATGTGCTATCCCCTGTCTTTACAATCTTAAAGGATCAACCATTTCTGGCAAAGGAGGTCAACAGAAGCAAAGCCACACTGGGCCAGATCTGTTCCTGTCCTGCTGGTAACCAGCCCTGGTCAGCAGGGTGCAGGATGTGAGAGCAGTATAATACGAGGTCTGTCAGGACACAGGAGAAAATTGAACGTGTGAATCTTGCTCAGCTCGACACATAAACTCCTAACGTCCTGCGTCGAGGTCCGGCACCATCATAGCTTAAATGCTGTTCACCAGCTTCTACCTTTTCATGCATTTCATTTTATTTCCATCTCCTGTTCCAACCTCACTTGTCATCAACTACTCCATCTCTGTTCATGGACTCTCCAGTGTGCCCATCTCCCTGTCTGCACTCACCTCCTTCTTCGTCTCTGCACATGGCCCTGTGCCAATTTCAACTTGAATTCCAGCCATGGTTCATCCCACTTCTGTGTATCTGGTTCTAGTTCAACCTACAACCCCCTCGTCTCAGTAGGCTATGGGTCCAACACCCCTGTTCTTGTGCAGTGTTGTTGCAAAAAAATGCATAATTACATGCCATACTCTTACTACCTATACAACTGGCATGTCAGGTCTCTTGACAAAAGATACTGGCTGTATTACTCTTAAAAGAAAATGGAATATGACTACTTGAGTGCAGCTCACAGCTATAACAACCAGCAGTGGAGGAAAAGCACTCTGTATGCATGGTGATGATGAGGGTGCCCCCACCACCAAGAGGTGCAGACCCCCCAAAGATGATATTTTTCCAGATGATATCCTGTATCAGCTCAGCACCATCCCCGGGGTCCTAGAGCTAGCTGTGGAGATAGGCTGCCTGTCAGATGGGAACAGCTACACCTTCACAAGTCCAACTGTAAATAGTTAAGCTTGTCTTTTCCTTGAACCTTCTACTGTAGTTACATTAAATATCAATTATTTAGCATTAGATTGCCACGTGTTTCTGTATTTCAAAATAAAACAGTTTATTTTTAAAAAACGGATGTTAAATGAATAAAATATCAATTAATTAAACTCTTACGATAAATGTAGTGCTTTGCAATGGAAAACTCCTAGCCTTCTTCAGATCTCAAGTGCAATGCACAAACACACACACACGCACACACACACACACACACACATACACACACAGAGGCAATTCCTCAAAAGCTGTGACCACAACTTGGTGCACGACCATTCTGCTATTAATACAAGTCTTTAGCTGATTTTTTTTGTATACTTCCTTGCCATATTGTTTTGTCGCTGCTGCGGCACTTTGCACACAAATGTTGCACTGACCTGCACTAACCCAGTGTAAAGTGATTTGATATGTTTTACTGGCACTTGCTAAGGGAAAGGTTTCAATTATCAAAAGCCTACATGTATGGACCGCTCAAGTTTTGTAATACCATTAAGAATGCAGTGATGAATAATCACAAAAAAATAACAAATAAATGCAGACCCGATATTACTTTACAGATGAAATGATTAATTATATGTGTTAACAGAAAACGTAACAGGTTCTATCTTCAGATGCCTTCCCCTTTCTGTGGTTAAATTAATTATTAAATAGCTGGATAGAGAGCCGTAACCTCAGACATCATCGGTGGGCTGTACTATCGCAACTCCTTCGGGGACAGCTCGTGCCCCGCCTTCATTCCTAAACCACAGGCCATAACAGCATTACCTACAGGTATATTATCGTGGCTTATAAGTCTAAATCTCACAATTGCAGCTGATAATTATATTTTCAAGCCGGCATTTAATAATGAGAAAAATAATCAGGATATTCATACAGCCAAGACTATAATAACCGCGCATCAGAGTGAATATAACAACCCCCCATACTCAATCAAAACCCCCAAAAAGCGGTTAATCAAACCCAGGTTGAGCGATTGCATCGATGACCTCGGCGCTCGATTCGGTAAGGCATCGATAACGCGCATGCTCTCTGGTATCTCTGTCTCTTCCGACTCTTTTCATCATGGCTCCTGTGGTGAGACTAATTCTTTTTCGGAAAACGGTGTCGCGTTTTGTTATTTTCCTGTGGGTACGGGCTCCGGAAGATACTGGAACCGCTTAGCTTACCATGGATAATGGGTTCAGGTTTAGTTCCGTGTTTAGATCGCGAGTCATGTGTATTTCTGCGTGTTTCTGGCGTAGTGAGGCCTGCTCTTCATAAACCACATGGTCAGAATAGGTGGTGTACATGTGTTCCCTGCTCCCTGAATTTTCCTTTGGGTCATAAATCTGTTTAACTAAACTCAAAAGTGTTTGGACGGCTGAATTGTCTGGAGTTCGGCGATTTAGGGCAAGGCAGTTTGGATGGGTTTTTTTGGCCGCGGGCTGGTTGAAGCCGCTTATACGTGGTTCTGTCTTTGAGGAAACATTAGTTAATTTTCTGTGATACCCCGATAATTGACACTGCTTATGCACAGTACAGCATTTCCTACTGCTGTTATCAGTGGAGATGGAGAGGCATGTTGTATAACTAACAAGAGTTAGCCTTCAGTGGCCGCGCTGTTGAATACGTCTGTAATAAGTTTTTTGTATTGTGGATTTTGTATTTTCTTAACCTGCCTTTCAAGGAAATTCCGTAATATGGTTCTTTGTGTGCTGTGTAAGGTAGGGATTTGCTTGTGAAGCAGTCATGAATAGATTAGATCGTTTTATGTCTTGTGCTTAGATGCAACAGTAAGTGAGCCCCATCGCGGCAACATGGTGACACGTTGTGCATTTAATGTTTTTTTCCTTTGTAATCTCCTTAGAAAAAACAGAGCGCCAAGGGTGGCAAGAAGAAGAAACAGGCTCTTAAGTTCACCTTAGACTGCACGCATCCGGTGGAGGATGGAATTATGGATGCGGCTAACTTCGTACGTATGAAGTGCCCTTTACTGCCTGTGTCGCCGCTGTTTGATTATTTTTATGGATTTTGAGAATGCGTTTGGATGGATGGGTATAACATCCTGTTCCATATGCAGATGTTCTGTCTTGTTTATTTTTTTATGAGAACATTTTCATGATTGCACTATGCGTAGCTGCCACAGGGGAGTGGGATGGCACATTCTGACACTTTGTGGTAGGGCCATGAGTGACTTCTGGGTGGCTATCCCCGACTCATCTCGCTGTAGGAGCAGTTCCTTCAGGAGCGCATCAAGGTGAACGGGAAGGCAGGAAACCTTGGCGGGGGTGTGGTGACCATTGAGAGGAGCAAGAGCAAGATCTGCGTGACCTCTGAGGTGCCCTTCTCCAAAAGGTGATGTTGTGTTTTTGATTGCTGCTGGACTTTTGGTCACCCCACTGCAGGACACCCGGCAATCCCTTATAAACCCCTCAGATTTACTTCTGTGTTTGGATCTTGAGTCCTGTATTTATATGTGTCTCTGGCAAAGTGAGGCCTGCACTTCACAAGCAAAATGGTCAGAGAAAGTGCTGTGCAAGTGATTGGTTTCATTTTCTGGTGGACTGTATGTCAGTCCCTTTAATTGTAATACAGTGTTTCCTAATGCACTCCTTGGGGACCCACAGACAATCTATGTTTTTGCTTCCTCCCAGCTCCCCACCAGACAGTCCACATTTTTGCTTCCTCCCAACGCTTATGGTTTTATCTCAATTATTTTGTTTTGATAATTATTGGAAGCCAAAATAACCTGATTAATTGTCTAGCCCTATAATATAGTACATAATAACTATTTCAGTTTTATTTTATGAACATATTGTGTGTATTGAATAGAGCTGAAAGATATTGGAAAATTCACCTTGTGATATTTCAGAATTCTTTTAATAAATATTACGATATAAAACAAAAACGTTGAAAATGTTCCTAAACTATACTATAGCCAAATAGAAGTTATCTGCCAATAGTCTGTCAAATATGTTGGTGGTACTGATGTAGTTTTGCCAACAGACGTAAAACAGTGCTGACAAATCTCTTCCTTTTGCTTAATTTCATCTCTGTGGAATCCAGAATGATTATGGCTGCCTCAGACCATCTTCATGCTAAAACAGTGGTGGTATGCTTTAGAGTGATTTTTTTCCCCCAACACATACTGGATCATCTTAAAAAAGAACAATCATTAAAATTGTAAAGCTGGTTAAGTTTTGTTTCCTATGAGAGAGTAAAAGATGTAGAGTAGCTTAATATCTCAACCCGGCTGACTTTGACAGCCCTTGCAATGTGATAATTGCACGTGCATTACACGCAAAGTTTATATTAACGTATATTTTCAAGTTGTGGTTGTGATTTGACTGTTAACTAGATGAGAGCCAACAATCTGCTTTCTTGCAGTGGCATTAATATTTGGTAAATTCTGTATTATATGCCCTAATTGTTTTGCCTGGCACAAGTTTTCTGTTTAAAATATATTGATTTTGTTATTGTGTGTGTCTGTGTATAATATAGAATTTTTATATTGTTTGGTCCAGAGAGAACTCAACTTATATCCACTGATGCCTTTCCAGCTCAAAATTTGCATTTGCTTTCTTGGTAATACATTTTTTTTAAACGGTATAACCAAAAAAATTCAGCCATGCCTACATTTTTCAACAATGCCTGTTTGTAATAAACAGGACCTTGTGCAACTGTGCTATCAATGTTTGCCAGCTGACATGAATTTCAGAGATTAAGTGTCAGGTGCAGATTCACCTAGAAATAGAAAATTAACCCACATGGAAATGCTATAATGACTTGCAGGTGATGTGCAACCTCTTTTGATACATCAGTGTTTTAGACTCGAAACCCAGGCTCTTGTTTTTTGATTGGTAGTCTCCTTGTTTGCCAGACTGCAGCTTTAACGCTCTTAGATGTTGCCCTTTCGTTTTTGGGTTCTCCCTTCTTTTGGCTGCGCATTTCGACAAACTGCCTGCAACATCATAATGAAACGGTTTGTGGTTTTTTAAAAAATCTGTTAAAGGTTCCTTTCTGTTAGTTGGAACTTTGCAGAGCTCTGTGCTTTTCATGTTACTAGACATTGCAGTTTTGCTGAAGTGTCGCCATTCACTTGATCTCTTCCAGACCCCCTTATTGGGGGGGCAGGGGGGTTCCTATGTCATTGATTTTATCATTACAGATTGTAGTGGTTGCTTAAGCTGGATTGTAAGTAAATCTGTCAAAGTCTCAGCTGTTATAATAAGATATAATAATATGGCACTCTTGTGCGATGGGGTTACTTTGAGCTGTCTGTGGGTGGCTTGCATCCACTTGCTTGAAGAGCTTCCTCCTGTTTGGTTTCTGTCACCTCTTGTCAACTGTTTTGATGGTGTGAGTAGAAGCTGGTGATGGGTTTCTCTTTATGCGAGCATGTTTTGTGTATAAACGGGTCTTTTTGCGCTGATCTCCCAGTCTTACTGAAGGTGCGTAGTAGTGTGGGTCAGATCAGGGCCGGTCAATTGTATAGGCAGCTCCTTAGGGCAACAGCTTCAGCCGGCCGATATCACTTGCTCATGGCCGGTTCGATTCGGTCCGGTGCTGTATAAGTCCTCGTGCCCCTGCGGTGCCAGCATGCGCGATGTAGGGTGCCAACTTCTGAATGGGCACAGACTTAACCAAGCAGTTTCATTTTATCTCAAATTTTGACCGCCGTGCTGTAGTGCTGGCACGGGACAAAGAACAGCTAAAACAGCTAAGCGATATTAGTGGGCGGTGTGGTCAAAGATCCTGTTAAACTAGCATTCTGTGACCAAATAGAAAAGCACCGTAATGAAGCAGTTCGTTTTTGCAGCTCATCACAGGCAGTCATGTTGTAATTCCTTCAAAAACACCTAATAGTTTGCAGATTTAGTATAGAAATAAGGTTTTATTAATAATCTTTGACGTGAATTTTGGACAAAAGTGCCAGCTAAATATTTTACTGTCTTAAGAGAGAGCATTCAAATCCTGTGATGGAGCTGTCATGTTCCGTCACCTCATTGGTTGAAACAAGTAGTTATTGTCAGCACCAAATAGCTTGGGTGTAGAGTTGCTAATATACTAGTTAAGGATCTGGATTTCACTGTTTTGCAGATGTATTTAATCTCGTTTTACACTGTTTTGTAATTTCCCAGTTTGTTGCCCATATGCTTTGCAACATCTAAAAGTTACAAAGACTCATCGGAAAAAGAAAAAAAAAAAAAAACCACATTTTTTTCCCATCGTCTGTTCCTTTCAGAGCTGAAAGCCTTTAATGTGGTAAATAATTAACCGGAGTGTTTCTGGGTGCTGTAACTGAGGTTTAGTTAATTAGCGTGACTAATAGAATCAGGTGTGCAGGTGGTGGCAGAACTGAACCATGGACTGGTTGGTGTCTGGGGGCAGCTGCTGTAAACCGCCATGCACTGATGTCCCCCTGGTATCAGCACTGGGACACCGGGGCTGCGGCAGCAAGCTGGTTTCTGTTAGTGGCAGAATGGCATGGTGTCCTGCTGGCTACCCATGACAGCACCTCTTGTGTCCTGCGAAAATGGAGAAAATGCTTCAGTCTCCTGTGACCCTGACTGGCATTTTGCTCAGTGTCGTCCATCTTCTGTACCTTAGGTATAACCTGAAGGTTGCTTGTTCTAGTCCCTGGTCGCTACTGGTGTACCCGTGTGGTTCAAGTTTACTTCTGTAAAATATCTAGGTTTTTGAAGGGCAGGAATTGTAGACGCAGCTGATTGCAAAACAAAAAGATGGCTCATAGTGGACATTGCCAGTAGTGCAGATGGACAAAGGTGAGGCATGTTGAGTTACTTGGCGAAAGAGATAATTGCCGGCTTGTGCTAAATGATAATTTAATTTTACATTGGGACACAACTGAGGACCGCTCTGTTAGGGTGGCACGATATCACATTGCGATGTCATTGCGATTATATAGCGCATGCGCAATAATCACCAGAGCTTTAGATGGTGGGCAAAACAATTATTGTGGATAAACAAGGTAAAAAGACATTGGTGGTGTGGCAGTACTTTTTGTAGTTTTAAGTCCCACACACTTATTAAATGTAAGGATGTGCCGAATTTATACAGATTACTAATATTTAAGCTGTACTACTAATCTGCTAACCAAATTGTGGGGGGAAAATTGAGACAAGTAAATGTCTGTGTAGTACTGAAAAGTCTGCATCCAGGCTAATGTTTGCTCATCTAAAGGCCTGGTGATTATCACGCATGCACCATATAATCGCGAGCACATTGCGATGTGATGTTTTGCAGCCCTACTCTGTGCGTTTGCACATGCCAAATGCTCCATGCTCATTTTTGGTACTTGCTTGCATCCGCCTGTCATCCTATTGGCTGTGAGGCTGTCTACATGGGCGCCAATGCAGCAAATCAGAAATGAGCAGCCCTTCTGCGTCTAGTGAAACTGCCTTTTGCTTGAGCTGTCAGTCACTAAAACTGTACTGTCAGTCTTCACTATATTTACTCGTAAATGCACAGATGAGGATAGGCAGAAATATCTTTTAATGCAAGTCGTAGTGGCCTGTGGTACCCTGTCAGATTAATAACGTTCATTTAGCAATGTACCTCACTGGGGAAATTTCACCTGTTGGGATATTATGCTTATCTGGACCTGGGTATAGCGGCTTGTGTATAAAGTGAGAGCTGTACTCATGCTTAAAGGTAGCTTAAGTTGGGTTAAGCTGTGGGTGCCACTATAATGCTGGATTTAAGATCTGTCATTTAAAGTTTAAGGTTTTTTTTTGGGGGGGGTGTAACAATGTGTAAAAATGCACTTATGCCCCCCGTCAGGGAGTGTCCATGGTGACCCATGGTGTGAGAGGTTTTTTGATTTAGCTCTGTTTTCTAGCAGGCGAACAAGACCAACCGAACAGTAGCTGCACTTTCAGCCATGGTGTTCATTTTAGGTTTTTTTGGGGGGGGGGGATGTGGATTCTGTAGGTTTTTGGGAATTCCTATCTATCCCTATTTGTGATATCCTACTGCATCTTTTTTGTTCTGTGCCTTGTAAACTTCTCCACTGTCAGTTCCAGGCTGCTTAAGGCATTGTTTTTTTTTTTCTTCCTTGCATCTGAAATGATGGTCTCCAGCTGGAGCGACAAAACGGCGCATTCACTGTCCTCTTCATGGTGCTGCTGCCTTTGGTGAGGAGACTGGAAGGCAATCAGGGTTCTGATTGGTTGAGAAGGGTGTCAGTCATTACCACTTGCGTGTGCCGATCGTGAAGGTGGGTCTGGAAAATCGATCTCTATTCTTCCTGAAAATGTTCAGGCAATCTCTCAGCTACCCTGATTGACGCCTTCAGTAGCTTCTCTGGCAGACTCAAAAAATGTGACCGGTCTTTTAGCCCCGAAAATCAATGCTTATTCTGAATGTGGTATAAATCCAAATTTGCTAATGTTTCATGAACAAAATCTTGTTGCTGTAATATTTATTGCATCTAGTGCATTTATGTTTCTCAAAACATCCTTATGCAGCTTCTGTGGGGGTTCCAGGTCTGTGTCTGAGCTCTTTGTATTAGTCCTGTGATGCAGTCTCTTTGGAACCCAATGTACCATCAGGTTCCCTTCATCCAAATTGGTTGGTGATGAGGCACCACCCAACATAAGATCTGTGACCTTGTATTTGTGTAGTGGGTGGGATTAGCTCCTGCTTTGTAGGGGTGTTAAATGAGTATGTTCTCAAGATGGCTGGAATGCAAAGCATCAGGATCCACATTTCCCCAGCCCGATTACCCCCAGACCTCTGGTTGCATAGCCCTGTGATTGTAGCTTAGGCGTCAAGCTTCCCCTATGCCATGGTGCCAGCTGAACTGGGTAGTGTGGGTGTGGCCTACCCATAACTTCCCCACACCACCATACCTGGCTGCAGCAGGTGAGGTGCCTCTACTCTAAAGAGAGCATCTTAAAACGTTATCAGGCAGACAGCATTACGCTGTTGAAACTGGGGTTCATTACACACACAAGCATTTTATAAATCTCATTTGTGCCTCTCCCAAAACCACAAAGTTTGCTCTTGTACTGATTCTCATGTCTCAAAACAGAATGAAGTTATGAAATGCTACAGTCCTTCAGTCTGAATGCATATAATCACATTGCGTTCAGCCATGTTTTAAGAACGAAAAACATGCTGGGCAGAACTCCCATTTGCACTCCAGCAGAATGGTACAGGCTCACCAAAGCTTTGTCCTCAATGTCTTCCAAGATTGCTGTGGTTGCGGAGCAGTCTGTGCTCGGCAGGGTATTGGAGCTCCCGGATCACAGTGCACATGCAGCTGCCTTGAATGGCATCAGTGTTGCCGGGGCGAAAACTTACAGCAGCCAGGAGACTTCCCCACCGAAACCCCTAAACCCGGCCCCACACACTTCAGAGAACCAGCTGTGTTATGCATGTCACAGATTTTTTTTTCCCCTTGCTAGTTGACTGGAACTCATACCTATATCTACAAGCATGTGGAACGTAATCTTGCCATCTCATCGTCTGTCTCATTGTTTCACACCAACACCTGCAACCCATCCACCTTCACTCGTGGGAGTTTTGCTTACACAAAAATGTTCTGAGGGCAGAAGAAAAAATGGTTCAGAGAGAGAACCTATCAATCAGATTGGTTGGACCCACCTCCCCTACAATCAGATGTTGTCTTCACGCCTCCTCTACAATCTGATTGGTTCAGAGAAAACCATTCATTTTTCAACATCAAAATGTCTTCGCCACATTAATGTTTATCAGGATGTCACTGTAGCAGATATCCAGATGTGTGTTCCCTTGCTCTGAGACCTGGCTAGTGAGATGTTGGGTTCAGAGATAGTGGGAAGGAGACTTGTCCTTCTCTGATGATTTTGGGCCTGCACTCGTGTCAAATAAGTGTTTTTATTTTTCAGATATCTGAAGTACCTAACAAAGAAGTACTTGAAGAAGAACAACCTGAGGGACTGGCTGCGAGTGGTGGCTAACACCAAGGAAAGCTACGAGCTACGTTACTTCCAGATCAACCAGGATGAAGAGGAGGAGGAGGAGGAGGACTGAAATTTGTTCCTGATTTTGTATATGGAATAAAAAAAAAACTCTACAGTCATCCTTGCTTTGGTTTTTGTTTTCAGGTTTTTGAAATAATGTAAAAGTGCAAATCTGTCTGTTCGTACCTACACGTACATTTAAGGAGCACTGTAGACTGGTTCTTGATTGGAGAGGAGATCCCAGTAAGTTTTAGTGCAGGTCCCGGGGCTTCCGATTCGCTTAGCTCATGTATTAAAGTGCCCCTGTTGATGAACTGACTAGTTTGGATCATTATTGTATGTTACTGGGATAGAACTTGTGTGATCTAAAGGATATACTGAAATAGTTCGTTTCTAACCATTGATTAAGTCTACATGTAAATTAGAACCCAGGAATTTTTTTCATTAGTGCTGAATGTACAGGTGTTTTCTGTGTATACACGTTTTATTTCTAAACCTATGTGAAGCCATAATTAATATTTTAGCAATTGTTCAGAAACATTTCCAGTCATTGTGGTTTGCCTGTCCCTTTTTATTTTATTTTAAATCTTAAACGCGAATTTTGACGGAGATATCACTGCCGCTCCCTCTTCATATGCCAATAATGGCACTCTGCTCCAGGGGTGTTAAAATAGGGAGATCTGAATGGGCCGGAATGATTGACGTCGCAGGGGGCGGGGCGGGGAGGGTGCAGCCTACCCGCGCGCTGTCACCGGGCGCTACAAACTTGCTCGTGTGGTGCCGGTTCCGACGGCGTGTCCTTGTGCGACACGGAAACAAAAGCATCATCCGATGGCGGTACCTCCAGTTATTTTTTATTTCTTGCAGCATCTGTAACCTTGACAACCGCAAAATCCACCCTGGGCGCTCAGTCCGTGTTGTGCATAGCAACCTTTCTAGGCGATGAACCGGCTGGTTTAGGAGCGTCTTGTTTTTATTTATTTGACACCATCCCCCCCCCCCTTACACGGAGTGCGCAGTTTCTACATACATGACGGCTGGATGCTTTCCGGTGCACGAACGGTTAAATGTTCCCGTAGCGTTTGACGAAGATGCTGCGTCCGCCTCACACCTGTGTGTTTAAAAAACTCTGTCCCCCTGATCGCGGTCGCAAAGATGCTGTGACAAAGCCCCACTCTGGAATTATTTAAAAAGAGTCTCTTTTTGTTCCTGTGACCAGAATTATGTTTCAAGAAGTGCGTTTTTTCCCTGAGCATTTAACATGTCTTTCGGGCGTTTTGGGTCACTTTCCAGGTATCTCACTAACTAGGCTGCCGTGTTGGCCGGTGCGCCCTTAGGTGGAAGAGCCGGCATGCAGTTTTAATGCTTCTGATTCGCCAGATGCAGAGGAGAAACAGGCTTTCTCCAGCAAGGACTGGCAGTGGCACAAAAGAGATTTTGCCGTCAGTATTTATTCGCTGGGGTAAATGCAGAGCAATCACGATTTTGTGAAGTTCTCCGTCTTATTCTGGCGTAACCTCGTATTGTGCGGACTTTGAAGACGAAACAGGGGAGAGGGGTAGCCAGAAATAGCCGCTCCTGTCACGGACACTTGCAGCACAGCGCACGACTAGTAAAACTGGTAACCAGGAGGGCATGACTAACTAGTTGTGTTGGGAGGGGAGAAATTATGGGATGTATCGCCATGGCAACAGACCAGACGTCACAATCTGGGCATGTGTGTTCCATTTTTGTCTCTTTTTTATTTTCAGACTGGAGGATTTGGACAGAGAAGAGGGAGAGGGGAAAGAGAATTTTTTTGCTCCTTAAAAAAAGAGGGCAGCCATTTTTCTTGAAAAAAATAAATAAATAAAAATAAAAGGGTCTTCGTCAGTGCTGAACGGATTCCGTTTTGTGTAGACGTTTCCAAAAGTGCGTTGGGGTTAAGTTTGCGGTGTACTTTGCACTATAGCCGGAGTGTGATTTTTTTTTGTGAAGGTGCCGTATGCGGTAAAGATGCCCGGGTCGCTAAGTAATGAAGACGAGGGTCAAGACGACATGGATTTTGAAGACGAAATGCCAGGTGAGAGAGTAAAAGTGGATGGGATTTCTGTAGTTAGGATGTGCGCCGTACCGTCAAGTACGCTTCGCCGAATGCGGGGGAAAAAGGGCTTGCCCTGCGATATTGTAGACTTAAGGGAGGTGGGGGGGGGGGGGGTGATAATGACAGCACGCCTGGGGGCTCAGCCTAATTTACTTGCACGCGTGACCTGTAATATTCTGTCCTCGGTCTCTGTAGCGCATACGCCTTTTAGCGGTTAGTGGCAAAAAACCTAGATGTTAGAAAGGTAGCCGCGGTCTGTGCCATGCAGCTGTGAGGTGGCGCTACGGCATGTATATCATTTCCCCCTTTTTTTGAAGTTGAGTGGAATAAGATACTTTATAGGGAGCAATTTATTTATGTGCGTTAAAATTGTTATCCTCCGTTTTATTTACGGAGGCTGTTGTCTGTACACAGTTATATGCATCTGAGTAGGTGCACCATTTTGTTGCATGTCTGATTTGGTTACCTAATTATTCCGCTTCTCGCCATGTGAGTGAAATATATACATTTAGCTACTTCACTGAGAAAACATACGAGGTAAATATCGGAATGGGTGCTGGCTGTAGTTTCTCTTCATGGATCCGCTATGATGTTTATTTTTGTCTTTTGTTATCAGTAATAATAATTATATTTTAAAGAAATTACACAATAGTTGGGCCTGTGAAATTCAGGACGTCATTGCGCATTCTCAGTATTTACATTTACAATAACGTTTAGGTCGCACTTTTGTGTAATGAAGCATGATAACGTAATTTCTGGGTGGGGGCAAATAAACATTACCAACCGGAAAAATGTTGTTTAACCCTGTCTAGGTCGGGGATATATTTTAGGTATAATGTTCTGTCCCACATCATTGTTTTATTCATACATGTATAAGAAAATGTACTGTTATTTGGGAGTCTCAAGGTGTTCACTGTTACTCGCATGGGGTAAAGACCGCAGCCACGTGTGACCCAAGAAAACATTCAGCCAATAAACAGGCGTCATCCCCAGCTGTCCAGAAAACGAAGGAGAGGGACCCTGCGCTTAGTACACCGGCCCCCGTCCTGTGCGTGTCACCCAAGCCGAAGAGGGGGGAAAGACAACTTATTATTATTATTACTACTACTGCTACTACTACTACTAATAATAATAATCGCCATCACGTAACCAAGAGATGAAGGAGTTAGTGGGCGGGGCTATCAGTGAACCATTAACCATTAAATGGTCAGGGTATAACAAAAAAGAGGGATAAAGGGGGATTCCTTGAGGGAGTCTCCCTTACTGTCTTTTCTTTGTTGTGAAGGTCCCTCCTGAAAAATAACTCTGAGCGCTAATCCGAAGACGGAGAAATGGCAGCGCTGGCAGGTTCCGTAATGGGGCTTGCGGTGGCTTTTTGAGAATAAAGGTTTTGAACGGCTGACAGGATCCCCACGCCTTGGGCTCTTACTGTATGAGACACTCCCCCGCCCCTCGTTGCACGCCTCCCGTCAGCGCTGCGTCGTGTTCAGCTTTTATTTACGCCGCTGGTTAATCACCACCTGGAGGGACACGGACCGGGGCGCACTGCCAGAGGCTACGGAGCCAGGCTCATCAATCTCCCAGCCAGGGGTCTTTGGGGCCTCCGTGGATTCACTGGCTGTGTCATAGCTGGGGCGCCGTGATGAAGTGTCTCGCAATACGGCCTCCCGTTCCATACCGCGGTGTCACTTTTGTCAATAAAATCAATGCATTCATAGTTCCCCCACCCCGCTCCACCCTTCAGCCGGCTAAATTAATACTAGATTAAATACAAGGGCAAGCTGGAAACGGCATCGATTTCTCCCTGTCCCATTTGCATTCTGTTATTGCAGGTGGAAAATAGAGTATAGTGTATAAACTAAGTAATACAGAGCCACAGCACTGGACGTGACATACAGGCATAATTTATTGGACAGTTATTACCAGGATTAAGTTAAGCCTCTCGCATATTACTACCTGCAGCGCATTTTCCCTCGAAGCCCTACCGGAGAGGCTTCCTGTGGCTTTTTTTGTTTGCCCATGTTGGAAAAGACAACAGCAGTCTTTTCAAGGTTATTTAGACGCTTTTCCTTTCCTCCCAGGCTCCTCCTGTCTGCTCCGTTTCACCAATTCCTCGCATTCTTGTCCCTCTTCCCTCCGAAGGAGTTTGCAGAACAGTCCGGCAGTCTTGGTTTATTTGACCCGTCGCTGTGGCTTAGATTTTAATCCCAAATACACGATTTCAATTTGTACCTTGTCTGTAGTTACATTTTATACGTATAGCACAATCACGTGCGCCGACGTTAGTAATTTGATTCGAACTGAAAGAATTAAAATGCACTCATTTTCTGGGGAATCTACAGTGGATTTAAGAAGTATACGGCCAGGGACCGTGAAATAAGGGTACATATGAATTCTGCCTGAAAATTGCGACTGCTGCAGACAATGTCTATAAAGAAATAGCTCGGTTGCAGAAATAAAAACGAAACGGAAGGCAGGCTTATTCAGAGACGCCAAGGCGCCCACAGCATTTTTAGTTGTGATGAAATAAAATGAAGCTGCAGTGTCGTTAAATTCGGATCTCTTGAGCTGAAACAAAATGAATTTGTTTGTCCTGAGGTGGCTTGGAGGCGTTCCATGAAGGAGATGTGTGAGAGTAAGTCAGCGTTGCTGGGAGGGTAATTTAAGGAGTGCCTGGCTCAAGGGCCTGGCACAGTGTCCTGCCAGAGGCTTATTAGAATTGAGTTACCCCCCTCTCTAGCTATTGCGCTTTCTTTTGCCCTTCTACCGCTACTGTTGCTCACTTATCCTTGACTCTGCCACTTCCAATGTTCAGCTTCTGTCTTAACGTTGATCCTGTTCCTTAGCTAAAACTTGCTCGACCTCCAGTTTCTGTTTATGTCTCTCTTCCTGTTTTGGTCCTAATCTGTCCGGGCGCCACCTGATTCAGCCCCAACGTACACAGAACTCCATGTTTGGTTTCAGGCCATTTTCCTGCATCGGCCCCAAGCTGCCTGAAACACTGATCCTGGTCCTCTTTTTTTTTCCGTGGCCTCTCCTTGCTCCGGCTACCAAAACGGATACAAAAGCAGAATGGCCTCCTGCTTTTTAAGTTTTATTTTTATTTAGGTAATACACAAAAGCTTTTTTTGTCTGCTGTGGAGCATTGGATCTTGTCCCTCTGATTATTACGCGTTACCCTTTTGGTCGGCATCGTAGGACGAAATGCGACACCGCATTTCTCATTTGTTCTTGCATGTATTCATGCACTTGCAGGCGTGTGTGTATCTATGTGATGAAGGGGGTACTCTGCCCAGCTGGCTTGCTTAAGTAGCCTGGGCACCATTAACCTGACAGTTCCATTTGGAATATGTCAGACAGCTAATGTGTTTTCCCATAAACAGCGGGTTTCCTAGAAGGGCCGTGCCACAAAGCTCCTACATAATGCAAAGCGCTGATCTTAAGGCTTTTCCAGGAAGGTCAGCACTACGCTGCCATCTTTGAGTGCCCAGCCATGGGTGGTTCATGAGGGTGAGTTCACCCACCCTTCCCCACACTTGCTGGGTGACGTCCACACCATAGGGGCCTCAGGATACATCTGCTTGCCTTCACCCAACGAGCCACGGCCTGAAGAGATACGTTCCTTTGCTGCGTCCTTGTTAACCTCACCAGTGTGTGGATATGTGTAGGGCTTCTGTGCCTGTGGCAGGAGAGGCAGCCGGTAGGCCGCTGATAAGCCTGCTCACGTCCCTGCCACGATCACTTCAGGTGAGGGGGATTCCCCGGCTCAGATAACCTTCTAAGGATTACAAAGTTAAAGCTTTATCCATGGGAATTCACGAGGAGGCATCTCGCTCGCAGATCGAGGGCTGTGGTGTAGTGCTGCTGAGTGGATAAGAGCTCCCATGGTAAAACGCGACACGGCATATTTACAAGACGTGAATTGCACGGAGCTTTTGGTTGGCAAAGGTCGCGGTTTCGTACATCTCAAAGGGCACTATCTTCTGTCGAATGCTTAACCGCGAAAGTGTCTGGTGGCCGACGTGATTTCCATTCATGGCATAAGTTCCCCCCAGTGGAGCCTCTGCAGACACTCTGGCCTAAATCCTGACACTCTTAAGTGGTGACAGGGAGACCCTTCAATCGGAGGACCCGACTGTATGGTACATCACGGATCTCCACAGATGCAGTTTGGGTTCTGTGTAGCCCCCAGCCACGCTAGCTCTTCTTAGCCACTGTGGAGCAGCAGACCCCACCCGCCCAATCCCAAGCCCCAGGCATAGCTAAAGACAGGTTAAGTGGGGTCTTAATGTCGCCATCTCCAGGGGTAGGAGACAGGATGCTGGGCTGCTTGTTAGCGGATTCAGCTGAGTGGTCCTGTCATGTCCCCGGTCTCGGCTGCCTGGCATGCCGTTAGCAAAGGGCTTCTCCTCCACCGTCTGGAGTTGCCCCCACTCCATGCTGTCCCTCCCTGACCTACTTCGGCTGCGTGGGAGTCTGAGGCCTGGAGGGAGCCTGCCCCGCCACCAGCACCGCGTCCGACACGCTAATCAGACCCGGACTGGAAATAGGCCGGTGCTTCTCGCGGCCGCAGCCAGTGCTTCTGAAACGATTCCATTTCAATTCCGCTGCATATTTATATATTTATTTTGTAAAATTTTTTGCAGCCGGTTTCGTCATTTCCAGAAATGATCCCCGGCTGCTTCACGAACTGAATTGAAAAATGCATTTTCAAAGCGCGTGATTTCGGACCTTATCTGGTCTGTTTGACGTACCTGACGCTAAAGGGGAAATTGGCAAACACGCACCTTGCATGTGGATACTGCAAAGAAATGCTTTAGCGATTGCTAATGAGTTACTAGCAATGCTGAAAATTGCTAACGTGGGTCTCCGGTTTCCTTGGCTGAGCCTCTACCAGCCTGGCATTTTTGCTTTCTGGTGTGGATGGGTGGCCGCTGACATGTCGCATTTGTTCGCAACCAGATGAGGACGAGGAGGTTGATGTGGGGCCGGTTCCCTTGGTGACCCTGGACCGGCTGTTTTCCGAAGATGGTCCGCTTACTGAGTCGAAGAAGAAGAAAAAGCACAAGGTCAAGGAGAGCATGACACCCAAAATCAAGAAGAGGATGAAGGAGGTAAGGTTCTTTGCAGAGTTTTTAGCATGATGTACCCTCCGGTTTTTCCCATACATTTGTGTGTGCAGGCCGATTTTTGTTGGACCCATTCTGGGTTAAGTGCCCAACGGGACCCCCTGAAACTTGTACTGGTATAATAAACTTTGTTTCCCTTTTAGGTGTCTGGTTTGTTCCATGTGGTCTTTAGGCTTCTATTGTGTTGCCAGGCAGCCGTATAGTATGCTGTGCAATGATGTCATGTGCTGAAGGATGATGGGAAATCACGTGTGGGATACATACTACTGTTGCATCATTTCAGAGCTAATTTTAGACCTGCAATAAGAGGAAAAATGAAAACGTTTAGTAGGTAAATATTTTGTCCTAATCTGTGAAATGATCTGGGTGACTATAAGCGAGAGATATGATATGAAGCTGATTACTTATAAAATAAACTGAAAAGAGGAAGCCAGGAGAAATATCTCTCAGAGATGTATTACTGCCAGATTCCACCAGTCCACAATGCTAACTGTACAATACCTGCCACCTCAGCACACTGAAATGGACACTGCAGTCAAAGGGCAATTGAGTAGATATTTGAGGAAGAAGAGCAGGAGGAAGGTGGAATGGACAGCTTGGACAGACAAACAGGACCTGAGTCCAGACAGCAGAGGGCTGGCCCCAGAACGTTTCATTCAGGAAAGATGCCCCTGTAAGGGCTCATTTTATGACAAACCTGACGTAACAGGAAACGGAAAAGGAATCGGGAAGGTGTTTCTGCACTCTCCCTGCAAGCAGCGCCATGCCAGTGACGAGCTTCATGCACTGGGCACACACACATTTTAGCCCAGTTTTGGCTGGAGGGCTGTGGGTGCTTAGAAAGGTGCCCGTTAAATTATTATCCTGCTCGAATATTTTTGCAGATTGTGTGTGTGACAGGGTAGAAAGAAAAAAAGAGTTTATCTGGAAGAATTTTTCAGCTATCTGAAAGGCTGCAAGGTTCATGTCTGTTTTTTCATCACATTCTAATTTTTAATTATATGGATAAGAGGGGGCCTCACCTTCTATGCAACTTATAAAGTGGTTGTTAATCTCCTGCTGAAGGCTGATCTGCAGGGCAGCCCTGTGGTAAATAGTGCCTCCCTAGTGCCTCTATCTCCCAATTTCCCCTGACCCCTGTGATGGACCCCTTTAGTGAAGTGATGAAGGATAAATCCCAACAGTATAGTGATGCCCACCCCCAGCTGTGTTCCAGGCACGCTGAGTTTATCAGCTTTAATGTGTGGGAACCCCATTCCTGTCCCTGGGTAGCACTCAGCACAGTACCCCCCCCCCCCACCTTCAGTCTCCACCCCACAGGCAAACCATGCAAGGCAGGGAAGCCATCGCTCTCTTTGATGGCATGGTTACGTGTCTATGCGTGCGGAGGGCTGGGGTGGGTCCTTGCAGGAGAGCGACCTGGGCCTCTGTGGTTAAGTGCCCATGCCGGGTTGGTGTATGGCTAAGGAGAGACAGCAGCCGTGGGCTTCTGTGCTCAGGTCGTGACAAGGAGAGCAGGCTGAAGCGTCTGCACAGCAGAGCACCCAGAATGCACTGAGAGCCTAACCTGCTCCTTCGGGTGGTGGCTTTGCATGTGATCTCTGTAGGACCCTGCAGGTTCTGTTCAGATCTGCCGATGTGCGAATCGGATGCTCCTTCAGGGCCGATTTGAATGTCTGTGCGCTATATCAGATTGAGAAACATTCAGACTTTGTGGCTGGGTGCTGTGAATCTCTGGCTTTCTCTCCAGCACCCCTCACCACAGCATCCACCCTGTAATCATTCAGAACCCCTCCATCTTCCCTGGAGATTGTAAATGAGATTTGTCTAGACGGGCTTGTTATGCAAAGGACTCTGATTGGATGGGGCGGGGGGGTGCTCTCCCATTAGCTGCTGTGGGGGGGAGTCCAGACGCTGCGCAGTGGGGTAACCATGGCAACGGGCGCTCGGCGGTATTCTGCGGCATGGCAAGCCTCCCCCACCTGAATCTAGGGAGGTGGCAGGATAGTGTCTGCACATGTCATATTTCTGAACCCACTGAGTACCGGCGAGTCACTGAGGAGGAGGACGAAGGGGGCGAAGGGGTGTGGGCAAGAGGAAGGGCCCTATTACAGTGCTACGGTATCTGAGACTAAATTTTTTATTAGCCAAGCTGCCTCACGATCCCATTGGCCGAGATGTTTATTCGCTGATGTGTCTTGCGTTCTGATTGGCTGGGTGCCTGGGTGATTGATGTGTGCACCGGCACTGCTGCAGCTGCTGCTCTGTGGGTTGGATTGTGGTGTGTAAACATTCGGATGTGACCAAACTGCTCCTCCACCTATTGCTCCTCCACCTGTCCTCTCAGACCTTCAATCCACTCAAAAAAAAAAAACAAATTACAAAATAATTCTTTCATTTTATATTATGTTGCTGGAGGAAACCAATTATTAGGTTATATGAATTAGCTCTTTCTCTGAAATTGTTTTTTCGTATCACCAGCAACAGGGAGTGTTATTGCACATTATTGCTGAGAGATAATCTGATTTAAAATGACAACAGGAAGTACTTAGCTTTCAGTATTGTGTTTGTGTGTGTAACATTGCCTGGGATAGTTTCACCGCATTATTATACGACACAGAGTGCTGCTTACACTGTAGGGGGTCAGCTTTCCAGGGATATGAGTGTGCGTGCGGCTCTGGTCGGCCACTGGTGGCTGTTGAAGCGTCCACTTGTGGCGACAGGGCGGTACCAGCGACCCAGAAGATGTCTCGGAGAGAGAGGATGACCTGGGAGAGATGTCCGAGAGTGAGAACAGCAGCTATGCCCCTGTGAAGAAGAAAAAGAAGAAACCGAAGGAGAAGAAGGAGAAGAAGGTCAAACGGAGGAAGAAAGATGAAGAGGAGGAGGAGGATGAAGAGGATGGAGGGTTGAAGGTGAGTTCGCGCTTGATGGGGCATCTCTCATGCTTTGGTTTGATGGACTTCTTGCAAAAACACTCCTCTCTCCGCTCAGGAGCCAAAGTCCTCATGTCAGCTGATGCAAGAGTGGGGTCTTGAGAATGTTGAATATGCCTTCTCTGAAGAAGACTACCGGACCCTCACCAACTACAAGGCCTTCAGTCAGTTTCTCAGGTAGGCCCTTGCACTTCCTCCTGCCAGGCTGGCACATGGCTGTACAGTACTCGCTACCTTTTTCTGCACAACCCTTTTGTGTGATGTCGTGTCAGGAAGTGGCTGAGCTGTGATCAGCATGTTTGAAGGCATCATTTAGTTATTGAGCAGAGGTTCTTCAGAGTATAACCATTTCAAAAGTAATCGTGTAATGGGCTGATCAGTGTGAACAAGGTGCTCTTCAGTTTTGATGTATCCTCTTTCTGCCCCCCCTCGTTCTTGGATCAGGCCCCTTATTGCCAAAAAGAACCCTAAAATCCCCATGTCCAAGATGATGACGGTGCTCGGCGCCAAGTGGCGGGAGTTCAGTGCCAACAACCCCTTCAAGGGCACCTCCGCTACTGCCGTGGCCGCTGCCGTGGCTGCTGCCGTGGAAACGGTTACCGTAGCAGCCCCCATCTCTATCGGCAGCTCTCAGCAGTCTTCTCAGGGTGGGGCCATCCGAAAAGCCAAAACCAAAGAAGGAAAGGGTGAGCACCCCCCCACGATGTAAATCACCTCTGGTCTTCTAATAGATGCTGAACGAATAGACAGTCAGAAGTCAATGAAAGGAATGAATTTAAAATTTACAGGTACCACCATAAAAAGAAGCATCCATGTATCTACTTTATTATTATTTATTATTCAGAGGTGTGCATTGTATTGCTAGGTCCCGGGGTGAGGCGGAAAACTAAAAGCTCCAAGGAAGCCAAGAAGAAAGGCAAGGGGAAAAAGACCAAATCGAAGCACGGGCAGAGCGGGAAGAGGAAAAAGGCGTCGTCGGTGAGCACCCACCTTCTGCTGCTCTCCACCTGTCCGCCAACAAATGCGCTCCATAGCGGTCTGAACAGTTGTTTCCACTGGCCACCACTGGGTGACTTTTATGGGTCTGTGGGTCTCCCCATGAATCGTGGGCCTGTGCCCTTTTACAGACTTCCAAGCACGCTGACTTGGATTCTTGTTACGACCTACTTCTCCTGTCCCCAGAGTGAAGAGGACTTCTTCGAGGAGTCTGACTTTGATGACGTCAGCATCCACAGCGTGTCTGTTCTGTCGGACACCTCTGTGGCACCCAAGAAGAAGGCCCGGCGTGGGCGCAAGAAAAGGAAGAGTAGGTTTGGCGTGTTTGTAGAACCTGGTTGGGAAAAGTGTGGAAGTCAGAGAACTCGAGACCTTCTTCCTATCACAGAACCCAAGGTCTCAATGTAATTGAACTGATATACCAGGCCAGTCCACATGACGCAGTACTTCTGTAAATCAAGTTATGTCTAGCAATGACCTTCTTTCTAAGGACTACAACTTCTCTTGGAATCTAGTTTGAGTTCCATCACTGGACAGTTCCACAGTGATGGAATTGTAGTAAAATGTGGCATTCAAGATTCATAGTAAGGACTGGATTTCTACTAGTTCCCTACTTTGGGTTTTTATCTCTTTGAGTTATTAGCATTATTATATTTTATATCCATTTTTGGGACAGTGCAAATACTTCAAGATGTCTTTGACTTGTTTGATAATAAGCTGACATCTCACCCTGCACTGTTGTAATTATGTCCTCCATCCATCCATCCATCCATCCATCCATCTTTCAATTGAGCTCTGAGGGCTTGGGACAGAGGGCGGAGCATTTTTTTGTTTTGTATGTCTGCCCAGAAAAACACCTTTCACGCATGTTGCAAGATAGTACTTTTCTTGTTTGAGTTAGTTGTCTGATGTTTGTATCTGGTTGTACATTTTGTTGGTCGTTTATGTCTCAGAATAATTTAGTCTGCTGGATATTTCAATTAAGTCATCGAAGCACCTTGGTGAAGGATTTTTCCCCATGGATCTTGTTACTGAACTTTGAAGATGAACATAAATAAGTAAATCCATAACCTTAGTGGCTGTCCTCACTGGCGCCTCCTACAGGAGAGGATGGGGATGGCTATGAGACGGACCACCAGGACTACTGCGAGGTGTGCCAGCAGGGTGGCGAGATCATCTTGTGTGACACCTGCCCGCGAGCCTACCACCTGGTGTGCCTTGACCCCGAGCTGGAGAAGGCCCCAGAGGGCAAGTGGAGCTGCCCCCACTGTGTGAGACAGCCTTACCTGTGCTAACCCATGCTAACCTGTGCTTAGCTGTGCTAACCTGTGCTAGCTTGTACTTAGCTGTGTCACACTTCACCTGTGCTGACACAGACCTCATTGTTCCTGAAATGTACCTCTCATGCACATAATTCCTCTTATAAAAACATGGATTCATGGTCCACATATCTTACCTGGTCTTCCTTATTCTAAGCCAGTGGTCACCAGCTGGTGGCTTTATGTTGCTGAAGAATACTTGGGGACCCCTGTTCTATCCTGTTCAAATATACGTATATTAGGACTGTTACAGATAATACAGTAGGCATTAGAACTTTTATTTACCTAAACTGCCTTGCACCGACTTGTCTTTGCATGTTGGACCAGGACCACCAGCTGCAAGTCAATTTGGGTGTATCTTGATATTTTAGCTGTCTATCACATAAATATTACCGTATGCTTACTGTATTACACGTTAGATACGGACAGAAGGTCATTATATGGCTGGCAGCGCTGGCCATTCTTCGGCACCAGTTACAATAAGCGATACGCCCACTAATACCCTACCGCAACCACTTTCAGGCATTTTATTGTATATTATTTACTATGGACCTCAGATGCAAATCATATGGGACCCGATTAGGCATAACTCAACGTAACACTGTACTTAGTAATAACTGTCCTTAAATTTTTCATGTATACAGCTTTTGTGTGCACACAGGAAAAGGAGGGCATCCAATGGGAAGCCAAAGATGACGACGAGGAAGAGGAGGATGCTGCTGGGGAGGAAGAGGACGACCACATGGAGTTCTGCCGGGTGTGCAAAGATGGTGGTGAGCTGCTTTGCTGTGACACCTGCCCGTCCTCCTACCACATCCACTGCCTCAACCCCCCCCTGCCCGAGATACCCAATGGGGAGTGGCTCTGTCCACGCTGCATGGTAAGTGACACCGTCTGAGCCAATCAGCTTCTGGATTGAGGGAACCATACAAAGAATTGCATCCTATTAATCTCTGTTGTGGTGTACTTATTTATATAAGGAGCATAAAGGTATCTATAGTAGGTCTTCCAGTTATTCCAGATTTTTTGTCTTCAGCTGAGGTGTGCGGGAATGCAGTGGGATATCATCAGTAAGACTGTTTGTATCTGAAAAAGTTCCTCTTCTGGTAACAAAGCTGGTTTTCTCAGCTAAAAGGGAACTGTATTCAGTGTGTTATTTGATTTACCGTTCTCAGTGGCTTTGTCTGTCGTACTTTCTGCTTTGGTCCTCACAGTGAAGGTTGGTTCAAAGTCTAAACTTATTTAAAATAGTTTTTCTTTCATAGAGCCAAAACTTGCTGGTCTGCTCCTGTGTTATGAGGCTGTGTAGATTAAATGACATCAATCCTTTTGATAAGTTTTGGTGGGTGAAGACCAGGTTGTTGTTGTTCTTAGGGATACCTTCATAATTGCCCAGTTTTGTTTTGACGGTGGATGAAATGTAAACGTGAATGAGAGTTGATGAGATGGAGGCCCTGGGAATCACAATGAATCTCCTGTGTGTCATGTGTTCGCATCATCCTATCATCAGTGCCCTCCCCTGAAAGGAAAGGTACAGCGGATTCTTCACTGGATGTGGGGGGATCCCCCCTTGCCTCCCGAGGCCCCACCCAGTGCTGAAGGGGAGCCAGGCATGCCGCTGTGCAAACCCCCCCTGAAGGGGCACCCCGAGAGGTTGCTATTTGTGAAGTGGGCTGGCCTCTCTTACTGGCACTGTTCCTGGGTCAGCGAGCTGCAGGTAAGGGGAACAACTCGGGCTGGATGAAATCTCCCACTGACACCAGCCATATGACTTATATCGTTACTGACAATCAGAGCCCAATGACTAATAAATCGTACTGGTGGGCAAGCATGACTATTAGCTCATGCTAATTGCTAACTGGTAACAGGCAGCTCTTACTTGATGGCAATAAGGACTAGAAATTCTGCCAGTGGTGTACGGCATTTGTGTTTGAGGCCCTCTAAGCCTGGTTCTGTTTTTATAAAAGTGTAGAACATTTCTATAGGTTTTACTGAGAAGGGTTGTAAAAAGTCTATACTGGATTAGCTAGCTACAAGTAGCTTCTTGGGCAAATGATCCACAGCACTCACTGGAACCTTCTTCTCTCTCTCTTCTCTCTCTCTCTCTCTGTCACTCTTCCTCGCAGTTGGAGCTGTACCACACTGTTATGTACCGCAACTACCAGCGCAAGAACGATATGGAGGAGCCTCCACCCTATGACTATGGCTCTGGTGATGAGGATCTGAACAGTGAGAAGCGCAAGAGCAAGGACCCGCAGTATGCCATCATGGAGGAGCGCTTCTATCGCTACGGTATCAAGCCCGAGTGGATGATTATCCACAGGATCCTCAACCACAGGTGCTTTCTGCTCACCAATGTCAGTGCATGTTAGCACCTTTTTGCTAGTCAGCAGTGTCCAATTCACTTTGGCCATTTACTGTATTCAAGGCATGTTCCAGTCTCCTGAGAATTTTATAAACATGTAAACCCAAAAGCCAGATAAATACCATGACGTCATTCTTCTTTGTTAGCTTTGATAAAGAGGGGGATGTGCATTACCTGATGAAGTGGCGGGACCTTCCCCATGACCAGTGTACCTGGGAGGTGGACGACTTTGACGTCCCCGACTACGATCGATTCAAGCATTCCTACTGGGACCACAGGTAAGTCCACTATGGGGAATTGCCACAAACATCTGCAACTGAAATGCTGAGCTGAGATAGCAGCCTGGTGATTGCTGTCCTTCATTCCAGGGAGCAGATTCTCGGGGAGGACATCCGCCCCATGGTGGTGAGGAAGGGGAAACGGGCCAAGGAGGAGGGGAAACGGGAAGCGCCCCCTGAAACCCCATTGGTGGATGTAAGTAGGAAGTGGGTGTGGTGCAGGTGGGACTCATAACAGTCATACTGCAGATTGACAAGATCTTTATGTTTGCCTTGTGCTCCCAGCCAACCATCAAGTTTGACCAGCAGCCCTTTTACATCAATGCCACTGGAGGCACCCTACATCCCTACCAGCTGGAGGGCCTCAATTGGCTGCGATTCTCCTGGGCACAGGGTACCGACACTATCCTGGCCGACGAGATGGGGTTGGGCAAGACTGTCCAGACTATAGTTTTCCTCTACTCCCTCTACAAGGAAGTGAGTTCCCTGGTGGTCAGTTTTTTTATGGACCAACTTTACTATGTTAGTTATGTGCATTAGATGTGCTGATGTAAAATGCAAATCCACTGACTTGGAGCATATAGATGGTGATGTTCTCCCTCCACAGGGACACTCCAAGGGGCCGTTCTTGGTGAGTGCCCCCCTCTCTACCATTATCAATTGGGAGCGCGAGTTTGAGCTGTGGGCCCCAGACTTCTACGTTGTGACCTATACTGGCGACAAGGAAAGTCGGTCCGTCATTCGAGAGAACGAGTTTACCTTCGAGGACAGCAACGCCAAGTCAAATCGCAAGGTTTTTCGCATGAAGGTAGGCCGTATCTCCTGCCCATAGCTCCCACAACAAGTTCCTGTTCTTGGTGACTGGTAACAAGTCTTCAAGAGAAGCCAGCTGTCAGACCTGAAAGCAGCCAGTCAATGGATTGCTAGTGTCGCACGTGTCAGCAAAGTCCTAAAGCTGGTGGTATTGTGTCTGCTATCAGAGAGATAATGTGGTATGATTTAAAGGTTTGATTTCTGGTCTTGGCATGCCCGGCCCCAACCACAGAAGGACACGCCAATCAAATTCCATGTGCTGCTAACATCCTACGAGCTCATCACTATCGATCAAGCCGTCCTAGGCTCTGTCGGCTGGGCCTGCCTGGTGGTGGATGAGGCTCACAGGCTGAAGAACAACCAGTCAAAGGTAGTCCAGCCTCACCTATCAGACCATGGAAAGCTTGGAAACCTTCCAGGCTCTGTGAAATGACTAATCCTTGTAATTCAGGCAGGCTAGACGCTTATAGCGTTTGTGATTGTCTCGCAGCCAGGTAATCGGGTAAACGAATTACATCTGTGTTGGCATTCATGCCGAATTATAGATCACCTCCAGGGGTGTTTTTTTTACAACCATGAAGATGGGTGTTTTGAAAGTTGAATGCAATCGACACAAAAACACAACCCAAAAGTAACCTAGTCCAAAATGCAAAAATTCCCTAACACCCATTCTTAAGCTGTGCTGTTGACATGATTAGATGCAAATTATATGCTGCTTACATGCAAATTAGGGTTCAGGAGAGGCAATCGACCCTTGTTGTCATAGCGACTATTTTAAGGCATATTTATTTTCTGACTCTGACATCAGTGAAGAAGTTCGTACAATAGATGTAATTCAGCAGTAACTTTAGGATATGAGTGCCAAGTATGAAATGATGTGGTATGTGATGAGTCTGTTTACTTTGTGGGTTTCTCAGTTTTTCAGAATCCTCAATGGCTACAAGATCTACTACAAGCTGCTCCTCACGGGGACCCCTCTGCAGAACAACCTTGAGGAGCTCTTTCATTTGCTCAACTTCCTCACACCAGAGCGTTTCAAGTACGACCTGGTTCCGGTTGAACCGTTTAACCGCTGCCTGGATCGTTTTGCGCGCTTGCCAGTCTTTGTAGAACAGCAGTCTTCTCTCTCCATTTTCAGCAACCTGGAGGGCTTCCTGGAGGAGTTTGCTGACATCTCCAAGGAGGACCAAATCAAGAAGCTGCATGATCTGCTTGGGCCGCACATGCTGCGCAGGCTGAAGGCCGACGTCTTCAAGAACATGCCGGCCAAGACAGAGCTGATTGTGCGAGTGGAGCTCAGTCCCATGCAGAAGTCAGCCATCAGTCTCTTTCTTTTTCTCCATGTCTGTCCCATGTAGTTCAGTGCCCACCCCACTCCGTTTCCCATCCATCCAACCCTAAGATGTGAGATCTGGCACAAATGCAGTCCGATTTGATTTGAATTTCCTATTATAATTATGAAATTTACTTCTTATGTTTTTGTATTTTTGATATTCCTAAATGGAATATTCTGTTACATTTGGCTCTTATCCCACTCCACGTTCTGCCTGTTCATTTCCTGCAGTTTTGTCCATTTGGCTCTTATATTCTGCTTAGTTAAGTTCCTCCCACCCGCTGACTGGCCTCTCTGCCCTTCCCGGCATGCAGGAAGTATTACAAGTTCATCCTGACGCGGAATTTCGAAGCACTGAACTCCAAAGGCGGGGGAAACCAGGTGTCACTTCTCAACATCATGATGGACCTGAAGAAATGCTGCAACCACCCTTACTTGTTCCCAGTGGCCGCTGTGGTAGGGATACATCGCGGACCAGTACACTCAAGACACCATGCCAGAATCAATCTATTTGAGTAACCAAACATATATGTTGCACAAAAAAAACTAATTTGTGTTGGTGAAAAAAGAGCAATTTTTATGACATGATTTTAAAAATAGTAATAATGTCAATAGCCTCAATTAATCTATTGTAACAATCACTAAGCAAATGAAGCATAAAACGGCTGTTGAAAAGAGCAAATAATTCTTGATAATGATCAAATAAAGAGGAGGCTTGATTGGCAGGAATGCTGTGTTTACAGTTTCCTAATCTCAAAGCTACTTTCTGCCCAAATGAACTCACCCTGTAATTTTCTAATTACAGTGTGTCCCCAGCTGTGTTGGCAGTGATGCGATTTTTAATTGTGTCAGCCATTCAATCAATAGCTCAATCACGGCTCATTAAATGAAAGCGAACCAGTGTACACAGGTACCCTGAGTGCTGGAGTTCGAGGACCCCTGCTCTAAGCTCTCTTATCATGCAAATCACCCTTCCTTCTTATGCAAACGCCTGTGTTAATCAATATAAGTTTGTATCTGCTCATGGGTATTTGTGAATCAATCCTGTCAGCGTGAAGTCATTTGCTAGTCGTTATGGGGAGATATTCAAACACGGAACCGATCCCTAATTGGTCTGATTGAAAGCTTTTTATTTGCATGTGTGTAGTAAAGGGTATATGCTGAAAGTCACACCAATGGTGGTGTGTATGTGGGTATGATGCCACACTTAGCTGTGTTTGGATGCAGGAAGCCCCAGTCCTGCCCAATGGCTCCTATGATGGGAACCTGCTCGTTAAGTCCTCAGGGAAGCTGACTCTGCTGCAGAAGATGTTGAAGAAGCTGAAAGATGAAGGACACAGGGTTCTCATCTTCTCCCAGGTCAGCCTACCATGCCTGTGTGTATTATGCCCATCTCCTGCTATCATAAAGAGTTTTAAATTCGTAGAGATATTCCTGTGTTTTTTTGGTGCTGAGGGATGTTAGATGCTGTATTTAAGCAAAATTTCTTGGAACTTTTAGGTTAGCGCAGGAAACTTGCTGAGATTGGGGGTTTTTCCATTAAATTTAATACAAAAACAGATTTTTTTTTTCCTCAGACGTTTATTTTCTCGTCATGTACCGCTGTTTTTCTCCCTTTATGAGTTGCTGTTTCTTATTTGAAAATCGACTGTATTTCTGTGCTGATATTTCGCTTTTCCTGTGTTGGACACAATCTTATTCACACTGGGTGTTTCTTAATCCCTGTACTTCACTGTACTCGTGTTCTCGTTTTACATCATCTTCTGTTGCCGAAGACCAGTTCCAATACTCAAGAACAGAATTACAGAGGACAGTAAAAATCCCCTGTTGTCGTTCTTGCCCCGCCCCAAATATCAAGGATACATCAGTTGCATCTGTGCCAAACGAGACCAATCCCATGATTCCTTGTGCCCCAAGTTCAATCTTGGGAGGCAAGATAGCAAGACTTCTTGCCAAGAGCACAAGTACGATCTTTGGGTTCTTGCTATTGAGAAACATCTACTCTGTGTGTTCTGCACTGGCTGGTCCTCCATTTCTCTCTCAGATGACCAAGATGCTGGACCTGTTGGAGGACTTCCTGGAATATGAGGGCTACAAATATGAGCGAATAGATGGGGGCATCACAGGAGGCCTGCGTCAGGAGGCCATCGACCGCTTCAATGGTACGGTGTTGGGAGTGGGGGTGGGGAAAAGCTCTTCAAAAGAAAATAGATTCTTCCTTTAATGCTGTTTTGGCAAATCTGAGGTATAGTTTTTGCCAAAAGCTGCACAGGTTAAAACATAGAGGTACCCCAGCTACAAGAATACTGGGAATCTCTAAAAGCTATATCTCCTCATTATACCCCAATAGACTCCTCTAAAAGGGTCAGTCTGTATATGCAAATGATCATTCACAAATATTTAGCTGAAACTGGTGTATTTTCTTGATATTTAGAAGGCTGTTAGGATTTACATTTAGGCTAACTTTTTCTCATGCACGTGAGATGCCTGTAGTTCCCCTTTACGTCACTGGAGGGCGATGTACCCAAGCACCTTTCTCCACAGCTCCCGGAGCTCAGCAGTTTTGTTTCCTCCTGTCGACCCGAGCTGGAGGACTGGGAATCAACCTCGCCTCTGCCGACACGGTCGTCATCTATGACTCGGACTGGAACCCGCACAACGACATCCAGGTGAGTCCCGTGTGCTGGCCTGATGACGCTCAGAAATATTTTTGTCTTATTTTTATGTACCTTGGATCATGAAGGCATACATTATTATTACTATTATTAGTATTTTTATTATGTTTCGTGATGGGGTAGCTCGGTGGGCTGAACTCCAGCTTCACATCTCCAGGGTTGACCTTTAAATCCTGGCCCTGTCCTATGCGTGTGGAATTTGCATGTTCTCCCCATTTTGCCCAAGGCTGCTCCCAGTCTTTGATTTTCCTTCTGCAATCCAAAAACCTGTGGTTGGCTGAAGTGGCATCTATAAATTGCCTTTGGTGTGAGATTGTGTGTATGCCCTACAGTGGACTGGTGTGTATCCAGCCCTCAGTTCAGTGCTTCCTGGGATGGGCTCCAAGCTCTCTTCAAACCTGTACTGGATTGGTGCTTATGGACGATGGACTAATGATGAGTGCATATTGAGAATATCTGCAAAGGTCTTCATGGATACTGGTGATCTTCTGCCTCACTGATGGAGTCCTGACCCACTGTGCTGCCCTCTCCGCTTGTCAGGCTTTCAGCCGGGCTCACCGGATTGGCCAGAACAAGAAGGTGATGATCTACCGGTTTGTAACACGGGCCTCGGTGGAGGAGCGGATCACGCAGGTGGCCAAGCGCAAGATGATGCTGACCCACCTGGTGGTGCGGCCCGGCCTGGGCTCCAAGACCGGCTCCATGTCTAAGCAGGAGCTTGATGACATACTCAAATTTGGCACGGAGGAACTCTTCAAGGACGACGTGGAGGCTATCGGTACATGATGGTCTAATCTTCCTCCCACGTTACGTCCCACTGATCCTAACTGGTATTTCCCCTGAGGCTATAGCTACATCCTTATTCTGTGTTTACATGACCCTCGTTTGTCGATACCAGTTCCCGGGGACTGGGTCCCCTGACCCCATGATGCCTGTGGGCCCATTTCTGCTTGCAGGGGACAGTAAGGATGGAGAAGAAGGCAGCGTGATTCACTACGATGACAATGCGATTTCCAAGCTGCTGGACCGCAGCCAGGATGCAACCGAAGACACGGAGATCCAGAACATGAACGAGTACCTGAGCTCCTTCAAGGTTGCTCAGTATGTGGTGCGGGAGGAGGACGGAGAGGTGAGGCCTTCCCATTGTCATTAGCAAAAAAGGCACACGGATCACACAGCAAAACCTCATTCTGTTCTGTTTACTGCGCAGCCACAGAGCTCCCATATTTAGAGTCTAACTCTGTCTACAGTAAATCCACAGATATCTCATTTTCAGCACCTGCTGCTAGAAAAACGTAGAGGTCTCACAAAACCACAGATTTATGCTTTTGAACACATCATTCAAGCATAGTCTCATGCCTGCTTTAGGAAAATAGTCAGAGTTAGCATCAGTGTTTACTACGTTTGGTAACACTTTACTTGAGGGGACATAAATAGTACACTCTTAGTTAATTAACCAGGAAATGTTAGTTACATATTGATCCCATGTTGGCTCTTCATCAATCAGTCATTATGGTTCATGTGTGTCATGCAGTTACTATATTTGTTTATGATTTGAACTTGAGCTACTAAGTTACTTGTGCCTCCTCAAGGAAAGTCTTACTCTACGTTCTTTAGCACCAAACTTTAGTTGGAGGTTACTTGCGAATGGCCTGTAGACTCCATTTTTGGTGGAGCCTGACCTCTCACCATGCAGCGCTCGTATGTGCGTGTGTGTGTGTCGCCCCTAGGAGGAGGTGCAGCGGGAGATCATCAAGCAGGAAGAAAACGTCGACCCTGACTACTGGGAGAAGCTACTGAGGCACCATTATGAGCAGCAGCAGGAGGACCTGGCTCGCAACCTTGGCAAAGGCAAGAGGGTTCGCAAGCAGGTCAACTACAACGACACTTCACAAGAGGACCAAGGTGAGAAGCTGAGCTCCAGGACACATGTTATAGGGTGTCAGTTACAATAATGTGCTAATGATCTGCGCTATAACCATAGTGTTCTGTTTTCAGAACCTTAATCCAAGTGCAGTACAACCATAGAGTGTTCTTCTGACATTATATTATATGCAGTTCAACTGTAGAGTTCTGTTTACCAGAATCATCTTCCATACGCAGTAATACCTAAAAGATGGGACGGTCGCAGTAAGGAGAATGTAATCAAAGAGGCTAGAGTTAAGGCAGTGGTCATCCGTATAACTTAACGGTCACAGTGACTCGTCAGTAGTCATCAGTGTCCTCAAAATTATCACCGTGTTTACCGTGAAGAAGCAGTTGTGTTTGGTGTGTTCATTTCCCTCTGTGGTCAATGTGCTGTTGTTTCTCTCTGACCCATGGCTCAGAATGGCAGGATGATCTTTCGGACAACCAGTCTGAGTACTCGGTGGGGTCCGAGGACGAGGACGAGGATTTCGAGGAGCGCCCTGAAGGTATGTATATGACACTTCGGACACGTTTTACATGCTTTGGATGAGTCAGATCCTGTCTGGACTCGAAAACACTGAGAATTGTGATGGAATATTGGCCAGCTTAAGCATTTGTTCCACAAAGAGACTTCTCTACCTTTAAAATCGAAATAAATGAGAACGTAAAACTAGCTGACAAAATGGCAGCTTCACTGCTCTTCTACAGATGCAAAATCCTTCTGAAATTAAGTCAATATTTACACCAAAGTGGAAACTAGAAAAAGTCAAAACTTATAATCCCTTATATCACAGAAGTTTAGAAACCCTGTCATTTATATAATCTATTGTCATTTTGACTGAAAAGTACTATTCTGAATGTAACCCTGGGCCTTGTTCAATCTACCAGCAGTTCCCATGCATCCTATGGACCAATCAAGTACAGTGCAACTTAGAGCCCTACCCCACGATTTTAAGGATCAAAATTGTTTAAGACACCATTCACAATTTGCTGCTTTTTGAGCTGTTTCTTGTTCATTCATTGTCTTCTTGATAACTTCTGAAAGCTTGATCACTTCCTTCAGGATTTGTTTTTTGTAAATTCCCCTGTTTTCCCCTGCAAATCAAACCCGGCCCTTTGGTGCTGTTAAACCAATCATTGTTCCCCAGGTGGGCGTCGTCAGTCTCGCAGACAGTTGAAGAGTGACCGTGATAAACCTTTGCCGCCCCTGCTGGCTCGAGTTGGAGGCAACATTGAGGTGGGTGGGGAGAAATCCCATTTCTGTGATGGAAGACGTCCTGTTTGAAATTCTCAATTGCTACTGATGATTTTGCATACTGAAACCTCCTGGGTAACGCTGTGCAATCATGGCAACTGTCCATGTTCAACTGAGTAGGAGAATAAGTCTGAGATATTAACACTACCTACATTAAATCATGTTTAGACATGTGCTTAATTATTAGCATTTTAACACATTGGGAAGCAACATATGGAAAATTCTGGAATTCCTTTATTCGCTCATTCATGTCAGGTGATTATAAAAGCCTGCATGTTAGCAATAAGTAACATATGAATACCCCCACACTCTTCCAGGTGCTAGGCTTCAATGCCCGACAGAGAAAGGCTTTCCTGAATGCCATCATGCGGTGGGGAATGCCCCCCCAGGATGCCTTCAACTCCCATTGGCTGGTCCGGGACCTGAGGGGCAAAAGCGAGAAGGAGTTCCGGTACCCCCACAATGCCCCCAGGCGTGACTGTCATACTGTGTCCAGGGGGCCCCTTGGTTTTTTTACTGTCACACAGCTGCTGTGCCAAGGAGCATTTCTTGCTAATCTGTCTTTACTATCATCCTGAGTATAGAAACCATGAATGAAAATAATCACCTTCTTTTTTACTAGGACACATTTCTGTTTTTATTTACACAAGATGTCTAAAGAGAGTAAAATGTATCTTAGTGCATTTATGATTATTCTAGTAGGGCTTCCTATTTAGTTTTTTGTGGGAGGGAAACGGCTCCCCCTGCTGGTATCACTTAGAAGCATTCTGTGGTTCCCCAGGGCCTATGTGTCCCTTTTCATGAGACACCTGTGTGAGCCTGGAGCCGATGGGGCCGAGACCTTTGCCGATGGCGTCCCGCGGGAGGGCCTGTCTCGACAGCACGTCCTCACCAGGATCGGAGTCATGTCGCTGGTCCGGAAGAAGGTAGTGCACCATACAGCCCCCCCCTTCCCCTCCACTTAAACGGATGATAGAGTCTCTGTGTATCTGTCCATTTGTACAGATTCCTGTAATTATTATAACAATATTATTATGTGCTATTATTATACCGTGCTGGAGATTTAATACCACGTGAAGCATCATTTTTTATTACTGTTGCAATTTTGAGAAGCGGTGCCTTCAATGCATGCCTACAGGTGCAGGAATTCGAGCACGTCAATGGCAAATACAGCACGCCGGATCTGATCCCCGAGGGGGTGGAGCTGAAGAAGCTGACGGAGAGCCTGTCCTCAGACCCCAACACGCCTGTCCCGGCCAGTCCTGCGGCCACACAGCCTGGCACCCCTGTGCCCCCAGGTGAGATGGGCATGCCTGACCTGTGTGGCGAGTCAGGTCCTGCTTTGGGTTGCTTGCTGGTGCTGTGCCGTTCACTGTGTGCCTGCTGCCATCCAGAGAAGGCAGAGTCCCTCTCCGGACCCCCTGAAGAGAAGGAAACGGTAGAGCAGGAGGGCAAGAAACCGCCAGAGTCTGAAAACAGGGTAAGGACTTCGTCATACCCAAATTTGAGTTCAGTATCAGTCAGTTAAATTCAAATTGAAGACTACTAATACTGTACCCAAATAGACTTCCATCTTGACACACTCGCATACAGTAGTACCTTCTCTCTGGACAGTGTCCGTGGGTGATACGTTTCAACACCTACCGCAGATAGCCGAAACAGCGGATGATAGCAAACTATCCCATATATAACATGATTTCCATGTACATATATATGGTGAAGTTTCATTTATAAATTACACATAGTAAGACATCACCAATGTTGTATTTTACATTGTACATTATTACACAGCACTGTACACTCTCGAATGAATGGGATTCCGATGTCTTAGCCTAATTCTCAAGAGATGATATAGTGATGAAAAAATATGTATCAAGGGATGAGAGAGCAATGAAGTCATGCTTTTTATATCCCACGAATGATGAAGGAACAATGAAAAAACATAGGCTACTCTGACATATTTTACAATGAAAAATATGTAGTGATAAAAATTAATTTGTTTAAAAATATCTTAGTCTATTGTGGGTAGTTGCCGGCTTAGAGCCTGTAGGTTTGAAACTTATGAACTGTTTCTGGGATTTTTAATGTTTTCTTTTTGTTGATATGGGATTCCCACTATATAGGTGTTGTAATGTGGAACAAACTGACTTAATGAAATTGTGAGACTTGTATTAATAATTACAGTTATGTGAAACTGTGATATTTGAATAAATTACTATTTCCAGAAGTCGTGATATCTTCATTAGTCTTATTTTAGTCCTTTCTTCTTCCTTTTTGTACCGGATTTATCCCTCTGTCCATTGTGGTGGAAAAACACAGCGGAATATGAAAGCAGCAAAGTTGTTTTATTCTAGGTTATCTGATGCATCAAGTAAGCCGGGACACCGTGTCTGCATACAACAGTGCCCCAAATTATTTTCTTTTACAGTTCCTTTATACTTCTGCTTCATGTTTATCATTCTGAGCGATAAGGAAATAGGTTATGCCATAGTTTCTGTCTTTTCAGAACCGGCCAGAACCAGCTCTGTGATTATTAGTGTGACCTTGGACTTGCTCAGCTGCTAGACAAGTCCCGCTTTCCACACAGGCAGACAATACTTTGTAACACAGTTTTCATACCTTGTGATCATAACAAATAATTCTGTGCTTACTTAGAAACTTTCCACTACATCTAAATGCATAATTTCCACTACAGCATCTAGTTCCTTTTCTGCCTCCTCTTGGTCGCTTATTCAGTCTCTATCTGTCCATGCATCTCCATCGCCCTCTTTCTCATTGTCTTCCTCCTTCACATCCTCATGATATTTGTTTTCTGCAGACTCACATCAGCATGGAGTCCTCCCCTGGGTCTGACAAGCCCACTGACAGTGAGGCGCCCAGAGCCAAGGCATCTGAGGAGAGACAGCCCGATGAGAACTCAAAGGCAGACTCACCCCCAAAGTCTGAGTCTTCTACCAATCAGAGCCATCCTTCCTCCAGTCACATGGAGACATCCTCCAATCAGGCACAGTCAGCCTCGAAGCAGACAGAGTCGCCCTCCAAGCAAAGCAAAACAGGCATGCACAGTCAAAATAAAGGGTGGCTAGTTGGGGATTGGAGGGGTCAAACATCTTGTATGTGTAGCACTTCAGAACCAAAGTGGTCATAAGCTTAGCTGTTAAGGAGTTGGACCTGAGACTAAAGGATTGCAGATTTGAGTCCCGAGAGGGGTCTACTGTTACACACTTGTGCCCTGTGTCACATTAAAAAATGTAACATATATGTCCTATTATTAAGTCATTGCTTTTGTCCAAAGCGATGTACAAGCGAGCAGAGGTGGAAATATCAGGTCCAGAAAGTACAAATCCAGACCAAGATTTTATTTCAACCAACCAGTTGAGTACTCTGTGAATGTGACCCTTTATACTCAACTAGTTGGTTGAAATAAAATCTTGGTCTGGATTTGTACTTTCTAAAGCTAGACTTTTCACTTCTGCAAGCGAGGAAAGCTCGGGGTTAGAGGGAGTAGGGTCAGTTAGTATCCTTGGAGCAGTTGGGGTTAAAGACCTTGCTCAAAGGCCCGACAGTGATATGATTACTCTGTCAGCCATAGGATTTGAACACACAACTTTTCCGACACAGATCTCTAACCAGATGAGCTATGCGTATTTTGATGTAAAAATCTAATTTAAATTGAAACCAAAGCTGCTGCTTTGAGTTCTCTCAGCATGAACAAACGGTGCCTTTTCTGTTTTCCATACCCCCAAAAGGGCTGCATTACTGCAGAGCTGACTTGGCACAATGCCCATTTTTCTGTGAGGGCCTTACAGTCCATGCTTGTGCTTTTATCACCAGGGGAGCTATCCCGAGAGGCTGAGAGGCCATCTGAGAAGGGAGACAGCGAGCCGCCCGCTGTGCGGATGGAGGAGAAGGATTGCAAACCAGGTCAGTCGCCTGCGCTTTTGTTTTTGCTGAATCACTGACCCCTATAGGACATTCGTGTGAACTACATCATAAGAATTTATGAAATCTCTACCTTGTCTTTAGAGGCCTTATTTTATTTTTAAATCCCAATAAAGAATTTGAATTTAACTGAACACAACTGCAATTAAAACAAGAAAACTATTATATATTCTTTATTTAAATTAATGAATAGTAACATATAGGTCTCAGTCACTGTGACAGATGTTGTTTTTGAAGATATATGAATTGATTTCTTGCTGGACGTGCTAGTTTAAATTTTGATTTGATTGAACTGGAACATAGCAGCAGACAATTGTAGGAGTCGTCTACAATGGGGCATGAACTGGTAATGCTGATGTCAAACCATTTCAAGCCCGTGATGCCCCTGCAGCCCCCGGGGCAGAAGGAAAGACTGAGGATGCCACCGAGGGCCAGGTGAATGGAGAGAAGGAGATCCGGGATGAGATGGACGATGGCAGGAGGGAAGACAGGAGCTGCTGCAAGATGAAGTTCATGTTCAACATCGCAGATGGGGGCTTCACAGGTCAGGGATAAGGGGGGGACATGTGTCCAAAACGTTCCTCTAGGGTAACCTAGTCATTCCCACTCAATCTTCCGGGATTATCAGGAGATATATATAGTTCCACGTAATTCCTCCAGCGTACCTAAGGTATATTCTCCCACTCTTCTTTTGCATATACCTGGTGTTGTCTCACTTTCCATGTATAATGTTACTGGTTCCCAATGGTGTTAAAGGAATTTCTTTCCTTTCTACAAAATGAAAAGCTTGTCCTGAAATAGATAAGAATAACCTCCATTTGCCCCCTAATCCTCAGTAAAGATTTGTCTCTTTAGGTACATGTTGGTATGGCCTTTGTGCATGTGGGTGTGGCCTTCCTGCTGAATCTGTGATTGGCTGCCATCACGCGTGTGTCTTTTGAATGCTCATCGAATTTTTCCAGAGCTTCACACGCTATGGCAGAATGAGGAGCGGGCTGCCATGACCTCAGGCAAGATGTATGACATCTGGCACCGCCGGCATGACTACTGGCTGCTGGCCGGCATCGTCACGTATCCTTCCTGTGTCACGGCTGGCCGGGGCGGGGCATGCTGGGCCGCTTCCCACTTCAACTGTCCAGACCTTGGGAGACAGGGTTCTGGTTATTTGTTGGCTTGGCTGTTGGAATGAAGATTTTGGCTGAGGGAAGAGCTACAGTTGGGGTGGGGGGGTGAATGTATTGTCAGCTGAAGAGAATTTTCCCTGTTACTAAATATAACTAACTCACTGGCATCTAAACCACTGCAATAGATGTCTTCTGTTTTCAACTTGGTTGATCTTCTGTGAGTCAAATGACGGTGTGGCAGGAGGAGGGAGGTTCGGCCGGTGTATGCCACGTCTCTACCCCATCTGCTTGTCCTTGACCAAGGCCACAGACATGGCTATGCCCGCTGGCAGGACATCCAGAACGACCCTCGCTATGCCATCCTCAACGAGCCTTTCAAGACGGAGATGCACAAGGGTAACTACCTGGAAATGAAGAACAAGTTCCTGGCACGTCGGTTCAAGGTGAGTTGGAAGGTTGGAGGCAAGAGGTGATAGCCAATGGTATCCAGACAGATGTCAAGAGACTTTTTTTTTTAAGTTGGTTGAGTAATATATTTATACATCATAGTACAAAAATGTATATTTCATAGATGTTTATTCTGAGTGGGGGATTAAGAGATCACCCACCCATCCACAGTGTATTTTATCCATTTACATCCGCTATGTTTGTCACATCCTTGAAGTGGGTCTTTCTGCTGGACCTTTGAGAGGTTCCTCTTCTAAATAGCCACAAAAAAAATTCCAGTTGGGTAAATGTGTGAATTGTATTAAAAGCGATTAAATGACTGACGAGCCTATTCCCCTCATGCCCCTCCCCCAGCTTCTGGAGCAGGCGCTGGTGATCGAGGAGCAGCTGCGGCGGGCGGCTTACCTAAACATGACGCAGGACCCCGGGCACCCAGCCATGGCGCTGAACACGCGTTTCGCCGAGGTCGAGTGCCTGGCCGAGTCGCACCAGCACCTGAGTAAGGAGTCGCTGGCAGGGAACAAGCCGGCAAATGCCGTGCTGCACAAAGGTGGGAGGGCTCCCTGCACTCTGTCTGTCGGCCGCCTGCTGCGCCCGGCTACTAACCATCTCCACTCTACTGCCACTGCAGTACTAAACCAGCTGGAGGAGCTGCTGAGCGACATGAAGGCGGATGTGACGCGGCTGCCCTCCATGCTGTCGCGAATCCCGCCCGTCTCCGCGCGCCTGCAGATGTCTGAGAGGAGCATCCTCAGTCGTCTCACCAGCCGCGGCAATGAGCCGCCGCCCCAGCAGGTCTGGCGGCTCATGGTGCCCCCTATTTGCGTGGAGGAATTATGGCTGGGAACGATTGTTCAGACGAGTGTCGTTTTTGTTAATGGGTTAATTATGTCTTTACTTATTAACCTGTGGCAATAGCTAATTTAAACTCTTCCTCTTGGGGTCAGAATCCCCAGCTTCCCACAGCTGCAGTCAGGTCACCTGACTTGTAAAGCTGATGCTAACTAAAGGTACACAATGACCTTCTAGGGGATTGAAGGGGCTGACCCCTGGTCTAAGGACAGAGGTGTTCTAATGTACCTTTGGAGTCTTTGTGTATGTGAGGTCTCACAGCTGTCTCCTGTCCTCAGCCTTTTCCCCAGGGTTCCTTCAGCTGTGCTCAGATGTACAGCACTGGCTTTGCCAGTGGTCTCCGTGGCCCAGGAGGGGGTGCTATGGTCAACTACAGCCAAATGCCACTAGGCCCCTATGTCAGCGGTGAGAGCACCAGTAGATATTGGGGGTGGGGGTGTATTGTTCTGTTTATTTTATGGTAAACTGTGAAGTTGTTATAATTTAGCTGGTTGAGATCCAGCAGAACTTGCTGTTCTTCACTAGCTGTCAGCTGTTGAGGAAGTCTTCAGACTGCTTACATATTAGTTGCATGCTAAAATGTGCTTGCCAAATCATTACGGGGTAATGAGTGACCGGCCTTTGCTACAGGCAGTTTGTTTTGCCCCCCTCATGGAACTGACCCAGAAATGCAGTTTGCATCTCCACTGATGATATTCAAGGGCTTTGGTGATGAAGGTCCTGAAGAACATGCAAAATATTGTGATGCGTTATGTGAACCTACAGTACGTTTAGTGTCCGGCCCCTCGTGCTCTTTCGGGTGACACCTTTTTTTCTGCCCAGTGTCGACCAATGGCCCACCTCCTCCCAGCCAGCTAGACAAGAAGCCGGGCGACAGCCTGAGGGACGTGGTGACCCCTGACTTGAAGATGGGGAAGGCCAGTGATGTCATCTGCATCGAGGACTGACCCCGCTGCTCAGGGGCCGAACAGCACCAACCAGCACCGGCCTATTTGGAGTCCTCCTCAGCATCACTCTGCCATGGCACATGCTTCTTCTTGTGCTCCTTGACTTTATTTTTCAGATTCTGTTTGTGGGTGGTGGGACTTGGAAGGAGGCGGGGTCTGAAAGGAGGTGGGGTCTGGAGGGAGGTGGGGCCTGGTGGGAGGAGCATCTTTGCCGAGGAAGCAGCTTATGTGTTTGTGTTTTATTTTGATCTTCTTCACTCCAAGTTGCTAAGAAGGGACAGCGGGGAGTCAGTGGACTCAATGCCTCATCGTAGCAGTGCTCTGTCCTGGGAGAAACTTTTCATTTTGCTGCCATCTGCCCCGAGACTCATAACGACCAGAAAGATCTCTGCACCTTCACTGGAACCCACCCCGTTGCAGGCCCCTCATCACTCCCATGAGAATGCTCTGCGGTACAGCAGTGTGACTTGCTTCCAGCTGTTTTCCTGACCCTGCATCCCCCCCCACCCCCCTCCCCATATGCATAGATCCTCAGTAGGCTTCTGGGAGGCTGCAGCTGTGCAGGTGCTGTGCAAAGCACTGCCCTCACTCTGTTGTTAATGAGTATTTTTCGCATTTTAATTACATTGTGGCAGGAAAGTGTAAAATCAGAAGGGAGAAGGGAGTGATCTGTATATACATGTTGAGTGCATGATGTTACCCTGAGCCTGGAGTGCACAGCAGATGCGGAGAGTTAAGCTAGGCGCCATCACACTGGGTTCTGAATTGACGGATATTCTGCAATGTTCTGGAACGCACAGTGTTTGTGATTAGGATACGTGGTGGGATTTTTGGTACACGGACTATGTTTTTTTTTTTTCCTCTGTGCTTGAATGTCAGAACTGTTCCCAAAACCTCCCCCCTGACTCTAATCTTGGGGGGTCGGACCAGTCGATGCACTATGGGGGGTTAGGGTTATTTGTATTATACACTGTGCTATCTTTCGGGCCCTCTTCCCCCACTACCTGAGCGACAGTATCGTAGTGAAAGACTCATCAGCTTGTCACCAAGATGTCTCTGGGATTAAAGTTATCATGTTAGTCCTTAATTGACAGCATTCCCAGGGTGATGTGATTTCTTTGACAAAATGTTCAGTACCACTAAAGAAGAATCAGCTTGTCATCTGTTTTAAACCTGTATGCGGCCCTGTTTCCTCAACCTGTGTGTATAGCTGCTGAATCTGTCTCTGTTAAAAATGTGTATTGTCTCTGTTAAACCTGATTTTAAATCTGTCTTTGGTGTGTTAAGCCTGTCGTTGTTAACCCTGCATTTATGTTTTCTGTTAAACCCGTATGTCAATTCTTTTCAGTTAAACATGTTTGTTACACCCGTTTGTATATTCTTCTCTGTTAAAAGCAGTGTCATTGTTCTCCGTTAAGCCCATGTGTATGATTTCTGTTCATCTAGTCTTTTTTGTCAACCCTGTTTGTTCTATTTATTGTTGGATGTATGTGAATTTAATTTTATTTTTCTTTTTGTCCCCAAATATTTAAACCCTGTACTGAAGTATTCATCAAGCTGAAGAAAAATGTGTGAAATATAACGCTCAGTATCACTTATGCTTTCTGTCTGGATGTATGATCCATTGTGAATCTATGTCTTTCATTATTATTATTATCTGGAATGGTACTTGATCATACTCTCATTTTACGACTGTGTATTTAATATCATGTTGCAAGCTTTCCCTACCACTCTTTTTTCAAAGAGGTTTTGAAGGCATTATTATTATTATTATTATTGGTCCAAGCAGTGTTAGCTGTGGGATCCCTGTTGTTTTTATTATCATTGTTATTTGTGGCTATAAGACATTGTCATATAATGAATGAAAGTGGTGTTAATACTGTCTTTTGTTATCTGTGTCTGCCAGTTTTTGTTCCCACGGGACCGCCCGGTGGCGGAGTATTCCCGCGGGGGCCCCTGGGAATTCACTGGGGGTGGGGTGGGTCGCTGGGTCAAGGCAGATATCCCGAAGGGTAGCGCCGTCCCCTGCGGCGCCAACCCGCCCAGTATTCATTTTAATTTATTTTATTTTTAATGTTGTCTCTTTTCTTGTGGAATAAGGGGCCGCTGCATCGGGGCGGCTCGCATTTCACGGTTACAGTAAAACTACGTGCTTCTTTAAAAAATGGGTTGAGATTATTTAACCTGCGATGTTCATTTTTTTTCCTCTCACTTTCTCTCTCCGTGCTAGAGGGAAGGAACTACATGAATACGGTGAAAAATCAAATGCAATCAAACTGAAGTCAACCAAGAATGTATTGAATATATGAGAAAAAAAAGACTTCAGTATAATTACTATAAATAAAAAATATAAATATAAGTATATATACAGTATACATGTTAATAAGGACGGCTTCAAAAGCTGCCGCGCTGGTTAACTTTGTAGAAATGTATGCGAAGCATGTGAAATGTTTTGTACGAAGGGGGGAAACTTTGTTGGGGGTGAGAGGGGGGGGATATGTTATATAAAACGACAGAAGCCGTTTTGACGAACAGACAACATTATGGTGCAGAGGTATTTGAAGGGAAGCAACTGGGGGTTACTTTGTATTCAGTGTATTTGTTTAATGTGTTTTAATAAATCCTCTCAGTAAGAAACGGAAGTGTGCTTCACCGTTCTGTTTCTGAGAAAAAAAAACTGGCAACGATGCTCATCAAAAATGCCTCTGGGAAAATTGTGGTTATTGTAAGTTAAAGTTTTATGACTAACACTAGTATTGTGTTTCGGGCGTGCCTTTAATTGTTAATTGTGAGAAATTTCCCCCCACTGAAGGTTTCTGTGACCGTGCGGCAAAGTGGTGATCAAGCATGGCTGGTTTCCATCAGTCTTTCCCCCCAATTTTTCCTTTTTTTTACGTTTTTGATGATTCAATCTTTCTTTAAACAATCGATTCGCTTTACATATTTGAAAACTGAGTTCTGTTAAAAATTTAGTCTCGCATATGCGTCCTTTTTAATAATTCTGACGTTCACCGAACAAAATGAGGCACATTTCCACTGACATCAAAAGAAATAGGAATTCATCTTTTGACAGAAACTAATGCGCATTAGCGGGCCATTTCCGTTAGGGGGCGCTTCAGGCGTACAATTGGCGCAATCGTCACTCGTTATGCTTTGGCGTCGTCAGCCGCTAGTGTGAATGAATACAATCAGCAGTTGCTCGCACATATAAAGGGTATAAAAGCCGTATAACCTGAACATAGCCTTGAGCACAAAAACAACAATTGCTAACTATGTAGAATAAATGGAGTATAAACAAACGTAATAGTAATAACTTCTTTGTCTGATTCCGGCTCTAAAAACATGAAACATAACACCCGCAATAACTTGCAGACCGAGGAGCCGCAGCTGCGGTATGAAAACCGAAGGCTTGTTTTAAGCAGAAAGAACGCTGTTTTATTAAACACTAACACCGGCACCAAAAAACACGTAACTCTCCCCAACACAGGGATGTCTGACGCCGGACAGTAAGGCACACACGCGGTGGGTAATTTATACAATGGCCAAGAACACGCGAGGATCGGAGGAGGGTTCACGCAAGACATAAGCAAGGGTACACACGACTACCGGGAACACAACAAGTATTAACAATAACACAAACAAGCGGCTATTTACATTTTCCCAGCATGCTTTGGCGCTACAAAGATATATTCAGCATGTAACATAAAAGTTAAGCCTTAGAGGACTGAGAAGCTAATTTCTAATGTGCCTTTGACTGTGTGAAGTATCAGCTAAACTAAATATAATATTTAAAAATCTCAGTTGTTCAGCTGCTAGAATTTCTTGGTTAAGTTGAGATTTAATGAATAATGTATATTTATTTTTATGTAAAAAGGTTACTTAAAAAGTCAGAGGGATATTAGACACCACAAGTTACTATATCCAGTTGTTTAAAAATATAGTTATTTAAAGCTTTTTAATGCCTATGGACATATTCCAGATGTCCCATTCGTAGTCAGCTGCAACCAAACTCCTGCCATTCCACTCTGTTCTCATTCCCACCCTCTCTGTTTGCATTGGCTCTCCCCCCCAGATTCATTCCACTGCCGTAATGAGCGGGGAGGCCGGGCCGGAATTATGCCATTGGCTGGAGAACCAGAAGGCGTTACTCTGTCATTATGTGGGGTGTTACAGGAGGGTGAAGGAAGAGAAAACAAATGGTTTGAGGCAGAGCGAGTTTCTTTTCCTGTGGGGAGCAGCAGAAGCCTGTAAATTGATCTGGGAAGTTCTACTTCTTGTGGGGAAGTGAATGGTGGACAAACTGCTGCTGCCTCTTGTGTCCTGCCTGGAAGGAGTCTAGGGCCTTGGGGATCCTGGAGCGGGGGGGACTGTGGATGAGGGAGGGCTGTTTCCTGAAGTCCCTCTGTTTCACATGTGGGATGTGCACAGAGAGTGGGGACTTCTGGGGATAAAGTCAGAGGGAGGCAAAACGACTCAAAGAATCAGGAGGTAAGTGTTCTTTCTTCTAAGCTATTTTACGATCTGTTTGTCTCTCCCTTGGCATCTCCTACCAAACAGAGGGCTGGCTTCTTTTGGTTAGAGTCAAAAGGGCACAGAGGGTCACCCTATGCTGTTTTCTGTGTGCCACCATGGCCCCAGCTTTGGTTTTGCTATGTGTCTCCTCCAGTCAGACTGTCCAGACTCTCATCCCTGAGCACATTTTTCTCTGCTGCTAAGTTCTGCAATATCGTCATGCAGTATGGGACAGCTGGATTTAAATGGCAGTCTGCCAACTTGCCAAAGCTATGAAAGCTTGAGGGGGGACATTCAGAGGTGGCCCGGAGATGCTGTGCTCAGGGTGGATGAGGTGGTCGGCGTTCCTCACTTGGAGGTAGGATGGAGGAAGTTGAAGCAGCTCCAGGTGGTGAAGCGTGGATCTCTAATCAGCCGGCTCCACTGTCTTAGCCAGGACTGGGTCTATTTCTAAAAACTTGAGGAACACTGGATCCCCCCTCCCCTTCTGTTTTTCTCTGGCACTGCTGTGTCTCTAGGGAAACATTTGTGCACACTGGGGATGTGCGAGAGGGAGGAAGATGAAGTGCTGATACTGGATATCAGTGAAGAGGCTTGGAGATGCAGTTTTCACATTTTATCAATTTCCTGGTCCTCGGGAAAGTTCCACTTTCTTCTGACGGGGTGGCTGGATTCCTATGTTAAAGTTGTTCAAGTCCCCCCATATTCTCGAAAGCTTGCACTCTGCTCAGCCATCTGCAAGTCCAAACCAGAACCCTGACACCACAAACATTTAGCCATCTCCACATTAATCTCCATAATAGATGTGCCACATGACACCTGATCTATTACGGGGCACACACGGTCACACCCATAATCACACAATGCGGGTAACTTAACAGTACCTCCTACTTTTTAAGAGTAGCAATAATCACACATATCAACATCTGGGCAATGGCACTGTATGCTGGTAGGAGTGGAGACACGTTGACTTCTCATAGCAATTTTCGTCACATAGAAGTTGCTCTTAGCTGGTTGTACAGCACTCAGATGCATTTAGTGCCTCCTCGGTATGGCAACGGGAGAAGACGAACTTAGAGAAACGTGGGTAAATTGGACCTTGTCTACGTGTGCACTAAGAACTCTAGAGTGCGTGGTGAAAGTGAGGCTGTCTCCATGGCAACGCTCAATCCTTCCATGTGCTTCAAATTTTTTGGGGAAGGCAGAGGAAGCCTCTCCCTACGCTGGTGGAACTCCTTGCGAATAAACACATAACAGGATGTGAGCTGTTTATCAGCGTGTTCCAGAAGGAGATCGAAATAGGGAAACGCCTACCATACAGAAGTCATAAATATAGATGGGGGGGAAGGGGTGACACATAAATAACAAAAATTGAAAGGAATTTATATTTATTACAAGCCTCCTGTTGATTTCATCAGCGAGGACTAAGACTGCGTGAATGATCCCCAAGGGACAGCCAGCCATCCCATATTTGCGTGTAGCTAGTGTCGAAAAAAAGCCATCCCTTAGAGAAGCCTAAACAATCCTATGGCTGTTCTCAGTAGTACTGTCTGCGCCTCCCCCCTTCCGAGCCTGTCCCTTCTGAGCCTCTGGGCTTAAAAGGAACACAGAAGGTTTCAGAGTACAGTAATCCCCTTTCTCTTCTCTGGGCAAGACCCGCCATGACATTTGCAATCCTGCTTTGGAAGAGGGGAATCCTTGACAAGTAATTCAATTGCCATTCCAGCCTAATCTGCTAAACTCATGCAGACGGATCCAGACCCATGGCGGGGAAAGTGACAGTGAGGTCTGGCTGGTTCAAGGGAAAGGCATCCTGGTATTCCCTATTCCTGGAGTGACGGGGTCGGGGTCGGGAAGCCCCAAAAACCAATGAGGATAAGTCGCTGTAAATGCAGCATGTAAAAGTAGCAATGTAAGGTAAACCCTCATACCGCTGAAGATCTCCATTTAGGGAATAAAGTGTTTCTCAGATCTCTGATGGCAGATCTCTAGACTGAGAAGGTCTAACTGAGACATACTCCTTTTGACAGCATCAATCTGCAGTATCTTCTACTTAAGTTACTTAAACGTGTGATGTTTTTTGCTGGTGTTTTTAGGCACGGTGTGTGACTCAGCAGGTTAGGCCTCTGGGCTTGTGATTGAATGGAAACTAGTTTGAATCCTGTGCTTGGTTGAATTGCCCCTGTTGCCCTTGAGCAGGGCCCTTAACTCCCACAAAAATGGAGAAATGATTGAGCCTTGCCTCAGATTTCAAGCTTTGCTCTCACCTGTCTGTGTGTCTCAATAGAGAACAAGATGGGATAAATGAAGCATTCATTCGTACCTGCTGTCAAACTTGTACAAATTTTCATTTTGTTCTGTTTGCTGACTCAGCAGAAATACAAGCCTGCATTAATATTGGATGTCATGATAATAGTGGTTTTTCACAGAACATGTGGAATAATGGATTCATGTCCTGGAAGCGAATATGAAACATGTCATCAGCTCCTCCAGACCCTCCCAGACTAGGCTGACCCTGAGAGCTGTCCGCCCCTATCCTTCTCTATCTCTCATGTTTATTTTTTTAATCCCTTGTTGGGGGGGGGGGACATTTTCTGGCTGATGTGTACTTATAGTCATTGCAGGCTGCTAGCATCAGTATGGGAACTTTGTGGATAATCTTTGAAGTTGCTTCCTGATGGTCTGAGTGTCCTTTTCATTCAGAGCATTTCCATTAACTGTATCAAACCATTTTGACCTTCTGTCTTAACAGACCTTTGAAACATGGCATTTCCTTGATGGGAGACATAAGACATAAAAGAGATATTTTAAATCTTGAAAAGATTTGTTTTTTGTAACTGCAAGGGTTAACTGCATTTACAATGCCTGACAAAGTATTTGCCCCAGTCCTGATCCCCTCTGTTTCTTCGTATTCATATCACTTTCTGATCTGCAAACAAATTTAGAATAATACAAAGGACAACCTGAGTAAACTCAACAGACCATTTTTAAATGACCATTTGGTTCACTGAAGGAAAAAAATTCACCAACGCCCATATCACCTGTGTGTCAAAATAATTGCCCTGCTATTCACTCAATCAACCATTGAACCAAATCTAAATGTTAATACTTTAAATTAAACCGGACACATCCAAGTCTGATTGCTGCCAGCCCTGTTGAATCTACTTAAATAGAACCATTTCAGCACGTCATACTGCAAAAAAAATGGCCTTTCAAATTTAAGATAAACTGGTTCTGTTTTGAAACAAGATGGTCTAAACCTAGCAAAATTATCTGTCAGTGCAGTAAGAAAATTGTACTTGGTAAGATTTCCTATAATAAGACAATATGCCTAAATGCAAGCAAATTAATCTTATTCATAAGATGCATTGTTATTCAGTTTATTAAGGAAATTAGAATTTTGTCTAAATATAAGAAAATCATACTTGCTTAGATTTTTGTTTTGTGCAGAGCGAAAGAATTTTCTGAAGTGTTCTGGATAAGGGAGGAGGTAAGGAGCATGCACTGATATATGACGAATCACCTCAGGGATGAGAACCCAAGGGCAGCAGATACCTCAGCACCACACTAGTTTGAACAACAAAGCAATTGTGGGTTAAGGGCCTTGCTCACGGGCCCAATGGAGTAGAGTCACTTCTGGCATTCATGGGATTTGAACCACAAACCTTCTGACATAGATCCCTAGCCTCAGAGCCACCACCCCACCTCCACCTTATGAGTAAGAAACATTGAAAGATATTAGGAACTGGGCAAATACTTTGTCACGGCATTGTATATAACAGCTCTGGACAGCAAACCAACATTCTTTAAGAAATACAACAACTTAGTGTGCAATATGAGTATAACCGCCAGTCATATTCCTTGTAAATGAGGGGGTTTTATTGAATAAACCATCTCCCAATGCTGTAAGCTAATCCTATCCCAAAACTGCTTTGGCTCAAATGCTTGGGTTTAAATATTCCCCCTAAACAGCCACAATTTCAGTGACTGTTTGCCAGGCTCAAACTTTCCATGGCTCTCTGAGATTGTCCATTGTGTGACTACAGGTCTTGGTTTGGCATGTGTAATAGTCCCAAGCCATGAGGATAATCTGTGGATAAATTCATCTGTGCCTTATTCAGTGGGAAAAATAGCCTCATTGTGTAACAGTGTCATAGTTCGATAGAGTCCTTCACAGCTGTGTGTTTTTCTGACATCCAGCAATGATCTTGCTGCTCTTGGCTTCATGACCTACACTGTTTTAACAGACCATTGAAATATTTGATACCAGGACTGATAGCTTCAATATTCATATGTAGTTGTTATGGGATATAAAAACTGGCAATTGAACAGGCTCTGGGTATTGATGTAACCATAAACAGACACTTCCCACCCCTGATGAGGGGAAAACTTGATGTGGCTGATATCCGGATAGGAGGGTGTAATTTTGCTATTTTCCTGTTCTTTCGATTTTTATCTTTGATGATGCAGCAGTCTGCTTCTCTGTAGCCAGTTTTAATTTCATGCCTCCTTCCAGGGGTTCCTCCCCTGAACAAAAATAATAATCCTGTTTAATAAGGAAGCAAAAACATTAACATTTTACAGGGAAGGCAGCAAGCAGGCAAGGAGACGGACTGATCAGTAAAGGTGAAATCACTACCCCTCTGTCATTTCCCAGTCAGAATGTCCATCCTGATGGTGACTGGGGTTTGACATGAGAGAGGCTTTGTGAAAACCAAAGCAGATCGTTCATCTGCTGTCTGGGGCACAGCTAGAAGGAACTGTTTATTGTCCCTTTTTTTTACTGAACACAGAACACATGGTACAGGTGTGTTGGAAACTGGGAGGGAGCAAAAACGTGGACTGCTGGGGGACCCTGAGGACTGGATTGAGAAACACTACCTTAGATTGGGGAATAATAGGAAGGCTCTGGGGAAATCCATATAAACTAATCCTTGTTATCATTTACCACTTGCCATGTTTATCACGTGAGAGAACCTTCCTTCCAAACAGTCTGGTGGTCAGAATCTAGGATCTCCACTAACCGTGTGGTGGTGAGATTGAAGAAGAGACTACAGAGTCAGCAAATGCATAAGATAGCAAAAAAAACCATCTTACAGACAAATTGCTGTGTAGGCTATAGAGGGGCTTTCGGTTTGTGCAAGAGGATGGGGGGGGGGGGGGGTATGCGGAAACTCCCAGGCTGAAAGGAACTGGAAACAATCCATCTTAGCTGGAAGCACATTATCAGGGCCTACAGCGAGAACTAGGGCTAAGAGGCTACTGTTTCACTAAGCTGAGGAGTCACTGAGCGGCACGCTGTTGCCGCTTCTTTTTAAAGGGAATGCTCATTTTTCTTTTCACCTTTTCATCTTTTCACCAAATGGGACTCAACATGCTCTTTGTCCACATTCTCAAGAGTTTTATCTGTAACTGCAAGGACTAACTGCATTTATCTAATGTCTCTGGAAAGCAGGCAATGTTCTTTCACATATAAAACAACTTTAGCTGTAATGTGTTTATATGTCAGCACATATTTTCTGATGTAAAGCGGAAGTCTTTATTGAATAAACAGTCTCCCAGTGCTGTAAGCTAATCCTGTCCATAAACTTTTTTGGCTCAAGCTGCTGGATATAACCTCCCTTAATTTCCCTCAAAATTATTTTTTTAAATTGATAAAAAAAAAATAAAAATAAGTAAAAGCTATTTCAGTGACCGTTTGCCAGGCTCAAACTTTCCATGGCTCTCTGAGATTGTCCACTTTGTGACTAAAGGTGTTGGTAGGATACGTATGCTAAGCATAGGTGGGTAGTTCAGGTCTAGAGAGTAAAGGTCCAGACCAAGGTTTTGTTTCAACCAACCAGTTGAGCATAAAGAGTACTCAACTGGTTAGTTGAAACAAAACATTGGTCCGGACATTTACTCTCTGCACCTAAACTACCAACCTCTGATGCTATGGCCCTGGCACTGAGGATATTCTCTGGATAAGTCCATTATCCATTATTCTGGGGGCAGAATAGCCTCATTGTGGAACATTGTCACCATCGAGATAGAGTTCTTCACAGATGTGTATTTTTCTGACATCAGCCCACGGTCTTAATGCCTTTGTTTCAGGCTCCATGTCCTCCAGACAGTCTACCCCACAACAGACGGAGGAGGAAGGAGGGGAGGAAGAGGAGGAAGAACAAGGAGAACGATTCAAATTTTATCATAGCAATGAAGACGTCTATCCTGAAGATTATATCAGTAAAGTGGCTGGTGAGGCGGCTACTAGGATACACCCAGTGGGGAAAAGGGCTTCTTCTTTGGGCACGGAAACAGCGACAACCTCTGAAGAGTCTACTGTTAGATTACCCTCAAAAAAAAATGAACGGGAAAGAAATATTACATCCCCTCCTGGCAAGGAAGACTGTAACACAGAGAACTGTCATGGAGCTGAGAGGTCAGGTAAGAGCTCTTTACAGTTAAAGCCTGTACTGGTCTTGTTCACAAAGGCCTTGTTTGCACTGCAGCAGCACTTCATTCCACATAGAAGCAGCGCTTCAAACATTAGAAGCCTGACTTCAAAATGAGCCTGAAGAAGACAATCAAACGTACTGCATACGGTTTACAGTTTCAATGCACGTACATCCTTTGAATTTGCTCTGAAGATGTGGCTGATCCTGCATTTGGAAAAGCTATGCTTACTGTAAAAGTATAGCTATTATAAAAGTACGAGTGGGAGAGCCAGAGCTGATTACTTTGCTGAGTTATTAATTGGTTCCCCGGGAAACCTGGGGCACGCGCCAGCCGGGCTATAAGAGTTTTTCAAGGAACACCACGGCAGTGCTGTGGAACCCCGCCAGAGGTTACTGGCTCTCTCTGCTGCCGGAAAGCAGTTACGGAATGGTGGCTTACTCACTCGCCACTGCCAGA
>JAAGVU020000123.1:22317344-22335566 GCA_011763525.2 Mormyrus iriodes | reverse complement strand
GCCGACATCATTTGTGACATGTAGCGGTGCTTGTTTTCATTGAAATCCTCCTTGCCATATTTTGCCGTCCTTGAAGCCTTTCAGTATTGTTTCTCAGAATTGCTTTCACTTCCTCAGGATTCTCTGGGCACTGAAAGCAGTGCAGTCGACACAAAAAAAACCAAGAGTCCCCAGATGTAAATAATCCGCAAAAGTCCCTCCATTTTCTAATCGAGCTTGATGGATCAAACCGATGGAAATGTCTCCTTGCCAGAGAGACACTCCAGGTAGCTTTGAATACTTTGCACTCTTCAGGGTATTTTGCTTCCCACTACCCATTGGTTACTACATCAGCGATGATGCTCTTTGGTTTATGCGGCATGAATTGGAGGATAAGGGCGGCATTGACAAATACTCCACAGCTCAATTATCGATGCGGGTATCATGGATGCTCATAGTACTCCAGGATTTATGACTTTTCCTTCGTTTTAACTTGACCAGCTCCACGTAGGCCTCAGTCTACCCTACACCCTTATGCTTTCTTTGGCTGGACCAGGTTAGAGAGGCCTGCACCCAGTCTAGATAGGCCTCCGGATAAAGCCTGGTTCATACTTCTCTGCCCAAGCGCAACACTCACGCATCCACACTGTGCATGTGTGCATGGCAACATTCATAGTGCTGCGTGGACACAAATTTAGAGTACAGCACGTTTGTCCACGGAGATGTACGATTATGCCAAACGCGTTGTAGATGTTCACGCGGACACGTCCGCTAATACGCGTGTGGAGTAGTCTGAACCAGCCTTAGCCCACATGCTTTCTCCCCTCTCAACGTCGACTCCCACAGCTTAATGCTTGCCATTACAACTGCAGAATTAATTTTCTTAGCAATGTGTCATATTTGGACACCATGGGTCCAAAAGATTCTATTCTTGTGCTGACTTACTGGACCTAAGGCCTGCTACAGATCTGTGTTGCTGAGCTGCATTTCGTGTTTCATGGCTGTGTAAACCGTGGCCAGTGTCAGGGGTGGCCTTACAGGGCTTAAGTCTTTAATGTTTTATTGAAGCTTCAGCTCTTTTTCTACAGTCATTTTTACAAACGCCGTCACTGTGCTATGATGTGTGACACTTTCTGGGCTAATCCCCCAGATATCCTCTCACCCTAGGACTGTCCCTGGTGTAAAAGTTGCATATGTACCTTAGTTACACTGTACATATAAAGTGTAAAATGTGTCTTCCTTGCCAAATTTTCCTCTGTCACTCCCCCTTGGGACCCTGTGCTGGGTGAGCAGCTGGAAGGTGCTAGCTTCACCTAGCTTCGCTGGTTGTCGGACCCAGATAATGCTCTTAGCAGCCTTCCTCAGAAAACCTAAAGGCATTAGAGCAAAATGCAATGTGAGAAAAACGCAATGAATTTGGTTTTGTTGTGTTTTTATGTGGTGACTTCATAATAGTTCTCTAGTGATTTGTTGAATAATTGTTTATGGATAAAATGTCTGTGTTTTCATTTGCATACGTACAGGTACGTTGGACAGCTTCATTTTGCATGTCCCATCTTGATCTCCTTTGAGACACAGACAGACATACACAATGGCGTAGGGGAGAGTTTGATTTGGGGGGGGAGGGGCACAGCTTAATTATTTAAATACAAAGGACTATTTATTATAAACATTGGGGAGTACATGCATATGGGTGAGAGTGAAGCATAAGGTGGGAGTACAGAGTCAGCCAGTTCACAGCAACCCAGGAACAAGCAGGGGTTAGGGGCTTTGCTGAAGGGCCTGACAGCAGTATCAGTCTGCTGGCCCTGGGATTTGAACTGGTGAACTTCTGATCAAAAACACAGAGTCTTAACCCACTAAACTACACACCACCCTCTTTGCTTAGTCACGAAAGATGAACATTGTGATTGGAGTAAATTTAATTTTCAGTAACAAAGGTCTTTATCAAGGAGAGTATATGCTATGACTGAAAAACAAGACAAAAGTGAAAACAAGCAAAAGTGGAGAAAATGACAAAAATAACTGGGTGACCTTGGGGTCCTTGAATTTACTTTCTTTATTGACCCATTATCTAGGCAGGAAAAATAGACACGTTATTATAAATGGACATTTGTTTGAGGCTAACAAAACTGGAAAGGAGGTATAATTCAATGACTGAACACAGTGGAGGAATAGAAGATCACCTACCTCATAGTCTAATGATGGGCATACAACTGATTATGAAAAGCTGCATTTTACTTTGAAGCCTTTTTTGGGTTAACAACAAATATTACCTTATGCTGACTGCGCCGCTTAAATACGATTCACAGCTAGCTAGCACTGGCTCTGAGCAACATCACACTGTCCAGATTCAATTACCAGACTACAAATGCAGCTCAGCTGTACCATTTGCGGTCTTACTCCTAGGTTTGAATCCTCGATGTCGCCTCTGTTTTCCTTTGGGCATCGTCCATGTACTCGTTAATCGAGATTGATATCGATGTTTTGCTCTTACTATGGTACATGTGTGTACGTGTATACCCTGTGAAGGTTAACGGACAGACATCCTGTCTGGCTTACTCCCTGCCCCATACCCTCTTCGTCCTGGGCGAGGCCCTAGACTCAGTGCTCTCCTACTTTGGATAACAGAAGGATGGATATTAACAGCAGTTGGGATATTCTGTAGAGACTCAGTAAAGGTTATCACACAAGAATATGTAACAATGTCATTTGCATACAAATGGAGTTGAACATTTTTCTTTGTTTCAAAAGCCAATCACTGAAGAGCTACACCAGCATCATCACTCCCGTTAAATCACTTTATCCATCTAACTGATTCGTGCTTCTCTTATCCAGCAGAGATTTTTGTTACATTATGAATCTTATTCAGTCAATGAACGTGCCTGAGAATTTGGGTCAGTAGCACTGTGCAAACGTCTGATTCCATTTTCCTGAATATAGATCAGTGTGACATGACAGGACATTAATATTGGCTGGTAATGAAATATTTAATTATAAAAATCTCTGAATAGTTGTCAGTGGTCTATGGATATTTAATCAAAAACTAACTTTACGTAGTGTTGGTTGAAGGTATCCCTTATGCCTGTATATTTTAACTTAGTTGGAGTTTTTCTGTTGTTAAAATTTGGTCATATTGGATATTGTAGGACAACAAAACTGCCGTGAAGGATTTAATCGATTTCCTGGATTTTTATGCTCGTTAAATTTTTGACACTTTTTCAGGTGAAATTAAGATTTTGAAGTTTGTGTAAAAGGAAGAAGTTATTTTCCTGCAAATATCAAGACCAGGAGCCGGGCGTCTTTGAGCTCAGCTTTTGCCAAAGGGTGTTCCTTTAACGCGACACTTAAGGGAGTTGTTCAGAAAACCGGCAGCTGCCTGAATGTTTATTGTTCTGCAGCATTAAGAACATCGTTCTGAAGCGATGATTGAATGAAACTGTCACATGAAATGGCTGTGCTCCTGATTTACACACACTCCGTTCCAATCTCAACAGCGTTCTTGATATTAAAAGAGTCTACAAGCTTCCATCTTCTGTAGATGATAAAACACGACACGGAGTCGTTTGAAAACACCAACTGCAGTACATTTTGGTGAGGTGGGTGGAGTCGTTAGATGTGGTCTCATCGCACTGGGGGTTTGACTGGGGGCAGCGTGGCATGAACCTCAGATTTTGTTGAAGAGGGTCTTTGGTCCCTTACATCAGTATTTCCCAAGGGAGGGAGCAAAAATGTGGACTGTCTAGCAGGTAGTTGGGAAGGAGCAAAAACGTATACTATCTGGGAGTCCCTGAGGACCGGGTTGGGAAACACTGTCCTACAAAAAGGCAATGACTGCATCACCAAAAGGCTAAATACTCTTAGCAATACAATACTGGCTCCATCACGTTTTACATGCCTTTATCTTTTCTATATTCTTATTTCTTTTGAAAGTACAACTTTGCTAATAGAAACTTAGGGCACTTTATTAGTTACATCTGCCTTATACCAAGTCGGACCCCCTTTAGCCTACAGAACATTTGGAATTCTCCAAGGCATGGATTCAACAAGCTACCAGAAAGTTTCCTTATTGAATTTGGCCCATGACATTTTTGTACTTGTAGCCTTCCTGTTGGCTTTAACAAGTCTGGTCATTGAACTCCTCTTTTATTAGCAAGCTGTTTCCATGCTCAGAACTACTGCTGAACGTCTCTTTTTTTTGTTTTTGGCAACACGCTGTAGTGCAGGAAAAGACCAGGAGAGTGACTCTTTTTGGGATGCGGTAAGCATCACTTCAGAAACCAGCAGTCACACCGTTTTCCAAATGACACAGTAACTGAACCTAACGGTAACACAGACTGTTGACTGTTTGAAGGAGCAGGCTATTGGCATAAATAAGCAACCTGTACCTGATAAAGTGGCTGCGGAGTGGAAAACAAATAAGACATAATATAATAAGAAACAGAGATTACATTTGTCAACAATGGCACTATTTCAGCAAAATAGCACAGGAAGCAAGCTGGAATGGGCAAAACGTGTTTTCATGCGTTGGTGCACATCTGGGAACAGGATCCACAGCACCTCCCTTGCCAGGTTTCTTTTAGAAATGCGGATCGACCTGTTCCCCCAGTACGTTCCTCGTGGTTCACAAACCATCCCCCAAAATGGAGTTGCCTATCTGTTCTCTCAGCGATTGCGCAACCGAAGACAGCTCGAGCTGTCACTGAGGGGAGGGGCTAGAGGGAAGTGCTGGAAGGATTTTCGTAACGTTCTGTCCTTCCCAGTTGGGCTCTTAGGGAAGGTGGTCACACTCATTAACCCTGTCAGACGCATACGGGACTCACCGACACATGCTTTTAAAAAGTCTGCTTGCTTTGGCCCAGTTAGTGGGCGGATTTCGGCCCTGCTGGCGCCAATGTTCCTGGCTTCTCCAATTTTCTAAATTTGACCTTGAAAGCCGACTGGCTTGTCGTCTGGCATGGGAGTGGGCACCACACACATGTTGCGTGTTGACGTGTTGCTGTTGACTCCCTCGCCCAACCACCAAGACTAGGTCTCAAAATTACAATCCTTCTGTCCATATATACATTTTCCTCATGTAATGGGATTAAACCCTTGGAGAGTGAGTCTTTCGTAGCTCTGCTCCAGACTGCCCCCCGTTTTCAAGTGCATCTCATTGGGTTAAACCAGGGAGTGACTGGCAGAGTATGTCATCACCAGTCAATCATTTTTTAAATCCTTACTTTAACTGGTTACTCCCATATAGAATTTACAGATTAATATCCCAGAAACGGCTTCATTATTTTCTGGGATCTTCTGATACCTTTTTACTTAGTTATAATAAACAAATTTACTTTCTTAATATAATTAATTTATAATAATAAGCATTAGCTCAACAGAAATCGCTACATTGGCTGTAGAGTTCAGTTGGAGTGTGATGGGGCGTATGTATGTGTCCGGGCTGGGGTGTACCCCAGCCTTGTGCCCTATGGGGCCCAATGTGACTCTGATGAAAATCAGTCACTGAAGGATGGATAGACTAGAGCATGGTAAAAAACACAGGCACAAACCCAGGGAAACTGCTCTTCCTGACATAAACACGGACAACTGAACAGACACCAGCAGAACTGATAAGCAGAGGTAGGTAGTTCAGGTCCAGACCAAGAGTTTGTTTCAACCAACCAGTTGAGTACAAAGAGTTACAGTCGTAGAGTGCTGAACTGGTTGAAACTAAATTTTGGCCTGGACTTTTACTCTCTGGACCTGAACTACCCACCTCTGCTTATCAGCACTGATCATTCCACCTCACCCTGGGTAGTGATGGTCGTATGGTGCCCTTTTTTAGATGGGGGCAAGGCGGGGTGTGGCCCAGGAACAGGGAGCAAGGAGGTGATCTATGATGAGGTTCCCATCGAGGACGTTCCCCCCAGAGAAGGTGAGGGCCATGTTCACTGTGCCAGAGGTGATGTTACAACAGCAGGCACTGTTTCCAGTCCTTTTTCACTGGAAAGGTAACTGCTGTTGGATCTTAGAATCACTGTATTGTTTTTAAATGGATAAAGGATTTGGATAAATGTCAGTGATGAACAACCTGGTGATGTGGCAGACATGCAGTACTCGTGACAGAGTCATATCACTCTCTGACTCCGTCAGGTGAGCTGGTCTACGAGAACATGCAGAAGACTGAGGCGACAGGGCCAGTTGTGGACAATGGCTGGAGCTCCAGCGAGTTCGAAAGCTATGATGAGATGTCTGACGGGGAGGGCCGAGAGGTGGTACGCTTCAAGGTAAGGGGCGCGCGTGAAGGGGGGGGGGGACTTTTCCACCTGAGGTCCTCTGACAGACTTTATGACAAAGTAGAATGGAACCAGAAAGAATGCTGACTAGTAAACGAGAGTCAGGTTCCTTGTGTGATGAGCAACACTACATTTCTTCTGTCTAAACAAAATAACAGCATACTCTAGACCAAGCCGCGGTCCCCGCCCCAGTCCACCTGCACATCCTTGCTGACTAGCCAACTGCAGTACCAAAACTTACCACCGAGTGGCACTGTTGGTTCACTCTCTGAGTGGCAGGCCTGTTAAGAGTAGGGTCTTGCGCCTGGCTTTCTTATGCTTTTCCACTCCATTAAAACGACGGCTGAAGCCCAGGCTGGGGCAGGGATGGCTGCTGGGTGCAGGGCATTGGAGTCCTGCCTGGTGTCAGTTTGCTTGGGTTCTCTACTTCTTTGCCTTGTAAACACGAGCCTCCTTTTCTCATGCATGCTTCCCTGTACTGCATTGCCTTCTCCCATTCCCACGTTTGAGCCTCATACCAAATGCCTGACACTGCCACCCCCCTGCCTGCTCCTCTCCACACCCTAGCCCTCCCACTGCAGTGTCCAGACCCAACCTTTGCCCTGGGTCTGTAACACTGTAGCTTTTGCATCACTTTGGCAAAAGAAGTTTGTATGCCTGCGTTATGTAAACTGTGGGGGCCCGATACAGGTGCGGGGGCGGGGGGGATTTGACACACTCATCTGCAGCAGGAAGATCTGATTATTCCAGCTCCCATTTTTCTCTTTATTTGCCAAAGCAATTTTGTCGTGGATATTTCAGCGAAAATAATCCTCCATAGACGATTATGATCTGAAATTCATAACTGTTTTTTTTTCTTTAGGAACAGGGGGATTTGTCTCCTTTCACAACAGCACTTGCCAAGAACAATGTAATTTGCTCTTGATGTGGAATTTGCCCACAGCCGCCGTCTCGGATGTGCCTGGGCTCCATATCGGAAGCAAATTGTCACTGAATCAAGCTTACAAAGCAATAGGAATGAAGAATCAGTGGCTTTGAGTTGATCACATGGCATAGATGCACACAGAGATTTGCATGTGATAAGCATCCCCATCTCGGGTGTGCATCTGCGTGACCTTGGCGCTGTGTTTTCTGTTTGTACCATGACCCTTGTGTTTGTCTCTCCTTCTCTCTTTACTCCCTCTCTCCCTGATTCCTCCTCCACACCCACATGGGGGGTTGCCATGGTGATGACCCCTTCCTCCCATAGTCGTCCCTGGATATATCACGGTCAAAGGAACGATGTTCCAAGGGCAGGCGTGGGCCAACTTTGCGGCACTGGGCCCGGCCCAGAGGGCACACCAAGGTACCAAAACCTCTCATGGACATTGATAGGGCGGGGCAAGGGGCATGAGGAGGCGGAGCCAAGGCTAGGGACTGGGGAGGGGTCCTGCCGCTCGCGGGAATTTCCTCCGGTCCGGTGTGTAGCCAGCACTCATCAATCAACTGACGGGAAGAGCCGCGCAGGACCGCACTCAGCCTGGCTAATTAACGACCCTGTGTCAAGCTGTGGTGAAATTAAGAGGCTTTCCGGAGCATTTGTGCTGAGTCGGTGTGCTGGCGCCATGGCAGATGGGAGGGGAGGCGTAACGGGATCCCGCATGGCCAGGAAGACAGGGGGGTGCCGTCTTGTTTTTCGTTTTAAATATCCTCCCTGTGAGGGAAAGGCTTTGCAGCGCTGTTGAGCTGGGAGCAGCGTCCATTAGATCAGTTTGTGTTGGATTAACTACTCCGTCTCCCCCCACACCCCCCCCTCCCGCCCCATTGTGCCTGCACCCCGATCCTCACACCCTCGCCACACCCGTCAACTGCAGGTCCACCAGCTGATGAGAGCAGCCAGGAGCGGAACAAAGGACGGACTGGAGAAAACGAGAATGGCCGTGATGCGCAAAGTGCCCTTCCTGCAAAGAAAGGACACCATGGGTAAATCGGGGATCTTTGTACTCTGTGATCTTTGCCTGCCTGCCTGCATTCCCTTCAAAATCTTATTGAAGACACCAGTTTGCTCCATAACTGTACACCATAGTCAATCTCCATCTCCAGCGAATTTATTGGTGCTCAGGAAGCATAGTAAAACATTTTCTCTCTTGGTAACCGTATGTGTCCCAGTTTAAGTCGAGAAGAGGGAAAAAAACCCTTTAAGAAAGGTTCTGGACTGCGTATGCTGGAAATGGTGTCATTTGGATCAGATGGGTCGTCTCTCTTTGATTATAAGGCAGAGCTGTGTCTGTCCGGGCCTTTTCGATGTGAGGGGCAGAATGAATAAGATGAGAAATGGAAGGAGTTCAGGCAGCGTGTCTAACCCTTCGCACCCCACGACGAGGCAGAATCGGCAAGCCATTAGTGTGGAATGATTAGGTACTTTAGAAACTATTCATAAAGTACCCATTCTTGTGGGGTCTGGGGAACTGGGTCCATTCTGGGCAGCTGGGTCCGTTCTGGGGAACTGGGATTTGAATTTTCAGGTTCAGATAGTGAGGGACCCGTGGTGATGTGCATTTTAACATTTCATGATTGAAGTATGATGGCATAACAGAGCTTGTGCCCGCATTGCACGTATGTGTGTGTGTTTCCCCCAAATGCTCTGGAGATTCCCCGATAAAGAGAAAAAGCACGTGTCACAGACACAGCTGGTGGCAGGATTCTCATAGGTGTTTGTGTGTATATGTATGTACTGTATGTACTGTACGTGTATGTATGTGTGAGCCCCTGTGTCTGAGCCTTTCCGGTGTTGAGCCCTGCGTGTTTCTCAGTGATGCCTTGTGTCTGCCTTCCCACACAGACGAGAAGTTGGAGGACGACTCGCTTTTCCTGGATGTGATGGTGTCCGAAGCGAAGAACCCACCCCCACGGTTGGGACCCATGCCCGAGGGACTGAGCAGCCAGCAGGTGCCCCCCCCCCCAATATCATAGTGCCCCATAGACAGGAGATCTAGCAGCTAATGCTACATTAAGCATAGTAAAGGACTGAGTAGCTCTGCAGTGTAATGGCAGTTGGTCACCAATCACGCACACATGGGTCAGCCAGTCTTCCTTTAGCTAGAAATGAGGGGTAACATGCTAGTTAGGGAGAGGTGCCCTGAAGATATCTGTTCCAAGTTCCAAAGGGTAATTCTGTTGTACCATTTAGGAAGGTGCTTAATCTGAGCTTCAACAAAGCACCAATTATTTATTTAAAGGGGCAATTGAAAAAAAATGTTTTAGAGAGGCTCCACACACAAATTGTATCACTGCCCAGAAGATATTACTAGGGTGTTCGTGCTTGAAGAAAACATTTCTTTTTTCAGTTTTGGGATGAACTGCCGTTTTAACTTTCACGTAAAATAAAGTCGAGTAGGGTTGTCACTATCGATTATATGAATAATTGAGTAATCTACCGATTAATCTGGCGATTCATCGAGTAATCATTTATAATATATGCACACGCACAACACAGCGGATTGCAGCAACAGCGCTACTCACTACGACACTGCCGCCCTAACAGGCTTGTACGATGTGCGATGTTCATACCAACATGGCATTTCATGTACATGTTTTCATTACATGTCAAGGACATCAATAGTCTACTGAGTTCAAACCATCAATACGTTGCGTTAAAACATTTTTGGTCAGACAAAGGAAAGACATTTTAAAAAGCTTTGCAATTTTAACCCTGGTTTCCTTTTAAAATGATCGAGTATATTTTAAAAATATCAGTGTAAAGTTTACCGCTTTTGCGTGAGCTCTGCATGCGCTCTCTGAGACAATTCATCATTCTCCTCCTTCCTATTTGATTCACTCGGAGGCAGTGCTCGCGTTCACGCGTTAATCAGAAACGATCGAAGAAGAGAAAAGTGAACAAGAACGAAAAGACGTCTTCCGCTGTATGGAAATAGTTTGTATTTGATAGAGAGGATATTGAGCAAAGGCAAGTGATTTGTCGGCACTGCTTTGTGTCTTTTGGCACAACTAACTGCAATTCCACAAACTTGTTTGACAGACTTTGTTGGTAGATAAGTACTATTTGGCTATATAATTTTCAGCTCTTAAAATGTCGCAAAAAATAGTCAAATGTCGTTCAGCCCTACTTAAAACACTCAATATTTTTACAAAAAATAATTAGTATTATATGGTTGGTGTGATGATACGGCTAAATGACAGGGCTAAGTTTTGTTTTAGCAGCGATTATTAATATTTAATATAATAATAAATAAGATTTTAAGTCAAAGTGATGAAAATGACAGACTAGGCTTCTCCGAGAATCTAAATGACATATATCTATAATTATCCTCGCATTATTGGGTAAGTCCGTGAAACCCGAAACTCTTCTTTAACGTATTTGTATTGCGCTCGAGCTGTGGTGATATTTAAGTTCTGCTTTGCAATACTGAGAGACAACTACTTTTTCATTCACTTTTAATACAAAGTGCTTCCACACAACTGATAGTTTTCGCATTTTACTTCCACCTTCATCAAATATGTGCGGTCTTCCTTCCGCCATGTTGCCGAGTAATCGAGAAGGATAATTTTAATCGATGCTTTTTAGTAATCGAGTTTAATCGAGTAATCGTGACAGCTCTAAAATCCAGTTTCTCTAAATTTCGGGTGCTTGTTTTCAGGTTCTTCGTCGCCACATCCTGGGCTCCATTGTTCAGAGCGAGAGGAGTTACCTGGAGTCCCTCCGAAGGATCGTTCAGGTAAGACATGATAAACACTGGCGTGTAATCTTACGGGAGAATTATTCGCATAAAACATGCTAAACACACTCACCTGTAATCTCACAGGAGATTTTTTCAAGTGAAAGACATTAGCTACACTGGCATGTAATGTCTCAGGAGGATCATTCACGTGAAACACCCTGAACAAACTGGCCTGTAATCTCACAGGAGGATTATTCACATAAAGCATGTTAAACACACTCACCTGTAATCTCACAGGAGGATTGTTCATGTACAACATGTTAGACACACTGATCTGTAATCTCGCAGGATTGTTCATATAAAACACATTAGACACACTGGCCTGTAATCTCACAGGAGGATTATTCACATAAAACATGTTAGACACACCAGCCAGGAATCTCCTCTGTGACTGATGCTAACTATATTTACGAGAAAAAAAGCAAATCACACTTTTGATTCTGTGCACCATGCACTATAAATATCTATTTGCACAAGTCAGGCTATTTGTTTTATGAAACTGCCAGGAATTATTGGCTTTGAAAGGCTTACATAAAGGAAAGCTGAGGCCTCATAGTCTTCCCCCTGATATTTTGCTAGCTCTGTACCTCTTGTGGATATTTTACCTCTTCAGTGGCACATATGTTAAATCGGTGACAAGCTTGCAGTGACCTCATCCGTGACAGTTAGCGTTTAGCTTGTTGTGTTAGGCTGTTCTTCATTGTGGCCACATGTTCCATTGGCCTTCTTTGGTGCAAAGGTTTCAGCTTCCATGAGGCATTTCTTTTTATGATCTCTGTTGGTCCTGCACTTGTACCGGGGCTTTCATTGGAAGCGCAGCCTAGCTGCCCTTACGATTCTTTAACTCCTCCAAAGAATGTATCTCTCCAATGTGCTATTTGCTTCACTTGTAGATTGCTTTGAACAAAACGTCGGCTAAATAAGACATATGCCAATGTAAATGCTTGTAGTCATTAAATTCATTTATAAACCATGGTTGGAATTTTTTTTTTTAATATTGTAAATATTTATGTAAAAAAATAAACCATTTATTAGTATTTCATTTTATCATCATGTTTTCAGATTAGTCTTGTGTCTGTCCACAATGCATGTGTCTCCTGCATTGTGTCCTGTACTTTCTGCTTTAAGCTCCAGGGTAAAACCAGGACTTTATCCAAGCAGATGGATGTTTGCATGTTTTCGAAATTCTACTGTGGTCATGCATTGTGTAAACTGGCCTGGTGTTCTATGGCATGCATGTCCTGTTCACAAGACTGCAGATGTATGAGTATGGAGGTCTTCAATGTGACACAGGAGTGTTTCAATATGCAGAGCACAATTTAGATCAGAGGACGAGAAAATCCCTGAAATAGAATCCGTGTTTTCGCCTTCTATTGCCTCAGTCCATGCTTGCCCTTAACCACTTTGCACCTCCTGATTTTCTATTCTTTCTATTTTCTCCCATTGTGGTCTCAACTCTGTTCCCTGTCCCCTGGCTGCATTTTCTTCCCATTTTCAGGAGTACCAGAAGCCCCTCCAGGAAGCAGAGCCCCAGATCCTGAGCTCCAGAAAGGTACGGATCATCTTCCACCGGGTGCAGGAGATTCTACAGTGCCACTCCATGTTTCAGATCGCGCTGGCCTCCCGCGTGGCTGAGTGGGACATCAGCGAGAAGATTGGTGACCTCTTTGTCGCCTCGGTGAGTCTTAGGGGCAATCGATGGGGCTGTGGGGTCAACTTGGGCCCAAGGCGGCATGATTAATAATGCACAATTGCACATGAAAGATTATGACTTCAGAGAAGATACACACAGCCTGAATAAAATGAAAACTTAAACTATAAATCTGTGTTCCTTGAAAACCCCAATGAGTTAGATGGTGAAACGATGCTGACGTGAGTAGTATTGTTAGGCAGGTCTCGTCCGTCTAGTCCTCCAGCAGATTTTGCATGTACACCTGTCAGTACTGCAAACTGGTCTCTTAAACACATACAGATAGTACCGTCTTTATGAAACACAGCCCAAGGCAGCAGCCAGTGCAGAAATCTTGCTGCCATGTAGATGTATTAGTTTGGTTCATTTGGAACATTGCAGCGGTTGGGGGTGGGTAGGGAGCTGTGAGGTTCAGTTATGGGGTCTCCTCCAGCCCTGGAGAATCTCTGCATATTTAATCTGGAGGAATGAGTCACCTGCTGTGACTTAACATGCAAACGAGCCATCGTTTAGTGTTTAAAAGTGCTGGATTGGCTGCGTCGATCCCATCTGTTGTTTGGCTGGATCAATGTCAACCGACTGCCCCAGAAGAATGGAACGATGACCTTTACTGAAATCAGCAGAGGGATTATCAACTGCACATTCTGTTTTATTATAATACTTAGAAAAATATCTACTGTTATCATCATCATGTCGGTATCAATAATACTGTTACTGCTGTTGTTATTATCAGAGATCAACACTGTGGCGAATTCTGACGGTCTTCTGCAAAATGCCAAAAATGCAATTTTTACCATGGACGTGGTTTTTAAAACCATAGCTTACATAGTTTTTTTTCTTAATCAAATCATTGTACCACGGACTCAGATGAGTCTTGTAATGGTCATGTTTGTTTATGTACGGAAAGGTTAACGATCCCTGGTAATTGTTATGTTTATGTACTGGATTATTCCTCACATGCATGGGATTCTAATAATGTCCTGCCCGGTGTTTTCTTTTTTTGTTGCATCACCAAGGGAGCATCAGTGAGCTAGTCATTTTCTGTTGGCAAGCCACTAATTTTCTCTGGCACCCCCCAATCTGCTGCCGTCAGCAGCCCCGGGTGTCCAGCATGTGTGTTTAATCAAAGTGAGGCGAATTAATGTTGGACTCCTATCTCTGTGGACCCCCCCCCAATGAATTACAGCAAGTTCTGGTCTCACGGATGGTAAACAGATTGTATTTTAAGGACCTCAGCCCTAAGTTGGCATTTTATTTCTTGCCTGTGGCCATGTGAAAGCTTCTCGCTCCAGAGGAGTTTCAGGTTAACCCCTCAAAGTGTGGTGGAGCAAGAGTCGCTGGCTTGAGTTGAATGTTGGCATAAATCAGAGGAATGTCACCCCTTACTGACAGTCACCGAGAAACATTTACGTGTTACTTCCGCATTACATATCTTCCAGCCGGTTAGGTTGACTTGCTGTGCTGAGGCATTTCAAGTGGTGCGAGTTTTTTTTTATTTTGCCAATTACTGACCAGTTTTTCCTTGTTTCGTAGTTCTCCAAATCCATGGTACTGGATGTCTACAGTGAATACGTCAACAACTTTATCCATGCTATGACAATCATCAAGAAAGCCTGCATAGCCAAGCCAACTTTCCTGGCGTTTTTGAAGGTGAGCTCAGTCCTGAGTGTGGCCATGTTTGCATGTCTTTACGTCTGCACGTCCAAGCCGGCTGACCTTTTTCCCCACTATGTCCACTGTCCTTTAGAAGCAGCAGATCAACAGCATGGACCGCATCACCTTGTACGGTCTGATGGTGAAGCCCATCCAGAGATTCCCTCAGTTCATTCTTCTGCTGCAGGTCAGTCACCAGCTGGGTGAGAATGCCAATGATCACCCATGTAACTATAATTAATTGCTTGTTGTACTTAGCACTACACAGAAACCACGTAATATGGTTTAATTGACAGTGTACTGCATAAAGGCTGCTATGGCATACTTATACCATAGCTATTACATATACAGTATGACCCTGTTTTAACTGCAAACATAGCATACATCTTATTCCCTGCACATATTAAATACCACTGTGCACTGTACATGGTGTACATATTACACATATTACAGGCTGATTAACACGGACATACAACTTATAAATCATACAGATTGGACACGGCATAATCCTGCAAGGCGCCCAGGAGACCTACGGGTGCCGTGGTGGATAGAGTTGTGGGGGTGGGGTGGCTGTGTACCGCGGTGCCGCCTGGCGCGCTGCCTAGGCTGCATGGGAAGTGGCATCTGGCACACCTGAGAGGGCATGGCCCATCCAGGGGGCCCCACTCGCAGAAGTATGACACACTTCCCTGCCTTTGACTTTTGGGTGCCCTATAATATGTTTTATAAGCAGCCACAGCAAACATACTCAGCATTCCCTCTGCATCTGTCCAACAGCCTCGTTTCACGAATGGGCAGCTGCAGCTCGTCTCTGGGTTTGCAGGAAGCGTTAATGAAGCGAGTGAGGGTGTGAGCTAGGGAGAGGGCGCCCACAGGGGGAGCACCCACAGCTCAGGCCTGGATGTGGGGGAGAGCTCCCAACAATGACGACCGTAACCCCTGCCCAGACCTAGCCTTAACCATAGGTAACTACACAAAACACAAGACTTTTGGCATTTTTAGTGTTTTGATTGCAGTCACAGATTTGTGTAAAATTGAGTTTTCCCTTGTGGGAACCAAAAAAATGGTCCACACAACGTCAAAACAACAGATTTTTATTACACTGTGGGGACATTTGGTCCTGTGTGCTTTTGTCTTACTGTAATTATCCCCAAACCTATTCAATGTCAGATATAAAAACCAAAGAAAGGCCAGTTGTTTTGACAGGTAATTGAAAAGTAATTTAAGCTAAAAAAAAGGCTTAAGGTTAGCTGCGCCCATAAAACAATTTGTTCCCCCCAAGACAGCAAAACCTACGCAGACAGAGGACACATGCATGCAAACACACAAAGCATTATGGGGCTGCATCGCACATGGGATGCAAAATGTGATAACCAGGCACATGTAGGTGACTGAGGGGCTGGTTTTGGCCAGTGTAATAGGTTTCTAAGAAGACCGTGAGAGCTGGCCCTGGTATCCATAGCCAGGGTCTTAAAGGGCATGCAGGCAGTTGATGGGTCTGTGCATGATCGTTACATGAGTTCTCTTAAATTGCTGTTGGCTGGACTCCAGATCCAGCCCTTAAGCTAGGGGGATGCTTCAAACGTCTGGACAGAATGAAGTCAAACATGTCGAAATTAACAATTTTTCGTACACTTAAAACGACGTGGGTAGCTTGTTCGTTCCATCATGCCATAACCCTAGAGGAAGCAGAATGCTTTCAATGTAGCAGACCCAAATATAAATTGCAAATAAACGTATGTGGTGACTGCGTGAGTCATTTTAATAAAGCAGAGAGAAGCAGAGCTTACTCTCTATATTAACAGCCATTATTGGTTTAATACCAGCAGCGGCACAGACAGGGAACCCAGCAATTTAAAGGACACTCACAGCTACATGCTAACAAAATACATTCCACAGAACACATTACATGGTCACAACATTTACTGTTAACAGAAATGCACGAATATACATATTAATTTACACTATTTAAAGTGCAGTGCGGTGCAAAGCATGCTGGTAACCACATATTTAGTCCTGCTGACCAACCCCGTGGTGTCACATGTATGCCAAATAATTGAGGGCAGTGGGTGGGATCAGAAAAAATGAAAGTTTGCCTCGGGGACCCTGCACGGGCGGTGTGCCGAAATGGTTATCCCTGCGGTGATTATGCATCTGATATCATATTGCCAAAACGACTTAGATTCTGTCGATTTTGTCTGAAGTATACGGCCAACTTTAAGGCAGGCCACCCTGCCTTTCAGGATATGCTGAAGAACACCCCCAAGGAACACCCAGACCGGCTGCCCCTGCAGCTGGCCCTCACCGAGTTGGAGACACTGGCGGAGAAGCTCAACGAGCAGAAACGCGTGGCTGATCAAGTGTCCGAGATCCAGCAGCTGGCACGCAGCGTGAGAGACCGCGGCCTCAGCAAGGTGATCCGAGTCCGGTCCGTCATCCTCTCCCATGGGCGGTAACCCTGTCGCTGTCCCATGGGCCATAACCAGCCCGATGCCTCCCCAATTTTCCTGGCTGCTGCATTCGATTTTTTTCCCTCCTTTTTTAAACGATGATTTTTTTTTTCCGAATGGCCGCCCAGGCGAGTTGATGCAACTTTATCGGCTGCAAACACAGACTAAATGTGACGGCTGCAGTCATTTCGTTCCTATTACCGTCTTGCTATCAGCTGCTGCAAATCAGTGTGGCCGCGTTCCTGAATTAGGGAATTAGGGAGGAAATGGAACATTTAATTGGAAGGCATGATTGCACGCCGTCCGCGGGGACTCACGCTGTATCCGGGGCTCCCGTGTAAGACCCCCCCACGCTTCTTGCCAGTTCTTCAGAGGGAGCTGGGGATGGGAGGGGGCCCCTCTCCTGCCCGATGAAATATTCATCTTTCTTCCACCGCTGTTGCGCTCCCTGTAATTAGGGATATACAGATATATGGGGGGGGGGTTCAGTTGGTATCTCAAATGGGCAGATAGCATACATGCACACATATGCAAACAGGGAAACAGAGCTCCGTTAACAACGGGGGGATGAGGAGCTCAAGGAACCCGATCATGAACACCACAGCCTCTAGGGGGTGCTCTGATCACGTCGGAATGGCAAATAGCTGCTCCCTCCTGATTAACAGCTGCATTTTAGAACGTAATTGACCAAAATGGCAGCCTTAGTGATTCTTTGCAGATACAGCGATTTATTTCCTGTGATGTGGAGTAGGCAGCGTAAGAATACATTATTTATAGAAATTGAGTGTTCCGATTGATTACACATAAATATTAGAAATCCGCAGTGTTTGTTCAGATTGAGTCTGTATTTCACTCACCGTTTAGCTCTTTTGCTAAATATGACAAGATCTCTTATAATGTGCCTTAAAAAATAAATGAGACTGAAGCAGGCAGGTCAGAAGGGGGCCGCGCGATAAACGAATTGACCTGTCTATCGATCGCACCGCGTCAGGGCTGAAATGCATATGCGCACAAAGCAGAGGCCACTGGAAGCTGGAGATGTTTCTGTCCGTAAGACATCCACTGTGTGTGTCTCTAATTCTGCCCTCCAGGACTCTGACTAAAAAGCTTTCCGGGGATCTGTGACGTGTTTCTGTGTGAAATGTCGTGTAGCTATCAATACAGCAAGACCTGGAAACGAGACTGATGTGCATTTTATAGCTTAATTTGTTGAAAAAAAAAGTTTTGTTTCTTTACTTTCCTCATTTGTTTGGAGTTAGAAGTCATTAAACACAGTGATATGAATGTGTAAGGAAAATTTTCCTCTGATGTAGACATGAGAGTTTGGTTACTGGTGTGGGGGTCTGTGTTCCTGAGTGCCCCTAAGTATCCACCCCCTACCCCCAGCTGCTGAGCTCAGACCAAAGCCAACTGATCCTGTGCGAGACGCTCTTCGAGACGGTCTATGGGGAGCGTGG
>JAAGVU020000123.1:22302263-22312403 GCA_011763525.2 Mormyrus iriodes | reverse complement strand
CAACAACAACAATTTATTCTTATATAGCGCCTTTCACGACAGAGTCACCCCAAAGCGCTTTACATGACATTAGAGAAGAGGGAAAGGACAAATTGACAAAACGTACACTGAAGCTTCTGTGGGTGGCAGCCTGAGTTTTACAAAGACCATTCTATTTTTATCTAGCTTTTACTACTTTGCTGGTGCTTATACACATGGTGTCCAATGTAGCTTGAATTTTGGGCCATTTGTTCAGATCATTTACTGGGTGCATTTTAGGTACCATACTTGATGGTCCTGGAGTAGGTTGGTCTGCCTATGATGCCTGGACTTTTCTGGAATGCTTAGTGGAATAGTTTTTCTGATCTCCCCTAGAGTGAAATACGAAAAAAGTATGCAGTTTGTCAAAGCGGTTCATTGAGACAACATTTAAACTAGCGATGGCCAAACGAAGCTTCATGAACCGTTTGTTTCTGACCCCACTAGGTGGTTCCCCCTGTTCAAAAAAGGGCTCAAAGCATGCCCCAAAGTAAACCAAGAGCACCATCTAGTGGGGTCAAAAAATACTGCAAATGGTTCATGAAGCTTCATTTAGTCATCACTACTTGAAACCACCACAAACATAACAAACACAAACCTGTACCATGTGTGTCTCCTGTCTCCTGTGCAGAACTTGAACACCACAGTGGCCCAGGACTGGTGCCTGGCTCTGCAGAGGCTCATTCGAATCAAGGAGGACCAGATACAGGTTGCCAATAAGTGCCGACTTCGTCTGCTGATCCCCGGGAGGACTGACAAGTGAGTAGCCTCGTGACAGGGGAGGAAGTTGTCCCAGCTGATACCACCATCTCAGGTGTCCAGTGCTCTGTATTCTTGCTATAGCATTGGATTGGCTAACGTACTATCACTGTCAAGGTTTTTAATTGGAGTATTATTCCTTAGGCATTTGATAGAAATCTGCTAGAGATCCAGCACACACACACACACACACACACAGACACACACACACAGGCAAACGATCGGCTCTAACTAAGGGAGATGCAAAAGATCAGCAGCTAGCTGTCAGCTCTGAAATCTTGGCAGGATAATCAAAATGAGAGCCGAGGCTGAAATCTCAGTAGTGCCAACAAGCATCCTCGCATCTCTGGCATCATCGGGATCACGGAGCAGCTGACCCTGCAGTCAGGTGTCCTCCCCACCCTTCTCCTCCCCCCGCCCACCGAGAGAGTGTAACGTGGAGCGCCCATTACGTGCAGCGCCCGTTCATGACACATTAACGGCTCTTTATGTCTGACCTTTACTATGGCGATGCAACAAATTATGGCAGTGGTTCAGCAGCTCTGTACGGTCCCAGAGGGCCGCTGGAAAGCCGCCCTGTGGAAAATGGAATAATTGACAGTGTCAGCTCTAATTGCGGCAGGTGCACCGGGCCGTCCATTTGTTCACTTAAATGAGGCCGCGTTCCATCGATTTGCCCGTGCTGCCGATTACGGGGGTTTCACAGCCCTGGCTGCCACTGGATGCAGCATAACCAGGCACTTTTTCCAGTGCAGCCTGGGATGGACGGAGACTTTGACGAAATGTGTGATAAAGGGATCGAACGAGAGAGATTCGTGTCCCCCTTGCAGGGAGGCCAAGAGACAGTGGGGGCTGCAGGAGTCAGCTTCCTCCTAGATGAGTGTGCTTTGCTCAGACAGGTATCCACAGAGCGGGATAGCCATCACACACACTGATATCTATCACAACGATGCTGGTACTCCTCATGCAGGTACTGGCATCCATCACACAGATTCCAGTATACATTGCAAATACCTAATATGCATCAAAGATATCAATAACTGTCAGAGATACAGATTTTCATGAAAGGTACTGGTGATGCTAACAAAGACACTGGTATCCATCACTTAGATGCTTGCATATATCAAGGACACAGATGTCTGTCTGCAATTCTTCCACAATATTGATATCCATCAGTAGGTTTTAGATAAATTCTGGTCTCTATCATCAGGCAGATTCATTGAGTGATATCCATCAGAAGCACTGGTTTATAGTAGTACTGGGCTGTCTGGTTCGCACATATCACCGTGAGTTTATTCAGTCGTCGCATGAAACGGCGCAGCTGGCAGCATGCAGTGTTTATCTTCCAACTGCAGTGGCCTTAGCTGCCTGGCAGGATGCGGGTTCCAAACGAGCAGACGGTGGGGCTGCGGCCCTCCGCCCCGGATACGCCCCTGTGGCGGCAAGCGCATGGCGACAGATTGCGCTGGGGTGCCCTGGCTGCCGTGCGGTGCTCTCCTCTTGTAGCCTGGGAGTGCTTCCTTGATCCCAAACATCAGCGCTGTCCCCATGCGGGCGACCTTCCGGAAAACGTGACGTGCGAGTAAAAGGCACTGCTCCTTAATTAGTGCTTCCGGAGATGCTCTGGATGAACCCGAGCCTGGTGTCAGGCCTGGTGATTTGGGCAGCAGATGGCGCCATGGCCTGGGTCTCTGCCCCATGGCCGGAAAGGTGACGGGTTCACCTCCTGTGAGCTGTTGTACCCTCGAGGGTGACACACAGCTCAGTGCTTCTAGATATCAGCAGAAGGTTTACACACCGGTCCTATGCTGGACGTTTCTGTCATATCCAGCGCTGTTCTGGTCCCTTCAAAGGCTATCATCTGACCCTCCTGGTCATTGCTTGCTCTCCTCACATCTTCTCATAGTCCAAACAAATCTCCTTTTTTAAGATAACTTGGAGCAGAAATGGCTGTTTTTTGTTCATTGCAAATTTTCATCCCTTTATCAGAACCAGGTTATCACTCATTAATCACTGGGATCGCTCCACAAAGTTATGTACCCCAATTGCGGGCCATTCCAATTTCGCCACCATGGTTCTTGTGAGGTCGTGGAATGATCTTTCACCATGTTCCAGAATAACCAGTGCCTCGTCTGTCTGTCTCTGTCTTTTCCCTTCCATCTTTCTCACTTATACAGCAGCATTACATCTCCACCATGTTCTAGTCTCTCTCTCTCTCTCTCGATCCCTCTCTCTCCCCAGAACAAAAAGAAACATAAACATAAAAGAAACCGAGGTGATGTTTTGCCCTCTTCTGCCAGCACAGTTTGGGCAGAATGAACAAAAGATTAAGTAGCTGCTTCTGCTTGTGTGCGTCTTGCGTGTCACTGTCAGTGGTTAAACTGGAATTCGGAGTGGGCCCAGTAAAGCTGGGGCAAGGCCTGGGGCTGGATGGATCCTGCTTGGAGCCTTTGAGAGCTCATGGCGCTCCAGAGGGCAGAGCTACAGAGCAACATTGCTGCTGCATGTCGGTGGTATCTCCTGCCCCCTCCTCATGAGGGCGCTGTCATTGATTCTGAACCTCTCTATCAGATATGTGCCTTGCTGTCATGACAGCAGGGGAGAACTGGTGTTAGATATTTGTGAGGAATGAATCCCTCCCCACTGTGATCTAAACCCCCCCCAAAGTCTCAGAGATAAAGCGATGTGGCAGGACAGAGCATCTTTGTGCAGTAAGTGGCAATTACTGTGCGTCTCTCTCCAGGTCAGGACGTCCCGTCAAATTTATGGTGGTCTTCAACACTCCCAGCTCCCTCAGCAAGTTGTCCTGGGTGAACCGCTTGCATCTGGCCAAGATCGCTCAGTGTAAGTGAGCCACGCTTCCGACCTGATTCTGAGAGTGACGTTATTGTGCGTGTGGGATGTGTCCTTGAGGGTGGCCGAAAGGGCATCTGCCAATCAGCATAAAGCAGCGAAAGGGTATCCATGAAACAGTGATTCTGTGGCTTTGAGCCAAAAGACCATCGGCTAGGAGAAAGGGATGAGGGGACGTGTAAAGCCTCGTGTCTGATTTCAGCTGGTGTTATGTTTGAAACGGCAGCTTGTGTTCTCCTCGTTCGTCATGCCGTACGCTGACCCTGAGAACGCTGTTCCAGTCAGATCCGTCCTGTTTATCGCATGCCTCCCGTGTGTGTATAGAGGGTAGGCCTCAGGGAGCTGCCTGTCCTTGCACATGCACCCTTGGGGGGTGGGGGGTGGGGGGTGCACTGTTTGTATTATTTTACCTGTTCCCACTCCGTGAGATTGCGTGGGTGGATCTGGGTAGCCCAAGGGGCCTGAGAAAGCCAGTGGGGCTCTGCTTATTTCTGCGGTGAGGATCAGGCCATAAGGCTAATAAGACTGCTTCTGGCAAATTCTGCTATGAAAGGGCATGAAATGCCTTTATACTCCCCTGACCACCTCTGCTGCATTCACGTCAGCAGTCCAGACAGTCTGAATACATTGGAAACACCCTCCATCTTGTTGCTCTGCGGCGCCTCCTGCTGGGCCCTGATGGGGTTGCAAGCAAATATAACTCTCCGCTCAGCTAATCCTCACTGGCCAGGTCCCCGTGGAGTAAAAAGATGTGGCCACAGAGGGGACATGTTGCTACCCTCCCACCCCCGCGCTTGGGTGTTTGCAGGGCTCGGGTCATAGGGAAGAAAAGAAAAAGAGGGAATAAATAAGTACATAGAAAATCATTTTGAAAAAAGGGCAAGAGGAGGTTGCCGGGGTTACGGGGGGCAGTCCTCAGCCGTGCAGTTCTCAGCAACAAAAGCCAGATCGAAGTTCTGCAGTATGCCGCCAAATGGACCTATGACCCGACCCAACAATATCAGACTTTGATAAAGCAGGTTCAGCAGCCTCTGGGAACACGTACACTGGGATTGGTATAAAATAGTCAAAAGTGGTGCAAAATACTCTATTACTCTATATATGACCTTGCACAATGCAAGCAGGCATGGAAAATATGGAAAAGATATATCATCTATAGGGGTAGTGTGGTGGTTCAGTGGTTAGCACTGCTGCCTCACACCTTTGGGACCAGGGTTCGAGGTGCCGTGGAGTTTGCATGTTGTCGTGTGTGTTTTCTGCAGGTACCCCAGTTTCCCCACACAGTCCAAAAGCATGCTAAGGCGTACTGGAGTTGCCATACTGCCTATAGGTGTGAATGATGCACATGCCCTGCGATGGACTGGATATATCATTTATATTATTTTATTTTAGTATTCAATAGCAATATTTCAATAGCATTTATATTTTTCATTCAGGTGCAGTTTGGAAATTCTGCAGGGGAAAAAAAAAACAACTAAAAATAATAAAACATTTCTGCACGTAAAACCATCACACTGTTCATAGTTTTATAACCTGCATCGCCGTAGCAATCCGTTTTTACGGCGATGGCCAGCGGACGATCGATTCTGACAGCTAGGGGGCCCTGGGTGGGAGATGGACCCATCCACGTTTTCGGCAGACAGGCAGAGGTTCTGCCCGCGTTAGCATGTTTCTGGTTTTTATAGCGTTAACTATATATACCTAATGGCCATTTCTGTCGTTAACGATTCGTTAATCATCAGGTATGTCGTTATTGGCAATCATGCCCTTTCTCGCTTGTCTTAAAGGGTTTTGTGCTGTTTTATGACTAGTGCTTAGTCTGGAAATGCGTTTTTCTTTCTTTATATACTGACATAAGGTGCCTTTTTCCTGTTTCCACTCGATCATGGCTCATGCCAAACAACTGTTACGCTCCAGTCGTCTGAAGCTCCTCATGGAGGTGCAATTCTTTCACGGTCCTGCCTAGAGCTGCCAGGTGCAGTTTGATCACATGACGCCCACCTTCTGCCTTCCCACATAGCAGATGTTTTTATAGAGCAGAGCATGACGCTTTGGCCTTGCCAAGGCCCTGGAATTGGGGGTGGCTGGGGTAGTGCAGCCTGGGGCCAGCCTCACTGTTCATACAGACGGTGGTGGGGGTGTCTGGCGGGGGTCATCCTGGCCTCTCTGGTGTGGGGCGGCCGGGACCGGAACTTCAGGTGGTGCTGCGATAGCCTGTCCGGTAATAAGTTGGCACATGTGCGGGTGTGTGTGTGGGTGTGTGTGCGTGTGCGTGTGAGACATCCACATATTGATGCGTTTTTTTTGAGACGTCAACTAAAAGAAAATATTAAATAACAGCAAACACAGTCTTTTTGAAAAATTTTTATTAAATATTAAATATTAAAGTGAAAATAAAATTACTACTGTCGTTCCACCCTGGGTGCCCCCTGTCTCCTGCCCTGTGCTGGATAAGCAGGGATGGAAAAACACACACTACCGCTGCTATCGCTAAACCGCTTTATATGGGGGTGTCGGGTGGAGGTTCAAGGAATGCAGGGAGGCTGCCTTTGGGGGCCAGCCAGCCAACACAATCAGTGCCCCCCCCCCCCAGCCTCTGTGTGAAATAGGACCCCCCCCGACAGATCGTTAGCAGACCTGAAAGGGCGAAGCTGGAAATCTGCCACGTTTCACCAAGGGCCCCAGCTTGAAGCTTAATCCAGCACAAGACGGCTTTCTGGGGGTTTCTGGTGTTAATGCTGTGGGTTGCACTAAATCCACTGTAAAACCAGAAAGAAGCACATGGCGCAGTGCGCTTATCCCGCCATCAGCTGAGGCAGCTCGCAGTGGGCACGCCAGCTAACGGGCTAAACTAATGGGATTGACCTGGACATGGTGACCGGGAATCAGAAAGTGTCATGAAGATGGGAGTGGCTGGGTGAGTGACCAGTACCAAGAAATCCATCACTGCAATGTTTATTAAAAAGGTCAATTGAAGAAGCGAACGCAGAATGTCATGTGCTGTCCGAAGCCTGCTGTGTGACCACTGCAGATTGGCTGGCATCTGTGAGCGCGGCCAGGAGTGAGCGTTCCTCGCCGATGTGCCGTTTGATAAATGGTCCCTAAGCTGCGGAAGCTGGGAACGCTTCCACTGGCTGCTGGCGCACGCCGCCGAGATGGATGAATTCAATTACGGACGCGGAGGACATTAAAAGGGCGGTAAAACGGAACGCTGGTGAGCAGCGGCACAAATGGAGGCTTCAGGGTGGAAAGGAGCCAGCGATGGACCCCGAGGGGTGTTCAATCAGGGTCCCGCTAAAAACGGAGGCGTCGGGGGGCAGACGGCAGGGCCAGACCTGGTGCAGGAAATAAACCGGAACGTCACAACGCCACGGGCTCCTCTCCGTATTGACATGTCGCCACGGAAATGATGCCGATGAAAATTTTAAAAATGAGGATTCGATGGAGGTTTAACTGTGGCCCTGCCGTTTATGAGATGGTCATGAAACATGAATTTGCGTCCATGGTGAAAAATGAGGAGGGTATCTTTCCATGTGTGAGTGTGTGTGTGGGAGGGTGGCTGGTTTATTCAGCTTTGGCTGAGGATGTTTCATGTGAGCTCACAGCTTCATCTCATTCACATTCCCGCACAGACCTCTGGGGGAGAACACGTCGTTTTTATGAAGGGGCCTCTTCTCCTGGGTTAAGCAGGATGATCGTGACTGTAGGGCTGAAGGCCCGAGTCACAAACTGTTTTGAAATTAGCTGGGGGCTGCTGGCTTGAACCCTGGAAGGAACATTTCTGCTGTACCCTTAAACTTGAAGAGCTCTTAAAATAGCTACACTTTGAGTCAGTACACTGTGTGTGCTTCTTTGAACAGAAGTACTAACTACAATAGTTAATTAGATTAATGGGGGTCTTATCATCACCTTGTAAAGTACCTGAAAAGGTGTTCTGAAAGGTCAAAGGTCATTCCCCTTGACTGTCTACGTCAGCATGGCTCATTTGTATTTTTTTTTTGCCATGTAAGAGCGGCTCATGCTGAAGGCCCTCCACGTAGTGATGCAAAAGGCATGAAAACGCCACCTCTGCTAGTCAAACTGGCGTTTTAAGAGACGTGAACACATTCCGAGCATTAAATTAAAGCAAAGGCTTAATGCGAGTTATAGAAATAAACAATGCATTTTCACGCCATCTGCTGTGCGATTACCTATCAGCTCCACAGGGCCAGCGCTCGCATGGTAATTGCAGGAAACGTGGGTTGCTCTGCTGGCGCCCCCTTGGGGAAGCACCAAGGAACCTGCGAGCTGCCAGGGTGTGAAGATGTGAAGGATATGGGCTAGTGGAGGGAATCACTAAAGGAACTTGTTGACATAAGGGAAAATGAATCTAGAAAAGGCATCATCTTTAACTTTAGAGGATTGATATTTTCCTGTGGAACCATGACGTCTCTGTATATACAGGTGCAAACACTGTATGTGATGGATTAGTTGGCACGGAAACAACACGCGACTCTGTGCATGCAGGGCACCAAGAATTCATCTCTGTTTTAGTTAAACAACTCTGCACCATAATGCGATTTAAAAACCTTAGCACTACCAATGAGCCCAAAGCCTGTTTACCCCCCCCCCCCACAACCGCAGGGAAGCTGGCTGACGTCTTAGTGATTCCTTGCTTTAAAAATCGCTCTCTGATTAGCTTGCCGTGTTTGGTGGCTTAATTGGTCTTCAACACTTCCTCCATTTCTGCTCGACAAAAGCAACGATTCAGGGGCTGAATGTACTCCCTGATTGCCCATTTTACCTTGCTGTAGTGCTGGCCTCACTTTATTTTTCACGTTTTTTATATATGTGTAACTTTTTTGCATAATCATGCATTTTTTATTTGCTTATGCTTGGCCCTGCAGCTAGGCTTCCCCTGCAAGGTTATTCCTTTACCAGTAGGGGGCAGACTACAGATCGAAGTGGTCACGCACTGGGACTCTAAGCATCCCTGGCCCTTGCTGGAGCGACGGGCCGCGGGGCTGGATCCTTGGAGGGGGGATATTTGCGCACACTCAGGTGTAAAGGTCCGTGGAGAATCTGCTGCGCTTTGTGACTTAGAGCTTTATAAATAAAACCTCATTCCAGTGCAGTTTTAACATGACGGAAAATCCTCTGCCTTTAGGCTTTGTGAAGTGGGCCGTCAAATTGTTTACTGGTCAGTAGGAAGTATATTTAAAAAGTGTTTAGCCATGTGTGGGAACAGGGGTGACTGTAAGAGGGCCCATAATTCATACAGAGGGAACAGTATAATTATTAGCCAATGATATGTTTTGAATCTGTGAATGACATGGGAGGCAGTGGTCCAAGGGAAAATCAGCTTTTAGCTAGGACCAGTGCCCCTGTGGCTCCGCCCCTGTGTGCAACACTGTGGTTGGAATTACAGTTGTAAAATATGCTGACAGTTTGGTGAGCTACTTAGTATGTTTAGATCTAAGATCAAGCTGTCACTGTGCTTCAGGAGACAAGGCTGGGGTACACCTTGAACAGGATGTCAGTCCATTGCAGACACACATTCATAGTCATACTCTGGGCAATTCAGAGACTTCTTTTAGCCTAACTTCATATCTTTGGAGTGCAGGGATATAACAGGGAGACGACGCAAACTCCATCCACACAGAGCGAAAACCATGAACCACTGAGCTACCTCGTAATAACTCTGGGCTCCATGGATGGATGATGATAATGACTATTATTATTGTTGTTTTGGTTAATAATGATATAATACATCCTTTAGCTGCGGTGGTGCGTCTGCACAATGGAGGTTATATGCGGGTGTGTGGTTTAGCTATCAGGCTGGAGGTGGTGCTCCTGATGCCGTCCCCGTGGACGTGGCCAGCGTGGCTCAGCCGTCTGCGTCCTTTTCCAGGGGAGGAGAACATGCCGGGCTGGTCCTGTGATGAGGACGACAAGAAGATGAAGGTGCCCTTCTTCCGGCCGCCCCTCGCTGCCCGGGTGCCTGTCTTCTCTGTCAGAGCCCAGGGCAGGAAGGTGAGTGACAGGCAGCGGCGTCACTGTCTGTAGCCTGTTTGGACGTTTTGGCGCCGGGGTGGGGAGGGTTGGCTGTGGGGGCTCCAGGTCACCCGGCTGCTGTAGGGCACACACATGCAGCCCCTGTGGGGAGCAAACGGAGAATTCAGAGGAAGGCAGTACAAGTACAGGAGGAACTCTGCATGCACACACACGCCCACGCACACACATACACACACACACACACACACGCATACACACAGACACACACACACACAGACACGCACACACACACACACGCATACACACACAGACACACGCACACCCACGCACACACACAGACACGCACACACACACACACACACCCACGCACAGACACACACACACACACACACACACACACCCACGCACGCACACACAGACACACACGCACGCACACACACACACACACGCGCACGCACACACACACACACACGCGCACACACACACAGACACACCCACACGCACCCACACACACCC
>JAAGVU020000123.1:22286332-22296935 GCA_011763525.2 Mormyrus iriodes | reverse complement strand
AAATCTGCGATATATATTTAGATAAGCGTGCATATAAAATCCGCGATACAGTGAAGCCGCGAAAGTCGAAGCGTAATATAGCGAGGGATCACTGTACTGTGTACCTGCATCCTATGAGCTTAGGACCCCCCCGGGCCCCCCCGCCACCCCCCGAACAGCAAGTATCCCTAGAACATGCTGGCACTGCCCGCAGCTGCCCCTTCCTTTATGTACAGACCCCCCAGGGTCCTGACTGTGTGGTCACCGCATGTGGAGACTGTGAGGCAAGCCATGTTTGCCTAAATCACCCTGAACCACTGTCATACCGAAACATCATGGTTACTGCTTAACTGTTTGAGCACCGGGCTGCACCATCATGCACCTGCTGGGTCCATCCACAGCTCACACAGGGCAACAGCAGGGCTCTCAAGTCTCACACACTGACCATTAGACACATTCATTTCAACCAGTTCACACGCTCACTCATCACATCTTGCATTTCTCATGCTGAGCAGTAAGGGATAATGCCCACCAAAGTGTGCTGTTATATAGAATTAATGGACGATATGGAGTGGAGTTTTCAGCCGAGTTCATAGCTGTCCCGAGTAATACAGAGTAAATACCCACCTACCAGCCAAATGGAAAATAACATTTGTTGTTTTTGGGTAAAGTTCAAAATGAGTTACATGTAATCCTGCTACAAGCATGTTATTAGCCATGTGCCAGCCAATCAGAAAATAGCATTTGTTGTTTCCGGGTAAATTCCAAAATAAGTTATGTGCTATCCCTCTGCTAGCACGGGATTACATGGATGCACACACATATGGCGTGCAGATGGAGGGCATACGGAGTGGAAGAGCAAGATCTGATGAATGATAGGCGACTCTCAAGTATCACGCATTGACCGTGAGACACTTGTCTCGACCCCTAACAGATCTCACTCTAAACCTTGGCAGGCCAGATTGAGAGCCCTGGCAACAGTGTCACATGAGACGTTGACCCACCTTCTGGATGTAGTCCAGCCTAGTTAGGTGGTTCAGATTCAAAGCCATGTTCACCAGTCACCAACATTTCGCATCTGTAGATGAAGAGCAGCTGGGCGGGTTCCGGTGAGCTCGGCCTGCAGCGTAAAGCTGCCGATCGGTGTGCATCAGTCACATCAGTCCGAAACCGCAAACCCGGCCGAAAGGGGCGGAGTCTGTTTGAAGGTAAAACCGATGGCAGCCCTCCTCAGCAGGTCTGCCTGTGAGTTTCCTTGGTGTCGGCATGCTTGAGATGGGCCACGCAGCCGGTAACGCTCGCTCCCATCGGCGGAGCATCAGCCATCCCAGGAGGAGGCCCCGGCCCCTATCGCTGCTAATTCCGCTGTTACCGCTGCTATTATGTCTGCTTAGAGGCAGGTAATTACTGCTCAGAATGCGGATCGCCTGCCCTGGACGTAAGGCAGCACGCTGGGGGGAGGCAGACCAGTTTGTTGCTGGTGGAAGGGGCAGGCAGTGTAACACTAATGTACCAAAGGGTCTTCATGTTTGTATATCGTATGCACTGGTTTTTCAGCACTGTGATAGGTTTGTGTGTGAGGGGGGTGGGGGCAGCTGCATGACAGGGTGTGGGAGGTATGTTGCTAGCTGACATCATTAACCAGCATTTCCCATTAGTTTCTTGTTTTGATTTGCCAGTGGGGGGGTGGTGGTGGTATAATAAATCACGTGTGATTGACGTCTGCCTCACAGAGTCCAGACAGATGCCCCCCCCCTTTCATTCCCACAGACAGCCGGCTGATTGGTTCCTGTTTTTTAGGAATAAACCGAGGCCTGTCACAGGCCAACTAGCTCCTTGACGCTTTGTCGCTAGCCCATTTCCCTGCTTCTCGTCTCTGGCAAGCATTTGCTCGTCGTTTTCACCGTAATCACCCGTGGCGTCTGGCTCCCCTGGCTGGCTTGCCAGTGCGCCTGCGGCTTCAGCTCGTCCTGTATCCTGTTCCCAAAGGTGAATCCTGCCTCCTTTTGGCCGTTTCTTGCTCCTGATAATGGGCCTCACCCAGCAGGCCCTGAAGGGCTGCCGATTTGGACAGGACCAAAAGGTGTTTTAAAATAGCATCACTGGAACATGGTTCCCTGTCACCTCTCTGCTCTTTTTCACCATCTCTGGGAGTTTGTCTTCGTGAATGGTGAAACGCGGACGAGTGTGAAGCCACAGCCTGGCAGAGCGCACTGCAGTGTGAGCGGCTGCAGGGGCAGGGTTTGCTTTTTGTGGAGGTTGGTGGTGCATCAAAGGGGGGCGGAGCCTAATCACTAGCCAGTGTATCATGTGACAGGAAGTGGGAGCCGACATTAAGGAAATGGCACAGTATAGCAAGCGTTGGAGTGTCCTAAAACTGCTTTGTGACTCACTCTATCTAGAAATGATAAGCAGTTGGTTTATTCGTTCTTCTGTGTTATTCAGAACCTTTATTAAAAAACCTTCCCACGACCACAAAGCCAATCTGAATGAGCTGCACCTGAAGTTTATCCCCGTCCTGCGTTACCGTACCATGTGAGCCGGAGAGATGATTAGCAGAGAGAGGATGACCTCCCCGTAGACGTACAGCTGCGTCTGGCGAAGCGGGTGGCATGAAATGGCTGAGCCCACAGCGCCCAGAAATGGCAGGGAGGGGAGAAGCACGTACTCGGGGGGGGGGCGTGATTAGAAGACTGCATGGAGATGACCCAGTGCCCATCTCTGTCCTCTGCTCCTTCCAGCTGGAGGCCGGACTTCACATCCCCGTGCAGTGTGCCTTGCTGGGGTTGTCGGCGGCCGGCATGTCCCTGCCTCAGGGGTACCTGTGGGTGAGTCACACTCCCGGACACATCACAGAGTATTCTGCTCAGGCATACACATGTGCAGTACCTCGGGATGAAAGGAGGGCTCTGTACACACACACACAAACACACGCACACATACACACACACGTCTGACCTCATATCTTTGTGGGGACTCTCCATTCATTTCTATGGGGAAAACCCTAATCCCAGCAATGACAACCTTAACCCCCCCCTAACCTTAACCCCTACCAACCAAACTAACCAAGTAACCAAACAAAAAAGAAGTTTTTTTTTTGGCATTTTTAGTTTTTTGATTGCAGTCACAAATTTTTATAAAATTGAGTTTCCTCTTGCAGGGACCTAAAAATGGTCAAAATAACAGGTTTTTATTGCTCTCACACACACACACACACACACTCACTCACTCACTCACACACACTCACTCACTCACACACACACACACTCACACGCACACACTCACACGCACACACACACACACTCACAGATTCTTTGTTCTTATCTACAGGCCTGCTTCTCTAGGTTAGACACACACATTGTTTATATGTTCTTACCTACAGCACTGTGCCGCTCCAAACAGTTGCACAGTGCAGCAGGTGTTGTTGTGGTTGGAGCTGCATGGCCGGACTTATGTACTGGCTAAACTGGGCAGTAGCCCAGGGCCCCATCTTGTGGCGGTGCCCTAATTTTTTTTCAAGCTATTACAGCAGCATATTATGCTGTGTGTGGGGCCTCAACAATAACTTTAGATTAGTGTCCCCCACCCCCCTAAATTCGGTCCTGTTGGTGCGTCCGATTTTTAACTCGCTACATCCTAGTTAAGTGTATGGAAATCCACACACTTGTGCCTGGATTAAAAACAAAGGATTTCATCCATCTGAGATCCAGTGGGTTAATCTTTAAGAAAAGTGTTCTCATTTACTGGAGGTAGAAATTCACCCATAGATCCTTTAAGGAAGTACCCTGCAGATAAATGTGATTAGAGCCTTTTAGGAAAGATGAGAGTGAGAGGGCCTGGGGGTTTATGGGGTATACTACCTCCTTTACAGTCATAAAGACGAATATTTCCATATACAGGGACAAATGATGGGGCTCTGTCAAGGTGGGAATTGAATGAACATGGTCCCGAGGACAGAACGGAGATCTCCTGCTGTCCCCCATCTCAAACACCAGGGAAGCCTTTCGTGCAGCAGAGAGTGCTTATTGAGCCAAGCACGGGGCACAAGGAAGGGGCAGAACGCGGAGACAGTTAAAAAGCCTAAACTCTATTTTGTCTTGAGACAAAGCAATTGAGGGGGGGGGGGGGGGGCTTGGGGGCAGCGTGTAATCCAAAAACGCAAATCCCTGAAGGTCTGAGCAAACCTGGCGCTGAGGACTGCTTCACCGTCGGCACCGATTCAGGAACGTGAAGTCACAGACTTTCAGCTGGGGTCTGGCCTGTATCCAAACAAGGAAAACATTCCTTTGGAATAGTTATCAAGGCACTGTAGTGAAGGGGTATGATGTTTAAGATTTATTCCACTCCATGCCAAGCCATTAATGTCAAAACTGATTATCAAGCATCAAATTAGAATTTATTTACTTTTCTTCTTAAAATAAGATTTCAGCAGTTCCTCTGGCCTCACGCTGCCTTAGTGATACACATGCACTAGTACACAGAAAGCTCTCTGCATACCCTGCTACCACTTTTTCTTCATGTTGCCCCATTTTGACCTCCATCAGTCTCCATACTGTTTGTCCAGAGCATCCTTTCTGTGGTTCCCCCAAGAGACAATTCAGTGTGATAGAATGTATGACCTTAAGGTCTCCTTCTTCCATGGCTTTTTGCCATTGGCAATCATAGAGGAGACCTGCCAGTCCAGCTGGGCCTCTCCAGTTGCTCTCCAGCACATCGGCGAGCTCTGAGCACACAGAGTGCTTGCCGAATGGCCGCTTCACTGTTGGGGCAGTCAGTCTCAAATGCTCAACGTCGCCGGTTCCGTATTTTTCTGCTCCAGATAGTGGGCAGCTTGCGGGGAAGAAAAGTCGGCTTGCGAGTTGCAATTTCAGACACCTGTCGGTGTAAGCAAGCAGTTACGAGATCTTCTACAGGGTATAATTTGGTTGAGTTTCGGAGGTTTGAGATTGAGGGCTTGGGGTCGCTGTTGAGGCTGCTGGACCTTGGCTATTTTTAGAGACTCCTTCAGGCTCAGGTCTTTTCTCAAGCACAGCAGCTGGGCCTCGCCAAGCACATGGTTACCTGCTGAAATCAACCAATAGTCTCAATGCGACTGCGCTTGGATTGTCTTTGTTGTTTCCCAATCTATAGTTCAAAATTCAGATCAGTCATCTATTTAAAAAAGGCAGAAACCTTCAACCGTCAGACGACTGGGAGCCATGAAAGACACATTTCTTCTCCCTCCCCCCCCACTTTTCCTATTCTGATGAAATGGAGTTAAAAAATGTTTGAAGTTATAGGGATGACATTGTGAATCGAATACGGTGAGCAGTTTATGAATTTGACATATATTTAAAAAGTTAGGTGCGGACAGATTCAATTTGGAAGTATATTTGATTTTAACTTCACTCTTCCCTGAAAGTGAAATTGCTGACAGAGAGAAACTCCACCGGAGATGAATTGTAGGGCTGGATGTGCTCTGTGGCACCGGAAATTTGATAAAGGTTTCTCTTCCAGTGGGGGGGTGGGGGTGTGCTGCAAAGTTTGTTTCTGTATGGTGTGACCACTGTGTCACTCTTACGCAGGTCGCCAGCAGTACCGATTCCGGCCAGGGATACATCGAGATCTTCTCCTTGAATAGGAGTGCCCCCCGCTCTGTCAGGACATTCCAGGTGGGGGCGCCGGTGCTATGCCTGGAGTACGTCACGGATCCTGGCCTGGCTGAGGAAACAGAAGGGGAAGAGGAAGAAGCCTTTGGGAAAGGCCCATCCGGTGTGGGGAACACAATTTGTGTAGGACTTCAAGACGGGAGGTGAGACCTACACAAAAGTCAGACGCTAACCCTCAGACTTGGTGGTAACCCACAACAGTCACACAAGCCCCTTGCACACATCCCTGTACATGAAGATAGGCTGTCGAAATCAGTGTTTCAGTACACATGTATGCTTCTTTATATTTTTTACATTTATTGCCTGATTTAAGACAAAGTCGTTTTTATATTCATTTTTATGTATGAGTTTTACAGAGACACTCCACTTCCGGATCCTCTGACCCCTTTCCCAAACGTCCCCCCCTTAATCGGCCCTTCGTGCATACAAAACATGACAAAGAGGAGGCGCTGTTTACTGAAAACGGCACTGCAGGCTCCAAAAAGGGCGGGCCTCTGGATGTGGGGCTTTCACTCTGTAACGCCGATAATTAGGCTGGTAAAGCCAACAGCAGAATGAGCATCACACTGTCCATTAAGAAGCAGTTCATGCTTTAAGTCCCACTTAGCTTTCGGAAATGTCCTATCTTAAAGCTCCTGAAGAGCAGATTTTTCACAGGAAATAAGAGCCAAAGGGCATTTTCCAAATGTTTTATATTTTATTTAAAAGGTTTAATGTACAGAATTAAAAGTGAAATTCTCTTTTTCGTTTAAACTGTGAGTAGTTTCGCTAATATACCATAGATTCATTGCTGTTCCGGTTTGGTACTGGATGGTGCAAGGAGTTGCCTAACATTACTGAATCAGTGTAACCTTTGTTTTAATTTACCAGAATCCTCATATATGGAAGTGTGGATACTTCTACCCAGTGCCTCTTGACCTTCAGGACCCCTGAGAGGTGTCCGATACTGTGCCTGAAACATTTGGGAAACTTCCTCTTTGCCGGGCTGAGGAACGGAACAGTGAGGGTGTACAGTCGCGAAAATGCAGGTGAACACCCCCCGCCCCCCCCATCCTGATCTGGGATCCTGGGGTCATGCTCACTTGCGTTCCAGCCAGCATCTTGAGTAATTAGACTTGACAGACTGGCATGGGTGCCATATTTATAAGAGGTGAGAGAGAGAGATTTATGACATGCTGGAGTCCTATTTGGGACCTAGGACCCCCTCCAGGATCCCCCCCCCCATCCCAGGTACGCCCAGGTTCGCTCATATCCTGCCTGTATTTGCCGTTTTTATATGGGAGGGATGGAAACTGACAGATCCATAAAAAAGTATATTTTAGCTTAAAATGAACATATATCATGTTGTTTCTTGTATTATATGTTATTATGGCTTATTTCTTTTCATCAAGAAAATCTGTGCTAATTAATATTCAATATAGCAGATATTTATTGGGTTTTTACTTACATAATTTCACAATTTGGAAGAGTTTAAGTACCCATTGGTGTGTTAATCCGTTTTTTTGCTCAGCTGGTTAACACTGTATTGATTGCTAACAACATTTAAGGAAAATTATGTAAATTCTCCCCATAGGAAAAAAACAGTGCAACAAAAACATTAGAAAAAGTAATCTCTCACTGTCAGGGTTTCCTTAAATCACTGATTCACAATCTGTTTCAGTTCAGCTCAGCTAATTAGTAGCTCAGATGGAACAAAAACGCAGCGCTGTTGTATCTTGCGAGACAATTTTCCAGACAGTAACAAAAACTAACATTCACTTTGCCGCACAGCCAGACTTCGGGTAATTATCCGGGAATACGCATATTCTCCCATGTGACTGTATTAAAGAAAAATTGCAGCGTCTGACAGAGAGTTCATTTAAACGAAATTACAATCTTCCTCATTTCGATGCTCAAGTACATTAAAAAAATAATAAACTCAATTAGAGGCTGACAGCTTAGGTCACTCAACAAAGTAAGCGATGTCACTACTGATGAAAAACCTGAAGATTTTACATTGCATGTAAGAGAACATAATATGTACCCAAATAGCATGAGGACTTTCATGGGTATAAATACAATTAGTGAACCTTCATTCAAATAGACAATCTTTGAGTAATGTTCTTTGCATTACAGTACATAAAAATAGGAACAGACTATGAACCATGAACAGTGGTGCTTAATTAAAAGATAGTAATAAAACTTTTCTTGTATGTACCGTTTTTACTTGATGCTATGGTTCAGTGGGGTCAACATGGATTAAACACCAAAGGAGAACCATAAAAATGAAATGAAAATGAATTAATCACTCACACGCACACATGTGCTGCACACTACTTTCCCGGTGTTAATGTGCTGGTACCGTGCTGATCACTGAGTACTCGTTCCCTCCTAATGGACTCCAGGTCCTGTGAGTTGTTTTTCGGCTGGACACCTTGCGAGGGGATGAACAAGTTTGTAAAGGCATTTATCTGTGAAATGAGGAGCACAGCCAAACGAATCCAATTACTGTCCTAAGTGACAGATTAAATTCAGGAGCTGAATGGTGTGGGGGGAGAGGGGTGGGTTCTGAACTGCCCCAGTAAAACATCCAGCAGTAATAAATGGGTAAACTGGTGAGTTCCTTTGTTGCAAAAAGGATGACAACCTTGCATTAGATAGGGCAGAGCGTTCCTGGTCCCAGTGAGTCCCATACTGCTGAAGCTCAATGTCTTCTGCAGCACGAGATCAGTCACGCGGCGCGAAAATACGACCTTTTAACGTCACGGGAACACGGTGCGAGTCCTTTTCAGTGTAATTACGGCGGCTCAGACGTCGGAACGCTTCAGCACGTTCCGAAATTAAGTTCACAGATGTAAGGAAACGCTAGCCTGTCACAGGAGACACATTCAGAGGCATATTAGAGGGGCTGCTGGAGGCAGATACACAGTGTTTTCCTTTCATTTCACTTTACCGGGGCGGGGGAGGGGGGGGGTTCGTTCCTATCCTAATATCATGATTGCCAGGAGATGGAGCGCTCAGGCCTTGAAGCAATGGGAATGACAGCGGCAGCAAGGGAAGCAGAGGTAGGGGGTGCGGTAGTTAAGGAACTAGGAGGGGCGGAGTATTTGTGTCTGAAAGTGCTGTGGTTTCAGAAAGCGTGTTAAATGGCTTGGTTAATGCTAACTGTGTCCAGCCGCATTTTTTTGGACCCAAAGTGTCTGGAAAACAGAGGTTTACTAAAAGCATGAGTGGGTCCAGAGTGCGGGGGGGGGGTGACATTCAAATTATTCCAGGCAATTAACCTGAGGTAGAGTTGGGGGGTGAGCAAAGGAAAAAAAAATCCTCTACAGTTTCAAAGGTAGAAATAAACAATTCAAAATGTTAATTAAATGGCTCAGTGCACTTCCTTCTATAATTTTGCTTCATTAACATGGTATGAAGGTTAATAATAAAAAAATGGTATAATTCAAATTATAATTCCAGCAACGCTAACTGGTGGGTGTCCGGTAATTAAACCTTAACGAAACAGCTTCGCTCTGCTTTCCAGCTAACGGGGGGGAGTGATTGTTTTGCTGAGTCCACAGTGTAAATGTGATTTATGACTTTTTTCAGGAGCCATTCCGAAGACTCATTTCTGATGCCTCTTTTTGTTGTTGCTGTTTTAGTTTACAACCTCTGCTTTGTCCGGTTTCACAGAAGGTCCCTTTCCAGAGTCTCGCCATTCCTGGCCCATATCCGTGGCAGCAGTGTTGGGAGTAGCTAACTAAAATTAGCGACGCTACTAACATAATTACTTTTTTCAGTAACTTATCAGTAACGCCCCATCTGCCGGCCGCACAAGCGTCACCGCGAGACGCCCATTCATGTATCTCGCGCTCAGGCTGCTGTTCGCGGCACTCACAGTACTGTATAAATTCGTATCCGTTTGTGTCTTAGCAGCTTAAATGGTGATAAAAAGGTTATAATAATAATGGACTAAGAAAACGGTGATAAAAAGGTTAAAAACACCAAACTATATAACTTAAATTCTCAATGATATTTTATTATACAGTATACTATACATATGACAATTGTTGAAAAATACTTCACAGAAAACATTTTAGATACCTTCATTAAAATGCATAGGAGCAGTTTGGTTCTTGGACAGGTTATAAAAATCTTTTTTGTTGCTGTAACCCATCTAATTTTCACACAGCAGTTGTGAAGTACACCGAATACAGACATGTTTTTGAAACCTTGTTGTGATTTGACAATACAATTGTCAAATAATATAGATTTTCATTTCAACTTTTAACAATGTTTTACGTTTTTAAAAATTTTCTTTAGGAGTATCCTAAAGTAGCTAGCTACTTTTTCTCTGTATCTTGTAGTGTAGCTATCTACTACATTAAAACAGCAGCTTGGCTGAAGCTTAGCTACTTTCAATCATAAGTAGCTTGTAGCTTGAAAAGCTACCATTTATAGGTACCTTCCCCAACACTGCGTACCAGTATGCAATCTCAGGGTTGCCATAAATTAATAATCATATTCATGCTCTAATTGGGCTAATTTGAATGTTTTAATGACAAGCCCCTCATGGTGTCAAGTTACCAAATGGTGTAGAGAAATACTGCAAAGCATAGAATTATGAGATTCGACTGGGGAACTGACAGGAAGTGATGCAATCTCTTTGATGAAGGTCCTGTGTTGGAATGTGACAACCTGGATGGCATAACAAGTTTTCTCTCTTTTCACAGTAAATAGTCCTTTTTTCCTTCACCCTCAGAGGTCCTATGGGACCCAGAGTCCAGCAGGCGGGTTGAGGTCGGCCATGAGCCAGTGAAGACCCTGCTGGTGCTGGAAGACTCGATCTGGGCTAGCAATGCCAACTGGGTGACCACCATCAAGAGTGCCAGCTTGAAAACAGAAGTAGGTGAACGCCATACCCTCCCTCCCCCTACCCAGGGTGCCCACCCCATCTCTCCTCCATCTACCCCTCCCCCTACCCAGGGTGCCCACCCCATCTCTCCTCCATC
>JAAGVU020000123.1:22270229-22282564 GCA_011763525.2 Mormyrus iriodes | reverse complement strand
TGTGTGTGTGTGTGTGTGTTTTCTTGTTTCAGGTTTCAAATTCCTGTGGAGTACCGCTCAGCTTCTTGAGGGTCCTTTAATGAATTTCTAATCAGCCCCCATAAGGTCTATCTAATATACAAGGCTGTCTTTGTAATCTATTTGTAAGCTTGAGTCTGGGTTTGTATGAGTGAGTGGTTGAGGGGGGGGGGATTTAAATCTGCAGATTTTGTCCTCTTCTCAGTTGACCTGTGATGTGAGTGTGAGATTTCCCACTGCCCCTGCTTTTAATTTTTTGATTCCCATCTCAGCTCCAATGTTTCCCTGCTGACTTAGCTCTCTCTCTCTCTCTCTCTCTCTCTCACACACACACACACAGAGGTTCGAGGCCCACCAGGATCCGCAGATAAGCGTCACCCAAATGGTCCGGGCGGGGGGTGGTGTCTGGATGGCTTTCTCAGAGAGTTCCTCCATCCGCCTCTTCCACACAGAGACTCTCGCACTTCTACAGGAGATCAACATCTCCACACCGTCTGCCTTCCTGTGTCCTGGTAGGTTTGTAGGTTTTTTTATTGCAAAAAGTACAGAAAGTAGCTTTTCTCCTGTCCTCACTTACTGAGGGCAAGCTTCCTCACCTGCCATCTCAGGAATTAAGGATTACTGACATGGCTGGACGGACTGGATATCATATGAACTCAGTGTCCTGGCTTACAGAATGTGGTCTCGTACTTCACCTTTACCATCCTATAAGATTTTCTGGGGGCTGGATAGGTGACAGAGTCATGTGACATAGTGATAGGAGGACAGGATGGGCAGGATGGCTTGCTCAAGCCTAATTCTTGAATAGATCAGCTAGAACAACGAATCAGCTTATGCCATGTGGACTTTAGGGTGAAACAGCAAGCAGGAAGAGCGATTGAGATAGACACAAGAGAAGTCTTTCTCCAGGGGAGTTAGGAGTCATCTGGGGAGCTTCAGCATTGTGACTCGGTGCTCTGGAGTCATGACAATACACCTCTAGAGGCTGCCAGAGGCGACATGGCTCCCGGAAATGGTCACAGATGAGCAATATGCTAAAGACCTGAGCACAGGATGTGGCTGTGTTAGTGGGAGGAGCCAAGAACACATCAATGCCTTCTAGGAGCCATGCAGTTTTGGAGACTAAGCTTCTATGATGGGGGGGTTGCCATGGAAACACTGCTGTCCTCGGCACACAGTGTTCACCCTTTGTCTCTCCTCCACTCGCTCTACTCATGCCTTAGTCCCTCTATCTCCATGTCTCTTTCCATCCCTCCTTCCCCATTGTCCTTCCCCTCTTCCGCCATGATCCCTCGTTTGTGCTTTCCGTCCCCTGGAGTCCCTCTTTCCCCAGCTGTCTTCCTGCACTCCTGACAGATGAAATATTTATCAGAGCACCCGGCGTGCTATCTGCTATCGACAGAAAGCCTCACATATGTGCCTGCATGCAAAAACAGGCACGGAGAGGCCAGGAGTTGCTGTCCTGTTCTGCAACTTCCGGAGACAGGGAAACAGAGAGCGGACACTTCCATTCAACTTCACACACACTCCAACATCAAAAATGCAGATAACTTTATTTTTTTCCCCACTGAGTTATTTTGGGCCACAAAAAACCCAAGTTGGCAGTCAGTTCATCTTCTTCGATTCATCAGCCTTGAGAATAATATAAAAAATGATAAAGCAAACGAATAAAAGAACGATTCTAAAGTCCCGCTGCGCAGTGCGCACAGTCTGCTGAAGTGCATAAAACACACAAGTGGGGAAAGGACGAAAGTGAGAGAGATGCAATGCAGAGACCTGGAAGCCATTTGCAGAGAGGAAGCTGTAAGCAAATGAAGTCTTTTCAGACCGGGAAAATTCTGGATAATTTGCTGATTTCAAACCCACTGGCCGTAATCCCTAAAGGCACCCCGGCATGAATGCCAATGGTATTATTAAACACCAATTGCCAACTGATCCTAGACGTTATTCCCAAATTCATGATAAGAAAGAAATTAAAGATCAGCTTTTAATCCCAACCTTAAAGACCCCTCCCCCCCGAGCAGATGACAAGCATGCCCCTCAACTCAAGCTTCCAAAATAGAGAATCGGACTGTTTGGGGTCAGTGTAGCTCGATAGCCAAACCCTTGAGGTTTAGAAAATGAAGGCATTGGGAGAACTGCACTGGATAACACTGTCCTCTCTGTGGCTAGGCCAGGATTTTGCCTGTCACGTGTGAAGGAAGGGGTTCTGAATAGATCAGGTCTGGCCCTGGGTGTTCCAGTAAATTTGGTCAATTCTGCTATATTAAATAAATGAATATTAAATGGCTGATCTACTAAATAGCTGATACCTGGCTACCTCGCATTTCCGTCACAAGAAAAGTAGTGAACTGGCGTAAATAACTGTAATGTCACAGAATGCAACCTGAGGTGGAAATTCTGCTTTTTTTCCACTTGCTGTTTTTTGCCCCCCTAATTAAATGCTGCCCTAGGCAATTGTCTACGTTGCCCGTAGGGCAGGTCAACCCAGAATAGACACACGTATTACCTTGGAACCTTTAACTTACCACTAGCTTACTGTAGCAGCAGCAATTTAGCAGAAAATGCTATTTATGGTTAGCAGAGATCTAGTAGGTAACCTTGCTCAGAATAGTATCAGTATATCACATGTTCAGTTTTGACTCTTTATATATATAGTGGATGCCCATTTTTCTGATAATTCCCTGACAGCTTCCTGCTGTCCGGCACATCTGCAGCAACATGAATCTCGCAGGTCCACCTTGCATTTAACGAGAGTTTCTGTATACGGTTAGCGCCGTGGCGGTCTCTGATCAGGCACTTCCTTACTGGCTCAGACGGGCGCGTTAATCGATCGGACACACATTCACAGAGCACAACACGGAACAGCCCACTGCAAATTTGGTGGCGAATGCTAATGAGGGTTGCGGCACCGTATATGCTGCCTCTGCTATGATATGGCTGGGGAGGGGTACACATTAGAGGAGCTTCACACTGGGCTGGTGGGGGCCGTTGGACAGAACAGGTGGATAAATATAATGCTCAGCAAAGCACTTCTGATGAGCCGCCGGTGGTCAATAATCAAACGGTCTCCTATGTCCACTCGCGGCGGAATGGAGGACGCAGGACAATAAATGGCAGTTAGTGCTCTGCTAAATGGTGCTGATCGACTATGCTGGGAGTGCGTTTGTCGTGCATGGGGTTTTAATCTCCACAAACAATCCATATTGGCAGAAGAAGCTGGGAATGTGACACGGAATTCCGCATGGCTTGGCAACAGCAGGTGGATGAAAAGAGTTGGGGGCTGGGAAGTGGGCATGTGGGGGGTGTGACCTAAAAGTGGGTGGGACTAAGTGGGACTTTGGGTTAATTAGGTAAAGATCTGCAAGGCTGTGTCAGCAACAGGCATGGCTGTGATTTTTGTCCAATGGGTGGCTCTGTGTCTGCATCCAAATGCACCAACAGTCTCATTTCCCCCTCACCTTCCCCTCTGTAGGACAGATGGGCAACCGGGTCACGAGCCTGATGGTGTGTCAGGGGTTGCTGTGGGTGGGCACTTCTCTGGGCATCATCATCACACTGCCCGTGCCCAGACTGGAGGGCATCCCCATCATAAGAGGTGAGCATGCTTCCGGGGGTGGCGCCTCATCTGTGACCTACACTTGTGTGAAAATAAGGACTAAAATATGAGGAAAAATAACAATAATAATAGTAATTTCCGCAGGGGTGGTGGTGTGAGAATCAGAAGCCTTGATGCCGTACTTTCTAACCCATATTTACCCACGACTGGGCTGAGATCAAACCTAATGTAGTCTCAGTTCACCATGTGATGAGACTCTGCCTGTTTCAGGGAAGGGGATGACGTCTCTGAACGCCCACTGTGGCCCCGTGAGCTTCTTGGTGGCCGCCTCCAGCTCCCTTCCCTCGGAGCTGCTGAGCCGCGACTCCTTCAGAGATGGTCGGGTGGATGACCGGGCCGAGCCTGCTGAGGTGATGCTGCGTTATCGCCTGCGCTCCACCTCAGGCCTGCCGGGGAAGCCATTGACTAGCAGGACCTCAGACGCCATTTGCCGCGACCTATCCTCGGCCCAGTCACCGGAACATGAGCTGGAGGATGGCACCATCTATGGGCTGAGCGACGACCCCGGGGTGTGGGCACGTAGCCGGTTGCCCAGCAAGGACGAGACCCCGAAGGACAGGGTGCTCTCTGTAGCAGTCATCTCTGGTGGGCGGGGCTACAGGCGCCTGGGGGAGGAGCCTCCAGAGGGCGCTGGTGAGACAGCTGAGTGCATGCTCATGGTTTGGCAGTTCCCACTAGCCTTCTGATTGGATCCTCTTCTCGAGCATCCGCTAGTCACTCAGGCTTCATGCCGTCCAGCTCTCTGAAAGGCGAGCATGAACTCGGCAGCATGCTGGGATGGCGATCTGATCGGACTCCAGCTGCAGATGAGCCAGTTGAGTGCCGTGCTCCCCATCCAAGCTGTGCCTTATGGTGCTGCTCCAAAAGTCAACTGGTTTCCAGGGCCATCCTCAAGCCCCTTTGACTGCGATGGTGATGATGGAAGTTATGTAAATGTGCCCTTTCTCTGTCTTCTGGAAAACTCTGGAAATGCTTGGATCAACTTTATTATGGCTGAGCTATGCCTTTGCTGTCTTGGTCCTGATTTTCCACGCGTCCCCCCACGTAACCACAGAAGGGCCTGTGATGGCGAAACTAGACGTATGATTGGTCTAGAAAAACCAGTTATGCACATTTTGGACCTCAAGCCATCTGTCTGTAGCCTGACATCACAAAGAACTGTGTCAGAGGGGGAATGAAATAGAAACGAAAGGCACATTTCCGGTTGTCTCCTTCTGGAAGCATATGAAGAACATCTTGATCAAAGATTACCAGCAGAGGTCACTGTCCTACATCTTGAATGTGAGTCAACCTGTAATTTGAAGCCTTGTTACTCCTAGTTGCAGTCTTGCTGTACATCTCCTTCCACTAAGATCTCAGAGAAGTAGAGTCTCTGTTAGTAATGGATTGGGTAGCTCAGTGTCTCCTTAGACCAAGGTGAGAATTAAATGTCTGAGAAGAATATGTCGGATGTATAAATAAAGCTGGTCTCTAGAAGATCTGAAGAACATTACTTCATGAGAGCTGCTGAAGGAGGAGGAACAGTTTGTGCCCAGCTTGATGTTAAGCCAGAGGCTTCTCCTATGCAGGCCTCCCCACCCACCACAAGCCACACATGCTCAAGTGAAGCGCATCTCCAAGCAATTAACCTGTCAGGGCGGCTGTAATTATCAGTGGAGCAACTCAAATCACCCTGAGGGGGCCTTTGTGCTTTCTCCCACTCCGCGGAGGATCGATCCAAAATCCAGGCTGAAGCATAACAAAGATTCCCCTCCGCAAGGAGCAGTCAGCAGCACATACTAAACAAAAAGGCACCCTCTGTGAGTCAAAAGGTTATTGTTAGAGTATTAAATGGCTTTCTTTGGATACTGTGAAATGACACATTTGGACTCCCTTTGGAAGGTACTGTCTCATGCAACACTGACTGTATCTTCAGAATTGGGTAATTAAGGCCCCAGAACTTATTGGACTGGGTCACTCTTAGAGCCTATGGTACTATAGTTATGTATTTTTCCTGTAAATAATTTTTGGTGGTTAATGACTTTTATAAATGTCCAAGCATGGACCTATGGGAAATGTGGATATAGGATCGGTTTTGTGTCATTTGTAACAGCTACTGTGTTATCTGTTTATGTTCGATATCTTTACAGTTCTGAATTGATGTTTTGTTTATAATAACAAATAATAATAATAATAATAATAATAATAAAAAAAACTACTGTTGGCCATGGAAATCAGTGTTGAAGTGAAATGAAAGTCAAAGGCATCAAAAAAAGAGAGCAATTTCTTAAGCAGCTGACATTAAGACGCTACGGCTACCCCAAAATGAAAGTCGTAAATCGGGATGATGCTAAAACTGTCCCAAAAGCGCTTCTCACTGGAAAATCTGTCAGCCCCCCCCCACCAACTGGTTCCATCTGATTAACAGAGTTCATTAACACCGTCTGCTCCGGACCGCTAAACTCCTGTCTGGAAGATAACTTGCACTGCTGGTAATGTTGTCATACACAGCACGTGGAGGCTGTCCCCGTGTCGATGTTCTTTCGGAGCTTCTTAGCTTGATTGCTTTCGCAGCCGGCGAGGTCCGATAGACACCTCCGGGTGGAAGACACTTTGCAGTACTTAAGATAAATTGCTGCCTGGCCTTGATCCCAGCGCTTCACCTGTCTGCCCAGTCTGTTAGCAAATCGATCTCTTCTGCAGTCAAGGAGCTACGTGTACCTGTGACCCGGGAGCTACTGGAGAAAGGGGGAAACGACAGGGAAGCCAGCTGTATTCGCAGGGGAGAGGTGAAAACAGACAGCACAACATGAGAAAGAACGCAGCACCAACACAGCCTGGTGGGGGGGGGGGGGGGTTAATAAGCCGTGCCAGAATTAAAGGTGTTTATCAGCGATACTCCCTGTGTGGGCTCAGCGTTTCAATAGCCAAGCCTGCTTTTGCTGCATTTCCCAGCAGGACGTCTGGATTTGCAGCGAAGTAACAGGCTGAATGAAATAGTGACAGTATTAAGGTGTTTTAAGTTGCGAACAACGTGGTACTTCACGGTGTAGTTCCTTTTGGGGAGAAGCAATATTGTGGCTGTTTATTTTACAGAGTTTCATGTGTTTGTTTATTGGCCCTTTATACCAACCAGTCGCTTCAATGTTCACTGTTAAAAATAAAGTTTGTTTATAGGTTTTTTTTTTAAAGCACTTTTGCCTACTTTACTCATTTGTCACTACTGTTTTGCAGGCACCCACAACCTTCAAGACCATTCTAGAAAGCTCTAAGTGAAATCTAATTGAAAAATCATTCCGATTAGGAGGAGTCATGAGATATGAACCTTTAACCTCATAGCTGGAAAATTGCACGTTAAGCACAGTGGTTAACACTTTGTCATTGTTTTGTTTGGTGCTGAGATGATTTTTTGTTTTGTTCCTCCGTGGTGAGTGTGTTTTTTCTAAAATGGTGATGCTCAGTCTTCTGGGGATGGGCTATTATGATGATATGGCTTCCTCATGTGTAATAACATTGTATCCGGGTGTCATCTGCACTGCACAGGCTGTCCTCACTCCTGGTGGGCCTTCTTTGCCATTACACTAGTGGTATCAATACTGTGGCCTAAAAATTCACCCTCCTGCCTGCCTGGAATATAAAAGCTGTATTACTCCACCTGAAAAGGTCCCTCCATTGCAGGAGAGCCTCATATGCATGCTTGCCTCCCCATCACTCATTCCCCTCTCCCCAGTCCCTGCATCCCAGTGGGACCTGCCTAGCCTCGGTGAGCTGCAGCCGCTGTCGGCAAAAAGCTCCTCCGACTGATCCGACTCCAACACTCCCGAGAAGCAGGCCTGGCTCCGCGGGGCCGTGTTCTCGCCCGGTACTGATCGCCAGATGGTCAGTGTGGTCTTACAGACGAAACCGTGCATTCTAACACTGCTAAAGATTAGCATTTTAAAGCCTTGCTATGCTGATCAGGAAACACAGACAGCCGCCTGCGCTCCCTTTATTTTGGGCTCTAAAAGAATGAAGATGGGCAAACAGGAGTTTGTCTGCGTCCTGTGGAGTCTGAGGCAGACCCCAAGAGCTAAGTGCGCGAAATGAGAAGACAACCTATTGGTGTGACTGTGTGCCTGTGTGGACACCTTCTCCTCAGCACATGCATCGGGAAAAAAAAACCCCCGCAGTATCATTCAAGCCGGGCACACAAAAACATTCATCTCCCAAGTAATTGCAGGAAGATGTTGCCTTCGTCCAGAGCGGGTCGGGATTAGGGGATGGGCTGGCTGCCACTGCAATTCCCTCACCAAAATAAGCAATAATATTATGAATGGTCTCCTGTAGCCATGGTCCCAATCTACCTGCCACACAAAAGCCCGGAGGGGAGGATTTCACGAAGGCACCGCATTCACCGGAATGCCTGCACACTCCCCCACCGCCTCTACCTGCGAGCAGTGGGCTCATCACTGTAGCTTCTGCCCCTAGCTGACATAATCTGTACCTTACAAAGTCCCATAGCCTAATGACCCTGGTCCCAGGGTCCCGGTGTCCAAGGCTGGCTTAAGACATTTGCAGGCCAAGCATCTGCTTAGGGCCCAGCGTCCACAGGGCCCTCACCCCGTCCAACCAGCCAGTTATACCAGGAATGAAGATGACAAATGACAACTAGCTTAATCAAATTTTGCTTAGGGCCCTGAAAACGGTTGGGCCTTGCCAGTGACCCTGGCTACCCACAGATCCATTTCTGCTTTATCCAAAACTGTTGAATGTATTCGGTTTTTCAAATATTTGATGGTTTATGGTAATTGGTATGACAGATATTTCAAGCACCACTTGAAAAATTGCCTGAGGAAAAAAAAATCCTAGAAACCTATTTAAAAATAGAGACAAACATGGTTCTTGTAATTAGAAGGTGACTAGACAGATAGTCAACATATCAGATACGCACCAGCCCCAATGTGGTCAGCAGGCAGGTAGGAGAGTTTCTACAGACAGACTATCCTGAAGATATTAAGGTATCGCTTAAGACTGGCTAATACTGCCGTTTAAGTGGAAACCTATTAAAGATACAGCATAAAAAAGAACAGCTGTATAACTACTTCTCTGTAAACTTGACTGAAGGGAAAAAGAAACACTGTTATTTTAGGCCAGCAGGTGGCACAGTGGTTAAGGAAATGGGTACTGAGGCAAGAAACTGCTGCTGTGCCCTTACGCAAAGCACTTAACCTGGAATGTCCAGCTATATAAAACTAAAATGGAACAATCATTTAGTTTCTTTGAAATCCTTCAGTCCGGGAATATAATCTAAATTTAATAACACTTTCACCCTATTTCACAATAAATTACTTCGTTTTAGTGTATTTTGAGTGACCGTGCATCAAGTATGTATCTTGATGAAAGTCAGAATCGGTCACTCACATATGCTAAGGCAACTTCTCTAAGCTGGGTGTGTTTGGGCTGTGGGAACAGACCAGAAAAAGGGCAGATCCATACACACACACACACAGACCTGTGCTCATGTTTATGGGGACTTTCCATTCATTTCTATGGAAAAAACCATAATCCCAACAATGACAATCTTAACCCCTACCTAGCCCTAACCTTAACCATAAATAACCAAACAAAATACAAGACTTTTGGCTATTTTAGTTTATTTCACTCACAGGTTTTTATAAAACTGAGGGGAAAAATGCCTCCACAAGCTATAAAGTAACAGGTTTTACCACATTGTGGGGACACACACACTCACGCACAGCTTCACCACCACATAAGGACATACTTCTCCTTCCTGCGTCCTTCTTTGCTTTGACCTCCCTGGTACTTTATTTTACGTGGAGACTGAGGTCTCAGTGGAGCGACCTTCAATTCATGTGCCTTATGGTGTTGATTCCGCACGAAGACCTCTCTCCAGGGGAGATTAAATCCCCTTTTATGTCGCGCAGTGAATCAAGTCACTTTTATGCCAACGTTTTGCCCGTTATTCAAACAAAACAAGACTGTTAGCATTCAGGTCCAGTCAATTTAGGCTGCCCAAGCCCCCCCTCCTGCCCCCCCCCCCACCCCCCCCCCCCCCCCCACCGACTCCCTCCCCGCGGAAAAAAAACCCTTTACATCACAGCCAGCACATGGTTTACAAGGTGAAAAAGAAATATGGCTTTCTGCATTCCTTGAATGGGGAAGGGAGGGAGATCAATCTTCTCCAGTGGCCCAGGACACAGGCACTGTGTGTGTGTGTGGGGGGGGGGGTCGTGAGATTAAGGTCTATGTGCTGCCCACCCCGAACTGTGCAGCGTGACAGACTATCATAAGGGAGACAAATGCCATGTAGCCGTGTCAGTTGAGCTCAGGACCATGGACAGGGGTGTCTCTTGTGCACTCTGCTTCCCCAGTAAACACCATGGACAGAGTACTGCTGACACTGTCTCTCAAGTGCCGGCGACCAGTGATGACATAACACAGCAGGGGCCAGCCAGCCAATCACATCTCAGCAGGGCCATCTGCTCAAGCCTTCGTTAATTTACAGATTATACTGAAACTCCCAGACTAAAACCAGTAAATCTGACAGCAAATGGTGCATTGGAACTCATATACTGTAAGGAGTGCTGGTTCAAGTACCAGACAGAAACCTGTTAGACTCTTGAATAAAACCCTTACCTTGAACTGCACTTTAAAAAATACACAGATGAATAAACATATAAGTAAAAACTGTAATGGGTAAAAATTGCTGGCCAGCTAAATAGAAAATGCATATAAGCTCCCCTTATCCCCAGGCTTAATGGTAACCAGCAGCCCTGAGTGGCTATTTTCTGCTCCAGTTGTTTTCGCTACCTGTATCTGTGGTCCACAGGTGTCTGTTACAAAAAAAAAAATGAAAGAAACAGCCCCTTGATTAAATGGCACCTACAGACACTCTGGTCGCTGTCCTGCAGCATTTGACAACACACCACGCAGCTGCAGTCTGCCGCAGTCCGTCTGGGGAAGAGAAAGCAAAAGGCTTATACAATTTTTCACTCTGCCCTTTATATGGCAGCCGGTGTGACTCCTGAGTGATTAGTGACTGCGGGCCGGCCTCTGACGGAGTTCGCCTTATACTTAGCTTGACAGAAGCAGGCAGATAAAGGGGACAGGGGAGAGGATGGGGAGATGGGAATAAAAAAAAATACTGAACATGTAATTGACATCGAGATATTTTCTGTAATGAAATTACAGAATTACACGGTTTGCGCAGCTTCGCCGCGCCCTGCAAGCAACGTGAACTTCGTCAAGTAACAATAACGCTTACAAGGGTGGTTAAGCGGAGGAGGTCGGGGCGCCGGACCGCGGGAGGGATTCCGCCGGTTCGGGAACGTCGGCGACACGGGAGAGAGCATCGGACGCGCTCAGCAGTGCGAAGGCGGCGCGGCCGGAGTGCGCAAACCGCGAACGGTCTCATTATATAAATTCATTTTCCGGCGCGCTGAAGCGTTCACGTCCCGCGTTCACCGCGGGCTCGGAGCGAGCCGCCGCGACTTCCCGGCTCCGCCAACACGTGTCCATGTAAGTGTATCGCGCAAGCCTTCTGCTCCCTTACGGCTGTGCAGTGGAGCCAAGCTAATCCGCCCTGTCGGGGAGATTAATACCTGGGTGCCCAGCAGTGTATAACAACAACAACAACAATAATAATAATAATAATAATAATAATAATAATAATAATAACAACACCCAAAAATTAAAAAACGTTTTTGAGAGAACAGGACTCCTCCAAACAATACCAGGTAGTGTTCAGAGAAATGTTTATTACGAGAGTTTACAACCGAAGAGGGAAAATAATCTAATGTCCATGTATACCAACAGTTAAATAGTGACGTGAGTCATATAATACCAAAGGCAATAATTAGGATGACACAACACTGAAAATTATTATGGCACCTTACCTGATTCTGGTACCGTTTGTGTACAAAGTTAAAGACCATCTGATATCATTAGGAAAAACAAAATAAAATAAGAAAGTAATAAGCAATAAATAAGTATAGGGTGTTTAGGCGGAAGGCAGACGGCAGTCCGCTAGATTGGGGAATTTTCAGAAATGCTGTCCATGCATAATACCGCGAAATGTCTTAATGTAGTTTCACTAACAGCCTAAATGTATATAAATATGAATGATGTGCCCATAGCCCATCTGCTCCTCCACAGCACACGCAGTCTGTTTGCGAAACAAAGGTCACTGCAGTCCTCTCATCACTTTCATAAAGTTACCCCCCTCCCCCCGTAGAGACACGAGTACAAGTCGCTATACAGTACGTGGGTCGGCACAAAGATATGGCTGGACCTCTGATACCTCTCCCACCCCCAAAAAAAATAAAAACAAAAATATAATTATCCAACGCTCACACACTCATGGGCCCCTCCTACTGTCTGGACCCCTAAAAATATTCCCCTTTCTCCCCCTTAAGGGTGGCCCTGTCTGCACTGTATCCACAAGCTGATTTGAGTTTGTTGCGTTGTGAAGGAGAACATCTCACTTGCGGCCTCACACTGCAAGCTGTGGCTGATCTGTATTTAAAGGCAAATTAATAGAAATGAGCACATGTACAGTTTTCCATGTTTCCCGAGTGAAGCAGGGGCCCTAGATGCCATGTTCTGTTGTTTAAGCAGGTGACGCAGAGCCTCCTGACAGGTGAGTGGAGTCTGCTTATCAAAGTGAGGCTGCAGACATTATTTCTTCCGGAGCAGAATTTAAGCGACTGTAACCAAGGTC
>JAAGVU020000123.1:22259833-22270129 GCA_011763525.2 Mormyrus iriodes | reverse complement strand
GTGGAGTCTGCTTATCAAAGTGAGGCTGCAGACATTATTTCTTCCGGAGCAGAATTTAAGCGACTGTAACCAAGGTCAGAAAACATTAAAAAAAAAAAAAAAAACGATGCTCAACGCACTTATTGGGGATGTTAGCTCAGCATGTTTTAGCAGTCACTCTATTGAAACACACACAGACAGACAGACACACACACACACTTGTATTCCTATCTTTATGGGGACTCTCCATTCATTTCTATGACAAAAACCCTAATCTCAAACAATGACAACCTTAACCCAGCCCTAACCTTAACCACAACTATCAAAACAACCCCTACCCAGCCGTAACTTTAACCACAACTAGCCAAACAAAATACAAGACTTCTGACATTTTGGCATTTTGAGTTTTTTGATTGTAGTCACAGATTTTTATAAAATTGAATTTTCCCCTTGTGGGGACCAAAACAAATGGTTTCCACAAGCTCAAATTAACCGGTTTTAATAACACTGTGGTAACACTTGGTCCCCGCAATGTAATATATACATAACCCTCAATCAGGGCTCATTTAGTTACGACCTCCTCCAGCCTGTAATTCTCTAATTACTTAAATTCACCCTAATCAAGTATTAGGCTCCAGCCCCCATCCCTATGACCAGATATGCAGTTAGAATACTGACGGATGGATGGATACATGGATGGATCGAAGGATGGATGGACGGATTGGACGGATGGATAATGTAAAGTATGGTATTGATCGTGAAGTTCCTCCATGTAATGTTATCAGATCTTTGTGGCGTAAAAGTGGTTAGTAGTTTTTTCGGAAAAGAAATGTGAGGGCTGTTGAGCGTTGTTATGGTAACGCTGCTCAGCCCAAATTACCGGCAGTCGACAACTAAAGTAGTGTCCGGTTTTTTTAAAGCATACTTAAGCAGGTTGTTTACTAAGGGTAACCATATGCTCTGCAGGAAGAAGCAAAACAAGTCTTAATTATAGGGGTGATTGATTAACATGCAAATGACGAGGACCTTGAACGACATGGAGTGCAACTTCAGGCTTTTGGTTCTGGCAGACTTTTGAAGTAGAGGTTGATACTAAGTGATAATAATAATAATAATAATAATGAATATGTTTCGTTATTTTTTTTTTCAACCTGCACTTGTATTTATTATGTAACCAAAAATCCAAGACCCACAGCTGGTTCCCAGAAGCTGGCCCCCAGGTAGGGACTAAAAACACACATGATGTAACAGCAACAGCTTGTTTCTGGCACTGATGCCACCCCCCCCCCAAATAAGAAAAATTAAAATCCCTTTTTGCCCCCTCCCAGCCCAATCCGCAATGGTCTCAATCTAGACTAAAGCTGTATTTAAAATAATGAAAAACAAATTAAATGACCAACAGAGGACTTAGGTGGCTTGTTCATTGCATCAGGCACCTGACTTACAGGGAGGAGCCCCCTATCCAGCAGTCTGCAGGCCCTCCAGCCTCTCATGCAGTGTTTTCCAATCTGGTCCTTGGACACCCACAACCACATTTCTGCTCCTCCCAGCTCCTGGTAATGAATTGGGAGTAAGCAAAAATAAGCAAAAAAACTGCCTGTCAGGGAGCTCAGAGGGAGCAAAAATGAGGACTGTCTGGCGGGTAGCTCAGAGGGAGCAAAAATGTAGATCGACTGTGGGTCCCCGAGGACTGGAATGGGAAACACTGCTGTAATGCATTTACAACTCTTTTGGTTTGACTTCTACACAGAAGACCCCTTTGCTGCTGTCACACTAAAGCACCATATCTAGATACACATTGGCATAAACATCCACCTCTATAAAGCACCCAGCGTCAGTAGCTTTTAAAATAAGACTTAAGATGTCTAGAAGTTCTCGATGGTCCAAATACGAGAAAATCCAATGCGCCTGCATCTGAGGTCAGCAGCAGCTCGCACGGCAGGATAAGGTACTTCAAGTTCCGATTCTGAATGACAAACTGTCAGGGAGAGGCCCAGCAAAATGTGATGGCTGTGTGATTGTAATACAGCACAGTCAGGAGAACGGCAGACGGATGGAGCTCAGGGGATGAGGTTCCGAGCACAGAGAAGGGTCACTTCAGCACAAATCACAGGGAGGAGACGAGACCGACGGGGAAGAAGACACTGCAGTGACGTTTCTGAAGAACACTCCCCCTCCCCTCACCAAATTCCTTCCAGCACCTTATTTGTGTGAAGTGCCGGTCACTATTAAGAACCATCAGTGAGAGGATAGCGAGGTTAAAGCCTGACGTTTCATTAAAAGCTGAGTCCTTTAAGTCCATTTGCGGCATTTTTGCCAAAGAGAGACGTCAAAGGGAGGCATTCATGCTGCCATCATTAAAGGGGGATTATAAAAAGGCGAGGCTGCTGGCTTTGAATCAGGGACGACCTTGTTTCCTGCCTCATTTGTTTGGCAGATTCTTTACTTCAAAAAGAATTCTCCTTTAATATCTGTCCCTAATGGCATGTTAGAATATTCCAGAGAGACACGAAGAACCCATTTTCTCTCAATATCGCTTCACTTTATGTTCATGACACTTAAAAATTTTGTTTAGCTATTCTTGTCCCCCGCCATCCCCTTCACACACCCACCCAAGAAACCCCTCTCTCTCATTTTTACCCCAGAGACCCGATACGAAGCCAAATTGTGAGCAATTATTAATTTTAACAAGCCCCATTTGCAATTCGAAAAATCAATACTTCTTTTGTCCTTTCGATGCAGGAGTAGCAAATTGCAAAGATTACTTTAAACTAATTTGCAGGATTTTAAAATTTCTGTTGGGATGTTCCGTCCCATTTGTAACAAAATAAAAGGGGATATAAAAGGTCTGTCAAAATAATTCGAGCTTTAATGAGAACTTTGGACTTAATTAGGGATGTTATTAACAGGAAATGGTGCGGATGGCTAGTCTAGGCCAAAACTAATGTCTAACAAAGCATTAACAAATACCAATAATAACTAAGCAGTGAGGCATCAACAGATGGAGGAACCATATTTGTAATACTGTACTCCAGTGTTTCCCAACCCGGTCCTTGGGGACACACGGACGGTCCACATTTTTGCTCCCTCCCAGCCCCCTGCCAGACAGTCCACATTTTTGCCCTGGGGACTGGGAGAGAGCAAAAATGTGGACTGTCTCTGGGTCCCCAAGGACCAGATTGGGAAACACTGCTATGCTTTGCAGGGCGGTTAATATTTTAAAAAAACTCAGCTCAGGAAAGTCCTCTTAGTGAAACCACCACCTTCTTCCTTAGCAATCTGTTTACATGCGATAAGCAAACAAAAAAGCATCACACAGTTTTGTGATCTGGCACTGCTCGCTCTGAACAGTAAAAGTAATTCTTTTTCTGTATTGTTTCTTAAAATATTACCAATAGAATAAAATGCAAGACTAACTGGGAATAGAAGAGGAAGCTGGGGGGTGGAAGTAAGGATTATCAGTAGATAAAAACAGCACTGGTCAACAACGATTTTGTCACAGAATGGTTAGCGGGTGTCTTTTCTCTTATATACTTTTATAATACTGATTTCAGAATTCCACTCAGAATTTTACTATCACCCATAGTTTTTGCGTGACATCATTTTTAGGCTTATTGAAAGTATATAATTCCTTACAAAGAATGTATGAGTATTTTAGTATTTTATTAAGTTTAATCTCCGAAAAATTATTTTATTTCTATTTGTAAACATTGAAAATACTCAGCACAAAAAATACTGTAAAAGTCACCTACTTTAATTTGTGTGACAAAAGAATACATATTTGTTGACCACTGTGATTGATCAGCTCAGAGGAGTTCTGAAAGACCAAGAGAATCCAAACATGATGATCTAAGTTGGGGCTTTCTGAAGCATCTACCTTCTCTGTCTGTGGAGCATTCCCCATGTTCTGCAGGGTTGCCAGCCCTCACGCATCTGACGTGACGCTCACGTGTTTAGACTCTCACGATCACGCAGGAAATCTTACGCTAAATCTACATTATTCCATTATAAACTTAAAATTAGCTGCATCAAAAGCGTTGGGGTAGTTTGCAAACCCTAGAGATAATTTTTAGGTAATAAAACTGTTACATACGTGTAAATAAATGTGCACACTTGCTTCAAATTGAAAATCTCACTCCAGCCAGCTGACCTTGGCAACCCTGGTTCTGTGGATCTTCTCTGGATGCTCCAGTTCTCTCCTGCAGTCCAAAGACACACAGTTAGGCTAAGCGTCGTCTCTAAATTGGCCTTTTGCTCATGATTTCATACACTATTATCATAACACAAAACAATGAGAACACATTGTATCATATGAAAGGCCAATAGACTCCTGTGACCCTGAGCAGGATATGCGGTTAGAAGTTGCATGGTTGGATATATGCAGCCTTATATGTGGTAGTCTTCGCTAGCTGGCCAGCACCTATTCACTCTGCCTGCCATTCAACTCCAGAAACCGCTTAGCACCACTCTGCATTGTTACAGCCCGCCAGAGGCTGATTCACCGCGGCGGCCGACCGGTGACCTGTCAGTACTCGACAGCCCACAGCAATGCTTGGCTGCTAAAAAATCCCTTTGTGTGAAGTTCTACTCGGCCATATTCCATTTGATAACACTTTACCGAAATGTGGCTTCATTCTAAAGTGATATTTTATACTTTACATTAGCAAAATGCTAAAATTAGCTATTTCGTTTCCATACCAATAATTGCGATGAATGTTGTTTTAATTTAAAAAGGCTGGCATTGATGCAAATGCTTTGATGTTGTAGTTAATTAAATTATTTTCAATTTTTGCATAGTTATGCAATATATCAATAAAGGCTGGAGCACAATCAATCAATTTGCTGCGCAACTGTGTCGGAGCTGACAGCTGACACTAAAAACCGCTGCACGTGTAAATATTTCCATCCAGCAGTTAACAGCAGCAATAGCAAGGATGCTAACAAATACATCGAGGTGTAAAGCTTGAAAATAGTGTCTCACTTATCAAAAGAAATGATTATATGAGGCAGATATAACTATGTACACCCTTTCTAACGGCAGTGGCTCTTAGTTGCAGTTTCATCTCTCACTGTGTTACTGTTTTTTTATTTCTATCACTGTTTGGACTGATCACTGTGTAATGATACTGTAAGAGTGTCCCAGTGAAGGTGGGCAAAAAGAAAACCATTTGACATGGGGACTTGCCTGCAAGCTAATGCATTCAATCCCTCCTTTTTCTGGACAGAACGGATCTGGGGTATATACTATATATATTTCTCACCCAAAAGGAATTATTCCTACTCTCAAATCTCTCTGTATCTATCAGTTACTGGCATGTAACACCACCATAACTAATGCTTCATGGAAAAAGGCAAGGCATTTCTCAAATAACTGCAGGCCTTTATGTCTTTGCTCAGACTTCACAAAATGTTTAGGTCAATAAAAATGTGTGCTTCTCTCTGGGCCAAGGTAACAGAACTCAAAAAAATAAGTCAAAACATAAATTGCTAAATTATTAACATTCAGACAATGAAATTACCATCAATAATGAAAAGAGTAAGAAAACAATCATTTTCATAGACTGAGAAGAAAAGTTCAGGAAAGGCCAGGTAACACAGTGAAAATGGTCAGGCGATGGGTGTGCTAAACATCACTGTTGCTACATCTCTTATCGCCGTGGGTAACATAACTGGTCCATTCCGGCTGAGCGCCTGCTATTCTGCTGCTCACGGACACGTGGTTGCAGAAAGGCTGCAAGGCAGGTAATTAATTCCAAGTTCTGCTAGGCAGCCTGGCATGGGGCTGACCTTGCCCGCTTTATCAAATTAAATTATTCACGCCAGCCGTAAACATTTCGATTGGGCAGGCAAACGCTGTACAAGGCGGACTAATTGGATTGAGAAAAAAGGAGGGAATTTCGCTGCCTGTTAAAGGTCAATCTGAAGAATTCTAGTCGCCTTGACGATGCACACGGTACAAATTCCAATCTCATGGCTGCTAAATGACAAGGACGTCATGCAGAGAGAATCTGAGCAGCCGTGATTAGAAGATTAACGCGTGACAACTCTCACGCCCCAGACTGAGGGGAATGTAAATGGTGGGGGGAGGGGGGGCGGAGGAGGACTCCTTTAATTATCAGGATCACCTTTTGTTTGGGATTGGACTCATTTAATTAATTTTAACGCCAGCGCAGGACGCAAAAACAAGAGCCTTCATTGCCGCTGCGGCCCCAAGAAAATCAACGCTCAGAGACTCATAGCCTGCATGCTTATTCGGAGGGTCCGTTTGATGAATAAGAGCAGCTCATTAAAAGCTGTGGGGGAATCGTTTAATTATCTTCTGCCCTCTCTTCATTTATCAAGTGAGATGGAATTGTATCGCACGGCATAGGGGAAATGTGTTCCCGCGGGTTTAATGATATGTAGAGTACATTTTATCCCATCAATTACACTCTGACTTCATACAAAAAAGTATGGCTCATTAATATTCCACACACATATTAAACCAATACAAGTTACCCAGGCTAACTGGGTGACCCCTGGAGGTTTTTAACTAATCAGCACTTAGCAATTCCCCATTCCATAGGCTGAATTCTGAAATTCATGTTTCTGTCAGAGAAAAAAAACAGCAGACAACCAATAAAGAGCCTGTATTTCAGTGTCTAAAAAGGCACTTTGGTGTAGAGGAGAAAAATGTTGCAAAATGAATTAGGAAAGAAAAAGACAAAGAAAGTCTTCAAGCTACATATTTCCCTATATCCAAGTTCCGTTAAGAGGAAGAAGAATAGATGAGACAAAGGAAAAGGCAGGGCCATTAAATTCTCCTGCCAGACTTTTAAAGGAACCCTTCAAAAGCTTCTCTGGCACACCTTGGGGCAGCCAGTTCTAAAACTCACAAGGGCTCTTACTCTTGTGAACAGATTTAGGCGTGAACTTTCATATCAGTCCCAAGGAGGGGCAGCAGAACATCACGGAGAACCATGAGATCTAAGCTTCTGAGCCCAGGCCGTCTGCAGGAACCTTCAGATGTATTGCTAACAAAAACTGAAGAAACCCTGGTTTTCAAATCTATGCCCCAGGGCCATAACATAATTACTGCATCAACGACACCAGTTTGTAAAAGATTCTGTTTAATACATTGCTGTTGTTTCCACTGAATGACGGATGGGTGCTGTTATGGAGCAGATATGGCTCACTTATCCCTTTAACCATAGTTCAGATGTATCTCTGCTCCCACCCAGCTGGTTGAACTGGGATCACTCTGAAGACATTCTGAGGAACCACCATTATACTTGCATGCGTTTCAGAAATAAGATCTCAGGACAGGCACGCAGCCACGTAGTAAAATAATGGGTTTAAACCGCCCTGGAAATTTTTTGCTAACGGCAAGTATATCAGGCACTTCTCCTGCGTAGGATGTTAAACTGCATAAAGGTCCTAATTTCAGGCAGCCCATCTGGGTAGGTACGTGGAACATCTTCGTTGTTCAGTATCTGACCATCTTTCCCTGTTGTCGGAGGAGCTTCGTAAACTCAGCATTTCAGTGGTGGCACTCTCTGAGTGCCCACTAGGTGATACTTCTCTGATCATGGGTGACTTCAACGTGACCACTGGCACTGACAGGGCTGACTATGAGGACTGTATCGGTCCCCACAGGTCTGGCGACTCTGGTGACAGTAGCTCCATGTTCCATGACTTGACAAAAGGACAGGGCTGGCGGGTAACTGGATCCTAGTTCCAGTGCCGTGAGCTGCATCGTTGGACTTCGTACTCCAACACTGGTGGTGCGGTGAAGGAGATCAATCACATCTTTGTGGTACGTTGGAGCCTCCTAGAGAACTGCAAGGTCTACGGAAGTGTGCAGTGAATTCTGACCATAAACTTGTTGTTGCTGCTCTATGGATTCAATTTAGTTCTAGTAGGCTGCCACCTACCTGGACCTGGCCAGACTTCAAGATCAGGCTGCTTCTAATGAGTTTGCACACAGTTTGTGTGAGGAACTTGCAGACGTAGGTGAAACTGCTAATCCTAATTTGATGTGGGAGACCTTCCATTACAAGACCCTGAAGATTGCTGAGGGTTGTGTTGGTGTTGCCAGTGTTCCCAGAAGGAGGTGCTTCATCTCACAGGGCACCCTGGATATTATCGGGATGAGTCACAGCACACAGCTTGATGGCAACTCCGGTCTGTACCGGAACTGAGAAGGACGCCTGTGAGGTTTCTGAGGCCAGATAAGAAGGCATTTGTTAGAGTTAGCCTGTGAGCATGTGACACACCATCTGTGGTCTATCGACCCATATCCTACTTACAGAGGAATCGAAACATTACGCACGTGCAAATCTATTCCTCAGAGAGTTGCAGTCAGGACAGGTGATGGAACTGTCCTTGCGGACGACACTACAGTTGTGTCTGATGGGCATGCTACTTTGAGCAACTGTTTAAGGCTAATCCTCCAGCTAGGATGTTGGACATCTAAAGGTCCATAGTTCTTGAGGTTGATCCTTCGATTAGCTGTAAATCACTCAATCTCACTGAGATTGCACTGGTAGTGAACCAGCTGAGGGGTAGGAAAAGCCGCAGGGATCTGTCGTATCTGGGGTGAACTTCTCAAGGCTGGTGGTAAAGCTGTCCTCCTGGCATTGCAAGCAATCTATGCTTCCATTTAGCAGACAGGTGTCATCTCAACAGACTGAAAAACGGAACTTGTTATCCCTATCTGCAAAAGGAAGGATAATCGCCTGGATTGCGGCAACTACGGGGGATAACACTGCTATAAGTGCCAGGCAAGGTCCTTGCTAGGGTCATACTCAACAGGATCTGTGATCACCTGCTCACCTACCAGCGACCAGAACAGTCTGATTTTATACCTAAGAAGTCAACCATTGACTGCATCCTGGCACTGAGGGTTCTTATTGAGTGCAAACGCGAATATCGGTAGGGTTTCTCTGCAGCTTTTGTTGACTGCTGTAAGGTGTTCAGCTCAGTTGATCGAGCTGCCCTGTGGGACATCCTGACACTTCACGGCATCCCGCTAAAGTTGCTGGATGTCATGGCCAGCCTGTACACTGGTACTGTGAATGCTGTGCAGAATGGAGGTAGAACCTCTCTGTTATTCCCAGTGGATTCTGAGATTCATCAGGGGTGTGTTCTTGTTCCTAATCTATTTAATGCTTGCATGGACTGTGTCCTGGGCAGGGTTGTGGGGTCTAGTGGCTGTGGGGCATCTGTTGGTGAGAAATTATTTACTGATCTTGACCTTGTTAACAATGCTGTGACCTTCGCAGACTCAATACATGCTTTCAGACCAAAGTTCCAATACCTGGTTCCTATTTACAAGTGCCTGGGCTGTCTTGACTTGAAACTTGTGTAGGTCCTGGTCACTTTTGTGTGTCGCTTTCATACCACACAACAGGAACTGAGATCTTTACACTAAATAAGCAAGGAAGATGCAAAAAAGCTCCCAGGTTAAACTGATCACATAATTTCACACGAAATTAAACCACAGTGCCAAAACATTGGAGGATAAATATGTTGTTTTATTGGTTATTTGTTATTGGGGAGACCAATTGTGATCAAAATGGGACACAGCCTTTTATTTATATTTTACTTATACGACCCTCAACATGTTTATGATTCTTATTTAATCTGGCCACTAGATAAATATTTCATTTTCCACAGAATAAAAAACAATGTAACGTTATACCACTAATAAGCACAGGGAAGTATCACCACAGGCACTAGTGATATTAGACAAAAGAATAGATGCAAGCATAGCAGGTATTAATTGATGCATTAAAAACCTGAGGTACAAAAATAATTCCACTTACTCCATTTTTGCTCCACTACTTCTATCTATTTTCCCTGCACTTCTGTGCAACTTCCAAGTTCCAAGTTGGTCAACCACTCAGTAAGTTCTCTCTATAGATGTCTCCCCAGTGCTCCGTGTACGAACGAAAAGTACCTAGTCTGGAACCGGTACTAAGAAAGGGTTCCGGAACAGCCACCGTGGAACTGCAATGAGGCTAAGTTACTGCAGTGTGAACATGACAAGTCCCTTTCTAGAAAAAGTTCCTGGTTCTAGAAAAAAAAGTTCCTGCAGCATGAAAGCGCCTGACGGAGGCTTTGATCGGGGATCTCGAGAGACTGAGCAAGGAGTAGAGTGCCTGGGTTTGTGAATGTCCTGGATTACAACCAAGATCCAGGCCTTTAATGACCTCTTGGGCACAGCCATCAGCAGTGTGTCTGTCTGTGGTGAGAGTGTTGACCTCATTGAGAGGTTCAGTTACAACATTCATGCGTCTGGTAACTCTTCCTGTGAAGTCAGTAAACAAATTGGGA
>JAAGVU020000123.1:22197334-22215775 GCA_011763525.2 Mormyrus iriodes | reverse complement strand
TCCAGGTAATCTACCATTTTCACTTTGATTATAGATTCCATTATTTTTCCAGTAATGCTAGTTAAACTGATTGGCCTGCTGTTGTACTGGGGGCAGTGAGATTTTCCAGAGATACTCCTCCATGCAGGAACATATTGGTTGGGAGGCTTCTGAGCAGACTGTTGGTACAGGACTGATCTTTTAAAGACAAGGCATAGAGACCACCTCTCTAACACGGTATTATTACCCTGGTTTTTAGTTGAAGGCCTGCCATTCTGACTGACCGCTTTGTCTCTCTCACCAATCATTTCATAGCACTTTCATTGGCCTGGGATAAAACCAAATATGGTTACAAAACATTTAACCTGAGACTGCCTGCCCCAGCCCACATTATGCTGTGAACTGAGATTCGCCTGGACATGAATTTGGACCATTAAGTTATCCATTACAATGCTTTTCTTAAAAAGCCAATTGCACCAGTACAAGCTTCATTGTGGGTAATGTAGATGCCAAAAAGGAGTAATGTAAAAGCAGCGCTTCAGAAGACTGAAAACCGATGACCGGAACATCAAGGGCTATTTCCTGAACCTTTTTTGAGGTTAACAGAGTAACGATGACCGTGCATGTTGTGTTCTTGGACCCCATTAAAAACACCTCAGTTTTCTTCATTGCCATCGCCATGGTTAACTGCCCAATTGTGCCTGCCCTGTGAGTTCCATCATCATGGTTAATAGTCCAATTGTGCTGACCCTTTGAGTTCCATTGCCAAGGTTAACTTGCCGATTGTGCCTGCCCTTGAGTTCCATCGCTATGGTTATCTGGTCGATTGTGCCCACACTTAGAGTTTGCCCCTCTTTGACGATTCAGTGGCCCGGATGAGAGGCCTCCACAGCAAAACACCTCTAAACCACATAACATCTGTCATCCCCTTTTAAACTCTCATTTGTCTCCAATCTGCAGAAACAACTGTTACAGCAGTAGGAATTAGCCACAAAAATAACCAACAAGGAAAGGAAGGGGTGGAAACAGAAGGGGCTAGACTTTACAGGCGGAAAATGAGGAGCCAAGTTTATTACTTGGAGGTTGTAGATTCTCACATAAAGCTGTTGTTTATTTGGGACAGTCACAAAGTTTGAATTCGTTCCAAAAGGCTTCGAGATAAATGGCTAAATCTTGGAATGTATTTGGCCTCACTGTGATGTGGAAAGGATTTAAGTTTCTGGGGACTGAGTGTGCCGTGCCACAGGGGAGTGCAGATGTATCGGAGCCACGCAGGGCATGGCATTATGGGGACCTCTATTGCTCATGGCTGCCACTTTGCAATTATTGCAAACTCACATAAATTCATTTTTTTTTTACACTTACCAAAACCTCGATTGAGACGTTAATAGCACACATTTACAAAGTAGTTAACAACTGGTGTTTGAACAGATAGAATAAGCAGCTAAAGTTGAAATGAAGCTGGTTTAAGTTCTGGATAAATCTACATAATAATTAACAACAACCACCCCTCTACCCTCATCAGCCGCACAACGTAAAAAAAATCTGCATGAAATAAAAAATAAATGCAAATCAGGGGTTGGCGATTTTCAGCTTTGTACTTTTTCCTGTCTTTTGCACCTTATGAAACTCACTGCAGCATCCACATAGTTAAAATTCAAGTGAATTGATACTGGAATTTTAACTTTTTTTTCCATACAGAAACTTGATTATGCACTCAATTAAACTAATGTACCGTTACACTACCTAGTGCTAATTGCTCATCTTAATTAAAGTCATGATGAATCCTCCTATTAACACCCATCAACAGTAAGAAGCATTACGGTATATGGAATATATCACTGTGTTGTTGGGTGAATTTAGGCTATCTGCTGGCCACATGTTTGAGGATTGACTGGATTTGACCAGACCCTCCCCCAAATGCCCCGCCCAACTTCATTGAACACAGCAGGTGGGCAATACGATTGTCTCCCCCCAAAGGCAGCAGCATGAGTTCTACCCATTATGCCCCCCACCCTCATTACTCCCCCCTTTATCTGCAGGGCTTCAATGCATTTAAATGGGATACTTAACTGGACCAAACCACTTTCCCCTCATCTGTAGTGTGGTTCCTGGGCACAGTTCACGCACGTACCAGCTTTCCTTATGACGTGCCCCTTATTTTGCATTCTTTGATTCCTTTACTCTGCATTGACTCCGCGAGGATTAAACGGGACTGTGAAATCCTCCCCCCCCAAGGAAATGAAGAAGAAGAAGAAGAAAATGCTTACCCCACCTTTGTTTTCGAAGTTCTGTTTCACTGCAAGGTGAAAAGCTCCTATAAAAAGAGAGCAGTAACAAATTATGGTAACATCTCGACAGCATGCCATTATCTCACCATGTCGTCATGTTTATTTACATAAATCCAGTGAGGGTTTCTGTGAAAACACAATTTTGCCAATTACGTGTGGACTTTAGATATATTTCTCTCTCTATGTTCTGCCCCACTAAATCAGTATTTTCCAACCCGGTCCTCAGGGACTCCCAGACAGTCCATGTTTTTGCTCCATCCCAGCTCCCTGCCAGATAGTCCACATTTTTGCTCCCTACTGGGAGCTGGGAAGAAGCAAAAATATGGACTGTCTCTAGGTTCTCGAGGACTGGGCTGCAGTAAATCAAACCTAACAGAGCTGATTACTGGCCCATTGAGTACATCAAGCTAAAAAAGTCAACAGCTTTCCAACGACGGACTGCTTGCAGTGGTGGTGGGCTGATAAGGCCCCTCAGTTGTATACTATGTTATTCAGTCAGTTAATTGGAAAGCCCACACAAAAAAGTGGATGCTTTCTTCCCCAAAAAATGAAGGCACAGAATAAACAAGATGCCATTGATGTCAACAAAATACATTCATTATCTTTTAGTGTTACATTTTCCACTTAAGAAAAAACTTTTCATATTAAATCCAAAGTTGCTGTGAAGAACAGTTTCTATTATACAAACCTGAATAATAATCCAACTTGTGCAGAAAGTGATAAACGACTTATACTTTGTTCCGCAAGCAACGTGAGATCTATATTCTGATGTTACAGCCTTACACAATCTGCAACAGCACTCGGACATCATGGAAATGAGCAAAGCAGTTAACGAGTAACCATGCAAAATAATCCACATACACGTCAGTCTTGGGGTTTCACGGATTGTTGGAATACAAATAAGATGTAAGTGACAGATGATGGCAAGAAATTAAAAGCTTACTGAAAATGCAAAAACCCATCCATCCATCCATCCATCCATCCATCCATCCATCCATCCATTTTCTGTAACCCCTTATCCTATTCAGAGTCTGGGGGGGTCCAGAGACTATCACGGAGGCTATGGGCACATGGCAGGTAACAACCCAGGATGGGGCACCCATAAGAATCACCAGTGTCTTTTTTTTTTTAACCTTGGCATCTGCAAGATGGTGCAGGTATCTGGAGGAGGATAGAGATGTAAAGATAGGAGGACATCAAGGGGTGTTGCAACAGAGAGGAAGTCTGAAGCTAGGAGAGTTTTATCTGTCCCTATGGGAAAGGGGCGTCTCTCTCATGTTTTTATTTTAAAAGGGTCTTTACTTCAGTTTTGCCGAAGGCCATTTCTACAGTCCTCCCATGTGTTGTGCCTATTTATTCTGGACAAGTCAAGGTCACGTTAAAAGCGCGGCAGCCATGAAAGAGTGATGACTTACGCCTTTAGCCTTTCATGATTACCAAACCTGAAAGCACACAAAGACACACACACACACAAATACCTATCACACACATGCTACATTTTAGCATGCTTTCATATTTTTGAAAAGTAACAGAAAAAATAGCCTTTAAGAATATATAATACTTCAGCCAGTTATTGTTGGTAGTTTGACCAGTTTTGGTAGGCCGAGCTTTCGGCACAAAAACCTACTAAAACATCTACTCTGTGATGTAGATGTAAAATCCACAACTCACAGAGCTAGAGGCGGGGCTAAGTCAGCCATCTTGGGGTTCTGCAGCCTGTGGTGAGGAAGACCAGGGCCAGGGCAAATGCACTCCCTGCTACCTACACCACTCTGCTCTGCTTTACGGAGACAGTGAGTGAGAGCCAAAGAAGCTGGGTTTATTAATACACCAGTGCATGGAGATGGGAGCCAGGATGCGGGCAGGGTTTGATGATGGTGACCAGGCGTGGTAGGGGATGTCCATGGGTGCACTTCCAATTAGCGGCTGGTCAGTTCTTGCCGGTCAGTTTGGTGACGTCCTAATTCCTTGGTCGCTCATTTTTCGTGTCTGTCTGCAGATCCTCTCCCCAGCTTCATTAGCGACTGCCAGCCATGGATGGGTATGGGTGAAGGGCTGGGCTGGCTGTCCACATCACTGGTGCTGCATTTTAGCTTGTGGCTGCTGTTTCTTCCACCTTTCAGTCAGCCAGGGTGCGAACCAAGAGGGAGTTCCAGGGGGTGCTGTCATGACACCCATTAATAAGCGATTATTAAATCCCATCTGTATCCACACAGCTCTTCCAGTCAGCGATACTGCCAATCTCGAAATATACAGGGTGGAATAACTTCACGTTAAACCAGTGTGTACATGTGACATGTTCCACACTCCATGTTCCACCATGAATGATCACAGCTGTCATCCAACCCTCCCCCAGTCAAACCTGAAGTTACAGATCCAGTCACAGATCACTGGGCGGATCAATTTCTGTGGGATGCTAATGCATAGCTTTCTCAAGCTGCTGTTTGCGGCAGGAATCTTTTGTACTATTTTGTTTTGTTTTGCATTCCTTTACTGCACCAAAATTCGGTATTTCATTGACACAAAGGATGGTCTCGCCTCATACTTATTTTCCATAAAGGCCGTTATTTTCACCGGTAAAGAGGATGAAGCTAAAGCTCTCAGATCTTGTGGACAACACATAGGAAAATGCAATTTATTCAGTACCATGACAAAACAGAGGAGAACATGCGATAGGGGGTTTCTAGGAGGAAGGGGTTCAAGGTAACGATTCAATTTGATGTGGCTTTAGCAATTTGATGTGGCCTTAGAATGAATATTGCTTATGCACTCCACATCTAGATGCAGGAAAATGCCTGCCTGAGATAATCTATTGGAGCTCTTATTACTATTATTGTTGTTGTCGTAAACAACAACAACAATAATAATAATTCTTCTTCTTATTATTATAATAAAAAGAATTAGAATGCATCTAAACAGAGATGGAGAGTTCAAGTCCAAAAACAATCCAGACCATGATTTTGTTTCAACTAACCAATTTAGTATTCTGTGAATGTGGCTCTTTATACTCAAAGGGTTGGTTGAAACAAAACCTTGATCTGGTTTTATATTTCCTGAACCTGAACTTTCCACTTCTGCATCTAAATTCTAGCTGCTTATCCTGAGCAGAGCTGCCTTCCGCAGACAGCACCGGGCACATGGGTCAGGTTTACCCTGGATGGGATGCCAGAGCATCGCAGGGCACATACTCAGAGAGTGAGAAAAAGCTTCTAGCCTCAGGCCATTCGTGTACTGAATGAGGACTCCCATAGCTAACAAGCCACTTTATGCGATTCACATCACCCCACACATTCACTACCCATCTTTTTAAAACTACTGATCTTATTTATTCCTATCCTTTTATAGAATTTTATATTATGTTTTTCCTTCGTAACAAGTATTTCTTTTTAATGGAAGCAGGTGGAAAAGCATTTCACTACAGAGATAAACACTATGTGTTTGTGTACGTGACAAAACTTGGATCTTGATACATTCAGGCACTCAAACATTCATAGTCTCTCTGAACTTCAGAAACACTAATTATCCTAACTGCGTGCCTTTGGAGTACAGCAGGAAACTGAAACTCCCAGAGCACTCCCACACAACATGGGGAGAACATGCAGACTCCACACACACAGAGCGGAGGCAGGATCTGAATCCCCAGTCCTGGAGGTGTTCGTTGCTACTTACTGTGCCACCAAGACGGAAAAATTTGGTTCTTCTTAGTATTTTGAAAAAATGATAATACCAGCAAAAATAGCATTACTCACGCATGCGTTTGGCCCCTTTAAAGAGCCTTACTACTTACAGTAGCAATCCACCAGATTTCCTTCATTAAACACTATATGATCTCGATTTGTGTTGGCCAGAAAGAGCTACAAAGTCTTATTTGCCTGCAATGTTCTCTTTCTACACAGTGCAAGGTTAGTCAACCCAAGTACGAGAGTAAGAACATTCAAAAACCATTGGTACGAATGCAGCATTCAGAAACATCGTAAAATTTGTCTAGCCATTGTTTGTGTTATATTGTGGTAATAAAAATGCACTATAAAACATATGGTACCATAAAACATGCGACGTGTAGAGTTTCGTAAACATGGCACAGCTTTTTAAGTTGCAGAGGACAGAAATAGTGAGTCTCAAATTTTAGTTGTGGGGTGGGGTGAAGTTTTAGAAAGCAAATTTCTTTGAGGGATATGTGGGATTACAAAGTTCCTAAGTGCAAAAGAGAAACTTACTCCGTCACCAGAGACCCAAGTCTGAATACAGACAGAACAGTCTGATTCCTGGCACTGAAGACCAGGGCTTGCTGGAGTCCTCCCTATTCTCATCAGACTTTTACTTTCATCTTTTCTTCTGCTGGTCTCCACCACTGCAGGGCTTCAGCTGATACCTGGAGGTTAAACAGTGGCTCTAGGAAATGGGAGGATTACCGTCTCTGATCCATCATCTCAGGGCATATCTGCGGCCAAGACAAGCTCTCAGCGGTAAACAGGAAGGTTGGTTAATTTTGAATTATACTATAAATTGATGGTTCTTTCATGTTCTTTAGTTATGATTATTTTAAACACAGCCGTTAGACCCGGCCTTGCTCACCTGCTTCTTTACTGTGTTGAATTCTCCGTATCCTGCTGGCCCTGCACGAGGCGAGGGCATACCGTGGCATGGAAGCAGAAAGGCTAAGTCGATCACAACCTATGACCTTGCGTGAGCTTTCCAGACCAAAGCAGACATGATTTTTGGAATGAAAGATACATAGAAGGAGTCCAGCCTATGGTTGGATTCAGCATCAGCTCACATTCATTTAATTTTTGTGCAATTTATTCGAGCAAAAGCTCATCCAAGGCTAAACAATAAACAATACTTATTAGATATAGTTGGCTGCAAAGACAGGAACGGGGAAGCCTTGGTATGGGGAATCAATTAATGAATAATATTTGGCCTGAACAAAATCTTTTGTCTGCTAAGGGTGATATACTTTGTAAAGGAAGTCTTTGATTTTGTGAATATATTATGCATTACACATAAGGTAAACTGAATTTCTAGACTTTAAACGATCTTTGGACCTTAGCATACTCACATATACGTTTCTTTTTCTGGGTAAGTTGGTGAAATTTGACAAATGCAAGGGCCGAGTTCCAAATGTAGCTTTGTCAATGAGGAATTGCATTCGGTAGGTCTTGCTGTCTTGTTTTAGTCAGCCTGGCCCCCATTAGCTCTTCATGTTTAGAAGTTAGAGCAGCCCCATGAGAGCCCAACCATCCTCAAAGCCGTCTCTTTGGACCCTCAGTGCGAGAGCAAACCCGTAGACATCGACAACAGCTGAATATCGGCGTTCCTGGAGGCTGAGCGCTTGATCTGGCTTTTCTTAAGCAAACAGAAGGATAAGCTTGGGTGGTGAATATTTAAGTCAATGTATCTGCCTCATGTCAGTACATTCTAGATCCACTCATTCCATAATCTTTACAATAGAATGAGCCACCTCCACACACACACACACACACGTTTGTATCCATATCTTTGTGAGGACTCTCCATTCATTTCTATTGGAAAAACTCTAATCCCAACAATGATAACCTTAACCCCTACCCAGCCCTAACCTTAACCATAAGTAACCAAACAAAATACAAGACTTTTGGCATTTTTAGTTTCTTGATTGCAGTCACAGATTTTTATAAAACTGAGCTTCCACTTGTGGGGACCAACCTCAGCGTCAAAATGACAGGATTTTATCACATCGTGGGGACCAACGTCCCCACGATGTAACAAAAACAAGACTCCTACAGACAAAAAAGACTGGAAACAATTCAGCCAAAGCAATCTGAAGTCACTGGACATAATGGAGTCCTGCTGTGTGCCATACAACATTATGGCTTGGTCAAACAAGCATGCTTAAACAATAAACTAACAACACTGGAGTGATAAAGCTATAAAGCACCATGATATTTACATTTTACATTTACTGCATTTAGCAGACGCTCTTATCCAGAGCGACGTACAACAGTGCTCAGTAGTCCTCAACTATTCTTCAATCTTGTAAAGCCAGACTTGGATAACAAGTGTCATTACTTAAAATCACATCAATATTATGCTGCAAAATTACAATGACAACAAATTTCATAAACTTTATAATGGAGAGAAACGCAACAACAAGGTGGCCAAATTTTATTTACAAGCTCATCTCCGGTCACACTTCTTCTGCCTTCCAGGCGCTATTTAAATTAGCCTCGGCAGTGGAGTTTTTAAAGGCCTCACTGTAAAAAATGACTTCACCTAGACTGCCTAAAATGGGCTGACCTTTTTAAACAAAGCGTGTCTTTCAGCGAAAGAGGTTGGGGTGATCCTGGGGGGGGTGAGCAGGCCTCACACAAAGCTCACTGTGAATCTCTTGGTAATATCTTTTAAAAGATGTATAGCGGGCAGCTGTCAAAATATATCCGTTAGCGATAAGATAATGGCTTCATTATTCTGCAGTATAAGCCTTACAGAAGCTGCTTCTGCTCAGGCAAGACTCTGCCGGTGCCCATGTTCCTTTCCGAGGAGGCCATGACATCGGAACGGCGGCCATGCGGCCATCCGTCACACGAGGAACCAGAGCGTACTTCAAACGCTCGTCAACCTGTAGCAGAACCACTGAAGACACTGAAAATCACCATTCGGCATACTCCATGTTCTGTCTGTCTAACGTACTTGTCATAAATGTTTATTTACTTGTTATTTTAGAGAAAAAAAGTATGGCAAACAGCGGACATATTTCCAGCTCCTTTGTTTTAAGTCACCCAGGCATGCGAAGGGGTCAGTGACAACTTTAATATGCTAATTACAAACAAGCCAGCTAGGAGACATGATTGTGGGAGGAACGAACAAAAAATGAAATAAAATGCCTTTTGTCACAATCTCCTTGATGAGCTAAGACAAGTAAAAGTAATTTTTAATTACTTATAAAAGGGAAACAGGTGTCATGGCTTACTTGTGTAAGTCAGTCAAACCACATAAATGACAAAACAATAGGCTGATTAAATTAACGTTATTATTTTGGGGGGGGCAAACTACTACAGATTGAATTGAACAAGGCTGAAAATCTATCTATTCAGGGCACAACGTTAAAAGGGGGGAGAAGGTAGAATATGACTGTATTCAACCATAGTGCTGCGAAATACATCAAAATGTATTTTGATACAAAACACTAAATACCCTAATTGCAAGAGTATCAAAATAAAATGCAAAATATAGCAACTACACAATTTATCAAAAAAATACACTGCATTCTTTTGTATTTTAAAAATACATTTCACAAACTTCCATTCTACATTGGTCTGTCTGATCTGTGCCTGTACCAGCACACTGATTCAACTGGCCATGCATGCGAGTGGGAGCTTTTCACTGCTTAATAAGGAATGATACAAATATGAGACTAGACCAAAGATCAAATAGTCTGAAGTGGCAAATACCTTTATCTCAGTGTTCACATGAGTAAGTCAAACGAAAAAGAAAAAGTAATATGAACACAATCAGAAAGATGTGTTTTAATATAATTTAACTGAGAAAATTGCTTCCTTGCTTGCAGCAGATCTTCTTTGGTGGGACTTTGAAACAAATTAGCAATCCGACTCAATGGCAAACTCACTGCTTACATTAACTAACTTCAGCACATAGGCTACGGTAAAATAGTAAAAGGCACTTTATCCTACCATGAATTAATTAATTAGACACTTTACTGATCCCCGTGGGGAAATTCTCTTTATACCTCTCCCAACCTGCTCTCTGTAGGTGAGAGCAAGCTGGCCATGAAGGGCAGCCCCCCATAGCAGCACCCAGGGAGCTGGGGGTTAAGGGCCTTGCTCAAGGACCCGCAGACACGCTGAGGCCAGGCTCAAACCGGTGACCATCCAATCACAACCACAGAGGCTCAGCCCGCTGAGCCAGATGCTGCCAACAAAGCATGCAGTTTTGGAGGAAAGTATTTTCTGTATTTTTTAAACACAAAAATACTAAACACAAACGAAGTATTGTGATAGAAAATACACACTTTTATATGGAGTCGACCAAATATATTTTACCAAATATTAATTGGTATTTAAAATATATATTTTAACTACATGTATCAGAAACACTGCCCACCCTTAACCTTTTCGCACATTTTTTTGGGCAAAATCAAGGCGGAGCTTATGCTCCTCTCAGCATGACGTCTCATCTGTACCGTGCCATATGAGGTCAGGGAGCCGAAGTCATGTGACCTAGTGGGATGCAGTGATTGGGCCATTTATTTAGTGTCTACCGTTACAATTTAAACTCTTAAAAACTTCTTAACAGCTTGTGTTCAGTTGCATTAAGCAGACAGCAGGTATTAAACCGAACAAACTAAATAGCGTACTGCATGCAGCTGAATTCACAGTTAACAACCAGTGGTATCGAAGTTCCAGTCATTAACAGCCGCCACGCGTGGAGACGGTGGATCGATACACAACAAGCTCCCATTCTTTGCCCAGGTGTGCCCGTTATTGATGGAGAGCCCGGGAGAGGACAACTTGGTGGAGGGGACAAGCAGCAATAATCTCAGGTGCAGTGCTTAATTTGTAAACTCTGAGGCGCCGGAGCTCATGAAGAGCACAGAGACCTACCGCGACCATCGTTGTATGAGGAGCCGCCGCACACGGACTTTGAATGACGCCTCACACAAATAGGTCGTTAACAACGATAATGTGCTTTTAATTACTTAGACGCATAACAGTGTAATATTTTCTTTCGACACTCGTTAGTTGCATCTGTAAAACAGACTTACCCTATTAGATGAGTTTAATGGTGCAGAAATTTAACCTCATCTATTTTAGTGGCAAAAAAAGGTGGAATTTTCTGGGCGTGCGCACTGCAGTTCCGCTTTCAAATCAAAAGTCAGATCAGCGAAACGTACTAATTTAGGCGAATGTTTTTCCAGAGTTTAACTCAAATTCATTTTAAGTTTAATTATATTGGGTGTTTGATGTGGCGGAGCGCAGACTGAGCTGGAGGTGCCGGAGTTCAGCAGGAAACAGTAACGCTGCTCAGATGTGGTTTCCCATTTGGGATATTTGGGAAGTGTTTCAAATTACAATGGATGTATGGTAATCATTAAATACACTATATGGACAGAAGGAATCACGTTTCTCTGTCTGACAGTCTGATGGATTTGGCAAATGCCAGGAGAACGTTACCTGCCTGATTACATTGTGCCAACTGTAAAGTTTGGTGGAGGAGGGATTATGGTGTGGGGTTGTTTTTCAGGGGTTGGGCTAGGCCCCTTAGTTCTAGTGAGGGAACTCTTAATGCTTCAATATACAAAAGCATTTTGGACAACACTATGCTTCCAACTTTGTGGGAACAGTTTGGGGAAGGCCCTTTTCTGTTCCAACATGACTGTGCCCCACTGCACAAAGCAAAGTCCATAAAGACATGGTTAGGGGAGTTTGGTATGGAAGAACTTGACTCAAAGAGCCCAGGCCTTCATGTCCAACATCAGTGCCTGACGTCACAAATACTCTTCTGAATGAATCAGCAAAAGTTCCCCCAGACACTCCAAAATCTTGTGGAAAGCCTTCCCAGAAGAGTGGCAGCTGTTACAGCTGCAAAGAGGGGACCAGCTCCATACTGATGCCTATGGATTTAGAATGGGATGCCATAAGTTCCTGTAGGTGTAATGGCCAGGTGTCCCAATGCTTTTGTCCATATAGTGTAGGTGCATTAAAGGAACATTATAATGGTAACAACATTAGCTATGCAGTCAAAAAGCTCAGGAGAAGTACAAAGACCAATTTCTCTGCGCTTTGTCTGCAAACTTTCTTCTTTAAATATATTGTTAATTTCGCAATACTTCCACTGAGAACCTGAAATGACAAAATGTCACATCAGCATGCCCGGTTTGCAATGTGAAAGCAAATGTGTAGGCTGGCAATGCTGCATCCAATGAGGAATACAAACAAGGATTTGAGGAACACATCCTGACAGAAATTGTTGCACAGTAACATTTAAAGTATCATTTACGCATCATTACGCAACATGCATAACTTTCGCAAGAAGACCGAGAGGGATTCTGTGTCTGATGTAACCCATACTTGTATAACTTTCAATATTAGATAGTAGTACAATGATTAAAGGCACAGATTCCCACAAGCTTCGCTCAGCTGAGCAGAGACTTGCCCTAAATAACCATATAAATGAATAAGATCTCTTTTGGGTAAAAATTTGGCCAAACAAAACAGCACAAACTGTGCAGTCTATTGATGATTTGACTGTTGCTCTTTTAAGTAGGTGCCAGCTAGCTTTCATTTGAAACCACTGAACTCTTAAAAGCTTTATCCATCAGACGACACGATGAGAATTTTATTAGGGACAAAATTAGATGTTATATTGTGAAAATGTTTCTGGACTGTTGTTTGAAATTGCTCCTAAATTCAAGCAATGGTGTCTTGCATAGTCAGTGTTTGATCACAGCATGAATGTATAAGCACTCATATCAAATTTATGCAATCAAGTTGTGGTGAATTTCAGAGCAGACTGGAATTGTCAAATTACCTGCAGAATACTGCAGATTTTAAAAATAATGACAGAAAAAAATTCAAAGAAGTAATATGTGAAAAAGGTGGCTATCCACCAATAGCAGCAGCCAGGCTACTGATCTACTAGAGAAACACTGAATGTGTAACGTACTGGGAGCATATTTATGCTGAAATCAGGCTGATGAGCAAAGTTTTAGAGCTGATGAGCAAAGTCTTAGAGCTGAGGACCCATAAATCATCAACTGTACGGTACCAGTTAAAGTCTATAGACACACCTACCATTAGGTTTTTTTGTACTATTCGCTACATTTCGGACTCATTATGAAGGCTTTAACTGGTACTGTACTTGGCACATCTAAGCTACCGCTTTCATACAGAGAAAAACAAGCATTTAATTTCTAAAGCCAAAATGTTGGGGGGGGGGGGGGTTCTGGCTTTTTCAGAATCACTCAGCAAATGTCTTGTAGGAGCTGTATTATAAATCAGTGACTCCTCACAGGAGAACCCGAGGGGTAGTGGGCACAGTGGCTAAAGTGGAGGGCTAGACTTTCCAATTCCTTTGGTGATGCATCCTCTCTAGATTTGGAAATAACTGGTTATTTGTTAAATGATTGTAATTGGCTGTAATTATTTTTTTGCACCCACCCTGAGACAACCAAAATACACAGGTCAGAATTCATTATCCTTATGAGACGACCATCGTGACGGAATAACATGCTATATATACTTATATCTCTGTGACCATTTCATGCGCCTGCTTCAGAGCCTACCTGAAAACTCTATTCCAGCTGGTTGTCTTGGTTTCCTGAAGTTGTGCATTTCTCGCAGTGTTCCAGACTTATATCAATTTATATTAAAGCTAATTTTCACTATTTTCTTACTCAACAAAGTTCAAGTGCACTTTTAAGCAACACAAGTCAGATGTTCTCTATATATCCTTGATCATTCGAAGCTTGTCGATTTCATCTGTATGTTCAAAATCTAATATTTCAAGCTCCTTGCTTCCATGGATGACTATTTTGGATGAATGACTAAATCACCATAACAATAGCCATCTGATTATCTGTTTGTGATCACTCCCTTTGAGAAAGTTATTAACATTTTATTAATTTTGAGGAAAATTATTTTAAATAGCGATCAAGAGAATTGGAAAATTAAAAACTTATGCCAATAAAGTTAATTACTTGGCTGGGGGATCTAAATTTATGGTTACTTGATCCGGTTAATAACATCAGAGTAATTATTTTAAAATTAGTGTTAAAGCATCCCTGATGTATACAGTATAATTGAAAAGTCAGAGCTTGTAGCTGTCTTTTGGATAGAGACACGATGATGTACAGTCCAGATGAAAGTATCAGATTAACACAGATGGAAAATTTGAAAACTTTATGAGCAGGTGCAGACAAACTGCACAGAAGGCTTCGAAATAACGGCAGCACCTGAACAAGCCCTCTGCCTCGTTTGGGAACAATCGCGATTCTCCTCAGACGAAAGGTGGCACAGAAACGAAGAACATGCTCACTTGATCTGATTGGCTCCCATCAAGCAGGACCACCTCTTACACCTGGAAAAACTGTGTGTCGCAAAGCCACAGGAGAGACCTAGCCGGAGATGAAATGGTAGACAAGGAGAGAGACAGGACTCAGCACCTGCCGTCAGCTCAGAGCAGCTACTATCAGTCCCAGAGGAAAAATCATTTTAAACGCATAGCAGTGAAACGTCATACTGATATTCCCTGTCAATTGCTTCTTCTGGGATATACAATGTCACACACTTTCTTAAGAATGAAATATATATAATTTACTTACTAGCACTTTTCCCCCAAATCAGTCCCAAAAGATCGATGCTCATGGAATCACACAGCATTCATGAATTTCCTGACCTCCCCTCAGAGGGACAGAAAGGGAGATGAATTCCTGTCTTCATGGTAGGCCATGTTAGAACACAACATTTACCATGCCACATCAAGGTAATTTTTGGCTACACAATTATTAGTCACAACCATGTGTTACTCCGTTACTGCACCGCTGAAGATTAATTGCCTTTGTTCTTCATTCAGTCAGGTTTCACTTTATTAATTACAGTTAACTTGACCTATTCAGCAGGTGATTGTCTTGTGTTTTTTTCATTTTCTCCAGATTTCTGCTACTCCAACAAACCTACTCTTCTTTAGGGTACCTACTTGGAGGTGAGGAAAGTCTAGGATGACATTTTCTTTTGGCCTGAATCCAGGACTTCTCACTACCCTAGGACTGAAGACCATATGGAAGTCTTCAGCGCCTAAAAATCTCCCAAGGTCTGACAGCAGAAATCCTGTGGTTTCATCTTGTCCTTTGTGGGAAATATCAGGTGGACAAATCACTGCAGCCACCACTTCAGAGCAAAGTCCTGGCTGACACAGCAGGCTGAGTGACTGGTTTTAAGAATCAGGTTCGTTCACCTGGCAATCTGAACTCGCAGCTGAAGGACTTAAAAACAAGGCTGGTTTTTGAGTTGCCTAGGAAGACAAAAAATGCAGAGAGTAAATCGAGCAGGTGTCAGCATTGGAGGTAATGGCCCAATAGGTACAAGTATGGCACCCAGGTGAGGGACGGAAGGGATTTGTGGCGCTGATATTGAGAATACAGCAACCCAGTGTTGACATTTATCACATGCCTCCAGATATAAGAACTATGAATTAAAACATGGGCCTTTACAGAGGAATGCTTTCTCCTCAGTATTCCAAAGGCACAGAGGCAGAAGGTTTTAATCCGCAGTGGGGGCCTGGCAATCATTTCCAGCCTCAAATCGTATTATTTTTTGCATTGCATCTGAGATCCTTTATCTACGTCTCAGAAACAGCACCAATATCTGCTGTGCCCCTCCAAGGCCTCTTGCTTGACCTTACCAATAGCAATGATCTCTGAGCCCCTGTCTCCTTTATGCCTCAGAGATCGGAGTTCTGCAGCCAGCTTTCAAAGAGTGTGAACCACCGCCTGGCTTCTGTATTTCATCTGTATCTTACTTTCTTTTCCATTTCCGTTACATTTAGTAAAAAAAGAAAACTGAAAATCGTGCCCTAAAATGTACCATTTTATTGCTTTACAGATGAGTTGTTTTACGGGACAGGTGAACAAAGTATTTTATGGCTTGGAAGCGGTGCTGGACTGGGACTCTGGGACACCAGGACCAAAAGTTTAACTTAAGCCTTGGAGAACCCAGCATGCTGCAGCCAATACAGCAATATCTGCTTCTAACCTGCGGCGGGTACAAAAAAGAAAAAGACATGTTTTAACAATTACCGAAGTCTGTTAGCTATAATCACACAAGTATTATTAAAAGTGGATGACTGTGAAATCCTCTCTGATGCTAAAGACAGTTCCCAGGTCTGTGTTTTTCTCAGTGGGGCAGGGAACGTCTCACATGTGAAGAGAGTTACCTGAGGAAAAAGCTCCAGGAGATTATTGCTCAAATGATTGGCTGTAGAAAAAGTAGATGATTACAGGTAAACATGACGATGCCACATACACTATACGGACAAAAGTATTGGGACACACCTCTCCATCACTGAACTGAGGTATTTCATTCAGACCCATTACTACAGGTATATAAAATCAAGCATCTAGCCATGCAGTCAGGTTTACAAATATTTGCGAAAGAATGGGTCGTTCTGAAGAGCTCCGTGAATACAAGTTTGTTACTGTCATAGGATGCCACCTTTGCAAAAGGTCATTTTGTGAAATTTCTTCCCTGCTAGATATTCTATGGTGAACTGTAAGTGGTATTATTGCAAAGTGGAAGCGTTTAGGAACAATAGAAACTCAGCCTCAAAGTGGCAGACCACGTAAAATAACAGAGCGGGGTTGCTGAGTGCTGAAGTGCATGGTGCATCAAAGTTGCTAATGCTCTGAGGACGGAATAACTGCAGTGTTCCAGACCTCCTCTAGCATTAACCGCAGTACAACAACTGCGCTAGGAGTTACATAGAATGGGCGTCCATGACTGAGCAGCTGCGTGCAAGCCTCACATCACAGAGCACAATGCCAAGTGTCAGATAGAGTAGTGCAAAGCACACTGCCACTAGACTGGAGCAGTAGAAATGTATTCTGTGGTGTGACAATTCACGCTTCTCAGTCTGGCACTCTGATGGACCAGTCTGGGTTTGGCAAATGCCAGGAGAGTAGTACCTGCCTGACTGTTTTGTGCCAACTGTAAAGTTTGGTGGAGGAGGGATTATGGTGTGGGGTTGTTTTTCAGGGGTTGGGCTAGGCCCCTTAGTTCTAGTGAGGGAACTCTTAATGCTTCAATATACAAAAGCATTTTGGACAACACTATGCTTCCAACTTTGTGGGAACAGTTTGGGGAAGGCCCTTTTCTGTTCCAACATGACTGTGCCCCACTGCACAAAGCAAAGTCCATAAAGACATGGTTAGGGGAGTTTGGTGTGGAAGAATTTGACTGGCCTGCACAGAGCGTTCACCTCAACCCCATCAAACACCTTTGGGATGAACTAGAACGGAGATTGTGAGCCAGGCCTTCACGTTCAACATCAGTGCCTGAGCTCACAAATGTTCATTTGGATAAATGGGCACAGAGACACTCCAAAACTTTTTGGAAAGTCTTCCCAGAAGAATGACAGCTGTTACAGCTGCAAAGGGGGGACCAAATCCTTATTGATGCTTATAAATTTAGAATAGGATGTCATAAAAGTTCTTGTTCTGGTTTAATGGGCAGGTGTCCCAATACTTTTGTCCATATATTGTTCATAATGATTAAAAAAAAAGTTTAATTTATAATTAATAGTGCCTTTCACCAACCCATTGACTCTTTACAGAGGAATGATAAGCAGAAGCGTCACATACGGTAAACAGAATGGACAAAATGACAGTCAGTGATCAGGAAAGGAGGGATAGCAGAGGCAGATGAGGTGGGACTTGAATATGGAGAGAGAGGCGGTTTCACAAATGCTCTGGGGGAGGGTACCACAGCTTGAGGGCTGCAACCCTAAATGCACAAGAAGCCATGGTGGTAAGTTTAAATCTCGGGACAGATAGACCAGTGCAAATGGAAGAATAGGGCTGAAGTAATTCACATAAGTTCGCAAACAACTACTTTCTTATCAATATCGGTTTCATCAGATTCTCTTAGTGAAGATTGTGAGAGAATCATGGTCTTTTTCATGTTTAATTTGCATTAAAATAAAATTATACAGTAACCCAAACAACTGGCATGAATGGCGTGTCAGTGGAGGGCTTCAGCTTGGGTAAGCAGGTTTTTCTTCTTCACCTGCAAAAAGAATTGCTTGGACTTTATTTCCTATGGCCCACAGCCCAGCTCCATGGCCTCATTACCAAGTTCCGGACCTTGTTGAGCTCCAGCCAGGCTTCCAGAACTTGTCAAGGACGACTCAGCATAGAGTCTCGTTCTTTCAACCAGGAAATTTAAACATTCTGATGTAACCCCCCCCAGCAGTTCCGAGTAGTTGTAAACATGCAGTCACAATGCTTTTTTCCCAAGCCCAAGCACTCTAACCTTAAAACCTGAGAATAAATGTTGTCTTTTGCTGCTGGTATATAAGCTGAATTTTCATATATATATATATATACACACACACACACACACACACACACTGTTACACTGTTTCCAACTATTAAAAACAGGAATAATAAGTTTCTTGCAGA
>JAAGVU020000123.1:22183299-22197234 GCA_011763525.2 Mormyrus iriodes | reverse complement strand
ACACACACACACACACACACACACACTGTTACACTGTTTCCAACTATTAAAAACAGGAATAATAAGTTTCTTGCAGATGTCTCTGAATATTATGTCCACAGAGAGGATTGTTTTAATTTAAAATTCTTTATTGCTTACAGAAAAATTACTTTAATTAAACATGGCATAAGTTTTGCTTAAAACATGTCATGAGTGAAGCCCTCCAGTCTTAATATAACACTAATTAATATATTTTAGCATAGAATACATGTATTTTAATCATATTATCTCCCTAAGAGTCCTCCTGAACTAAAAATTAGTTGATGCCTAAGTATGAGTTTAATCTACTCCTCACTAAGACTTTTGACCCTTCCTCGAATGGGTAAACCCAAATCAGGAGGAAATGGGTTAACCTGTGAACTGTGCTCCAGAATCAGTGGGTCCACTGAAGACAATTTTTAAGGTTTTAAGTAATTGAACATGTATCTCATTTTTAGCACCACACATACACAATGGGTTGACTTGCAATTACAAGATCTCCTGGACTTGCCCCCCCCCCCAATTACCAGGTAATATCAACAAACAAAGACACAAATAATGATGGCAAAAACTGAAAAACATGCACACACGCACCACACACTGTTGTGTTTTGGGCACAATTTCATCCTAGTTTCACACCTCTGGCTTCATGTTCCACGTTTGTTCCTTTCAGACGTTACCAGTGACTGTGCGGCTACCTTTACATTCCTGACTGTGACAAATATCTTGAATCTTTAAGAAGAAGAAAAAAAGTACTTTTTTTTACTATTTAAAAAAGGCCGAAGTTGAAGGTTAGAGGACTATGTGATGCAGAAATTTCATTGATTCAGGAATGATATATGCATCGTATAGCTAAGAGAGAAATCGGGTAATTATGAGGAAATCGCCTGCCATAGCTTGGGAGGCGGAAGGAGCAGGTCTCATCTTCGACATGTTTTCAGATCGGGAGCAGCTTGCAGCCGTGTGACTCACTAATGAGTTTTGAAGCTGCCGTCATTTTCCCAGCATGCTTTGGGGGGGGGGGGGTCAAACCATATGGATCTTCCCCATGGTCAACGCAGTTTGACTGTCAAAAACAGACAAGCATTACTTTTGTTTTTTTTTTTTTTACACAATAGGTTACCTGCCAAGTATAGGACTAAAATTTTTTTAAATAAAAGTTAATATCTGTAAAGTCATTATTTGCTGAAAAACAAACATGACATGAACCAGCTGTGTTCAAACGATGAGTCCATTTCAGTGTAGCACAGCCCAAGATGACAGAATTTCCTGATGCCGAATCAGTCACATGGAAAAAACAAACTAAGAGCATCATTACAAAATACACATGGGCAAGTCTTCATGTTTTCCTGTCCATTCACATCAGCTCAGCTCTACTCAACTAACATCCCTTTCTAAACTTTTAGTAAGAAAATGTATCTTGAAGCTAAATGAATTGGGAGCCTAAATGCAGGAATGCAGGCAGATGTAAGAGAGAGCAGCCAATCTTACGTAATCTCACCTGAAAGCTAAAGCTTGGAACAAGCCGGAACGCAAGCGGCGAGGGGATTAAAACAAACCAGCCCACATGGCCTCCATCACACTTTTGAAAACAATTTTGTAATTGCAGGACAGGTTCGGGACCATACAAATTCTGTGGGCATACATATTCAAATTATTTTGTTGACAAAGGGGAGGGGGGTATTTCAGACAGAGTAGCATGCTCATGCAAATGAAGCAGGCGAACCCTTTAACACCCGTAACATGCGCAGCACACAAACAACTGGTGATTACCAATCCTCTCTGTTCGTCCACTGCTTCACAAACATCACAGCCTCCCAACAGTGATGCGACAGTGCTCGGCTCTGAAGATGGTTTGAGACTAGGGGCAGATCTAAATGGTGGTGACGGGTGGCTATACCCCCCCGGTAAATATGTGGTCGCCCCTCACCAAAAATAAAAACATTTAATTTGGAAAACCAGAGCTGACCAACCCATCGATCACTAGATTGTGGTGCGTCTCCAAATCGATTGTGAGATGATTCATAGATAATACTCATGATCGGGCAGAATACAACAAGGACCCACCCATTGCCACCCCAGTAATATCACTGGGTCTAGTCTGGCCACCCCATTGTACAAGGTCTGGCTACAATCCTGTTTGAGACCAGCTATGTTTTTAGAAAATACAATTAAATAAATTAATTACACATAATTTAACTAGAGGCTGTGCCTGCAGCATTTGTCTTCTGATAAAAGTAAGCTACCTATACATATTAATGACATTAATTGGTATTATGGGCTTCAGGAAAAAGTCTATAAGAAGAATGTAACCATGCCAATACACACTCACTAAACTGTTAACTTTACATTTCTTTTGTTACATCCTTTGTCTCGACATTGGTTTTAGTAAAGGCCATATTTTTATTTCTCCTTTTATTTTTGATCCTGAAATTAAAATTCACAGCCAGCAGGCAGTTGGAATTTTACAATCAACACTGGGTCTCCAGGAAAATAAAAACATTAAATCACGAGTAAACAGCTTAACTTCAGATAACAACCATTATTCAAGGCCCCTCCTAATCCTCAGCACTTGTCAGGAGTCCCCTGACTTTCTGACTGCAGATATCAGGTGATGCAGTCGCCTGACACTGTCAGCTGAGGGACGGGCATAGCTAGTTTTTGCTTTTGCTGTCGTTTCATGTGGCTGTGAAACACGAACAAGCCGACTTGCCCTAATGGAATTAGCATGAGAGAGCTAGATGTGTGCCTGTACACCATGGTGTCCAGTTCTGAAGAGGGAATTGATGGGAAATCGATGTCTGGAAGATGGAGCATGGAAGGGATTTTATGTTTGTAAGATGTGCAGTACATACGTATACATGCATGCAAGTGCATTTTCTGTGTGTCATTACTACTTTGCTCTGTGGGTTGGGGTTGACATTGATCAGTGCGGTTCTTCAAATGGAAGTACTACAGTAACTGATTTAATCTCCGGGGTAATGGAGCCGTGAAGGTGATCGATGACATTAAGGGTGACAGAATCGTAGCCCTCAGTGAATTGTAATGATCGCTTCCTCCACACAGCTCTCTCCTGATCCCTCCATCCAATGGCCACCGGCTAGGCTTCATCCACTTTTCGGTGAGCTGTCTGTCAGTGAGCTTTTCGCACAGTGATCCCCCTTAACTTGAAGTGACCCAGAGACTCTCCCCAGGAATGCTCACAGGATTCAGTAACATCTTTCATTGTCATCCCGTCTCTCCTCTCTCAGCCCCAGTGGAATAATCTGTGGCATTCCACGCTTATTACACCCAGGACGTGAAAGCACACAATGAGAGTAAACTGTGCCCACTTTGTTTGCGTTCCAGACTGCTTTGATTAAATACATGCTGCTTTAATTGCTAAAAAAGCATGAATATCATACCTAAGGGGAAAAAAAAGTATTAGAAACAGTTACTTACTGATTGTATGCATGCTGAGTAATAACAGTCACCTGTCAAAGTCGCATATACAGATCTGTGAAGACATGTTTGTATTTGCCCAGCGGCCCAGACCAGCAGAAGCCTTGCGGACGCCCTGTGCTGAAAGGTTCCTTCCTCACAGAGTGGAAGAGGACATCCAGGAAGCTTCAGTATCTACTGCCTAGTGTGCAGCTTATTTATTTATTACTATACGAGGCACCGGATTTCCCCGCTGGATACGCCGAGAGCCGGCTGTGGCATCATTAGCGATGCTCACGCCTCTGCTCGCCAAGGGAAATCAGGCCGGCTAACAGAGTGAAAAAGCAGGCAGGACCCCGGGGGGGGGGGAGGCTGGGGGAGGCTGGGGCGTGGAGACACCGGCAGCCTGCAAGGTGGCTATACGCTGCTCCGTGAATTTAAACAGCCCATCGGTGAGCTTGTTAAGTGCGGTGTATCTGAAATCAGGAGCTGTATGTTAGCATTTGCTAAGTGAATTCCCTTTGCTACAGTCCTTGCTGACGACCAGCCCTCCACATAACCCTGACCTGTCTGTCATACTATCGGCGGTATTGTATTAATGGGCTCCAAGATGACTTCAACTTTCTGGGTGAATGCAGGCTGAATGCAGTCGCAGTATTAACGATCGGTTTTGTTATCTTAAGAGAAGAGTGATTTAAAAAAAAAAAAAAAACTCTTTTTAAAACTAATTTAACCTATGGGTGTCCTTGGGGGCAGTGGTCTGCTTCATTGCAGTCATAGCGCCGGTCTTGAGACTTGGATTTCTGCTTCTTGCAAATTTCAATTTTGGGAACAGTCCTTCTCCCCTGTGTGCCCTCCTTGGCACAGACCGAACTCTACCGCTCTAGTTGAGGGATGCCTCTGAATTGACGTGGCAGCAACAGGCCTTGGAAACCGCATAGCCTAGCTGACTTCTGTAGCCTCCTGGGCTCCCGCAGGTTGCCGGTAGTCATTCCCGGCTCGGACCTGCGCAGCTGCATGCGCCGCACTGCGTAAATACGGAAGCAGATTGGCAGGGGCGCCAGATGGAGGAGCACGCGTGGGCAGCCTGCTGCTTGCCGACGGGTGTGCCGGCATCGCTGGCAGTGCCGATACAGCCCTTGAGATTGCTAAACTAAGACTGGAAAGGCTGGGTAGAATCCAACAGCACACCTGTCACAGCAGACCCATCTGATTCACAGCTAATGAATTCTGCATCATGAAAAGGCTTTTGCTGCACCTCTGAGAGCTACGTAACAGCACCGGCAGCAGGCGTAGCATGTAAAACAGCCGATAAGGACTTGGACTCAAGTCCCTACTGGGAACCTGTTGTCATATCCTCAAGAAAGCCACTAGATTCACTCCTGTAAAACATCCAGCTGTATAATCTCACCGATGTATAAGTAGCTGTGACTTGACAATGCTATGTTAATAGCAGATAAATAACATCCCAATAACAAATGAGCCACAGACCTTTTGATTTTTTCTTTGGCATTGTTTTTAGCATGAGACGCAAGAGAGATTTTGATCAGTCTGCTGCCATAGTCGTGATCTATCAGCTGTCTGCTAGTATTTTCTCCTGCTCATAAGATGTGAACTCGGCACGCGGTATTGCCAGAGACACGGAGGTCCCCGAGTGCATCGCGGTAACCACAATGCGCCGTCTGTCTAAGTCACATGGTCAATGATGTGATTTCCTGCTGTCACAGGTCTGCACACTGTAGGCACCCCTACAGCAATATGGCCCCTGTGCAGGTTTATGAGCACAAACACACAGGGAGCCTCAAAAAGACATATGGTCGTCTTCATCATTGCTGATTACAAAACTATAATAAACAAAATAGACACATTAAATAATAATCATTAATGCTTTGCATTTATTTTTGGAGTCCACCTCCTTATTGTTTTGGACATGGCCTATTTTGTAATAGTGAGAATGTCTGGGTATTGATCTGGGTAGTGAACTGAAACTTGTGACACAGGAAGTTAGGAACAGGTGTATTTTTTTCAATATTTATTACATTTATTTTGTACAAAGCAACATATCAGTAAAGAAAATGCAACTGAAATCATCTTAGATATATGTGCAAGTAGACTGAGCATCCAGTGACTAGTAACAAGTGCATAGACCCTAATACTAGAAAGCTATTTTAAAAAATGACATCCAATAGAATCAATGTGTACAGTGTTATATGGGGAAGGTTAAGCCTAACACGGCACATACAGATTTATCGAGACAAGCATCTGGGTTCATGGATGAGGAGGGAAGTTAATGTGTGGCTGATGTAGAGGTCAGCAGGGGTTTGTGGCCTCAGGGAGGGTGCCAGCTGATTTCCACATTATAATGGCTAATAGGAGGTGGAAGACACCAATTTATACATGCAGAAGAGGCAAGGGCTGGATGGAAATAAAATAAATAATCCCAGTTGCCTGATTTCTGTTCAAGACTACCACACCCCTCGCTTCTATGCATATACATGCGCGTGCTAGCTTAGTACAATATGTAGGACATTATACTGTCAGCCATGAAGTATTATTCAAAACTATGCAAGAGCAGAGTTTCAGGCCTATTCTATATGCAGGTTCCACTGGCCCCCGGATGACCTGTGAGAGTTCACAGACACTTCTCAGCCACAATAACAGGGAGTCGGCCTCCTTGGTTAACCGCTCTGATGATCCTGCTGTGGGTGAAATGCAATTTGCACGTGCACCCCAACAAAGGCAGCCAGGAGCTCTCAGTGCCACATTTACATTTAATTCAATTCAGTCCAATTCAATTCAGTGCAATCCAATCTTCTCACTCCAGTACAATTCAATTGTGGTGTCTTAGGGCTACCTCAGTTCCCTGCGACTCCAGTGAACCTTGTTTATTGCTAAAGGTGATTTTTTTTAAGAGAAAGAAAAAAAACTTGACACAGCAAATGAATCACTCCCATCTTTTTTCCAAAGCATGTTAGACAAAAAACATCAAACTGACCTGAACCCTCATTTCATGTGGGACAAAGTAGATTGAAATCAGATGATCATTTCTGTGATTGTCCCTTATCCAACCTTTCCACTTGATACAGATAAAATTGATTGTATCTGTTCCAGAAATGGTAGCAAAATTGACAGTCTGTTACTTGAGATATCTCTGCTGGAAAGTCATGACACAGATATTGAGAGGTTTATAATTGCATCACTTTGAAGGGAATAGAGACAACTTTACTGGTAAACATACATTTTTCAGCATACGATTTTTTTAAGTATGTGAAAGCTTAAAGTGTAGGTTATGTTGAGAACATATTGAAAAAGTCCTTTGACTTCAAAAAGGTATTAGACCAAAAATATTATAGAACTGGAAGAAAGGTCAGGTTTTGAGGAAAGGGAGAGTGGGGAGAGATGTAGGTTTTGGGGGGAGGAGGAGCTGGAGAGGAGTGGGGAGAGAAGATGTAGCAGAGAGGTAAGATCAGGGGTCTGATCTTAAACCAGAAGAAGCGCTTGAAGTCAGTGAAGAAGGGGGTGATAAAAGAAGAAGTTTGGAAAAAGAGGAGCAGATGGCAGAAGAAGATCTGTACCTTCTGTAGAAGAGGCAGTTAAGGCCCCTCAGAGTGATCTGCTCATGTTGGGGTGATGGAGGTGCTTCGACAGATGGATGGATTTTTCAACGGGAGAGTAAAAGCATGGGGAATTAGATTTCAAAGCACTTTTATTAAACCTGGCAGGGGAACAGAGGACAAATCAGTTCACTTCCCTTAGCCCGGAACCCAAAATGGCATTGGGGGTGGGGGATCAATACTAACCTTACTGTAGATGAGGTTAATACAGTGGCATTTCTGGAAAGATAAAATTAATCAACTGTATATATTAACTTGATGCCACGCTTTGTCTTAGCGACTAATAGATTCGATGCACAAAAAAAGCAGAAAAAAACTGCCACTAATTACAGTCAGAGGAGAATAAAGACTGAGAAATGATGTTGAATTAACTGTGCTTTGAAATCCTTTTATCATGGAACAATTCCGTCATTAGTGTGGGGCCTGTTGTAGAGAGAGGTGATTCAAACGATGGATCGTGCTGATGGGAACTGCAGGCAATAGGCAGATGCCACTTATGTTATAAACATAGTGCCCTAAGACATAGATTGCAGTCCATAATTATTATATAGCTAAAGTTCAGGCTTTGCAAAGCATAACCAGTGACAAAACACAGCACCTGGGAATGTCTATGAGGCCCAGACTTCAGGCAGGCATGGACTGTAACCAAGTATCAAATATGACAATTTCTTTTTTAAACTTTACTTATAAATTTTCAACATTTTCCAGAAAGAACAGACAGGTAAAAATGAAAAAAAAGAAAAGAGAAAAATCCATTTAGTTATAACACACATCATAAATCAAGCTGAGCACAAATTCAGAGTATGAACCCCCCCCTCCCAAAAGCAGTTTTCTTTAAGATAATACTTCAAATAAAAATATATTTTTGGGCCCGTAAAAAAAACATTTTAATAATGGTTAAACAGTTCACCCAATATAGCTGTAAGTTAAAGTTAACAGTTTGCACTTTAAGCACAAATTGATTGATTCATTTCAAATCCATTGAGATACAGAACCAAACAAATAAAAATGTTTCATTGTCTAAGTACTTACAGGCTGCACTGTACATTGTACAAGTAGCGATCAATAAATCACAGCTCTGATGTGTAACAAAATAAATGCTATTAAACCTGATTAAAAATTAAACCCTGCTATTAAACTCATAAAAATATGTTTGCATGCTGTACTGTTGCATACCACTACAAAATAGCATTGGTCTTAAGAGGTTTCCTTCAGGAGGTCCAGCTCCCTCCCAGAGACCCCTTACAAAATTGGGACTCTAAAAGAGCACTTATTGGACAGTTTATGGGACCTGAATTTTAGTCCAGGGTATTGTGGTGTAACGCCAGGGATCAGTGGAGGATCTCTGCAGTCCTGATTGCATAAATGTTTTCTGAAACACACAGAACAGAATGACACAGGAACGGGGAGGTGAGGAACAGATGTGCTTACAAAGTTTTCCAGGCTGGACAGAGACAAGAGGAGGGCAGGAACACAAAATACCAGTTCAGTCAACAGACCGCTGCCACTGCCGACCATCGAATGGGGTTAAAAGACTTGGAATTTTTGTGAAACCGGTATCCCGCTTGGTTGGACCAAAGTGTAACCGGACATACTAATAAATACCATTCAGAGAATGGGAAGCCTGTGAAATCAATCCATACCAATAACCCTGGTCACCTGACACAGCGGCCATCCCACCTATCTTCATGATTACTTTCTCTATCGACGTTTCACTTTTTATATTATTTCTATCCCATGTGCCTCAGCTAAGGGCCCAGACAGCTGCTCTGGACCCTCATTCATAATCACGTCACGATGATTGTCTTTTGTTGTGCTCACAGTGTTTATCGTAGGTGAAGGCATCGGGCTGATGGTGGCGGCCTCCGAGCAGACCCTGCACTGCTGCCCTGTCTCCCTGTGGTATCCACACATCACAGCTGTGGCCAGTCTCCCATCTTTTACTTAATATTCTGTCAGCCATGTGATATTTCAAGTGCTCTAATGTGACTAACATTTGAGGCTGGCTATGGAGGCACAGTAGGAGCTAATGTTTTACAAAAGAAATGACTGCACCAGCTACAGTACGTCCGTACGCACTGAAGGCTGATTTATTCATCTTAGTCGAGCCTACAGTGTCGCTACTGCACAGGACAATGTGCCCCTCCCCAAAAATCTAACTTACCAAGGCTGACCCCTCCGATTCCAACTGATGTGCCCCAGGAACACTAATGCAGAAGTTTAAATTGTTTAAATGGCATAGACTACAATGTGGGCTACATGAATAAATTGGTTAAATGGCATAGTCTGTAATATAAGCTACATGTATGAATTGCTTAAATGGCATAGACTGTAATACAAGCTACATCCATAAATTGCTTAAATGACAGACTACAATGTAGGCTACATGCATGATTTGCTGTAAATGGTGTAGCCTACCACTTTGGTCACAGCTTAAGCTGATGCGGAAGTATAGATCAGCCGCAATGCTGTGTAATGCTAATCCACACAAGAAGTTCCTACTGTGGAGACTTGTTGAGTGATGGGCTTTTGCTCTTTTGGCACCAAACAGTACAGCTGTGAGATGGGCATGATACCACATACATTATTAAAAATGAAATCATACACATTTCTTTCAAAACTGGCCCTAGTACACTTCACTTGTCATTCACTGGATTTAGATGGAGTTCTGAATCCACAGAACATGTTCCTTGAGTTTGGCAGCTAACAGTTGAGAGGCATAAAAGGGAAAGGCAAGCAGAAAAGCAATTTAGGATTCTGACCTGTGACCTTTCTGAGGGTATCTGATTCCCAGGAAGTGGCCTTCTTTTGAACCCTTGAGTAAGACACATCATCTGAGCGTCACTGCAATGATCCATTTGCTCTTTTCATTTCAGTTCAATTTCTTTTTATATAGTGCCTTTCACAACAGAGTTTCCCCAAAGCGTTCCACATTAGTGTGTTGTACTATATTTCTACATCATGTATACAGAATAATACAAAGAAAGGGAAAAGGCAAAGACAAAGGAAGAGTGAAAGATGACAATGGAGGAGAGGAACCAAAAACACCTATGCGGGGGGGTCGAAGGTCAACTGACTGGTCTTCAGTCGAGATTTAAAGGCTGAGACCGATTTGACATCTCAAACATGAGCTGGCAAACTATTCCACAACATAGGGACTCTGTAGCAGGAGGCTTTACTGTCAACTGTTACTTTATTTATATGTGGATTGACAAGGATGGCATAGGCTCCAGGCCCTTCCACAAGCACGACGAGGACAAACAAATAAGAAAAATGGTTGTATACCAGATAACTAACTATTCATTCATAGTCTGTAACAAATGCCGAATATCCACGGATAGGAATGCAATATTCTGGAATGAAGCAGTGTTTCATGAAGGGAGAGCTAGGTTATGGAAAGGCCCTGCAATGAATCACTGCAATGTCCACAGATCAGGACCTCCACTGGGAACCCTAAAGCATTGTTAGTTGGTGAATTACAGTGGACTGAATAGATTGACCGTGTCTACTGGCTCAAGCAGTGGATAGAGCCCATACCAGGCCTGTCTGCCTGGGGGGCCCCTAGAGCCATGGGCTTTTGAGATTGTTACCATCAGAGAGCATCTCACTTCCCACCAGTGCCAGGAGGCAATGGAACAGCTGAACCATACTAAGATGTGTTCTCTGCCTCTGGCTGGACCTTCATCTGTATCTGCATCTGCCTGATGTAAATGTCATCTCCATCATGACATTTACATCATGGCTCAATGGCCATTCTGGGTCCCAGAGGCATGATCTGAGCCTGCTGAGGAGGTCTGGCAGATGTTGCAAATGGGAGTAATCACGAAGAACTGAAACCCCTAGTCCAACCCAACTGTCATGGTCTCCAAACCAGACAACAACCTTCACTTTTGGTGATTTTCGTAAGTTGAATGAGAAGTTCAGTTTTCTGGCTACCCTATGCCAAGGCCCGACAAGCTGATAAAAAGGTTAGGACAACCTCAGTTTATCACCACCTTGAGTCTCCCCAAGGGCTGTTTGCGGGTCCCACTGATTCTGCCAACCTGGGCCGCTTTCAGGACTCCCAGTGGACAGTGGCAGTACCTGGTTCTACACTTTGGCCTGCAAGAGGCTATGAGATGCAGGATTCACATCCAACCCCAAAAATGTCATCTGACACTACAGGAGGAATGCTACCTGCAGTACTGAATCGGGAACAGCCTTCTGAAACTGCATGGGAAAAAAAGTTGCCACTGTGAGACTAATAACAAAAACTATATAGGCATGTGCCTTCCTGGGGCTGGTGGAAAATAAAACGTCGCAATGTAGAAGGAAGCCCTTGCCATCAAATAGCCAGTATCTGAGCTTGAGTAATATATGACCTGGACAAAGGACACCAACATGTGGATAACCAGATGGTTCCTATCTCTTTAAGATTACTCTATCCAGGTACTCTTTGAAGGTCTATATGCTTTTTTGATTTACCCCCGCCAGTGCACCACAGAGGTTCTTGTGGGGTACTGTCACAAATTTGCCCCTGAGACAAACACACACTGACTGTTCCAAACCATCAGCAGGTGACTGTACACTAGTAGTAGCAACTCCGACCACAGCCATCTGTCCAGAGACGAAGCCGCGCCCATGATTACACATGGTTGGATACGGCTTGATTCCTACAGCATTGGTTTTCTTCATTCACAGATGCCCTGTTGCGATTCATCCTACTCTCATCTCCCTGGTTTCTTTAGATGCACAGAGTGAAGATGCCAGTAGACATCTGAGCAAGCCCCAGGATTCCCACTCTGCCTCACCCAGCTCCGACCCCTACTACCTTCCCGCTATCACCTTCCCGCGATCACCTTCCCCTTCCTCCTGACTTTACCTGGCCATTTTCTTTTTGAAATTTTGGGACATGTGCCCCTCCACCCACCATTGCTTATATACATCTATTGACATTACTTCCACCATATATTGGTCCAGGGGGGGAAAAATGCTTCATAATTTGAAACTATTTTTATTTGCAATCTTTTTCACTTCACAATCTCTCTTCACTTCAGTGCTGTTTCAAGATTTATGATTTTCACTTAAAGATACGCACACATAAGTAGACAATTGTAGTCTATGGCACATGCCCAATTAAATACATGAGATTGGCGAAACAAACCCACGGCTAAACAATGGATGAGATTATTGTGTGCTGTCAATCATTATTTGCTCCAACATACTTCCCCCTGGCATCTTTTTTGTATAACCACCAAACGCACATGCATAGAGAGACAGCAATGGTCTTTCATTGCTGCTGAACGGCTCAGATTGATTTTTCTAAGTCAGTGTTTGGATGCCTCAAGCCAGTGGCGTCAGCAGACAATATTGATTGGGGTAGTCATCAGCGGCCAGTCATATTTTTGGGGGTAACCACACTGCACCGTAACTATTCTATGGTTCTGCTTAGAAAATGAAATAATGCATATCTGAGTTTTATTATTCTGATGTGGGTGGCAAACCGGGTGGCCATGTATTTACTTAGGGGGGGGGGTCATGACAACCCCTGGTCACCCCTTAGATCCGTCCCTGGCTCAAACCGATGTGATCCTTCAAAATTAATTATGAAACCTTTATAGGACAACAAATTGGGCAGCATAGACCAAAATGATTCCAGCACCCAGCTGAATTGGAATGCTAAACATTTTGAAGTTTTTATGTGTGTAATTTATCATCAGTATCATCAGAATAATTACCTGGACACCTTAAAAGGCTTGCATGCAATGTGATGTACTGGTAATCTAGCCAATTTCAGGCTAAGTGACTCTGTAGCTTACAGGATCTCAGTGGGTTTCTAGGATTCCTGTATCCTCATCTGCAGCAGCCTTGGCCAAATGAGAGATCAGAGAATAATAAGCTTATCGACCTGATCACCCACTGACAGTTCAACAAGAACACATCAAATTTCGCCTTGGAGTGCACAGTGAAGACGAAGAGTTTCTGCATTTGAAAATCCAAACAGGCCCAGTTAATTCATCTTAGATAACAGCCATGTCATGTCCAACGAGACAAAAATCAGCGTCCCATCTGTCCAAGACTGAAGGCTTACAGATTCCCCCCAACTCTTCACCGATCCACCGGACAGTTTATATCTAACCACCCCCTGTGCTCACTTCAGGCAAAAATCAATTAACAAATACTCCAGCAGTGAACATCTGAAAACCTCCCACACAACTTTTTTCCTGCCGGAAGAAATCAGACAATCTGAGTTATAAGTATGTACAAAGCGAATAAAATTGTCTCCCCTGCAACATATGGGGACAACGAATTGCTAAACATACCTAAAATGACTAAAATATGATCCTGTAACTGGATGTAGTACACTGCATGTTTTTGCGAACAGAGACTGCTGGCAACAGTGACATTTGCAGGGATGCCTGTGAGAGGAGACAAACATTTTAGATTTTTTCATGAAAAGCTTCAGGAACCCAAGCAGTGTTTTCTCTGCATAGATTAAAGGTGGCTGTATCTTTCAAATGAAATTGACGGCATTGTAGCAATATGACTTTGTATAAGCCATAATAACTGCAGTGATCACTCTTTCGGCACACCGCCTGTGTAGAGTCCCCGAGGCAAAATTTTCCATTTGCTCTGATCCCACCCACTGTCCATGATTGGCTGGCGTAAATGTGACGCCACGGGGTTGGTCAGCAGGACTAATTATGCGGGTACCAACATGATTTGCACCGCACTGCACTTCAAATAGTGTAAATTAATATGTGTACTCATGCATTTCTGTTAATAGTAAATAATGTGACCATGTAATGTATTCTGTGGAATGCATTTTGTTAGCATGTAGCCATAAGTGTTGTTTAAATTGCTGGCTTCCCTGTCTGTGCCGCTGCTGGTATTGAACCAATAA
>JAAGVU020000123.1:22153827-22165629 GCA_011763525.2 Mormyrus iriodes | reverse complement strand
GGGTGACCCTACCAGAGGCATAAAGCCTCGGGCAACTTAGCTCCTGGGATCATTGGAACATGCAAACCCCTCCACCATGATAAGGTGTCGGCTTCAGGAGAGGATATATATATATATATATATATATATATATATATATATATATGGCAATAACATTGCCTGTTATCTCAAAAACAACAAAGAAATGTTTGTCCATGACATAAATAGTTAATTGAATACTGAACGTTTTCAGTAATAGAAGCATAAACAACTGTGCTGTAATTATTTGCTTATAAAGGTAAATATTTCTGCCCATTAGTTATTTTGTATGGCCTCTGAATATCAAATTCTCACCCATATTTTATTAAAAGATGGACTGAGATGCATTTTTTTTACATTAGTTACAGCTCATCAAGTGTACATAGTGACAAGCTAGGATGTTAAGTAAAAATATATTTATTAATATCTATAGCATTTTTTTTATATTTTTGTATTGGAATGATTTCAGAGGAGGTGAAAGTCAGGCAGGGTCTGTGGCTGATCTACCTCGGAAGCAGAGATAGGTGTCGTCCCAGTTTCTCCGCATCACTCCAGGAATTTAGAGCGATTTTCTGCCATTTAAGGTTTCATCTCCCACCTTGATGGTAACTGGCCTGTTGTTGTTGTTGATGTCCACTGCATAGAGAGCTTGAACCCTGTTGTTGGGGTTTACTTGGGACCGGGACCCAGCTGCTAGCATGTACACTTGTTAAATCCTCTTACAATATATCCTCCTTATAAATGACAAGTGTACCATCCTACTCAAAAATGACAGGGATGCAGAAAACACAGTGCCATGGACCAGCAGCTTCCAGTGGTGTGAAACATACCAGCATCTGTGAAATCTGTCACTCTTGTCTGCGCTGTTCTGCGTGCTGAAAGAACTTTAGGCAGCCTCAGTCTAAACACTGTTTGTGTCACAACTGAAATCATAATGCATTCTAAAAGCTTTAAGAGCTAATTTATGTAATTAATCTTATCTCCATTTCTGTCCACAAGATATGACAGTGTTTTGCCAAATTTTTATTGCTACAGCAGTGACAATTTTAATTAAACTTTTTTTTAACCTGTATGACGAGCGGTAAACATGTGTTACATGTAGCATAATGTTGATTTGTAAGGTCTTGAAACATATGCTGTTCTAGTTTTGCCTTCCCTTGTGTGATTTCAGTCTGTACAATGTGAATCAATGATTATTTTTTATCACAGAAACAGACCTAATGTCAAAAAGATACTCTTGTATCCCATGTTGGTTTAAAAAAATGCTAAGGGAACATGGGTTTATTTTGAGCATCCAGAAATAGGGTAGGGACACAAACAGTAACCTAACCCAAAGTTTCCCAACCCGGTCCTCGGGGTCCCCCAGACAGTCCACGTTTTTGTTTCTCCCAGCTGCCTACATTCTTTTGTGAGGACTGGGTTGGGAAACACTGACCTAACCCAACCACAACAGATGCCTGTACAAACACCGCACTTGCCCTTGTCTCTCTCCGGCTTCTCAAATCTGCCCAGCTGATCCTGTTTATGCCTAACAAAGTAATAGATCTAATCACAGCCAACTGAGCTGCAGCACAAAATAAAAAGAAGTTGGCTCACGCCATGATATGACTGAGCTGCTGAGTTCACTGCGTTATTGGATTTAATCTCCACACATTACAGTCTCAAGATAAGCAGATCTACTTTAAAATCTGAGAAACGCTATATCAATATGCAAAAGTAATTTTGCACATACAAGTATTTCCTCATTCTTTTTTCAACCATTCTGTTTATTCCATATTAAAGAACAATGAATCCATCCAAATCGTGCAGGTTTTGTCTGAGGATTTAGAGTAACTTGAGGCTGGCATTAGAATTTGGGATGACTGCTGAAACCATATGGGCGTCAAAAATGACAGATGAATGGCGCCTAAAAAGGACGTGCTTGTAGGCCATGGATTTGTATTAAATTCTGACACGTTCCTCCGGCTTCATATGGCTTCGGTTTACATATGTCTACCGAGTGAATGGCAATGGTGTTGGTGTCAATGGTGTCATGATGTCTGAATGGAGACATCCGTGTGCAGAGAGCCAGCAGGACAGCCTACAGGGCTGTGTCAGTTGCGGGGGTGAGCTACTCTCCCTCTTTGAGCTGTTAAGGTGAACAACTATGACACGTCTGCCTATAGCATTGAGTGTATGAGGCAGGGATGAACGGTGCCTTCTTAGGCCAAGCGTCAACCGGATAAGGATGTGCACTGAGAGCAAGGGGCTTCTGCTGAGCCTACAGTTTCATAATATAAGAAGAACCCAGGCAGATGCGACAACGTATAGATATCACCTGTAAGCCCATGAAAATTAGTCTGATGGAATGATAACGGTAGATTTCATGAGTGCCTTGCAAGGAGAGGTAAGTAATTCTTCTACTGATGTTTCTGTCTCCAGATTTGCTTATGTGTGCTATTTTCACATGCATTTTCGTTCCACACATGGATGACTACACTGAACTTAAAGAGAGAGATAGGAAGGACGTCTCAAGCTTTTCAAGAGTTGGGATTCTGTATGGAGTTGGGCGGACTGTCTGAACTGTCCAACTCCAGATTCTAAGCAGACTATTTTAGAAAAATGAGAATACGGTTTCAGTGGTTTATGTCTCGGTCCAGGGGGTGTGAGAAGGGCTGCTGATTGTTGGCAATGGGGATTAGAGAGGGTTGGATATCCAGCCTGGCTGGACCAGAGCCCCACATGGTTCCATGCGTGGATGTTCATTTGGTGGCCAGTGATCATTGTCCATTTGTCACCCTTGGCACTCACCGAATCGCTTTCACCGCGAGCAACAGGAAGTGAACACTTTGATTTACCATGCTGGGAGGGGCACTGGCCTGCATAATTGATAGGTGGGGACAGCTGGACAGAGTTGTCACCAGTAAACTGAGTTTCAGCAAACAGTACCAGAAATAAAAGGAAAAAAAATGTCCAGATTGAAATGGAGGCTGAGAAAAGGCTTTGTGGACCTTCTGTACTTTTGGACGTCCACCTGACCAGACCTGAATGCTAATGTTCCCTGGCTCATTTCAGCTTCACGCCTGCGGGTGTGTGCTGGGTGCCCCAACATCCAGCAGAAAGTGGTACTGGGGGCCCCAGAAGGAAGACCCTTACAGAGGTGTGTCCCTCGCGTCTCCCTTGGGCTGTCCTCTGGACGGGTGCCTGTTAGAGCCTTGTCTTGTGCTTATACCTGCGAACAATTCCTTTCAATTGAAAATGAGACCAACAGCCAAGGAGCAATAGGGGAAAAAGCAGTCATGTGACCTCATGTCGATTCTGTCAACCATCCATGATGGATACCGTAAACCCATGTTGTGTATAGGACATCATTGGCAAAACCCACAGATCATCATAAATCAACACAAAAACCAAACATTAACTACACAAAAAAGTCATATAGTGACATTGTCACCTGCATGTAATGGGGCAGAGCTTAGGTGACAGGTCCTGCTGTGTGGGGGTCCTGGTCGGGACATTTCTCACAGGAAATTTTATCCATGTTCAGCTGATGGTTATTTTCTTTGGTAACCAACCAGCATGTTTTCTGTAACTGATTAACTGGTCAGCATTTTGACCTTTCGCTGAAGAGCTAAACACTCACACACCTATGTCAGAAAAGTTTCCTGACATGCCACATCGTGACATGCCCATTCTTGGGCACAGATAGACCCCAAAAGCAGAAACAGAAAGATCATTGTTCACTTCTGAATAATGACCAAAGCTTTAATTTCTCAAAGTCTCATGGACTGATATATCTACTCAAAAAGTAATTATCTTTCACCTTTAACCTTTTCATGGCACTAGGGCTCTTTGTACTACACCACTCAAAAAAAGTCCCAGTACAGGCTGAGACACTAGCGCTATGCTAACACCAGCAAGTTGCTGTACTGTCTGCTCTCTTGAGAAAGTTCTACTTTTACCTTATATTTTTGGGTCTTATTTTTGTATTAAAAGGGGAGTAAAGACATCCATCCATCCATTTTCTGTAATCGCTCATCCTATACAGGGTCAGGGTCGGGGTCAGGGAGGGGGCTGGAGCCTATACCAGAGACTAAGGGCACAAGGCTGGGAGAAACCCAGGACGGGACGCCAACCCATCGCAGGGCACACACACACTATTCACTCACATATGTACACCTAAGGACAATCTGGCAACCCCAATTAGCCTCAGCATGTTTTTGGACTGTGGGAGGAAACCACATGACGACACGGGGAGAACATGCAAAGGGAGTACATACAAAACAGGAATTTATTTATTTAAAATGTTCTGTGTCCATATTTGCCTGTAATGTGAATTACATTCATGTTGCCACTTGCGGCTGACATCACACGTCGATGTAACTGTTCTGTCCCAGTTGTGGAAGGCTTATCTACACACAGCCCATCTCCTTTGCCTTGTACTTTATTCAGAAACAAAGAAATGTGCCCCCCCCACCCCCCACTGCTGCCCCCCCCAGGTGGTTCAGGTCTGCCAGGGACGTACATCTGGAACTAGCCACCCTCAGCAGTGACTAGGCCGTCCTGGGAACACACAGACGTCATCCCGCTGTGATGAAGAGCATCCACTTCTCCCCATCCTGGGACTTGATTAGCTGGTTACACCAATTCATTCCCTGACTGGAAGCCAGGCCCCCTACTCCTTGAAGGAAAAAGCTGAGGGGGTGGGAGGCAAACATAGATAAAGTTCCAAATTGCATTCAGCAGAACCCTGCAGGCGCCTGTTTGCGTTATTCAGCCATTGCCGGCACTGAAGCCTTTTGTCTGCGCCCTTTGTTCCGGTACAAAAGCACGCTACGCATTTTGGACTGATGATCCAACTAATCTAACACTCTTTTTATCTTTTAATCACTCGCTTCTTTGTGCCGTTTAACCCCGTCAGAACCATACTCACTATCGTTTTTATACTTGTTTTGTCAGAATGATTAATACAGATAAATAATAACTTTAATATTTCTTTCTTTTGAATAATCTTCAAAGAAAAAAATACAGGGCCGGACTATGACTAGAAATGGGTCCCGGTTTTTGGGTTCCCCCACAGTTAATTTTGCCGGCCCACCTGGAAAATGCCACGTATGCCAGATGGCCAGTCTAGCCCTGGTATAATATAAAAGTACATTTGAGAACATCCTTTGGGGTTTATTTTAAAATTCAACTAAAGACCCCATTACCACCAAAACACAAAACCACATGAAACAAACAAAAAAGTTTACCTCCTGAATATATACTTATAAAATGCCCCCACAAAGGCACAAATCCTTTAGGCATACACACTACAAACACGGAAAGCAGCTCCTGTAGCTTCCACCTCAGGGGGCCACAGAGACATCCGTTAGGCCAAGTTGTCTACCAGTCATTGTCATTCTCAGCCCCTTCAATGAAAATTGGATTCAAAGCAGGGAGGCCGACTCTGTGAAAGGGCACCTGCAAATGGAAAAGCGAGACAGCATGACCATCTTCTCCAGAATGTTTCAACCACATGTGATGTGACTGATTTATGTCACACTCCAGCACACGCTGAGGTCTGTATATATTATGCAATTTCCCACTGAAATTTATGGTTCCCCTTGGTAGTTACATATAAATGAGCTTAGAAGAGGTGCTTCTTTGTGATTTGTCTGGCACAGGAGAAAATACATTACCTGAGTGCTCAACCATTGGAGGTGTTCCGACTATGCAGTGTGAGTGTATGAAGGTCCTGCATTCTCCACCAGAGAACTCACAGCTCCCAGGGCCAGCAAGTTGCCTCATTTTGACTGTGGTTGTAGCCAGTGGTCTATGTGGCTTCAAATGCTGGTTTGAGGACCTGTCCTGTGATTTGGCTGTTTGGCTAGGCCTGAATCTGAAGTTTAAGTGTTATTGGAGTGGACAGATCGGCTGAAATATTGATTTGTCTCTTGGTTCCTGCTTGGAAAGATAATAATTAAGTATTTATCGAAAAAATGACTTGCTGTACTGAAATTCGCACCCTTTCACATAGTGTGGGATGTGGAAATTGATATTTAATAATTCTAATACTGAGTGCATTTGGAGTAACCAGCCAGTTTTGGAGCCTGGGTCAATATAGGAAGGAAGTAAAAGAAATAATAAAATCGACCATCTTTTCTTGTTTTACTTGGTATTATTTTAACTGTTTTTTTCCCCACACTTAACAATGTTGACTTTTTTCCACATCATGTTTTTATCCTGACGTGCAGAGATGGGTAGTTCAGGTCCAGATAGTTAAAGTCCAGACCAAGATTTTATTTCAACCAACCAGTTGAGTACTCTGTGACTATGACTCTTTATACTGACCTGGTTGGTTGAAACAAAATCTTGGTCTGGATTTTTACTTTCTGGTCCTGAACTATCCACTTCTGGATATATGTTTCTTACTACTTACAGAGCTACATAGTCCTGGGAATATACCTTCGATTCATTGTAAGTCTGCAATGGATGGGCAGTTAGGGAAAATTAAAGGATGAATTGAGATACATTTCAATAAAACCAGCAGCCATTAATAATATGGAATATGATGATGTAATAATGTAATATGAGAAATCAAAACAGCCAGTTAGAGCTAAAAAAAGAGAAAATGTGTGACAGGTTCATTTGTGCCCCCAGTCTCTCAAAATTAAAATATAATTTGTGAGGGTGCTTCATCAAGCAAAAGCGATTAGGCCACTCACTTGCCCCAGCCTGCTGCTTGCTGAGGTGCTGAAAGATCTTACCGCTAAGCCTGCAATCACAGGGCCAGATAATCAGACACATCTTTTGGCAGCTGCTTGGAAACCATGTGGATATTTAATAGGTGACTTGTACAGGTAGTCAGCCTTCACCCAACAGACAATGGGAGGAATTCCTCCCTCCCACAGCTTTAAAAGGACAGCTTAATGAAACCTGTGTTTTATGCCCCCAATTGATTGAGCAAACTGGACGAACAGGAAGGGAAACAAACTTATAAAATGCAGGTAAGGCTGGCCTTAATGAAGAGGTCACTTTACATTGGCGGTAAGGCGCATTACTCTGTCTTGGTAACAAACAATCTATGTCTGAGAGAAAAGGAACTTCGATCTTGTAAAGTTTTCAGAACAAGGGTCTTTGTCTAAAAGATGTGACAGTTGCCGTAAATGCAGCTAGCAAATGTTTTTTTTTTTTCCCAGCATTGTCTTTGGTTAACAAACAACGCCCCTTTCTCTTGCTTTGCAATGTAGCAATTTTTTAGCTAATGATGCTAAAAGATTCTAGAACTTCATGGTTTCCTGGGTGAATGTACATTTAAGATAAGCGATGTAACTTTGTTGCTAAACCCAAGAAAACAAAGAACAAACAATGCTAAAGCACCATGGGGCTCCTGAGGAAGGCAACACATCAGGTAATGTAATTGGCATTTAAGCAAAACCCCTTCTTATTAACAGAAAACTTAATAGGCCCGGGATTTAATGCATGCATTAATGTGGTGTAATATTACTAAATAAACAATTCCCTTTTTATAAGAATGCTCAAAGTCATATTAACTCTGTAGCTGAGTATTATGATTATCAATATAATCACTAAGAAGTATTATAGCTGGTTACTAGCCAGCACATGTTTGGTCTGAGTTGAAAGCTTGTTCCTGATCTCAAGTAGAGATACAATGAAGCCCAGGGATCTCAGCAGCTTTCAGAACACATGACAGATCTCAGTGTAATTTAAACAGGTTACAGTAAGTCCAGCAGGACATGAACGCCCGTCTCTGCGGTGCTTTGGACTGTGTTTAGTAACAGGATGAGCTTCCTGAGATTTCGGTGAGATAATGCAACACTAGTCATGATACCCATTGAGGCCTTCTGGCCTGCTATACCATCAGGGTCATTTTATTTGGTGCACATAGCTAATACTCTGCACAACTCAGCACTCGTTATTGCTTTTCCCCACTTTTTCCAGAACCGATTGAAGGGTAGATGAGTTGTGCATTAAGAGTAGTCATTTTACACACCGCGTTTGTACTCAGCTGTTACTTTTGCAGTTGTGTTAGCTAGTGTCAGGCCATTTCGTTCTGACTTTTCTCATTAACAAGGTTTTTATAGCAACAGATCTGCCTGTGACAGCGATGTTTTGTTTATCTCTGTAAACGCTAGGCGGGGTGTAAATTCCATTTCTGACACGCTGGAACCACTATGCAAGGCACCAACAATCAAACGATGTTCGCAATCGCTTCTATCAGGCATCTCCGCTGCTCTTATGCTTAGCTGAACAGTAAGTGGACCAGACCTCTTGACCTGCATGCTGAATATATCCAGTTGCAGTTGTGTGATTTGCGGTTTGGAAGGTCAGTCTGTTTGCGTTACCTACAAAACTGTCCATTGTCTGCATGTCACATTTAATTACTATATGATGTTATCACAATGTTGAGTCATCACCTTACTAAAATGACAAGAACAGCACCATGTGACCATGAACGGAGTTATTATCTGGTTACACCGTTCTGACACAGGGCACCAAATGCTACACCATGGAACTCTGTGAACATGATCTTATACTTCTAACTACCGTCCTTCTGCACTGCTTGACCCTCAGTGCTCTGGATGGCTACCTGGCAAAGTTGCTGCATGGGGAGTCATAGGCACAGTGCATATGCGGCACTAACAAGCAATGATACTGGACACCAGATCAGAAAATAGGATCCTGGACAAGGCGAGGGTCAAGAAGCCAAGAATCGGGAAGAAAGAAATACTCACAGAAGCCAAAAGGGCAGTGATAGAAAGCAAGGCCGACGGTTAAGTGGAGTGACAGAAAAGGGGAAATCGGGAGGTTAGGAATGCACCAAACAAGGCCTGAGACTTGAGTGACAAGACTGAGCCATCAAGCTCTGTAACTTGCCTGTATATACACTTTGTTAACTAGTAGCATTTCCACAGCCAGGTCACAGGTTGCAGAAGGCATCCATGATAACCGTGGCCATGCAATTCCAGTGCCCCCTGCAGGACTGGAGAACAATGACATCCACAAACATGTATTAGACAATAGAACCAAACAACAATAACAGGACTGAAGAACACCACCCAGGTATCCGTATCGCCATTGAATTACTGTTTTTATTCAATTATTCATCAGCACATCTTAATTATTTTGTCACTGATTCATTTTAATTTGGTTTGCCCCTGATAGTCACATGAGCAAAGATTTATCTTCAATAAGAGGAAGAAACAGAGAAGAATATTCACAAATAATAGAGCATAAGTCAGGAGAAGATGAAAAAATAATACTTAAAGTTTCACCATATGGTTGGGACTACAGGTGTGCCTGTGTAGGTGGAACCGGAACCAAGAGACAGGCGGGAGGTACAAGAATAGGTGGTCAACAGCAGGCTGTCTTCTCCCCCACGCAGAACGGAAGCCTCAAAGCCTGACAGGTCCAGGAATAAAAACGAAAGCCGCGCAGTAAAGGGGAGACTCGCCTTCTGATTGGCCGACATTCGGAGCCGACGGGGCGAAGGGTTTCTTTATGTGAGGACACACTAGCGTGGCAGTGTTAGTGCAACCGGAAGTCGACGTCGGTGGTATTGGGTCCTGCTGCATGTCCGCCTTTGCCTGGTCCGGGCTGAGCAGAAAGCTGAGTCACTCCCCCACCCTCCCGGCCAGCATAGCCCACACCCAACAGTTGGTGCGGGCTTACAATCATGTAAAGCTAAGTAATGACACTCATAGACATGAACGCAGAAACATCACAAAGTAACATCATAACAGGCGATAAACTGTGAGAGGTGATAAATGCTTATTCGTTAATACTGAAGATCAATGAACATCATTAACGATTAATTTCACATTCTCACATTAACATTTATGTACTTACATGTGTGAATGGAAAGCCTTTTCTTTCTATATAACGCTACACGGAGGATATTTTAATAAAGCACAACTGAGAGGCTCACAAATTACAAATACCAGATATATGTGAGGTTACAGCTGATCTAGAGATTATAATATCTATTCTTCCAAATTATTTCATGATGACTTAGCATAACTGAAATGAGACTGCATGTAGTGCTCCTTTGTTTACACAACATGGAAATTGTTATTTTAACAGTGATTATTTATTTGATTGTAACACTTCTGATTAAGTATTCACTGGAATTCATAATACGAAACTGTCACAATACCGGCTGGGGGGGGGGGTGCCTTGCAGCAGTGGGTAATTCAGGTCCAGAGAGTTGACTTGAGTACTCTGTTACTGTGACTCTGTAGGCTCAGCTGGTTGGTTGAAACAAAATCTTGGTCTGAACGTTTGCTCTTTGGACCTGAACTACCCACCTCTTCTGCCTTGAAATTTTAATTATTTAGGGTTTACATGCTCTGAAATAGAAGTAAGTCATAAGGAGGCAAACCCGTATAAAATATGGCAAACATAAAGACGCAAAAAAACTGACAGATGACTGTCAAGAACGCAGCAGCCTGATTTCTGAGCGTAGATGTCGTTTTCCCTTGATTTCAGTTTGCTACAATCGATCAACGTGAGGATGAAGTACGATATCTGTGTTACTGAATTTATGCACCAGTGACAAACCACCTCTTCATCGCAGGCTGCTGGGAATATGCTTTCCCGTATTTCATTAAAGGTATTATTGCAAAACGTGTTGCTGTTTAATGCAAAATGATGGCAGTGTGGAGATCATTTTTTGACCTGAGAGTCCACGAGTCCACGAGTGGTAATATCTCTTCACTGCTGGTTGTGTTGTGGCTTAGTTCCTGTTCTTTAGCCATTTACACTACAAAATTGAGGATCACAGAGATTTTTAAGATATGCAGACTGTATGAACTTGAACTACTTTGTAAATAACATTATATAACATCATAACATTATATAAAAGATTTGTATTGCATACAAACATGCATACATACATTTAGCTACCTAACAGATACATATTAAATTACTAAAACTACACCACTACCCATCCTTCACTCATGTCCCAAATCACTTCAATTTTGCCAGCTTCTGGAGGTTAATAACTTTTTTTGTCATTTATTCAATCACACTTCCATGAGTGTCTGTAACGTCTTTTGGAATGAACATAAAAAAATGAATAACATGGACAAATGAACAGATAAATAACATAGCTCGGCATTCACTGCCAAGTTCCATTAGCTGCCATGCTATAAATAAAATTAAATGACAATTTGTGCAAGACTGTACAACTGATTACATTTCAGCTACAGTTTTTTATGACAGGAAATGACAGCTGTGGTGTGAAAGGGAATTTCTGAAAGGACGCATACCTGAGATTTAATTATGGGTTCCACTAGCTTATAGGCCTATTCTTATAATTCACAGTGATCGTGTTTCCTGAGCCCCCAGTCACCCCCCCTTATTATTATATAAGTGATGTGGTATGAAAAGGTACATTGAATCATTGAATCCTGCTCAATGTAAAAACAAGATACATGATTGTAGTCAAGACTTGACTGAACACAATGGGCCGACAGATCAGCGCAAGAATGCAATAAAAAAGAAAATATAACTGTAAAAAGGTAACTGTATGTCCAGTCCAGGTGGGCTGTATGTATGTGACTGTATGTCCAGTCCAGGTGGGCTGTATGTATGTAACGGTATGTAACTGTATGTCCAGTCCAGGTGGGCTGTATGTATGTGACTGTATGTCCAGTCCAGGTGGGCTGTATGTATGTAACGGTATGTAACTGTATGTCCAGTCCAGGTGGGCTGTATGTATGTGACTGTATGTCCAGTCCAGGTGGGCTGTATGTATGTAACGGTATGTAACTGTATGTCCAGTCCAGGTGGGCTGTATGT
>JAAGVU020000123.1:22086248-22151377 GCA_011763525.2 Mormyrus iriodes | reverse complement strand
GTCCAGTCCAGGTGGGCTGTATGTATGTAACTGTATGTAACCGTATGTCCAGTCCAGGTGGGCTGTATGTATGTAACGGTATGTAACCGTATGTCCAGTCCAGGTGGGCTGTATGCATGTAACTGTATGTAACCGTATGTCCAGTCCAGGTGGGCTGTATGTATGTAACTGTATGTAACTGTATGTCCAGTCTAGGTGGGTTGTATGTCTGTAACTGTATGTAACTGTATGTCCAGTCCAGGTGGGCTGTATGTATGTAACTGTATGTAACTCTATGTCTGGTCCAGGTGGGTGGGGTGGTGGCTAGCTGGGAGAATTTGGGGGCAGGAGCAAAGTGTAATCTAGGCTTACTCAAAGACAAAGAATTACTTGCTGTCTTTCCCATGGCTGGGGGTATGATAAGGTGATGTATCAGTCTTAGAAATTCCCTGATAGGGTATTTCACACTATTTCACTTTTCATAATAATTTTCCATGTCTGCATTATTTGGAATCTGAATCTGATTTGTTTAGTTTGCACAGTGCTGCATTGGTTAGCACTGCTGCCTCACACCTCTGGGCTGGGGATCGAGTCACTGCCCTGGCTTTGTGAAGTGTGAAGATTGCATGTTTTCCCTGTGTCATTCTGAGGTTTCCTCCCGATTCTTCAGTTTTTGCTCCCTGTTCAAAAGTGTGCTAGTGTGAATAGGTTTTTGCTCCAGACCCCTGTGACCCTGCATAGGATAGATGGATGGATGATCATTTTTTATTTTCTTATAATAAATAGGAAAGTAGTGGTACGGTGGTGCAGTGGTTGGCACTGTTGCCTCACACTGCGGGGACCTTGGTTCAAGTCTCCACTATGGTTCCATGTGTGTGGAGTTTGCATGTTCTCCCTGTGTTGTCGTGGGGTCTCCTCTGGGTGCTCCAGTCCCCCCACAGACCAAAAATATACTGAGGTTGATTGGAGTTAACAAATTGCCCATGGTGGTACTTATGTGACTGCGCCATGTAACGGGTTGGCACCCCATCCTGGGTTGTTCCCTGCCTTGTACACGTAGCCTTCAGGATAGACTCAAGATCCCCCGCAACCCTGGATAGGACAAGTGGTTACAGAAGATGGATGGAAATAGGAAACGTCAATTACTTGTTTATACAAACCTTTGGATTAGTTTTCAAGCTTTGTTTTAAGTGTAGTTTTACGAAGTATCTTGTATAGTTGCATGCATTACAGATGCATTAAATACATGGTTGCAGGTTCAAATCCCAAACCTGTCTCTGTTTCTGTAGAAGCTGGATATGTTCCCTGCTCTTACATCTTCTCCTTCTCCTGGAGAAACCGTGTGTCTATGAGAGCCCACGGGTAAACTGGTATTCCATACCCTGAGTTACACCCCCATGATTCTCACTCATAGGGAATAATGGGACTTAAAGGGCAGGCTAAAGTTCTTCAAGCCCATCTCTGGTTTCTGGCCAAGTTGTGAGGGCAAGTTATGCTTATTGGTTTGGTTTCTTCTTGCTGTTACACCCGTGTCAACTAGGAGCTTGATTGGCACTGGAAGTCCCAGGCTTGAAAAAATATTGAACAGTGAACCTTTCCAGTGCTCAGCCATGTCGTTACTGTAGTTTTGACATTGTAATCCGTTTGCCCAGGTTTCTATCTTTCTCATTTTGATTTACCCTGGCTCCACAACCCATCCAAACGTGAGCCTTTTCCAGCACACCAGAACCTCCTCTCCTGTCTGCAGCTCCAGGTCTTGGAGGTTATCTATTCTCTGTGGTGTCCTATCCAGTGGACTGAGGGACCGTCGGTCACAAAGCCATAGGCTTGGTTTCAACATTGGTAGCTAGGGATCGAATCAGCCCCGAACCCCCTGCCATCCGAAACATACACGATATTGCCACAATATTAGTAGGGACATGTCCCTACCATCCGTACCCAAATCTACACCCTATGTCATGCAGTATGAGTGAGATGGTCCAGTTTGGAGGATTTTATGTCTTGTCTGATCTTCCAACAATAAAACTGGTTTCCACATACTCAGAGTCACTGTTTTGACAGTTCTATCTTCCAGCAGCCTTTTTATGGAAGGGATATGACCAGATATTGTGTAAGACAAGCTGAGCCTCTAGTTATAAATGAAGGGAATGTGATAACAGTGACAGTATTTAAGACGGGTATATTACCTGTGTCAGTGTTAACTGTTCCTTTGGTGTTTTACTGCACATGGTTTGCTCTCAGCTTGAATAAAAAATAAACCATCATGGGCTGAGTGTGACAAGAAAGGCATGTTGAAAAGGCTTGCTCAATTTTTCTTTTAGGTTAATGAGACCTGTAACCTTTTCTTTTTTTACAGCGAGACTTCGACCAATCACACTCCGCTGATCTCTGTCAGAGGAAAAAATGAAGGGAAAAAAAAAAAAACAGTTGAGTTATGAGTGAGCGGAAAAGCCCCAGCAATCTGACTGCCCAAAAAGGAAGCGTGGACAACTTGGCTCTGATGTACGGCACACTGCAACAAAGAAATCAATAACTGTTCCGGCATGTTCCGACGTGTCTGCCACTCATGTCAGCCACCTCTGAGGGTGCTCGAAAGTATTGGGAGTGTGGTTTATTAGAGGTTGTGGGGATCTACTTGACATACGCTTCAATTTCACTTGGCCCTGGCCTTGGCACTGGAAAGTGTGTGTGTGTGAAGGTGTGTCTCTGGTTGTGAAGCAGGTGGGAGTGTGTCCCAGAATCATGGTCTTCCTGAATGGCCTTCTTGAGCGCAGCCTCACCAAAATGCACGGCCGTTTAGTTTCGGTAGCGTTTTAATGTCTACGGGAAATGAAAATATAAATGTAAATAAAAGTAGTAAAAACTTCAGAAAACAAGTCTGAGTGGAGCGCCGTGCAGAGAAGAATAAATCAGCAATAAAGCAGCGAACCTGCAGATAAACCGCGGCACGTCGCCGCCTGATTCGCCGTGGCGCTTAACGTGTGACTCCCATGTTCAGTGTCGTTCCAGAAATTGATGCAATTCCAAGCCAGCTCATGGCCCGCAGCTGTGCGCCATGCTGCCAGTGGGCCTATGTGTGAAACCTAGGTCGAGCATCAGTGAAAACGTCCTCCCCTGCCCCCACAACACGCATCATCGACTTCATTCTACCAGTGGCTCTTTTCGCAATTTATTTCAAAGTTATACATTTAAAAATAGTAGGGTCAAAAGAAAGAAAATGACAGTAGAATAATAGATTAATAATGCGACGACAGCAATGTGACGCTCAAAGAAAATAACTTCTCCTGAAAGAGAACATTCTGGAAAGGGATTAAACTTAAAACATAATTCTTAAATACTCCTTGTTCCAGAGCACTGATTTCCTAAGTAAATAGAGATAAATGTTGTGACAACAGCTATATTGCATGTTAATGTTTGGGATGTTTAACTGTTATTACCATCAATAAATACAGCGGAGAAGTAATACAGTAAGCATCAAGCATTTCTTCTCCGGCATGGAGAGTTTTCTGTGTCTGTTCATTTTAATTTACTTTGAAAAGCTGAGAATTATTTTACTACATCGTGAGGGTCATTCCCAACGTGACAGTGACTGACACGAGGGCCTCAGGACTGATTACACTATAAACTATTATCATTAAACTGCTCAGCTATGTGCTCGTAGAGTAAGCCTTGTGTTTATTGATGCAAGGTTTAACTGAATGCGGTTTTATATTTGCACTGCCCCCGGAGGCTGTGAGAGGAGCCTGTTTCAGTCCCTGCTCTCCCACTGCCGGAGTATTGATAGACAAAGGCATGGTTCCACATGGGCCCAGCTTCCCAGCACAAACTCCCACCTGATGTCCATGGTTAACGATTAGCTTAAGATAAAGGTAGCTTCTGCTTTCCTCCCTTGTGACATTCAGTGTACCTCTGAGGTCACCACAAGTACGGACACAATTTTAAATGATATGAACTTTTGCTCTGATATAAACAGGTCATCTTGATTCACAGCCAATTGCTTAAGATATACCTCTTATCTGTCTGTCTATCTAGTTTGTTTATTTGTATAGTCTGTTTATTTGGTATATTTCATAACAGATTTCCTCTTGTTAAGCCTTATTATCAGTTTAATTGATGGAATTACATGAAGTTTTAGCTTCTCCTCCAAAATAAAGGTTTCCAGATATTATTAACAGCACAAAACAACATTAAACAAGCCGCCATTGGGGAAAAGGTGAGAGTCACAAAAAAAAGAACCATTATGCTCACCTTCCAGGGGGAGGTAATCAAAGCAGATTTTTTCCTGAAAGAATTGCCTTGTTTCTAAGCTAATTTCCCATCACCCCAATTAAGTCTGTGTGCACCATCTCATTTTTTTCAGTTTGATACAAAAAACTATATTTGCACATCATATTGTCAGTTTCAACAAAATATTCAGAACATTTTGCCAGATGAGAAATTTATGTTAATGCACTCTGCAAGAGTATTTCTCCAACGCTTTTATAAAAAAGGATGTTGGCACAGAAGCAGAGGGAATATTCATTATTTTAACTTTATTCCAAACAAAACTCACATGCACAGTCACTTGTGCCGTGGCAGGAATAAAGCACTAATTTTCTTTGGACAATGTTGACTCAAGGTGTGGCATTATAATTAAATGACCTCTCAGTTTTGTTTTTATAACTAAAGATGCTTTTTTGTTTGTTTTTCGCTTATTCTTTATTGGTTCACAAATTTTCTTCTCTTTCCGGTGAGCTGGCAGATGGTTCTGAACTAAGTAGATTAAACGGCAGTGTGTGTTTGGGGGCCCCAGTCTTCCATTGTGCTCCAGGACCCACAAAAGGATGCCTTGTTATGTCATATTTTATATAAAAATGGATTTACTGGAGCGATTTTAAAGATAAGATAATGGATAATTATTCTAAATTCTAAAAAAATTAAATAAAAAATCCTCGATGCCCTTGTAGAGGAGGGGGGCCATTTAAAATCTAGTAATTACCTTGACCAAATTATTAGGGTGAGCTCATAAGGTCATTAAATTCATCAGATTTATACAGTATATAATGAACACAGGAGAACTTCATTTAGTTATATAGCCTTTTATTAAAATTAATTTGTGGTGTCCTTTCTCAAGTGCCACACTGAACGTACCAGTGGCCCACCACAAACTGAGCCCCCTTGATCAGGAACAAATTTCAGATTCCAGGTCACAGTCAAGGTCAAAGATGAAGGTGTGGGTGGGGACCGAAGAGGAGGATTAGGCCCCGCCCTGCATATTAGCCCGACAGGATCCTATTGATTGCATTGAGGTGTTTTCCATACTAGGATGGGAAACGGGGAGGGGAGGGGTGGGGTAGGAGGAGGCGGGGCTTCTGCTCCAAGACCATCATTTTATTTTATTTTAGAAACTTTAAATACTCCACATTCTGCAAGTTTTTCTTTACAGTCCAGCATTAGGCAGGGTATAGTGGTCCTCAAGCAGGCTAAGATACATTTTCCTTCAAGCCATATTTAATTTGTTTTGCTTCTAATAATAATGCTCTCCTCTCTCTTCATTTTCACTGACAGGGCTTGAAGGTTCAGTGGATTTCCTTCCTCTTTTCATTCGTCATAGTATATTCAAACACTGTGATTCTGCGAATATTCAATACAATAATATGACAGGTCAAGTAGATCAAGTTCTGGTCAAAATATTGCTAAAACTATTTCAAAGTCAGCTTTTAACTATTGTGTGATTTTTGTATTTTTTTAATTAGTTGCCATAACAGAACCCCTTAAAATTATTCTGCATTTTAAACAAAGCAAGTCAGACTTATTTTTAAAATGAATAATATGTGATACAATGAAATTATGGCTGCTGACGTTCCTGTACATTCCCTTGTGGCCCTCTATGTTTGCCATCAAAAAGGTATGCAGTTGTTGTAGAAATACATGTCTTTTTTTCATCCCCGCATGACTGGATGCCCCGTGGGACCTCAGGACCTCATACATCAGGCGCTGTAGGGGAGTCGGGGCCTCATGTAATCCAAAGGGGAGGACCTTGTACTGCCAATGCCCACTAGGGGTAGTGAATATGGTTTACTCCTGGTCTTGTGGTGTAAGTGGCGCCTGCCAGTAACCTTTAGTAAGGTCCAGGGTAAATATGAACCACCCCAGCCTTACTGTCAGCCCATCAGCCCTAGGCATCATGTAGCTATTGAACAGAGAAACCTCATTTAACTTGTCACCGTAGAACTGAAGGGTGCCATCCGGCTTGGATGCCATCACAATTGGACTGGACCATGGGCTGCAGCTCTCTTCAATCACCCTCAGCTGCAACATCCATTGAACCTCCTCCTCAATGTTGTGGCGGTAGGCATCTAGGACTTGGGGTGCTGTCCCTGTTGGTTGATCCTATAGACGCTCACTGGTCCCATCTTCTTTTCCATGATGTTCGTCCCTGGCAGGTGATGAGAAACTTGAAGGTAGTGGTAGACTCAAAGAAGCAGACACCACTCACTTGGTTGGAACTTGTGGAGTTGAGCGTGTCGTTTGTACAGATGCTGCTGGATATACTCGGTGTGTTCTGTGTGCACCCTCACTGCTGGCATCACCCTACAGAATCTCTCCTCTATCTTCTGGACATATTCACTGATTGTAAGAGCATATACCACCTCGGCAACAATGAGCAGCCTATATGCAGAAATGCAGCATAGGCACTGCAGGCAGTGGCCTGGGGCACCGAGTTGGGAGGGGGCCCCCAAGGGTCGCCAATTACATAGTACATTACAATGACAAATCTGCTTTATTTGTGTACTGTTTTTCACAAAAGTGAAAATACAGGTCTTGTGTTTAGTAAATTCTCTTTGTTGGTATTATTAATTTACACTTCACAGTAAAATAAAGGTAATAAATTTTACCATGTTGGAAGAGGTAGAATCGCCTCTGCCTACAGTATATGATGTTCACCCAATGAAGGGTTCTACGGACGTGTAACTGGTGGAGGCCAGTGGCATGTCCTGCATGGAAAAAACCATGTATGAGACGCCATTTGTGCCCATCCTCATCTACTACCCTCCAGAACATGGGCTGGGACTGGCAGTCATAGTGATGTCAGAAATTTAGAACTTCCGTTTCCATGGCTGGCCACTGGAACTGGTTCTGGATCTTCTCCATGGTGTTCTGAGCCCTGAGATGTCCCCTGAGGAGGTGGGTATGTATCAGATGCATCACCTATGGCACCATGAGTAGCTTGGTTGCCTCCCCCCTCAGGTTGTTGTGAAGCAGGAACTATTGCTCTGGTAGCTGGTCATCTTCATTTTGGGCTCACTGGAAAGACTGCTCCTGGGTGAAGTGCAGAAACAGGTCAGGGAGAGGGTTAGTGGGTAGAGGGTTAATGGGTTGGAGAAGAGTGGGGTGCTCCCTGTATGGAGGTGCCTTTGCAGACTTACCTCTCTGGATCAACCTTAAGGGTTTTGGTGCTATTCTCTCTCCAGGTGAGTGTCAACAGCAGAGGGAGCGCATATGGTAAGCTGGTGCGTGGTCCATAGCACTTGACATACCTGGGTTTTTTTTTGGGGGGGGGGTGTGATTTGATGTACTTCCACAGGTGGAAGTCTTGAGCAGCTCTCGTGGTGGGGAGTGGCCAACCTGACACAGTATCTCTGTCTTCAGGGTGGGGCAATCAGCAGTTGCAGTCGCTGACAGCTCATAGGACTCGTTCTTTGGACTTGGGAGTATAATGAGAAAATCGTCACTATGCAGGCAGAAGATACAAACTCTATGAATAAAGAACATAACAGTGGGATTCGAACCCTCAACCCTGAAGATGTGAGCCACCATGCCACCCTTGCTTATAGATCTGGGATCTCAAATAACCCAGGGGCCACTGGCTAGGATGCTTTGAGTTTTTTTTTTGTGCTAAACAAATTGAAATGGGTTGGGGGTGATGTCATTGGTAAAACTGCGACCTTCAAGCCCACAAGTTTTCCTGTGACCGCTTAGTGTTCTCTGTGGGAAACGATAGATCGATCACTGGGCCAGATGTGATAATGATTAAACAACATTTTGCAGGTCTGCTGGAACCTGTACTTTGAGCCTGCTGTTATAGATAATTATCCATTTTTAGTTTATATACATATACTATCCATCCATCCATCCATCTTCAGTTTACTATTCCTGGTGATGGCTACAATGTAAAATAAATCATGAAATTTAGTTTTCATCGTCTCAGGTGCATCCTCTTCTGGTACATTTAGATGGATTATCTCTGGAATAGACATGGTGCCACATTCTCCAAGGCCAGGGGACAATGCCACCACTAGTTTAATTATATGCACTTCTAATTGTCTTCGCTGAAATCCTATACGGGTGATTCCCAGTTCGGTCCTCTGCAACTCACAGTAGGTCCACGTTTTTGCTCCAACCCAGCTCCCTACCAGACAGTCCACGTTTTTGCTCCCTCCCAGCTCAATATGCTGCAATTACAAATCAAGAGTTTGTTTGCCTTTTGATATGTTGCCAGTGTTGGCTAATACGGAGATTTATTTCTGCTATTTGGAAAAAGTAAAATATAAAAAACATGATGAAAGCTTGCCCTAATCTTATTTGATGTCCCGTGCCTTATACCTGACAAAACGCTAACACACCACGTAGAAAATAAAGACGTAGTGAAGTGGCATTCTGAATAACTGTCTCACATTGGTCTTAGACATGTCTGGTCATACTCTGGTTCATCAACACTAGGCCTTCTGGCTCTGAGCCTTGCCCTGAGGGTCTGTCACCTTTGTTTGTACAGGAATGTCTTGATCGGCGGAGTCTCACTTTTATTTCAGTCCAAAGATGTCCGCTTTGACGATAATTGGCCCTTCTGTTTTTTCAACCCTGAACATTTTGATCCTTGGATTTTTAAAACTGTCTTGTGTTCAGAGCACTGTTATAAGAAGGTCTTCTTCATGCGTTCCTCAGGGGATTTTTTTGAAGAAAGGCTCGTTAAAATCTTTACTGTCTCGGGGTAAATTTATGTCCTACTCTTTTCCAGTTTGTTCTTGACAAAGAGACAGAGTGGGAAAAGGCTGAATTAGCACTGCGTCTCCAGTGGTAACCCCCACCTCCCATCCCAAGCCTTCTGCTACATCTTGATATCACAATCCATACCCTCACATTCAAATGGAATATAATGGAATGGAATATAATAGAATGCTACAACACTAGAAAGGGTCATTTAGGAATTAAACCCGTGTTATTTTTGTGGTTGAAGTTACCCCAGTCCAGTCCATTTTCAAAATGAGGATAATTTCTATAGATTCTAGAATTTAGAACAGAAGAAGTAAAATAGACAAGGGTTAAACACATATTAACTCTACATACTATACTGGGCATGTATATATTTATGTATAAAAATGTATAGCTTCACTGCTATACACTTGCTTTTTACTTTCTGGGGTGACATGTTTTTTAGATTTTGTTTTATACTGAAGAAGATGAATATTTAATGAAACATATTGTCATTTACAATATTTAGTTTTGTAAATATTATTCCTAAGATTTAGTTGTTTGGCCTGAAGGCAATATTGTTCATACAAGCGAAGCAATCTGTCAGCATCGGAAATATATTGTTTGGGGGTCAATTAATGGATCACATTGTCTTCCAGAAAAGGATATTCCTACAATCCATTTTACATTCGTCTTCTTCTGTAAGATTCCCATATGCTGACTGACCTCAATGAATGATGGTGGATGAACTGAAGTCCTGCAAGCTAGCAGCCGTCTCCTTCAGAATTTGTGGATATATAATTATTTTGCCCTCCTTTTTTCAATCTAAAATAATAGTCCTAGTTAATTGTAGGAAGCATTTGAAGGTCCCTCAATGGAGCTGTCTCTTTATTGTATCAGTGTCAACATTCTGTTCCTGGGTGAAAATATCCGTTCCTATCATTATGAAAGCGAACATCTAGATGCTTTCATCTTCCGTCATCTTGTAATTTCAACTGTAAGATCTCAATTTTACTGTCTGTGAGAAAAGGCCTTCTGAAATGTGGTCTCTTCTGTGAGACTGTACTTCTTCTTTCTTCCCCAATGAGGTTTCTTTCCTAATGCAAATTTTATTATCTGTCGGGCAGATGAGCTTCCTCTCGCCAGAGAGTTGCTCGCTGGGTCACCAGGGTGGCACTGAGCAGTGGCTCCGGTTGCTAATTGCCAAAAGTTTAAGGCTAATGATGGGGCTTCCATTTATAGTGCTTCACCTGCTGCCCGCCTGCTGTATCCCGGCGTTTGGAAAGACTATGGTGCACAGGGATTCCATAGTAGGCACTTTCCATCTGTGACAGACTGAGAGGGAGGGGGTGGAAGGCGCTAGATTGAACCTAGAACCCTCTCAAATGCATGACATAAGTGGAATGCAAGTAGTGCAGGTCAGGAGCACAAATGGCAGGACCTTGTTCTCCCTGTCACTTTGCCCGGATGAAATGCAGAGGTCACCCCCAGGCTGTTTCCACAGGACAGCGTGTTGGGGCAGCCAGATTACACACTTGCTCCTGTACGGCTTGTGACGGCAACCTTTAATTCAGACTCGATTGCTGCCTCGGGACGATTACTTAAATGGCTGAGAGGAGAACAAACATTAAGTCCCTCTGCGGACTCGGGTCGGAAACATTATCGATTTCACCATTTAGTGGAGAGGTAGACACGTCCTCCCTACTGGGTGGTGGCCAGGACTTCCACAGGAGGCCATGAAATTTGCAGCCTTCTCTGGAACGAACCACTCCAACTGCTGAGAGCATGCCTGTAATGGCTGGGAACAACTTGCATTCTTGAAGCCGAAGGCAGTGCCGGGAATGTAAGTACATGTTCAAAGGAGCACGTCACCTACATCTCTGTGTCAACTCAGTAATTTATAAGTATCTGTCAGTAACAGCTTGTTCTGAGCGTGGATATCTTATCCTATAGTGATACTGGCCTTGAGATACAGTTTTCTGTCATAAACAGCAGCATGGCTTTTAGCAAAGGCTGTTTCACATACAAGGACCATCCTGAAGGTTCTTTGTCGACACTGATGTCACTGCCAGTTAAAAGTCCGGCGTGTGGAGGAGTGGTTGTGAAATTGCTCAGGGTTTGGGCCGGGTCCCATTTGCAGTCCATTGTGCCACCCGGCCCGTCCGTTTCACAGCTAGTGGCAGCGAAACAAATACCGTTCTTAGCTTGGAATACCAATCAACGAGAGAGCGGTGCCCTGCAGTGGGGGCACAGAGAGCCTCAGCTCAGGACTCATGGCCACCTAGTGGGGAGGTGTGTGTGTGTGTGTGTGTGTGTGGGGGGGGGGGGGGGGGTTATAGCAAGGGCCAAACACCCTAGCTTCAATTTCTTTTCACTATCCAAAAAGATAGGTTTAAAGGATACTGTGGAAACATTTGGCATTGTGCAGGGTCAGACTTTGCTTAAAGTTATTACTAAATCACCGAATCAGACATTATTGAAAGAGCACACCCTCTTAACTACACCAAACCATACGCCAGCGGTGAACCTCAGCTGAGGTTTGCGGTCGTCCAGGGTGATTTAGCGGGATTTTACACTAGTATAAATTCCGCACCTCATCTACTTCTACTGCACCCTATGAATAATACAACTTAATGTGTTTTCAAAGCAAATGGTACAAATTAAAATATTGCAGAAAGGTTAAGTTAGCCAAAGTTAAAAACATAAATATAAATATATTCACTTTTTTTTGGTTTTATAAGATTGTAATAAATAAGTAAGAGAAAATGTATTATGCAATAGCCTGACATTCACTCCACATAAATCTAGTATAACTTTAAATAGAAGACTTCTTTCCACAATATTCCACTTCTTTTTTACCACTAAAACAATCCATATTTAAAGTCAGAAACAGCAGTTCACAGCAGGATTATGCTAATCGAAACACTGAGAGACACCAAATCCTACCATCCAATATCTCAGTCATATGGTAAAAAGGTGCAATGTGGCTTCTGGGTTAAAATAAAATAGATAATGTATCATACTGCGATGTGATATTTTTCACAGTTACTGGGCTATCATCTCTTCACCATAGCCAATTTTATGACTCCTTTTTAGGCTATATCCTGTGTTAAAAATAGGGATTCTAATGGAAACTTGCCATAACTTTCACAGTTGATGGCTACTCGTTTAAGATGTTCTGCTTAGCTGTATGAGTGTATTGTGATGTCACTTCTTGTTGCATATGGAGTGTTGGGTGATGCCCCCCTTCCAATGAGATGTCATCTGCCCTGTGTAGATGGTTGTCTGTTGTTTATTCTCTTGTTGGTAGCATAGCAGGACCTTCCTGATCGTATATCGAGAGTATCATGGTAGAAAAAAAAAAACTGCTTTTATTCGTATGAATAACTCCATGAGTATAATTACATTACAGCCTGAACAAAAGGACATGTGGGGTTGCGATGCCAGAAACCTTGAACGGCGGTTTGGGCTTACAGAGATACGGGCAGGACAGCTGCTTAGCGTGTAGGAGAGTGGGGGCCCTGAGACTCTCTGCGGGCTGCCTGCCGGCCAGAGTGCCACTGTGGTGTTAGAATAGAAAATCCACACGTGGCAGCCCTACAGGGCTCGCCGGCATGCAAGCCTCATCACAGCCGCTATTGAAATTTCTGATGCGGGACCAAACGTGAAGGTGCACAGTTGCCAGCAGGAGGCACTATAAGGCCCCTTGGTATATTGGTGATGGAGCTACTCTTCTGCCTTTGGGAGATGGTGAGGCTGTGTACCTGTGAAATACATATGAATATTCATATCAAATATACATTTATTATAAAGGTCAGTTATTTTAGCTCCGGATGGTATCAAGGGGGGAAATAAACATAGGAAATTGTATTAACTTCTTCTTCAAACACCCATTTGTTGCCTGGCGGTTTCAGCAGGATGTTTGAAAGTAATTGGATTGTGTTTGTCTTTTTGCATGTCTGCGGCAATATATAAATAAAATAACTAGGAATCATCACCAGAATGAAATTATTTCCGTATTATGTGTCAGAGGTGAACACGTATTGCATTTCAGAAACATTAAAAAAATAGTAACGTTAAATAATGAACCACATTCATGAATCTGCAGATGCTCTTTACCTGATAGAGAGAGATTAGTTCTGAGGCACAGTAAACTGAATGTAAATTACTTGCAAGAGAAAATAAAAAAGGAAACAGAATTTAATCTATTTTCTTTTTCAATCATGTTCTCACTTATTCGCCCTCTCCTGCTATGAATAAGCACACACAAACTGGTAACGTGCTGGTCTCTGAGAGAGGAGGTGTGCACAGCATCGCCTGCCTTCGCAGGCCAGGGTTGCTGGTGGCGGAAATGCAGAAGAAAACTGCCGACCACCTTTGTCTCAAAATCATTTAAGGCGAAAGCCTACGCCGTGGAGATTGGATCGGCTCGAATGCTCGGCGCTTTGATATTCACGGAAAGCAGGTAAAACACTAATGGATGTTTCAAATAAAAGGCTTGGTGAAAACTGGAGTGTGATTTATGTCTGGCGAGTGAGTGAGAGGACCCTTTGACTATTGGCACTTACAGAGTATGTGATACTCGCACGCACATTGCTGGGTGAGGAGCGGAGGTCATATCTAGCCTTCAAAAGAAATCAAATCATGCAGTGACTTCCTTTGTTGAGTGAGTGAGTCTGTCTGTCTGTCTATCTGTCTGTCTGGTTTTTGTTATGCTACTAGTTAACAAAAATTTGTCCCTGGCTCAGTGAAATTCTATCACATCTTATCTTATGTCATGCTACAGAAACAGCCTTTATAACAAATGTGCAAATATGTCCTGAAAAATGTCTCCTTTACACAACAAAAAGACAATTTACATAAATTCCATGAAATGTGCACAACAGCACTGTGATTGGTTGAAAGCGACATCAATCAAATTAGCCACAGTGGCAGGTAAGCCAGTGATGAAATACCCTGAAAATGTAGGGAAAGATAAATCAACTTCTGAGCATTTTGAGACACAGAAAGTATTACAAAAAAAGAAGAAAAAAAACAATATTTTAAAGGAATGAAGGACTACCAATAATTCATTAACCAGTATTTACAGAAGAAAAATCATTATTGTCATGCAAAGTGGGACAAAGGACAGAGGAGTAGGCATTATGGCAAAGCAGGGATTTTATTAAACTTAAAGAACAAAGGCAGAACATAAATGGGATCATGAGGGATCCAAAACAGGAGGATGGGAACAAGGGAAGGGACTAGCAACATGAAGGAACGACATAAGTGACAGGACTGGGGAACATATGACTGGGAAGCACTTTTACACAGGATTGACGAGGGAGCAAACGAGAGGCAGCTGGAGTGATTAACTCAAGGGCAGGAAAGAGAGGTAGGACAAACGAGTGCAGGGCGTGGCTCGTTAAGGCCACGCCAGGGAGGAGACAGGATGGTCAGATGGGCGGGGCGTGATAATTATTTGCTGCGTTATGGAGAAATATGGACCAAAAGGCCTCCGATTAGGTCCACAGAAGATCACCCCTCCATAACCAGAGACCTTTGTAACTGTAAAATATTGTTTACCTGAGGCAACCATTAAAATGGTTTGATTATGGTTTGATTATATTTTTGAGCAAAGTCGTCATGGGCGTCCTTTCGTCTTTGGGTACTTTATGGTGACTAAATGCTTTCAAAATTAATCTGAAAACTCATTATATGAGTCCAGCAACAGGGTAGATGAAAAGACCAGTGTTACTAAAGGGCAGTGCCGTTAATCCACTCTGTGATGAAATCCTGATTCTTGATTTTCTCTAAGACAGAAAAAGGAAGAAGACCTTGCTGAACGGAACATAATTGTTTTTTTTTTTCTTTGCGTTTTGCCGTCTTGAAACAATCCTTGAATAGGGTCACGGTGCAGTTCTTATCCCGGCTGTAGAAAAATCACTCGCAGAGGCTTGGAGAGTGAACTTTTGAATTTTAGAATGATTATGGATTGCGTTGTGAACTGGTTCAAATCTCTACTGTTTATTTTTTATGTTAAGAATAAACTCTCAAAAAAATCTAAAAAAGCATATTTTTGAACATCAAAAGTCATTTTCCCGTTTGAGTGTTTTCATTCCGCCTGTTGGTATACTCTAGTATCTTATGTATTTCTTAAATGTTCCCATTATGATGTCTTGGCTGACTTGAATACTGCACGGTGATCAAGAGTTGGACAAGCATTTGTAGGGATCTTACCGGGTGGTGTACCTCATCTTCACACATCCTGGCTGGCCCAGCTTATTTGTTCCTCTGCTTGAAGGTACATCGCTGTGATTACTCACCCTGGCTTAGCAGAGGCCGCCTCTGAGCCTTCAGTCTTTTGAGGGAGAAGGACAGGCTGTCGTCTGGAAGTCTCAACTCATGTTGGCTTTGACGTCAGCGTGAGACAACACATCCCATCGTAGCCCATTGCGATGGTCTCTGGTTTTACCGACGCGTGATAGGGACCCTCCCTAGAAGTTGCAGGCTTGCTGCGGGCTGAGTAGTGAGGCCTTTCTCCTTCTCTTGCAGGTCTTTACATCCTACTATAATCTGTTTGTCTGCCATGTTGGTGGTGTTTGATTAATTCTATTCTAAACTAATTCTCATTAGTTTGGTTTTGTATTTTAGCCCTATTCTCCTCTGGTATTGATGTCCTAGTTCTCATCCCCCAGCTCCGCAAATCATAGTGCCCTTTCTGAACACCTTGTTCTGGAGCAATTGTTGGTAACACTTTACTTAAAGCAGTCAGCATAATGCATTATACATCCCTTCATAATGCATTACAATGCATTGATAAAGTATTATAAACACGGCTATAAATATTTCTAAAAAGGCATAATACAGTATAAGCATGTTTATTATGCATTATGACTGCCTTATGAAGCTCTCATCTATAATGCACTATCAATACCTGCATAATGCAGTACAAAGCATCCTTAATTGTAATACTGATCATTATAATGCATTATGCAGGTATTTATCCAGGACCAGTAAAATATTCTCACTGAACTCCTATAATCCAGTTGTGCTTCACTTCTCCCAAAGGGCAGTGACATTTGGGTTTTAGGTTAGTGTGGATGGAGCTTGGAAAAGGTTTATTTGGTCTTCAGCCTGTAATTATTTGATTAGGAATAATGCTTTTGCAAAAAGACAAGTCTGCTTTTGATTTTAAAGCATCTGAGTCAGTCTGGTGCCGTGATCTGAGGTCCTTGTAAGTGATATAGGAGGTAAAGCATTCAGTGTAATCAAGTGAGAGGACATATATAACAACTGCTCTACTAAAACAGGAGGAAAACAGACTGGTCTTTCTAGGGTGAGGCTAGAGAGTGGCACAGTGATGAAAGAATACAGATCTCCTTAATATTACTGTAAGAGAGCTGGCTGTCATGTAAGAGCAGATCGCAAGGACTCGGGCCCACCTCCCACACCGAAACCGACGTCACTATCCCTCAGTACAGATGAGTAGATCTAACTGTTGCCTGCCCCCACATAATTTGGATCTGCTCCACACTAAGACAGACAGTGTAAAAAAGGCAAACTTTTCCAGAAGAAACCTGTGAGTGTCTGAACTGAGAGGCAAAGCAGGCAGGCGGAATATGTTATGTCAGAATAAAAGGACTTTGAAATCCCTTCAGAAGCTTCCAACATTGATTCAAGAAGAACTTCACTCCCTAGATCAGTCTTTACAGCTTTACAGTCTTGTATCAGATGCTCACGGTACTTCACCTCTGCCCTGGGGGTTAAGCTCTCTCTTATGAGCAATCTTCTGGCAACCCATGGTTCAGCTGCATAAACAATGATGTTTTTGTCCCCCTTTATGCTCTACCTACAGCTTAAAAAATTACCCCAAAATTAAAAACTCATGAACTCATATTGGGAGATCAGAACCTGTCATTAAGCAAATTGGTTTTATGGTTGTTAAGTGTGGCACATTCATTCAGATAAAAGAATTAGGACTAATGAAAATCTTGAATGGCTTCAACCATGTCTAAGTATACAAAACTCAGGCATGGTTCTGCATTCAAGCCATAATCCTCCAGTTGACGATAAAGAAAAGCAATTGTCTGCCAATGAAAAACGAGATTTGACACAGTGACGCCAGTTGGGGATGGTATTGTATTTGCTTGCGTCCTGTGGCGTGTGTGATGTCATTGTGCTAATCAATATTAATTTCCATGCCATATTCAGAATTTAGACACCATTCAAAATGTGTTCAAAAACAGCATTGAATGTCAGCCTGCAAGTCATTGGGGTATGGCAATGCAAAATGAGAAGCAGTTTTTGAGTAATAATCTTAAAACAACAAGGAATTGTTCGCCCTAGCTCATAAGACAACCAATAGCACAACTGAAAATAACATCACGCTATTTACTGTAATTCGATGTATATTATTTAAGCTTCCTGCATTCTTGTGCTATGATCCTTTCCTCTGTTTTTGGGAAGACAGTATTTCTAACTATCTTCCACTTACTCATCCACGGCTGCGTGGGGGGAGGGGTGGATTTCTTTGTCGCAGGCAGTATAGGACACAAGCCAGGGGAAGACCCTGAATGAGATGCCAGTATAAAAATATCCCATTATGAAAAAAAGCACATTCTTGGTGCTTTTGGCATCATTAACTTACCCTTGATCCACTTTCAGCTGCTTTTTGTAAAACGATGTTGACCCTTCTGGTCGTTGGGCTCACACCTGGCCAGACTGTGTCATAAACCACAGCACTTCACGGATTACTCATCATATCATCCCACAGCGCATTTTCCGAGATGAAACAATGTCTGAGAGACACAATTGAACTTTGTCGCTTGCCTCTCCACCTAATTCTCCTAATAAATAATAAAATTCTCTTTTTTAAATGCATTGAGAACGTTTTCCATTTACAAGCATAAGTTGCGGTTATTTATCAATGTAACCATTAAATTAACATGTCTGGTATGTGAATTTTAATAAATTTGATACAGAATGCAAAATATGGTAGTTGAAGAGCAAGACAGTTTTTATGGCCCTTGGGACTGGAAAACTGTTAATGAAGTTGAATGAATTTCACTCATATAGAGGTGATGGTCACTTTTTGAATCATTGTCACTCTGTTCATGAGCACTTATATCTGCCTAGACCCCTTTTCTCTTTCATATATAATGGGCAAACAGGGGCTACGTTAAAATGCCAGTTAGAAACAAGGGGAGAAATTACTTGTGCATATTGGAACTGTCGATAATTTACTCACAGCTGTCAATAATTCAGCCTCCAAAAAAAAATCACACACGCTATATTACCAAACGTGTTGGGACACCCCTCCAAATCATTGAATTCAGGTGTTCCAATCACTTCCATGGCCACAAGCGTATAAAATCAAGATTAGCTCAAGAATATTGTGTAGAGAGCTTCATGGAATGGGTTTCCATGACTAAGCAGCTGCATCCAAGCCTTACATCACCAAGTGCAATGCAGAGCGTCGGATGCAGTGGTGTAAAGCACACCGCCACTGGACTCTAGAGCAGTGGGGACTTGTTCTCTGGAGTGATGAATCATAGTCTGGCAATCCAATGGACGAGTCTGGGTTTGGTGGCTGCCAGGAGAACGATATTTGCCTGACTGCATTGTGCCAAGTGTAAAGTTTTGTGGAGGAGGGATTACGGTGTCGGGTTGTTTTTCAGGGGTTGGGCTTGGCCCCTTAGTTCCAAGTGAAAGGAACTCTTAATGCCTCAGTATACAAAGGTATTTTGGACAATTTCATGCTCCCAACTTTCTGGGAACAGTTTGGGGATAGCCCCTTCCTGTTCCAACAAGACTGCGCACCAGTGCACAAAGCAAGGTCTATAAAGACATGGATGAGCGAGTTTGGTGTGGAGGAACTTCACTGACCTGCACAGAGCCCTGACTTCAACACGACAGAACATCTTTGGGATGAATTAAAGTGGAGACTGCCAGGCCTTCTTGTTCAAAATCAGTGTCTGACCTCGCAAATACTCTCCTGGAAGATTGGTAAAAAATTTCCATAAACACACTCCAAAACCTTGTGGAAAGTCTTCCCAGAAGAGTTGAAGCTGTTATAGCTGCAAAGGGTGGGCCAACTCCATATTAAAGCCTATGTATTAAGAATGGGATGCTATTAAAGTTCATATGTGTGTAAAGGCAGGCATCCCAATATTTTAGGCAATATAGTGTATAAGAAATGATGATACTTAAGGCTGCCCCTATCTATATTGCCTGTACATTAGCGTAGGTCAGTGTTTCCCAATCCAGTCACACAGAGAGTCCACATTTTTGGTCCCTCCCAGGAAAAATGTGGACTGTCTGGCAGGGAGCTGGGAGGGAGTAAAAACCTGGACCGGCTGGGGGTCCCAAAGGACCGGATTGGGAAACATTGCTGTAGGTCACCAGCACAGCGATAAAAAATCAAATGTCATTTTCAGGAAAAAAAAATACATTGGCCAGGCGTTATATATGCGTCCTTGTAGGTTTGCAATGTTTTGTCAGCCTGCCTGACATGTCATGTGCTGTTTCTGCTGCAGCAACAAATGAGGTCCCGCCGGAAGGCGTGTGAAGTAGCCGCACAGAGGATCATCTGTCACAGGATATTCATTTGTTCCCCAAGCAAAATTTTTTTTTTTTAAATTAGCTATCCATTGTCCATCTGCTGCTTCCCCTAAATACTTTAAATTTCCCAGTTAAGTACCCTTAAAAATAAATGTGAATTTCTCGTTACGCTCATTAAGTCATGACATGTACTTCAGGGCCATTTAGTGCACCTGTATTTCAGGAAGTTATTAAGAAAATGCAGTCTGTATCAAAAACAGAACACGCACACGGCAAGTGTTATTGAGCAGGAAAGAGCTAAAATACCATAAAAAAGCAAGGAAACTAAAATATTAGGTAAAAATTTAAAATATAGCTTTCCTTTCAGCATACTAATGTTCTGCAAATCAGAAGAATGTGTGTAAGGATGTGTGTAAGGTTGCTAGAACTTGCAGTGAACTTCTGTCTGGCCCTATATCTTCAAGATGTTCGTCCTGGTCAAGTTGAGGGCCTGGATATGCGTAAGAAAAAAACAAACAACTGGATGGAAGTACAGGCTCCTCCCATTCATACCCCCGCCCATTTTTCCAAGCAGAAAATCACTTGTCACTCTGCACGTGGGCACAGTGCTGGTAAGAAAGCAGGAGAACTTCATGCAAGCGAATACCTTTCTCTTGCTTAGCAGCACAGAGGCAATTAATTCACCCATAAGCAACTCCGCCAGATTAGAACCTCAGTCTGGGCTGTGAGACTGTATGTTTGAGCCAAATGCCCTGCCTGGTTTTAGGTAACTCTTTGTGGATATATATCACCAGATAAGCATTAATATTTACAACTTTGCTGTCTAAACTGTTAAGATGCTTGGAAACCAAAACAATTAAATGTAGAACACTAAAGTGACACCACCAAAACCACGTGTCCAGGGAGCGGGGGTCCACCGGTGAGGGGAAACCTAAGGTATAGTGGAAACCTTGTCCCCAGATTCCTGGTTGGTCACGAAGCACAATTAGGTATGAGAAAGTCTGTTCTGCAGTGTACTGGGGCAGTTAGATTTGCACAGAAGTCAGAAACACAAAAATAGGCTTTTACCCTAGTAGATACCAGTTGATAACAGCAGAATTTTCACAACAATGATGAGCAAGATACAACCACCTAATGGAAAGAAGAAATTTTCCCAGAACATGCTTGAAAATTGCCACAGTGCTCAACTCCCACAATGGCTAAAGTACATCCTTCCAAATATTTTGTGTTATGCAGCTTTGAATATCTGGCTATTCTTGGAACATTAACCAGCTTTGGGAGAATTAAATAACTGCTTTCAGAGAGAAACCATTCTCAGAGGAGTCATTACAGCTTTTGAAAGTGGTCTCCAGTGAGGCAGAGCTCCGATACCAAAGGTGAGAACCATGTGGCTGCACAAATTATTTTCTTGAAAGCCACCCAAAGTGAAAGTGGAGCAGGATGAACATGTCCAGGTTTCACAGGTTCAGGTTAGGATTTGCGGCAACAATATAGAAAAACAGGGAAGTAGGCCAAGCCCAGAGTAAGATAATAAGGCCGTCTGATCTAGAGGGGGCGCACAATCCTTACTGTCATCTCTGAGAGTAATGAGCTACCTAAACTTTCTTATTTCAGGTCTGGTTGAGAAAAAAAAAGAAACACTGTAGTTGCACATTTAAAGTATGTCAAACACGTGCCTGATACTGAAAATAAACTCAGCTTGGATGAGTCTTCCATTGATGTTTAATATCCTTTAAGTTACAGGGAGATCTGGGAAGAGAAACTGTATGCATAATGTTACATAGATACTGCATAGAGATAGGGACAAGTGCAGCTACACATGCTGTTATACAGATACTGTATACCTGGGAGGGAGCAAAAATGTGGACCGCTGGCAGGGAGCTGGGAGGGAGCAAAAACATGGACTGTCTGAGGGTTCCCCGAAGACAAGGTTGGGGAACACTGATTTAAACGGTATAGAGAGCATAGATTGATACAGATAATGACATAGATACTATATAGGTATCGACCCAGATGCAGATATAGATAGTAATATATAGGATGTTTTTGATGTATACCATTACCTTACAGTGTCAGGGTAGCAGGTTTGAACTGCTGTGTGTCCCTGCTCATTCTCCCCGAGTCTGCATCGGCTTCCTCTGTATTCCTCCTAATGATGCACCGTTAAAGCATTTTGTCATCAGTGTGGGAGGTGTAAGTGACTGTATGCATGCATGCGAGGGCCTGTCCAGGACCTACCCGTCTTCATGCTTCCAGGAACGGATGTAGAAATGAATTATTAAAACAAAAGGTATAGTCAGACTAAAATCCAGGAAAGCTGCTGACAGTAGCAGAGTGTGAGATACTTTCCTGGGGTGGTGGTGGTGGAATCCACTCTTCCCTGCTGAGCTGAACATGAGCGGGTGCTTGGAGAAGCGAGGCAGGCCTCCCAGTGGGATGAGCGGCACAGTAGTGCAGCAAAGAGCAGGCGTGGGTAGAAGATGCAGGCAAAACAGGGTGCTGAATATGTAGGCGCAGGCCACAGGGGAAGAGCCAACTAGAGACTAACGAGGAGCCAGACTGGGCCAAAGTACTGCTTCTCTGCAGAGCATTCTCAGACGGGACCAGCGCACTAAGTGTTTACATTAACACATAGTACACGAGCTCACCATCCATGTAACAGCACAGGATCAGCCATCACTGAGGAAGAAGAACACAAAACGATGACATCATTGGCCACCCTGATTTGGTTAATTGATGAACCACAAATTCTGAATAGCTACCAAGCTTTACTTATAATATACATTGTTTTAATATCCATATGAAACTGTTCTGGATAATCATTTATAATTTACGATATTCACAATGTTGTACATTTTTCAAATCACAATATTGACATGCCCTCAAAGTTCCCTGCCCTGCTTTTTCCCAAGTGATAATTATGTCATCAAATCTATTATATCAAGTTAGCTGGCCTTAGGTTTCAGGTGTCAATCAATTCAGTAATTACAACGAGTTTCCAAAAAAAAAAAATACACACAGACAGGTGTCTGTGCCTTGCAGACTGAGGCTTGTAGCCCCTAGTTGAAACAGGAGTCTTGAATATGCCATCTGTTTCCTTAATGAAACCTTAAATGAGCCCTGTGAACAGAGCTAACAAAGACTTCAGTTAGTACTGTGTTAACAGGTCCAGTCCTATGACAATATGGCATAACTTTATCCCATTCCCCAGTATAAGTGGTCCAATTAGTAGCTATTTTGGTACAATTTTTAAAGACAAATTTTCTGAAAATGGAGGCATTTATCTTAATTGCGCTCTCACAGCCCTATCTGGGAAGCGGACAGTCAGCTCGTCTCAGGACCCCAAGTGAGTTTATTTTCAAACCAGCCCTGGGAGGTTCTCCTCCCCCTCCTCCATCATCATGAAGCCTGCTTTGTGCCAACATTTAAAAACGCCGAAGGTTAATTGCCTTTTTTGTCTGTCATCGTTTTCTGTCTCCACATCACTCTATTATGTTATGTACATTGTGGAAGGGCACTGAACAAAAACAAAGGTAAACCAAACACTGGGTAAAATAGCCACCTAGATAACCATAACAGCCATCGTAGATCTTGAAAAATATGAAATAGAAACAGAAGAAATGTGGCCATAATTAACTACTTAAGGAAAGACCTTGGAGGAAAAAAAAGACATATGAAAGTGGCAATTTAAAAATACAAAAAACAAACTAGCCAAGAAGAACTTGACAATCGGATATTCAATATCCAGCGTTTTTAATGGACTGAAACATATTCTGAATAATAACCATCTTCCACATTGTGTCAAATGATTAACGGGGATCTTAAGACGGCTTAAGAAGGGTGTTGGCTGTTGAGGAGTGCTTAAAACATACTTAGGGTACACAACAGTAGAGAGTGAATGAGAGAGAGAGGGAGACAAGAAACGTTTGTGAAAAGAAGCGCTCTGTTGGCTGCATTAGTAATCAAGGGTGCGATAAGTATTTGAGTAATCCTGTGCAAATGACCATGGAAACTTTTGAGAGACTTTGAGCAGCAGATGAAAAGCAAAGACTTGAACGAACTAAAAGGGGAAACAGGAATCAAAGCTATCAGGCAGAGTTCATCCCCGTAACATTAAAGGTAAGGTGTTAATATAACAAAGTGGGTAACCAAGCTTTATATCTGTGCCAGAAATGCGCTCATGTTTCTTTTACTTTCAGTCCTTTCAAAGGTAAGAAACTTTGCCTGGTGTGTAGATTGCTGTTCACAATAGAAGGTGCCGTATTATTCACGGTGAAAATCTTGCCCTCGTTTTGAAAGCAAGTCCCAAACATCTCCACACAAACCTCTGGCCAGCCTGCACTTGTCCCAGTACACTACCAGCACACCTGATTCAGCTAATCAAGGATTTAATGAGTGGTTAATTAGCTGTATCAGATGCTCTGGTCATGAAACAAAGCAAACACATCAAATGGTTGAGCTTCCCCGGGGGAGAATGGCGATCAGGATCCCTGGGTTAGACCCCTGTGCCTTTTCCGAGTTCTGTAGAAACTGAGGTTTTAGGAGTTTGGGGTCTTATATAATAGAATAATCACTGGCATCATAATATTTTATGAAAACCACGTTTGTGGTACATGTAACGCAACTGGGTGCAGCGTTTCATATTGCCATGAACAACATGAACTTCATTTCATTTTCCTGTCCTTTGACTATCACTCAGCAGAAGCCAGGATCCCATCGCCAAGCTCAAAAACCGAAACAAATCCTGTGGCAAAGCAATTCAGCTTGTCAAGTCATCCTGTTGGGTCTTAGCTACTCCAACTTCATATGAATGAGGGCATCAACAGCCAGGCGTTAGAAATATAATTTACTATGATGAGTTGTGCATGATTTTGATGGCTGGCAAGAATGAGTAATAGCAAACCAGATATAATATATGAACGATGACCCATATCATGTGAAAATAACAAGTCGGAACTTGGTAGGAAACCTAGAGGAACCTCTGGCATCACTGCAGATAACATTAATTATTTGGCTACAGCCATGAATCCTGTTTTATTTGACTGCCCTTCTGGGAATAAAAAAAAAAATCACAACATGTCTATTAGACAGGTGCATCTGAAGAGCACTGAAATATAAATGGAAGCCTTTGGATACCATTAAATTTTGACACATTTTTGGTAAAATGGAAGGAGGAGTCTAACTTCTATAATTTAGTGGGTAAAATGAGTTTTCATTCATTTTATGTCCCTTGATTACAGAGAATCAAAATGATAAAACACATCTGTGAGGATTAATAAAATATTTATATAGGTGTTTATATACTGTATGTTTTGGCACTGTTGTTGAAAGTGCATAAACTGGCTCTTGCTCATCACATTGTGTATGTGTTTATCTGAGGATATTAGAGAACTTATCAGGATGCCAGAGTGGTACTGAAATTGTGTGGCAGTGCCCAGGAGTCTCCATGAACAGAACCAAAGGGTAGAGGGATTTAACAGCATACGAGTTTTAATTGTGCAAATGTCTTTTTCAGGGACAGATGGGAAAAGAGCAAGGACAACAAAGACAAAACTGAAACAGCATGCACAGAAGCCGAAAAGGGTGCAGTCTGAGTTTCTGGGGGCGAAACAAAATGAATCACACAAGTATATGTAACCAAGGGCCACGTTTAGTCCATGATAAAGCTACTGCCATTTATTCATATTCTATCACTGCCTATGCAGTACAGGGTCATTATAAACCCTGGAATATCCTAGGAAGGATGCCAGTCCATCACAGGACATAGGTAAGAACATTTTTGGCAATTAAGAGACACCAATTTACCTAATTTCATGCTTTTTGGACTATGGAATGAAACCCACAGACATGGGGGAAGACCATGCAAACACCACAGAAATGCAGATGTGGATATATTTGAACTTATAATTTATAAGTTATACTTATAACTTATAATTGCTACCTACTTGGCCACCTTATCACACAAAAGTATAAAGCAAGATAAAGGGTGTTTATCAGTGCCATGAATTCAAAGAACGTACTTGTGTTCTTGGCGAGAACATTCATGCTAACTTGCCTCCCAAGAATGAACTCAGGACGCAATGAATCATTGGATTGTTTTCACTGGTGAGGATGCAACCGATGCGTCCCGATATCTGGGATGGGGCAAGAATGACATCTGCAGATTTTTAGCATCCCCCAAACTTCTCTTCTTGAGTATTGGAACAGTACTTTGGCAATGGAAGATGACATCAATGCATGTGAGAACACAAGAACGGTCAAGTATGCATGCTGACAAACACACATAGTCTCTGAATTTTCCTATGAAACACTGGTGTCTCGGAGGCCCCTAATCAGTCCTGAGGGTGTGATGGGAAGTACGCAAAGCGGCAGACAAACCAAAGGATCTCACTGGTGTATGACAATAAAATCATAACAAGGGTTGTATATTTTATTTGGGGGCAATTAAGAACAATCAAGCAATTGCTTCATCAATGATATGATAAGTCATTACTTAATGCTATATTTTCAGGGAGTTAAATCACTGTTGTGGAGCATTGATTGACTGAATGATTGGTTGAGGTTTATTCCCTCATTCAAGACCAGAGGAAATACATGAACTGTTTTACACACATATGTATGAAGCTGCAAACAAGATGAACGAAGGTGCAGTTTTTGCACCTTTCAGATCACTGCCTCTCCTTTAAACCCAGCAATAACAGCTTAGAGCAATCATGTTTGTTTTATTTCTGATGTAATGCGCCATTTAAAAAGCCAGTGTGTGCTATCTAGGCCTGGCATCTCTTCACCCAGATCTGCAGTCATCGTCCACTCCCATCTTCTACTCCTTACCCAGATGACCTGGAGCCCAAGTCCTAGTATAATGTTTCTTTACCCAGAAGACGTACCCATCATCTTGTCTCTTCATATCCTTATCCAGGCAACACATAACCTAGGACTCTGCTCTGAACAAAATTTAAGGGGACTGTGATACGACTTTCATGCCTCTTAAAGGTTTCGCTTCTATGATACTTTGAAATAGACACTGAATTTACAAACGTCATCAGCATTGCTATAAAGTATGATCTATGATACTACATTAAGATGTCTTCTGAGTGATTATGTACGTATGATGTCTGATGTAGATGTTACAATAGGGGAATACATGATAGCATATGCAGTACATTTTAGCAATAAATGTCAAGTGCCAACATAATGGTCTGCAGCTCTTAATGCTTCACTTCTAGGTAGGTACAGAATTTTCCACTACCTGGTCGCAAATGAGCATAAACTCAGATAAAGCTGTAAAATGATCATTTACAGCGAGACAGTTATACAGGCATCAGTTTATTCACGGCTTCCTGCAGAGAAGAGTAAACTGTAGGGAAAATGTTGATGGAAAAGAGGCACAGTTATGCAATAAATGTCAGGAACTAGCAGAAAAAGATGGACTGTATGGTATGTGGACTTTTCACAGAGGAATGACAAGTGATCTGTAGCAGTATGACGTACCATACCACATGACACAAAAAGGTGGACAGTCCTTCTGGTCTTCAGGCAGTTCAATTCTTTGTTTTTCTCAATGCATACAGTTTCATATTCGGTCTATTTTGGCACCTTATGAAGTTCAAGACAAGAAAGACGATGGAAAATACAGTCATCTTCTTTTACTTCCTTCAGCTCCAGTTTAGTGCATCTCTGCTCAATTCATTGAGATGAGAAAATGGAAGACACCTGGCTTGTCTGGGCTGCTTAGTGGTGGTTTTGGGATGGGGGGGGTGGGCGGAGATGTGGTTGAAGGGCTCTTAAATAGACAGCTACCCACTGCAGTTTGGACTGTTCCTCAGAAAATGTTTGACAGCACCACAGTCGCATCAGACTGACAGCAGACAGCTATGAAGCCTAGTAAAAGTAGCACAGCTTTCTACTATGTTGCTATGATCCATCACAAGATATAGGAGGGCAAATGCACATTTAAAGACATTCTGAGGGGGCATGGCGACTCAGTACCTTATACATCCGTGGAAAGGCTTCATGTTCCCCATGACCCTGTACCGGATATGCAGCTATGGGAAACGGATGCATTGATGAACCATCCAATAACTGCGGTTATCCTAGCGCATCACACACGCGTGTTCCTGCAAGAAGCATCATCAGATCTTCACTGATTGCTCCGTAAATTGTGCATTGCAAGAGTGAACTTGATGCTAGGTTTAAAAGCCCTGTTGCAGTTTTCCGAAGAAATTGCGACCTGTCAAAAGAAAAACAGACAGAGGAGATTTCATACAAATATAGAGAAGAAAGTTTTATCAACCCACATGGAAATTTCTGCTTTTATTTATCTATTTTTCATCTGAAATGAAAATGGAAAAGTTGCTGTGACAAAGACCATCAGTCCCGCTGTATTTTTTTGTAAGTCATTCTAATTATCTCACTTTCAGCAATATTTCTTTTACCAAATGATTTCTTTTCTCTTGTATGCCCCCCCCCAAAAAAAGGAATATTAACTGCAGATCCATCGGGGTTTTTAATTGGTTCATCTTGCTTCCATCGTCTTTATCATATGTTTTGTCCCTTGTGGCTGGTGCTTTTAATTCTTGCTGTGCTTACTTTATGAAGTAAATAGGATCCCTCTATTCATTTCTTGACATGCATCCAAAGGGGTTTTTGGCTCATTAGTCAGACTTTTGTTTCACTCAGGGAAGGTACTCTTTGTGAAGTGTTTACTTACCGTCCTTTAATCCCCCACATGTCCCCATCACGACCAGAACAATTTCCTGGGAACTTCATGCAGATTTCCAATCTCAATGTAATTAAGATAAGAGGTCTGGCAAATCAGTTCACAATCCACAGACATGGCAGAGGTCGCCCAGACAACTCGGATTTGGGCTTCAGGTTTCTGTTCCTTTTTGCCTTGGGTCCGATTAATGATTAGCAGTGTTCCGACCTCATTATCAGAAGAGATGAGGCTCAGTCTGCTGACGGTCATTGTATGTCCATCAACTCCTCCTGGGAAATCATGTTCAAGGAAAATGATGGTGCTCTGTATAAATCAGTGAAATCAGTGGGTGCACAGTACTGTGAAAAAGTCTTAAGCAGTCAAAGAAAATGATGTTTAACTTCATGTTGGTATGAAGCTGTCAAAGTGTGTCAGCTTTGCAGTTTCGAGACCGCTCCGAAACATACCCCAGTATTTGCAGCAACCATACAATACACCCATGCATTTTTTTTAAATGGAGCATTATCCAACTTGTCTGGCTAATTAATGCATCTTTGAGTTATTTAACTTGTTTAGTTGATTAATTAATTGAGCTGGTGGTGAAATTGAACACAAACATGGAATGGCTGATGTGCCCCTGAGCAGAAGTTTAGGGACCAAAGCGGTGTTCATCTAGTTTAGATGTCAGCGATGTTTTGGAGAACAGAATAAATTCTTGTTTATATTTTTATTGTATTACTGATTTGCACGTTTTCTATTGGCAAATTGCAGTTTTCTTTCAGCAAATACATACTTATTAAGCAGATAAATATGCTTAAACGTTTTGCCTAAAATTTTTGCACAGTACTGTCAGTCTGAGGGGGAACAATTGCATGGTCTTCAGTTGTTAACGCTAATGGGTCTATATGCCCGTCTTCCTCTGGCATCTGGTATCTAATCAATTTCACTAGAAAGTCATTGAATATGCCAGTATATGCCATTTGGGCCAGGCATCTCATAACTTTTTTTGTTATTTGGTGGGGGAAGGGCAGACTCCTGATTAGGTGATCATTATTTGTAAGTGCTGGGGGATGGGATGGGTTGGGGGGGTGCAATTCCATGGATTGTAAAGTGGCATCTTCATCATCAGATTTGTTTCATTGCATAAACGATGACATATCCCAAAATTCAGCGCACCACTGACAACCTCCTTGTTTTAATGCAGCATGTTTATTGACCAACAAAGTCAGTTGGCAGAGAGTTTACTGAAGTTCCAAAGGGTTATTTCCACCTATCAGAGAAGGAAGAATTTACTGCACCTGTATTGAATTTATAATTTTCCAATGAACAACGATGGCTTGGGTCTAGGCAAAATGTTTAAATGCATTTTTGGTTTTTAAACGTACAAATGATGTCTTAAGAAACAAATGTGTGGTAACGCGGTATAAGTGGGTTAATGCACTCCAGGCTGTGCATTTTACATTTAAACACACTCCAATTTGCATCAGGAAGGGGGGGGGTTCGCCTCCGCAGCCACGTGTTTTAATGCATGGCTTGTCATGCATTAACCCAAATGCCCCAGGGACATTGTCTGACCTGACTTGCTGAACCACACTTGCATGGTGCTTTGGAGAAAACCATTTGCTAAATGAATGAAAATAGATATATTTGAAAATAAATCCAGTAATGGTCATTCTGTATTTATCCTGTCACAATACAATGACTTTAAAAATGTTAACCTGTAATAATTTTTCAAACTGATTACTAATTAATTTTAAAGTAACAGAAAAAATGTAATTACTCTCACTTTTGAAGGATACTGAAAAAAAGTTGCGAAGTTGTTCCCAAGTTTTGTGTTTCAAAAGCAAATAGGATGTAGAGGATTCCATTACTTGTGTATCTACAGGCAGCAGCTCGATCTGGATCTCCATCTTGAGAAAATCAGATGATAAACCTTCCTCTGAACACAGCACACCGAGCTAACGATGATAAAAATCTCACGAAGATTTTTAAACATCCTGAAAAACGCTCTGTGGATATCGGTACTGCCGGCAGTTGCAGGGGTGAAAAATATTGTTTAATCAAAAACGAATAATCATACATTTTCTCTTGTGTGGAGTAGGTCATGTGTCAATAATCCAAGCAGATAATGTATAAAGTGGGAAAAGTTTTGAGATTTTTATCCTTGTTTTGGGAATGGTCCTCACTGCATCCTGTTATTCAGTCAAAGATGCAGTTTGGGGGAAAATAATGAAAATAAATCTGCAAGAAATCTGGCCCAGTTATCTGACCTGATCTGGTCTAATTAACTGGGCCTAGGGAGAATGACTCTTAGGTGTATTTGGCTGGGTCCCCTTTCATTTCACTCAGATCTTATTCTTCCCCACAGTCCTGCACTAAAGACAGAGTTTAAAACAATAAGCAGCTCCCAGATGTTTGGGCTCAAATATATATTTAAAGATCATTCAGTAAAACAGGCATATCTGGATATAGATAGTAACACATGCAGGCTGGACCTTGGGGAATTCATATCTGATGTGTTTGCAGTGTAAAACCAGCAGAGTGTGGACACCGTGACGTGATAAAAACAGCACAATACAAATATTAATTAGGAATAAAAATTTATCCCTTGTGTATTTTACTTCTTCCGTTCTAAATTCTAGAATCTATAGAATTTAACCCCATTTTGAAAATAGACTGGGGTAACTTAGACCCCAAAAATAACACAGGGGATAAAAGCGCTTAAAGTTAGGTGAAGTTTTTCCTAGTTGCCACTTGGTAGGTTGTTTTGATGTTGTTTTTGGCACACAAGCTACTACTGCAGGTTATGGGCCAATAGCATGGAAAATTCCCCATTCATGTAACTAACTGGCTGTGAGGTTTTAGGTTACTGTAATAAGCACAGGCGTGAGGGCTGGTGGCCGGTGGGTAATACGTAGCTTATCCATGCTACTTGCTCCCCTGCCCCATATACACATTTTAATAAGAGAATACAGCCCAGGGTGTTCAGTATGAAGGTGAACCTTCACGTATTCTAAATTAATCCCATCTGACTCTTCAGTTTAATAATGGCTCACTGGTCAGCACTTCGGCTTCACATCTCCGAAGCTGTGGATTTGATTCCTGTTTGCAGCTCTGTGTGCAGATTCCGAAGGATCTTCTCGGATTTATGTGGGAATATTCCAGCTACCCGGATTTGCTCCATGTTCCATCTGAAGTGCTGATCCCGACAGCCCTATGAGGCCGAGTGGCCATGGGATTCTTTGGAAAGGCTGGAGGGGGGGTCCATGCGACTAGGAGTCTACAAAGTGCGATAAAAAAAAATAATAAGATAAAAAAGTTGGTAGCACCTTATTTGAAGCTGTCTTCTATAATGCTATAGATACCTTCATAATGCATTATAACAGTTGGTATAAGAATTAGTGAAGCATTACAGCATCTTCTATTGACAGTTATAAGGCATTATAGTGTTGATATAATACTGCATAGGCTGCAATGAAACACTACAGATACCTTTATAATGCATTATAATGGTTGGTATAATAGAATAGAATAGAAATAGAATAGAAAAATACTTTATTGATCCCCTGAGGGAAATTGGTTTGTCACAGCAGCAGACAATAGTAACAGTAAATAGTAAACAATAAATAGGGGAATAATAAAAAAGGTATATATAAGATTAACATCAACATTAAATATTAAGAGAACAGTGAGTTGTAGTGCAAATACAGTGTGAATGATGACAGACTACACATAATTCCCATACTTAAAGTAGCCGCGTGCATACATGAGCTTATGATGGGTCATCTGTTAGACAGAGATGGGCTGTTATAGAGTGTTATTGTAAATGGCAGGAATGATTTCCTGTAGCGTTCTTTGTGGCAGCGGAGCTGAGTGAGTCTGTTGGAAAAAGAGCTTCGCTATCTCTGTAGTGTGTCATGAAGGGCGTGGGATGGATTGTTCATGATGGAGAGCAGTTTGTTCAGTGACCTTCTGTCCCTCACTGACTCAAACGTCTCCAGGTTCTGTCCGATGATTTGTCCAGTGTTTTTAATGAGTTTATTGAGCCTGCTGGAGTCTCTATAAGAATCTATAAGATTTAATAATGGATTACAACATCTTTTATTGACAGTCATAAGGCATTATAGTGTTGATTATAATACTTCATAAGCTCCAGTGAAGCTCTCATCTATAATGCACTATAGATACCTTTATAATGCATTATAATCGTCGGTATAAGCATTAAGGATGCTTTCTGCTGCATTATGAAGGTATTTCATCTCATTATAAATGAGATCTTCATAAAACATTCATAATGCATAATAAACATCGCTATAATGTGTTATGCCTTCTTTTAAATATTTATAGCCATGCTTATAATGCTTTATGAATGCATTATAGTGTGCTGTGAATGTGTTTATAGATTCTTATTGACATTGCATTTGTAGAAAGTATCACGGAAAAGTTAGATTTATCGGCATTTGTTCAGACCTGTGATTAGTCAGGTCAGATCACGAATGTTGGCATTAGTGTGTAATTGTGTGTGCGCTCCAAGAGGGACTGGATCCCATGTCCTGTGCTTCTTCCTGATAAGGTGGGCCTGAAATGAGGGATGGTGCAGCTTGTCACGTCATACAAAAGCGTGAATCACCACTACAACAATGCGTGCGCAGTTATGTTTCTGGCTTGGCTTTTAAAGCTAGCTTTAAGTAACTCTCTAGCCTGGCTGGGCTAATGGGCGACTGTGGTCAGGTTCAGCAGGCTGCACTACAGCAGCTAACTCAGCGGCAAGGGGGGAGGTGGCATGCTTCGGCAAATCAAATTATCTCCATAATTTGTGGCAGCATTTGCATGGCATGGGTAAGGTCGTTAAAGCCGATGGGTGCCTCGTAAAGTCATTAGAGTGTGTCGTTCTGCTTTCAGAAAATACTGCAGTGGCAACCGACTATAAAGTGTGTGAATAATCATTTGTATTTTCAGAAAAAAATAGTTTTCATAGGTTTGAAACTTCATTTTTTAATTTATTTATTGAGAGGAGTCAATAAGACAAAAAGGGAGGTCAGGATTGAGGTTTGTGGAGCCTTGATTTATATTTTATCCTGTCTGATGCTTTAGCTGGAGAAATTTTACTTTCATCCCTTGAATTATTTGTCTCATGCTGACATTTAGATTTTTTTTTTCGTGTGGACATGTTTTTGGACACATATTTGATGTTTTTTGATTAAAAAAGGCACGGTTTCTTTTCTAGAGCCGTTCTCAGTCAGGGCATGGTGTTTGTTATGCAGGTCATTTGTGCCATCAGGAGGCATCATTTACATTCTTTTCTGAATATCTGTAAATGTGGCCTCCTAATAAGTCTTGAAAGCAGAATCATCTAAGAAGATGTGATTTGATTGAGCACCTTAACACAATACAAAACAATTATAAAAATGTATTTACATTTAGTATATCAGTGATTAGAAATGGGATTTCCGGTTACATAACAAAGAACCCATCCATCCATCCATCCATCCATCCATCCATCCATCTTCAGCACCCACTTGTCGAATTCAGGTTGGGGGGGGGGGTGGTCCAGAGCCTATTCCAGAGTCTATGGGCACAAGGCAGAGAACAACCCAGGATGGGGCACCAACCCATCGCATGGCACACTCACACACTATACACTCACACATGCACACCCATGGATAGTTTGGTAACTCCAATTAACCTCTGTATATTTTTGTACTGTGGAGGGACCCGGAGTCCCCGGATAGCAAAAAACCAAAATGACTAATTAGTTTAGCATAATGCAGTTAAGCAAAATGCAGTTTGTGTCCTAAAGGTCACGTTCTGAGTTAATGTGTGATCTGAACTCCCGTCTTGTACGTGTAAATGTTTCACCCAGGGGACTCCTTTATTGGTCTGGTATCAGGGTAAGTGAACACTGGGAAATATTCTGGCAGATGTAAGCTGACAGCGCAGCGAGAGCAGACTGAGAAGGTTTGCAGTTAATGGAGCAAGATGTGCATTGTGAGTAATAATTGATATCCGGCCAAAAGCTTTTCTCGCTGTCAGACAAATCCCATTTCACACTATTGTTTACTAAACGCAGAGCAGGCCAATCATTTGGAAAATGCTTTGCGAGGAACAAACGACGCCCCCCCCCACTCCCCCCGCGAAGAAGCTGAACGAACAAGTCAGCTGTTGTGCAGAGAAAAATTATATTGCAGAGTTTGAATAATAAAGAGGATCTTAGGCGAAGGTAGGTATTTACTTTAATGAGCGGAAAAGACTTGTCAAATTTGTCTTACGAGAAAGAATTTAACCCTTGCAGGTTTTCAAGAGCCACAGATAGATAGAGATGCTTTTCATTTATTAATGCTCACTGAATTATAGATATTTGTTTTCCCAAACCCCCTGGATCAAAAAAAAACATGTAACCAAGTAATATTTGACAGGGTACACCCAAGTTAATTGTTAAAGGAAGAAGGTGATCATTTTTGAATCTATCTGGTTGGAGGGGAATTGAAGCTGTATGCCAAATACTCTGATCAGTGTTCCTGGTGGGGGCTGTGAAGGTGTGGCTGAAACAGCAGCAGTTTGCTTATTTACTGTGAAATCCAGTGCAACTTGAGCAGTTATTGAGTTCGATCCCATTCATTTCATCAGGGCACCCTTTCTGAAACAGCTTATCTTCCAGGGAGCTCGAGCAGTGTGGGTTCGATGAAAAGCAGATCAGCAGCATGTTAAGTTTAATGACGAGGTCACCGACTGATGTAACAGTGATTATCCTTTATGCTTTTTGGGCTGTTTAAAAAACCTCAGAAGACACAAAGAGAGCTAAACGGTTAACAGTTGTACTTACATTGGGAGGTGCTACTGTCTAGTATAATAATGGATCAAAAGCCGAGAGACACCAGAACATCCCCAAAATGGATCACATGGATGGCTTGCTGATATTTAACTTTGTACATTAGATGGTATGTTTGAAGGCATGACATCAATCAGACCACAAGAGATCTAGCCCAGAATCCTCCCGGAGGCCCACCAGGAGGCCAATGTTAGCCGGGAGGCCAATGTTAGCAAACAAGTACGATGAATGTTTTAATGATGTTGTTTCTATACGGGCTCTTCCCATTCCCGAAGAAGCACTGCTCGTTACGGCTCACAGGAACCTCTCTCCATTATCTGGAGTGTGGGAAGACAGCTCTTGACAGCACACAGTGTTAGGAGGTCTCGTGGGGGCTCGGTCCTGTATCATAATGGACATTTAAAGCATCAGCAACCGAACTTCAGGACACACACATAGATAAACACGAAAGGAGGACCACATTATGTGGGAATAGGAAATCATAGGAGTGGGAGGCAGGGTATAAAATTAGACCAAGGGAGACTACCTTGTTAAATCTGTTCCAAACATCTCAACGGTGGTCATTTGCCTCTGCAAAGTTTTCAACATGTTACCACCTTCCCTCCATGGGAGAATTGAGGGTAGGCGGGATTATCTGGTACTGTCAATCTTCAGCCCACTTTCCATTGGTTGCCGGCTGTGTTCTCTCAGGCGGTGATTGGCAGTACAGAATGAACCCGCCCACCAGTGGACTTCAAAAGCCTTGTGCCTTCCAGCACTACTCACATGCTTTCTGTTTGGAGAGTTCTGGAAAAAGACAAACTTATAACAGAAGCCAACCAATGCAAAATTGTTAAAGTGGTAGGAGGGGATTGTTATTATGCATTGAGGCACATGTAGGATGATCCATTCCGTAGGATAAGCAGCTTGAACGTCTTACAAGACCCTTAACAAAATATACATTTTATAGCATGGAACAAAAAAAAATGTCATGACCAAGCAGTGGTGAAGAATCTGCATTTGTTCCAAAATAAAAAAAAAAAATCTGCCAGGAATTGTTAGGTAATAATATTCCCTGGCTTATCTGTGTTCTCTCAGGCAAGCCTCTCTGGTGAAAGCAAATCCTCATGTCACCTTTCTCCTGTCAACATCCCATAGGACAGAGCAAAATCCCTCGGAAGCAGCAGGGAGTGAGGGAGGGTGAAGCTGAACAGGAGGAAGTGGTCGAAATTGCCAGAAGAATATCTGAACGGTATTTATCAAGACATATCAGGATTTCTGGGATCCAAGGGCATTCTAACACCAAAGAGCGACTTGGATTTGGATTACACTTTTCATACAGCCATGATTTAAGCATGATAAACAGGCTGTCATACTGTCTGTCACATACACACACAGTGTGTCCTTTAATGCACCACAGGAGATCTGCAAACAGGAAACAGAAAACAGCCAAGTTACGCGCGAGATGCGTCGTTTGGGGTCCCAGTTTGTTTGTACTCATGAGTCACTTTGTGAAACATTAATGCAAATTCTCTTGGTTCCCCGACAATGTTTAGATGGCTGTCAGATGGAAAAAACAAACAGCTGAACAAAGCCTCCACCCTGGCTCCACCCGACCTGGTAAAATTCCATTTCTGTCTGAAAAAAGGTGACTGAAACACGGGAGTTTGACACCCCGCCCCCATCAGCCACGGTGTGTTTGACACAAATCTTAATTTATTCACATATTATATTTAACACACACAAACACACACACACACACACACACACACACACATATTAGGGTGTAGCTGTGTCAGCAAAAGTATGAAAAGTGTGTGTCTGTAACTCTGTTTTCCATCTCCAGGGTGTACTCAGGATGAACTGGGAATCACTGCAATCCTATCTGGTTAAAATGTAACTGAAAGTGGATTAACATTCTTTCCCCGAGTTATATGCCAGCAAAGCTTCTATCGTGTTATGCTGCAAAGCTGACTCACAGCGCGCCATCATCTGCGGACTGGGAGTTAAAGAGTGGGATGGGACAACGACCGGCTTAAAGTACAGTGCCCTTCATTTCACGGTGCTGAAACAACATGTGGATGAACATTTCTGCCTGAAATTGCCACAATGCAGCCCTGTTTTCAGTCTTAGAAATCAGTTTAGGGAGAAATCCTGATCATGTTCTTCAACACTGAACCTCAGCTTTCATGACCCCCTACAGCTGAAGTAAACATTTATTATGTAATTTGTACATGTCTTCAAACTGTTTAAAAATGTAAAATATTTGTAGATTTATAGCTGCTTTAGGGGGTAGAACTGTGTTCTCACACTGGGAGAGTTGTGCGATCAGATCCCCTAACGGTATGTGTGGGGTTTACATGCTCTCCCTGAGTTTGTGTCAGCTTCCTCTAGTTTCCTCCCACAGTCCAAAGACAGAAGGTTTTTTTACCCCTGTAACTCGAAATTAGCTGCAGTGTGTATGTGAGGGTGTGCCCTATGGTTGGCTGGCACCCTTTGCAGGAAGTACACTGTGCTCCCCTTTTCTTGCACCTTTCCAGTCTGCATACCTCCTTGGTGAAGGTGAACAGAATCAACAAACTCACCTTTCGGTTATTGCCGTTCACTTCTGGCACTGACGCTTATGCATGTTATGTCGATTAACATATCTTGGGATCAACCACTGATGTGGCTACTCACGCAAGGCTTTGCCAAAACATGGGCCTACCAGCACAGCAGAGAGACTTTGGCATATAAAGGAAATTACATAAACATTGTTGACATGGACGATGAGCGAGGTGTGTATCGGGCCTCTTTTACATGGCCCATTTTTCACACCTGTGCCCTGAGCCACCAACTGCACCATGTTTGTGCCAAGAATGTAATTAATTTAGGGCAAATATTAGTGACATGGTCTATGCAATGTGAAAATAGACCCTGCTGGGGACCCGCTTGATAATTACTTGTGTGATACATCCCTGGCTAATTATTTCTGGGAAAATAAAATTTCCATACCAGAGAGCCTTGTAGAATGTAAAGAAGGTAATATATTTTAAATATATGTAGCTTGTAGGCCGGTGTTATATATGTCTTTATATAATGTAAATAGCAGAGCCAGTGCAATTGATGTATACACCCATATTCAGGATTAAGATTCATATTGTAAGGTGTTAATGGATATATTCTTATTCATGCAGTTCCCCCTGTTAGAGACGCAGTGATAAAATAGGAAACTTGGATCGCGCTTATGAAGCACCACAAAAGCACTGTCTTGTTAGTGCTATACCTCATGACAGTCGTCGGGCTCTAACGTTTCTATGTTATCAATTTCGGCATCTTGTTACCGCTCTGTCTCATGTTCTTGCGTTGTTATTTTATCAGTTTCTCCAGGGGCACGTGTGCCTAATGTCGACTGCGCGGTAATGAATTTTATCGATTTGTTCTTCTGTGAAAGAACACTTCGTCTGAGAAAATGATGCTGGTCTAAAGAAAGCCCTGTTTGAAACATTACAAAAAAATAATTAATTAAACTTGAAATTAGCAAACCACATATCCTCGATCTATATTTAATTTAAACACAGTGGTATTCTATGACTTTTTGGAATTGACACAGAGACGGAACAAATGTTGAATGGAGAAGTTTGCACTGTGTAATTCAGATGGGGGAAAGACTCGTGAATCAATTGGGGTTTTTTAGATAAATGGATGTAGCAAAAAAGGCAGAGGCTTTAATAAAATGCACATAGTCCATTTCTCTTTGGTTCACCAGCTTAATCAATGTTCCTTTCTGCTGCTGAATTTATTATGTCTACACACATTTAGTCAGTGGAGAAAAAAAATCTAAATTTTCAACAACCAGTCAGTGGATTGATGAACTTCAGATTTCTACCATGTTGAGATCGTGTTGTGTTTTCAATTACATAGCTTTAGCACTGGGTTTACATCCAAAATAAAGAACGACATGACTTATTGTGTCAAAAGAGTGACTTTGAATAGGCAATTAAGAAGAGTTTGCACACCGTCTTGAGCATGGTTAATGTTGGTGCATGTTAATGTCACCTGACAGTTGGGATCTAGAGTATTACAGCTTCCCCATGGGATAGTGACAGTTCATGTTAGGTAGAAATGGATAGATATTCATATGATGGTTTATGTCCCAGGGTAAGACCACCATTGCATTTCGGTTACCAGAGTGTTACAGCGTGACAGGGAGAACACAATGTAGCGCTCAGGCTGACAGGGTTTTATTTTAACAAACCAAAAACATGAGGGAAATGCAGAAAATAAAGGAACCTCAGGAGTTCAAAAGAAGCAGGGAAACTACAGGAATTTTCACATAGGAGGCTAACATATGGCAAACGCACTCTGACTATTAAGGGGAACAAGCCGGAAACAAAGGGAATAAAACACAGCAGAACAGCATGTAACCTGAACACAAATACAATTAATGACCAACTGAAGACTGAAGCATGGACAGGTACTTATATACACAGATGACTAGACTCAACAAGAGACATGTGGATGCTGTTAACAATCATTCAGAACACTGAGGAACAAGTGTGGACAATAAGAGACCAATGGATCAAACACCAGGAGAGACCAGAACAATAAGGGTAACTAAACATTACTACAAACTGAAGTAACAACAAGGAACAAAACAAGGAACCATACAGAAATACAGCAATGCTGGAACAAACAGAGAACCATAAATGTAAAATAACCCACAGCAAAAGTGGAGCCTTGATGACACAGTTGCCCACATAGCCCATGAAGGTAAGCGCCCTGGAGAACAGATGAACACATTTGAAGTTAAGAACAAATGGGATGGCCAGCGACACCTGCTGGCCAAACGGAGAACTGACATGCAGAAAGGGGCAGGACAAGGACCAATCTTGACACCAGAGAAGTTCTTCGCATTAGATCTTCTTAATATAGCGCTCATTCTCTACCTTCTGATTATATGCCCTCTGTGGTAGCTAAAATCATGCTGCCCCCTTTCAATGATTTCCAGATGCTATAAATAATGAAAACTGGAACATCTCATCTCCTGCTTGACCCAGCATTGTCCTTCTCTCCCATAGGCGTTGTTTCAAGCAAGCTATTCACAATAAATCTGGCCCACTATCCCAATCAACGAGGGATACCAGGCTTTTTGCATGACAGTGGTGACATCTTTCCAATCATGAGCCAGAAGTCATTATGGGCCTATAGTTAATAATTAATGTATTCTCATTCTTCATTCAACAATGGCTGAGCAAGTCTGATACTAAGTACAGGGGAGAATGTGGCTTGGTTCAGTTATGGGAGACACAGCAGCCAATCAGCAGTTACTGACTGTAAGATATAGTGATTTTCACCGAAATTATGTGCTTGATTTTTACCACTGTTGCTATTATATAATGAGAATTAACCACACTCTTCCCTGTACTTGGGAGCGAAAATGTGGACTGTCTAGCAGGGAGCTGGAAGGGAGCAAAAATATGAACCATCTGTGAGTCCCTGAGGACCAGGTTGGGAAGCATTGCCTTAAACCTATCCTAGAAAGCACAGCACACAAGGCAATAGAGACCTTGGATGAGTTGCAAGTCCCCCACAGTATTATATGTTGTCTATCATCATATTACAGAATAACATCTATCATTCTCTAGCGCGTGGAAAGATCACAATATTTCAATTAATTCTACTGAGGAAAAGGAATAAAGAATTAAAAGGAATAAAGAATTAAATCTAAAACAAAAATGTAAACAGTCCTTCAGCTGGCATTGCTAGTTTTCTGATTGGCCACTGGTTAGCCTGTGCTAGATTCAGAAATAAAGGATCAACCAGGAAAAGAACCTCATTTCAAGGACCCTGTTTACTAATTCAAATAAAGTCCTCAAAACATGTACAATGGGAACTAGCATTGAATTCTTAGAATGTGACATGATTAACTAACTCTATATTACTTTAAATGAAAGCGGTGATTGTTGTCAAATGCCTTTAAGTTATTAATAGTTTGCAGCTGTCCTGTGTCAGTTGGTTTTTCCTGAACTGTGTTTACAGGCAATATATAGACACAGTTGACAATTCTCCAGTAAAACATCACAGTCCCACCCACCACTTGGGGAAAGCAAGCTTTGGCCTCTGTTATTGAACTGCACACCCTCAGATGGCAATATCTTCCCAGTAAAAACAATAACAGCAGCAGGACCCTGAGAGCTATACTTAAAGGGGAGTAACATTCCAGAGGCCTATTTCTTGACATTGCTTACTTCTGAGTTTTGTCCCATTTGTCCACACAAAGGTTGTATCATGTTGGGCACCCCTTATTCTTTTTCACTCTGCTAGGAGCAAGCAGAACACAAGACCCCCCAAAAGGCAGACTGACATGTCACGCTTTGAATCCTACTTTCATTTACCTGGATGACATTTGACTGCAGCATGTTGCTGCTCATTGTTGAATATGAATGGTCAAATACCAAGGAAGCGAGGATCACTATAAGGGATTGATAAGAGTTTAACAGTTAACTAACTTATGGTTTTCACGAAAGAGTCTCAGCATACGTAGCTTAATAAACTAGAGTCGTGTAGCTAGGCAGTGGTCACTAAAACAGCTTTTTAGTGTCTCCTGCTTACAGGCATACGATCTGCAGGTATCTAACATTCACTGCAGTTGTTTTTTTTGTTCGAAGGGAAACATGAGCACTTTGCAGAAGAATCACTTGCTTCCCTACCAAGCTGAATTTGAGTCTAGCCAGTGTTTATCACACTCAAAGGGCGTGGTCTTCCTTGCTACTATATCTACATATTTCATTACCTCTCAGTTTGCATAAGCCCTGGCCATATGTTCGATTAAGCATCTTTGCATATGCATGAAGGACATGGCGCCAGGAGAGTAAAAAAAAATAATCACATCCCCAGTTACCTGGTATTTAATATGCCCAAATACCATTGTGCATAATTAGGAATTGTGTAATGTGAGCCAACAGGAGGCAGTAGAACAGTGAGGGACTGGGTTGGGGTGGTCTGACACATCTCTGTGACCATTGACCACCAAGCTCGCTTGTGCAAAAATCCTTGGTTCATGACACCCTGCTGACCCTGACTGGAGTAACTGCTTGGTTACGGTGTAAGCGGGGTCAGCTGGGTGAATTTGGGAGAATTAAGGGCATGGGCGGAGTATGGGGGCGGGCAGTACCCCCCTCCAGTCACCGGAGTCGAAATTGCAATTAATTGGCAAGACCAGCATTGCACTGGCATTTTTCATATCAAAGGTACACAAAAGAATAGGATATGTGTGCATCACATACGTGTGTTATCACTTAAGGTAAGCAGGATGCAGTTTTTTAAATATAAAACTCTGCCTATGATTAGCAGAGTTGTATGGCCTGCTGCCTGGGATGAAATTTCTGTGCTTATGTGTGCAGCTGGAAACCATTCATCTTCATCAGCCTCCTAGTCCATTCACTGACCCACCTCATTCACACGGAAGACCAATAAAAATCAGATAAAAGCCCCTCCAAAGAAACCTATTGCAAAAATAATACATCCAGCTACCATAAACCCTTACATTTTCTTAAGAGTTTCTGAGCACAATGAGCTGTTGAGGACCTCTATCCCCCAGCCTGCCACGCCAAGATTTCACAACCATTATAATAACACATGGAACAGCACAACAACAGCACGGAGTGCTACTATACCAGCTCTCAGTTATTAGACTTAAACATCATTTAAAACACATTTCTTAGCTTTTATTTATTGAATTAGTTCCCCCCAGTCTTAAAAAGGGACCCCTATTTTCACAACTAATTGCTCCAGTAAATTTTCATTTGTATAAAACATACACCATATACATTTGTAAAGCATACAAGACCCTTTAGTTAAAAGCGTCAAGTAAGTAATTAAATTTATTTAATCAAATTGTTTTCAGTTCATGACAGAGAAGTGCAGAAACTGAAAGCTTTTCGTGTTTGGTGGGGGCATCAATCTTTGTTTCAGAATTTGGTGAACTTCATTCTTTTAAAAGACTAATGCTCTATTTATGTAAAATTGACTGAATGGAGAGGGGTCAAGTGGCTCTCCAGGAGGACACCAAATTGCATTTATATTAATTGAATTTTAATGCTGTATGCATCAGCAACAGGAGTTGTGACCTTATGTTGACACATTAGTGGCGTGGGCGTGTCCAGCCAAAGGGATTTAATGCTATGAGCACTGCCATTGGCTTCCCCAGGAGACTGGGTGTCATTACTGTTTATTCAGCTCCTGAGTCAGTAACATTGGCAGGTATTTGAGTCACATAAACATTAATGTGACACCACTGCATGTCTGGGAAAAACTTAATATAAGGTTTATACCTGGCTGAGGTTAAGGCTTTTTATTTTGCTATAACTTCACAAATACTATATTAGCATATATTACTTCCCCAGAATGATTCTTGAACTTATTGTTTTGCATTTAACAAATTATGCATGGCATATTTGTTGAAACAAACTGGGCTAAGTATTCTGACCTACTTAGCTTTTGTTTACCTGGTGTGAAAGCCACTGTTCAAGCAGTTGCTTAAGACCCATGTTTTTGATGTTTGTCATTAGGGTGATCACCTAATCTGTGTGCGGGGGGGGGGGGGCTACTGTGAACTACAACAGGGTTTGAAAGCTACCATTTCAATTAAAAGGACACTTAAGCACCGAGTTCTTGCTGTGTGCTGATTGGTCTGTCTCCTATAATCATACATGTGTCACTAAAGTTAATGTGAAACAGCTGGATGATTCATTCAATCAAGGAAAAAAAACAGATACAGCACAAGACGAACCAAACAATTCAGGAGCCTTTCAGGTTTAAAGCAGTTTGTAAAACTTGATGTAGCTCATAGTCCCCCCTGACATGGATTAGGGGGTCACCCTATTTGTGATGGATTATTTTCATTCTATTGGATTAAGCCAATCCTCTTCTGAGCAGGTCCCAGGGGGCGGGACATGCAGTCTCTCCAGCTGTGTCTTTTTCCATTTGTAGTATATTTCCAACTATTCAAAGCTATATATTTCCACATTATGATCTACCCAGAAGTTGTGAAATTCGGTACTATTAAATGAGGACCAACCTCACAAGCCATGACTAGTGATCCAGCCAGCGACTTCCTAGTGCTCCAGTGGCGGTGATAATGGAGCATTATCCATTTACTTCTGTTCTGGGCTGTTCATCGGTACACTAGGTCACAATTAGAGGCCTGTGAGCCCATCTGAGGAAACATGGACTTCTTCCACACCATTTTTATTACCTGTTCTCCTACAGACTCCCTAATTACTTGCAGTCAGTGTGCCAATTCCCAGAGCATTTCAAGCCACAGGATTTTTCGAGGTGACAAGCCTTATCTTTCATTCAGAAGACATGCTGGCAGGGAAGGGGAAGCTGAATTAGATCAAGGGCAGCAGTGAGGTCCAGCGCAAAGGTTAGGGAGAAGGGAGTCACAGCTCCATCTCGGGTCAAAGCTGATTTGCCTGCGAAGAAATAGCAGCATATGGGTTTCTCATCAAAGTTTGGCTTGTTTATACTTTCCATTGGAAAATGTGAAGTTGACGATACTTCTGAATCCCTTGGCACTCATATGCGCTCAGTTGGTCTGAATTTATACTGTTTAACTGATCAAAAGCCAGAACTTTCACAGCCAATATATAAGATTAACAATGTATATAACACAGGGTCATTTCTTATTCAGTCTTTAAATGACACCATACTTTAGTGTACACATCGCAGAGTGTGCCGTTTGGGACAGATTACTGCCCCTGGCACTTTCCAGATATCGTTCATAGAGGCACTTTCACAAGGGGCTATGTCTCAGCACATTCTGGCACCAGTTGCTCCTCTTAATTATTCATGTGACACCATGAATTTGATATTTTTTTCCCCCAGACGATTAAATACTTCTTGAGTAACTCTTTGTGGCCCTAAGGGTGAGTATAAATTATACATAAGAATAAGTAGATTCAGTCTAATAATGTGAACTGTTGACAGGTGCACCATTGCCACAGGGTACGATTATCCCTTTCTCTTTTCTCCAACAAAGGGAATATGCAGCCTGTTTAAACCCAGTGTGGCAGCACATGACACCCAGCTGGCCCAGTCCGACACATTTGGGCTGAACAGGAGCCAGTTGGGCAGACAGCAGTGGAGCAATACTGAAAGGGTAGGAACAACTAAGGTTATATCTGCGGGCTCTTGGTCCCCGTGGCGTGAATTATCCAAAAACACAACTTGTTTCTCACGGTATTGCTGTTACTCCCCAGGCCATTCCACAGTAGGTAACCATCCAATATCACGCTTCCAATCGGTTCTTAACTGTTAAAGATTTCTGAAGACTGTGCAACGCACTCAGAGCTTTTGGAAATGAAAGCAATCTCCAGGGCTTCACTATAAATATTCATTCTCACTTTGAACTCTCCACATTAAACTTTCAAAAGATCATTTCCACCCGCGCAGACAGGAATATTTGTAAGGATTCTTACACGCACCGACATAATGTTATCTACAAAGCCGCAATTCAAATTGGCTACCAGCTGCCACGGCTGACACAGATTTTTAGTCGCGAGGCCTCATGTGCTGTTTTTTTCCCGCCTTGATGAAACGCGTGTCACATTGCCGTCGCCATAGCAGCGGAAGCGGCCATGAGAGAAGCATACTGGGAAGGCCCCGAAATAAGTGCCGGTCGATGCCTCATTGCTGTTGCAAGCCAGAGTGGTCGTTTTAAAAGCTGCTTGGCCAATCATGCCCTCGTGTACTTTTTCGTTGCTGACTTTTTCAGAAGGACATGGAAAGATCTACACATATACCGTGCCTTTAGGCTGCCTAATTGGATTCTGTTCTTGGGCCAGGTGTTAAAGACAACTTGGTGATGCTGTGATTTCGCAAGAACTAACACAGCATTCAGAGGATGAAATTTGGTGAAGCACTTCTTCTGTTTTAAATTAAGTCCATCTCTTTATATCTATGCATGGTGTGCAAAGAAACTAGGTGTCTCATATAGACACATTGTGTAGAATTACCTAGTGTTAGACCAGAAACTGTTGAAATACAGTGGGGTGAGAATATGCAGAATATACATGGCTAATCAGGGAATTGTTAGTGAAAGTGTAGAAGAGAAAATAATGGAATCCCTTGCCATATGCCTTAAGGATATGATGATTTGCCAGCTTGAATTGGGATAATAGCCAAATTCTACACTGGTACTCTACAGGGGACTGCAAGTTAGAATCAAAATTGAAATTCCCCAATTTCCCCTCAGCCATTGCTTATTTGCCAGTGACCTCACAACCCTTGCTGAGAGCGAGTGTGCAACAGAAAGTTTGGAAAAGATGCAAGGGAAGAGGAATGGATGAAGCAGGAAGAAGGAGGTGAAGAAACTAAGGACAGGGGTTGCAACGTAAACAATATGGATCAAGTGCAAGTCGAGACTGAAGGGAAGGTAGCGGAGTAGCGGATGGAGAGGAGATAGAGAGGAGGTACAAGATAGAAATGATGAGATGTTAAAAATGTTGTCCCAGAAGCTCTTCAGAAGACAATTCTCAAATCATATCATGAGTAGGCCTATGTTTTAGCTGATAATATACTGCCGTTTGATGCAGGCTTACTATTGGTGGCTGACAATAGCCTCAGATGTAGATGTGTGACTTAGCTCATTTGTATAGCCACCAACCAATGCAAACCCTGTCACACCAAATGGATTAAAGCAATTCCCACTTGCGAAATCATTGCAGACATTGCGGCATGAGTGCTAGTAAACCGAATCATCCCTCGATGGGGGGTGCCAATTCAAATTGAACCTCGTTAGGCTACTCATTTTACTGGACAGATAATGAGAGACACGTGCAATATGCTCGCCATCCAGCAGAAATTTTAGTTTCCCTGCAGGCTGCAAAGCTTGGATATGGTTCTGCACGTGAACCGACCCATCAGAGAGAACATTGCGAAGCAGATACCACAGCAGACAAGTCAGTAGACTTCTGCTTTGCTCACAGTCTTGACTGTGCTGCCAGGAAACCCTTTAAAAGCCATGGGTATCTGCTGATATGGGCTCAACACCAGAGGTATTATGAAGCTACCCGCTGATCTACAGTACTGTGCAAAAGTCTTGAGCAGTCAAAAGAAATGTTTCAAGCTGTTTATCTAGGTAGTAAGTCTACATTTCCTCAGAACAAAAATCACAATTTAACATTAGAATGTATGCAAATTAAGAGTAACAATAAAAATTGGTAAAAAATTTCTTCTGTTCTCCAAAAAGTTACTGCTATCTAGATGGCTAGAAGAACACTGATTCAGTTCCCAAACCTCTCCTCAGAGGCACCCCCGCCATTCCATGTATCACTGAGTCAAAAAATGCAATGGTATATTGTATGATCGCTGGATATAATGGCGTGATTTTAGCAGAGATTTTGAAATGACTAAGCTAACACTCTTAGTATGCATAGTAGCATAGTTTTTCACCAACATAAAGATCATCTAAACATCATTTTATTTTATTTTATCATATTTTGCACAGTACTTTAAGTGCTGTTTCAACTGCAAAATGTGTCTCAAAATGCTTCATACAATGGTTGCATTGAGGCAACAGCAATCATACCAAATAATTCAATTTGAATTCTGAAATGTAATTTGCAGAGACATGGTATTGGGTTAAATTGTTGAAAAAGATAATACACTTCATCTTCATTGACATGGACACTATGTAGCGAAAGCTCTATGCAAGAGCCGTGTGACTGTTTAAGACACTATTCACACCTCATAGGACCATATCGCTTTGAGAAATAGGTACATGGCCTGGTGGGGCACCAGAACCAAACTGTCCACACCAATTTGTTATAAGACAGGGTCCACTTTTGTCCCATACTGATTCTCAACATGACACAGTTTCAGGCATTGGCAGGATATGCACCACATACCAACAACACTAAGGACCTCGTAGTGTTACTGCAATTCCTGGCCAGGATGAGCACACACTAGAGCAGGGCTATTCAACTCTGGCCCTCGATTCCAAGTCCTGGCCATGTTTTCAGTTCTCCCAGGTGGTTAGTTTGATCATTTCTGATTCTGATTGGCTAGAGGCTTCACACCTGGCTTACATGTAAAGGAAGGCTGGAAAATCAGCAGTGCTCGGACCCTGAGGACTGTGAGTTGCTTAGCCCTGCACTAGAGAGTTCGTTTAAAAGCACTGGGCATTATAATCTGATGACTCTAGATTTCAGATTGATCTCATTGGTCAGTTCACCAGTAGGTGAATGGCTACATAATTTCATACAGTGAATAAACCATTGTGCAACCTCCGGGTTGAGTCAATCAGACAAACAGCCTCTGAGCCGAATTGATCAAACAAGCTGACAAATGTAGCGTGTAGCCTCTGAGCTGAATCACTCAGATATACTGAAGCCGTGGCAGTCCCTCAGCTGACCTGATCAAATAAGCTGACAGTGTGCCTTTGCAGCCTCTGAGCTGCACCAATCAGATAATCTTAAGTCCCTGAACTCAATTGACCAAACAAACTGACATTGTGGCAGTGTGTCGCTGCCCAGTAGTCCCTGAACGGAGATCAAGCTGTTTTCACATTGTGTCCATGGGTATCGCTTAATCGGGTACAAGCGTGCTGTGTGTTACATCACAGTGTGGAATGAATGACCTTTGTTAAAAGCAAGAAAAGTTTAGGAGTAATCAGAAAAACCCTTAACTGGCATCGCTATCGCTAAAGTGTGTTAAAACAACACCTACTTAAAATAAGTTGGAGTAAGAGTCAATACATCAAATATTAGATTTAAATGACTTTTTCAGAAATGTATGGACAACTCTACAGGCATACGGCACCTTCAGCTGTCCCACTGGATTCCATTACTAGGCCGGTAATATTGAAGTTTCACACAGAAAATAAGTGAACTTTCAAAGTCCCAGTGATTAATCTAATAATCTCTTCTTCATTGATGTGACCTGCATATATTTTCAAAATTCTATACATTTCTAATGTGTCATGCAGCTTGTGCGATATTTCCAAACTATATCCTTCTAGTACGGAATGACCGATAAGGTCCTGGAATCAGCCCACATCCTTTCTCGAGGTGTCAGCCGTAAATGTGGCACCTGGCTTGTCTCTACTGCTGACACGTTGGCATGATTAGCCATGGCCCTGGAGAGCGGGCTTAAGCCCTAACCTCACTAGGGTGGTGGGTTGGAAGCCAGCTCAGTTCTACAGAAGCATAGAGAACTGCGTGCTTTATTGGACATTGCAATTGCAAATCCAGAATGGACTCAAATCCTTAGACCCAGATGCTGTGAGTCTGTTGTGAAGGTTTGGAGTTGTTCGGACTGAAGTTAGTTCATCACAAACTGATACTGCTTGACATCTCCTACTATACATCATGGCTTCAATCTGAGATTGTTCATTCATTAATATTTAGGCCAACAGCAAAGTGTTAACTTGCTTACTTACAGCAGTCCCCCCCGTATTTGCAGTTTCCGTTACCGCGGTTTCAGTTATCTGTGGTTTACAGTGGTCTGAAAAAAAATTGTTAGATGTTGAACAGTATGTTTTTCCATTGTTCCATCCTCCTTTGTGGGGTATAAAAAACATGATTTTCACTGCTGCGTCCCTTGCTACATGATATTTTTTCATTGCTCTATAGTCTCTTGAGAATTAGGCTAAAAGAACAGAATCCCTTCATTTGAGACAGTATAGTACTTTACAGTACTGTATTATAATGTACAATGTACTTTATTATTACTGTATTTAGTATCGGTAATGTCTTACTATGCATAATTTATCAATTACCATATGTAAGTACACGAAAATCACGTTTTAAACTGGGTCCGAGGATGGTTCCGTGGATGGTTCGCTATTATCCGTGGTTTAAGTCATCTGCAGTAGGTTGTGGAACATATCACCCAATAAAATAAATAATGAATGGAATTATGCACTGACCAAAACAAAAGCATCAAACAAAAACAAAATAAATTTGTTGGGGGGGGGGGGGTCTGAGGGTTGGGACTCAGAAGGTTGCCGGTTCAAATCCCATGGTCAGCAGAGTGATCCCACCATTGGATCCTATAGCAAGGCTTTTAACCCCAATTGCTCCAGGGATTGACTGACCCTACTTTCTCCCCTATGACAGTTTCATGAGGTGGCCTCCTGGGATGCTTTTCCAGCTGTCCTGGAGGCGGTCCCACGTATATGCTGAGCTCTCACTGGCTGCTTTTCCTTCACTCTCTGGTCAAACTCCAAACCCATTTCTACTAGGTTTAGGTCAGGAGGCCAGGTCACGTGATATTTCATTAACACTCTTTTTTGTAGGCGGTTTTGACTGATACCTCAGTACTTATATTTCGTATATTTACTGTCCAGTATTTTTATCTGAAATCGTATAACTGCTGTTCCACCTGTTATTTGACATTGTCTTCGCTATCAGAATTGCCTGCTTTGACCCCACTGCTTTCAGAAGTTCTGGACATTTTCTGTCACAAAATTTCCACCCTTACAGCGCTTCCCCAGTCGCCCCTCCCCCCCCACAGCACCCCACCCATAGGCTTCCTCAGAGGTTTCCAGATTATTGGCTGATTATATTATGGTCTGGCAACTGCTTTTTCAGCCTCGGGTAATGTTGATGCAGTCAGACTCACATACCTAGAAAATAGAAAGAGTGATTCAGGAACAGCCGTAAAACAGGAGTGAGAAATCCACAATCCTCAAGATGGAGAAATATTGTTATACCTGAAACACATGGCAAGTTTCCCATCAGTCAAAGAACGGGCTGAATTACAGCCAGTACATCTAGTACTGTGTCCAGGCTGCCATGTTTCCTGGTGAGAAATGAGAATTGCAGTGTGGAATTGCTGCTGCCTGATCCCCCCCCCCCCCCGCCCCAGCCTAGCATAGTAAAATGGACCCATAAAGAATGGAACAGATGGAGGATCTTAGACAAACTTCAGACCTAATGAAATTATGCAGTCAATCACACTCACCCTGCACAAGCTTTACATGAAGACTACCTCATGTTCAATTTTAACAGCTAACCGGGGGAGGGGGTGCATTCATTTTCAGAGATATCTGAGGTTCCTCTCTGGGAACATATTAACAGATGGACTCTTACATACAAATCAGCAGGTTAGGGTGGAAACTTGTAAATGTTTATACATCATAATAACAATATACAATAGTTCATTTCAGGTTACTGCTTTTGGTCAGGATGGACAAAAGTTGGTATTTTTTGCCTGAATTCAATACTATACCCGGTACAAGCTCTACATGCTAATGGGGCAAAGCGGATTATAAACTTTTAGTTTGGTGAACCAGGACGGCCATTTACTGTGGTACAATTCACTCAGAATTGCTAGCTGACTAGTCCGAAATACTAATGGGCACCTTGAGATGTATGGCATTAGCAAAGAGCCCTTGCTAGGAAACCACACGGCGTGGTGGATGACAATAAAACGAGGAGGTGAGGAGACTGCGGGCCCAGCAGAGGAAACAGCTGCAATGACAGCTGGGAATCGTGACGGCCAGACTCCGTCTCGCACCTCTCCGTCACAGGAAAGAGAACCTTGCGTGGTGACAACTGCATCTGTGCTGCAAAGTGACTCCATCCACTTTGTCATCTATTCAGAGGCGCTGCCAAATTCCGCACGACACAGATTCTATCCAGACATCGACTGTGTCTTCGCCACCTTCCCCAAAAATCATTCTGAAAATCATTCCAGTGGTTAGCAACTTGCGGGCTCAATTGAATTGAATCCGGATCACGTTACCCTCACCGCCTCCAAGTAGCTGAATTTTATTGTCGAGGGACCCCTCCCCCTTGGCTTCCGTTTCTGATGAAAAAATAGTCTGAGATGCCTATTTTAATCCCACTGGCCACCACAAATGACTTTGATCATGGGAATGTTTTTCTGGATGAAGAAAGGGTTACCAACTAGATGTTACTCCGAGGAGAGCAACGATGTAATAGCATGTAATACAGGGCATTTGGTTATAATTTAATTACCATTGATGAATATGCTATCAAAATGATCACTCTTTTTTATGATATTGCCAAACAAAAGCCAGTAAGGCATTTTAACAGTAATAAAAATGGAGTCTTGTGTTTATTGCTAATTGAGTAAATATTGTAATGCTAAAACAAATCAAAATGCATGTTGATTAGATTTGCATGATCATTTAAGTTTGTTTTCTTTTTTTAAAACTAATACCCAAGCACTCTAAAGTCGTGGTCTTGTACCGCTTAATGATTGCGTGTCTGTGTTCCCTGGCTCCTAACCTCCCTAAGCCTGGCATTCTCTCAAAACGCTGATATTTAAGGACTCGTGACATGCCGTGTTACATCATAATTGAGGTCATGGTGTCTAAACCTAACCCTAATCTTGGGAACATGGGGCCCTGGGAATGTAACATTTATAAAAAGTTAAAAATTGTAGAAATTGCTCACATTAGCCTTACAGCTACTGACTTCTTTGTCAAAAATGGCGGCTTATTTTTCAGAAATTAGCAAGTGTGGCCGTTGGCTTGTTTTGGGTTTCAACTGCCATGGGCTCAGAGCTGGAACCAACCGGCTTCCATCTAGCAGTTCTCTACCACCAGTCGCCAGTCCACTTGGAAATGGAACGTCTCTCTCCATGACTCAGCAGAGAAATTCAGGCCTGTCTCTCAGCCCTGAGCAGGTGCTGTCTCTAGTCCATCTGTTTTATCCGTAATGGGTGTCTGAGGGAATGCTTCTGGCATGGTTTAGAATTACTCTCTGTCCAACCCTTCCTCACTTCGAATTTCTTTGTCTCTACCACATAAGCATTTGATGCAATTTGAGCAGTCTTTCCCAACAAAATCTGCCTCATTCCCTCATTTTCCACAGTCATTCTCAGTTGTCTGAGTCATTTTTCCTCAGGAGGACAACCTTACTTACAAAAAGCAATATAAAGCTTAGACATTCACTTTAGCCAATGAAGAGGTCTAGTCACCTCTTGCTACATCCCCCCAGAACAAGCTAAAATACATCCATCTGTCCATGTTTAGGGACGCTGTGATCTTTGGGGAACATGAGGCGTAATGGAGGGTAGAGCTAGGATATGGTGCCAGTTGGAAACTCAGACACGAATATTTCAGAGTCAACAGATTAGCTGCAGAGTGCATATTCAGAGTTTGGGAAGGATCTGAAGCCCCCAAAGAGATGTACGCTAACACAGCAAAGGCGCCGGGGGCAGGATGTGCTGCCAAGTTCCCCACCCTGGAGCTGTGAGTCACCGGCATCACCCACAGAGCCACCACATGCTAATTATCGCTGTCAGACGTCCAAATAGTTTCCTTACCTCTCCAGTTCTGTATTATTTTTAAATACCTTATAATACATTTCATTTGTATTAAAAACCAGAGCAGGTTCTAGACTTGGTGTCCGATCAAGCCGCCATCTCATATTACGATGCGTTTTCTGTTTTTCTGCTGCATGTGTCGGCGAATAAGAACACCATGATTTCTTACATTCATGCTTTGGTTTTAATTTGTATACTTTATATGAAGAAACTGTTTTCGAGCCCTTTACCCAGCTGGCTATAGGTCAAAGAGGGCACGTCTCTGTGTAAGTGTATTGGAGAAACTGACGCTTTAATCGTGTGTTATATCATTGAGGAGAATCCTTAAGGGTTGCAGACAGATTGCTGAAGCTCGTTTTGAGAAATCCAAGACAGCCATTAAGCAGAGGTCAGACACTTCCCAAACGCAGTTCGATGTAACATCCTGGTTTATCATCAACCCCTCTGATCGCTGACTGGTTCATAATACATTTGTAGCTGCTCTCACTGAGGTTTCCCACACTGTACCGCTCCCAGCCACTTCGCTCTTATTGGCTAGGAGCTACCGTTCTTTTGCTGGCCACATGGCAGGGCTCTCCTGCGGAGCTCTGCACTGCGCACGTCATGATTTCTCCGCTTGTTTACGTCTAGCAGGGTGCTAGTTTCAGGCTGATTTCCCTGACCTGCTATTTCAGCTGTGAATTATCACACTCCTCAAAGCTGGAATATCCTGTCTGTGTTCGTGGTCCTTGTTATCACCCTCTTAGTTGTCTTAAAGCCATTTCTATGCAGCCATATGATGAAGAAGAAGATGGTATATTCCACATCTACTTCCCATTGTACTGATCCATTAATATTAAACGGAAACATGCCTTGCACAAGGAAAAAGGCCACGTATGATGAAATTAACTCCAAGAGCCAAAATCTCATAATTGCAGCTAGATCATTGACTCTGTAAAGCAACCATTTTTAGCACATAGGCAGAACACAGGCAGATCTAAATGCCTTTTGGCAGTCTCTATGTTACTGTACAACGTACACTTTAAATACATTCGTGGACCACAAATTACAGGGCTTCAAAGCATGTTAGACAAGTGACTTTTAAATGTTAAGGCTTGTAGGGTTGAACGTTCACCGCCAACACAATCCAGCTTAGGGATTTGTCGGAAAAACTAAGGCAGCGCTGCTTGTCAACCATTTATTACCTGGCACCAGGAAATCTGTGTTCTACTCTCATTAAGAGCATCATTCCACACTGAATGGGAGTGAAATCGAGTACCACAGGTACTGCTATTCTGAGGACGTAGTAAATAACAAGCATGGTATTTCCCCTTAGACTCCCCACTGTTAGGACTCAGAAACAGACAGAGTAGAGGTGACACTTAAAAAGGGGCAGAGTGGAATGGGAGTGAGAAGCTTGCATGAGTGCGACAGATTGAAAGGGTTGTTGTGTCCAGTCAAAGACGTCACTAGATTATACAAACAAGGCTAGTCTCAGACAACAAATCCTCCAGGAGTCACAGAGAAAGAAAAATAAAAAAAACTTCTCTGGCTACCCCCTCTGAGTAACCACATGTCTAGTTGAGACATAGAGCCCATCCATCACGGGTTGCTAAAGTAGCAGATAGTCGCTTGTACTGTGGGGGGGGGGGACAAAGCTGTGAATTGTGGATGGAACATCTTGTGCTAAAGTAGCATTCCTAAAACCGAAGCAGGTAGCATATTACTGCCCAATTGGATCAGAGGCGTCTCAAACAGACCATTAGATGGCCATCTGAGATATAACCTTGCCTAAGTCCCTCATTAAAAGCACCAAACACACTACACACTCAACATCAAGATTCCCTAAACCTACTCTTACAGTTATTAACATTGCATTAAGGAGATAGATGCACTGCACCTCAACGGAAGAAATCTCTAATCATGGGCATGGAAAAGTTATACTAGGCCCTCCCCTTAATCCACTTAAACATTTTTGGACTCCAGGATGCTAATGGTCCCCCAATTCCAGCTGAGTTCAATTTGTGCTTTCATCGGGCCATGAAAGAACAAATCACAAGATTCAAATCATGTTGAAATCCAACATTTTATTTAATCGGGCTATAATTTCTTTTAATTTCCATTAAATTGGTTTTGTTAATTAGTATCAGAAAACAAAGAACAGCTCATCACGACTACAAATCTCTTAAAACATCCCCCTTTACTTGATCCTTTTTTAAACATAATAATAAATTACTTTCTAACACATTTATTTATATCTTAGTGTCACATTCAGCAACCTATCAGCCTCTGGATCCATATTCCAGTCCACGGATTCCAAAGAACCAGTTAATTAACTGCACCTGTTCACCGGAACCGTGTACCTTAATACTGTCATGTCTGTTATCGGTTTGCGAGGTATTGTGAGTTTTTCCATGCTGAGCGTTATTGCCTTGTGTGATCTTAACCTCCTCCCTGTTCCTGAGTTTTACCTGGATACACTGACTTCAAGTACATCTCACTATTTGGGTTAGGTGATCTCCTCCGATCCTGTTACGAACCCTGCCTGTCTTCCTATTTCTGATTGTTGGATTGTCTTTTGTGGCTCAATAAACAGATATGGAACGAGCACATGGACTGAGACCCAGCTTACACTTAGTTTGCCATCTACTGATAGTTTAAGAACCAAGAGAGGACAAATGATCAAATCATTTGTTTGGAACGGCAAATATTCACTGGAATCTTCAAAAACGTTAAAAAATCTTTTTAACTTTAACTTTAAGTTTTTTTTTCTTTTTTTTGCCAATTATCAGTATATCAATAAACTTAGTCTACGCTGCACAGTAAGCCTCACATAGCTCTGTAGCATAATTTAAGTTTTGTGGATCATTCGGTGAGATCCGAAAGGTTATTTGTTACGAACGGGGACCGGAATACAATCCACTTTGATCCCATGAGAACCTGGGTACGACCACCTCGCTTTTGCTACAGCACTTTAGCAGCAAGTGGAGTGGAAATCAAATGCAGAAACCTTGAGCCTCATTATCGCATAATGCTAATAAGGCAATAAGGCAAATTAACATGACCTGTGTTCCAAAAAGACTTCCCGCCACGTACTGGTTTGTGAATTGGCTCAGCACCTTCTGGGTCTAGCTGGTGATTACCACTGAACAGATAAGTCTGCCTGCCACCGACGCTCTGTGCGTTTTCCGGAACGGTTTAGTATGAATTAATGCCAGAGCGGATTATTATATTTTGAGCACGCTGAGGCATAAACAATGACCTGAACCACATCCAAGTGTGGTCTGATTCATTTTTCCTGTGTCAGTGACGGGGAAAAACAGGGGGCCACGTAGAAGCCACGTGTTTCTACGCTTCTATCTTACAGCCTGAAGAATGTCAACTGGACCAGCTGTACTCTTTGCCTCCCTTGGCCTGACTCCCTAATAATCACCCGCAATAGCTAATGGATCTTAACGAAAATGGCTCGCTCTTGACAAACAGACGGAGACAAATCCCATGTTGGTAATGAAGTTACTCCATGGTTTTTATGACGGCTTTCTGCTCAGAGGATACCATTGCCCAAGAAGACTTCTCAGTTGCTCAGACACACCCTAGCCGATATTTGCTGCTGATCTATTTTCAGGCCAGAATTTGAACGTTCACTTTCACCTAAGTCCGGGTTACTGACTCTCATGCATTAGGCGTGACACTCACACTTTCAGACGCTCACGGTCACGCAAGAAATATTACAGCAAATCTACATTATTCTATTTTAATCGTAAAATTAGCTACATAAAAAGCATTGAGGTAGTTTGCAAACCCCACAGACAATCTATAAAGTATTAAAACTGTTACATACATGTAAATGTGTGTGCAGACTTGTCTCGAATTGAATATCTCACTCCAGCCCACTGACCAAAGCTGGCAACCTGGCTACGTAAAGTTTTATTTGAATTCTGACTCTATCAACATTATTTAATAAATGACGCTAATGCATCTATGCATAAGATGACTTTTAATGGTGACTTATAGAATGGAAAGCTATTCAAACCTCCAGGTTCAATTACCCTCCCTAGCTCTCTGCGTGAAGCTTGCATCTTCTCTGTGTTTCTTCCAGGTACTCCAGCTTCCTCTTACAATCCAAAAATAAAGAATTAGCATCTCTAAATTGCCTATGATGTCCCTCTGGCTTATGCGCTGAGTTCTCTGGCATAGACTCCAAGCTCACTGCAGCCCTGTACTAGTTAAGTGGACATGGAAGATGGATTAAAAAAGGTAGTATTTATGCCAAATTTAATTTATATTAAATGACATTTTACATTCAGAAATATCATACATAATGAAACCATGTAGTCTTTCAAACAATCCATCTACTAGTTATAGTAGTTAGCTAGTTATAGTTTATAAAATGTTCATTTGCTTTTATTCTGGGTGAAAAATGCATGTAATACAAGTTAGTCCGACATAATGAAGATTTCACAATAGTGTAGCTGTAATCTCACCTTCCTCGGGCTTGTGCCTCATACCAGAGAGCCCAGGGGGTGAAGGTGAGGGGGTGGGAAGGAGGGGGGGGATGCCTGGCAGTGGCTTCCTCCGTCGCACAGAAATGAAGAAAACAAAAGTGGAGTATCTCAGCGGAGATCTTTTGGACAGGCCCCCAAGAACAATGCTTTATTTCAGGTTTTATGCTGACTGCAATAGTTTACAGACAGAAAAGAGTTTGGCGTTAAAAAAAAAGTATTTATGATTGGGTCTGGGAGAGAAATGGGAATTCATAAGAGTAATGGCTTGTAGAAGAAGAAGAAGAAGAAGACTCGCACATAAGAAGAGTGGGTACAACTCACATGGGCGTACTGCAGATTTATGCCAATGTCATGAAGAGCCAGGACAGACCTTGAGCTTCTCAATTGTCATAAAAACAAAACCACAGGTGCACTAATTATCATTTTATGGAATCTTTTGCATGTAAAAATTATGGATTTGTGGGCTGTAGGTGCCCCCTGTCTCTCTTCATGAACTACCTACATGATTACGAGAACAACCAAGTGATCATCATGCAGTGAACGTATTTCCCAGCTGTAACGTCCTGCCTATCATGTCTGCCTGACCCTCCTGTCTCCTCCCTAACGTGGCTCTGATTAGCCATGCCTGTTGCTTGCTGCCCCTCATTAATCTTATTATTTATGTACCTGTTTCTTTCATCAGCCCCAGTCTGGTCGTCCTTCCTCCTGTATGCCTGTGTCCTTCCCTTGTACTAGCCTTCTCATTTTGACCCCTCGCGGTCTAATTTGTTTCTCTGCTCCCATTCTGCTCAATAAGACCTCCTTTGTTTGTCAAATGCCTGCCTTCAAGTCTTTCGTCTCATAAGACATGAAAGAATGACTGGACTCCGCAAGCTACCCAGCTCTTCCCCTGTCTGATGCCTCCCTCGGGATGCCCTAGCACTGGGTGACCGCATTCCCTGAGTAAAGGGATCAGTAGGACGGGGCGCCTGGCCCCCATCGTCAGTGACACTCTGACCACTCCAGGGAGAGATGCGGAGGATATGCCAGTTCCTTACTGCTGAGTGCAGCCTGCTGTTTCATGGGTACTTGGTTTTGTTAGTGAAAGCCATGGTGCATCTCTCCCTGGAGAAAATGGCCCATCTCTGGGAGTTGTGGGGGTGTATCGGAGCCTTCTCACCGCAGTCAGATGTTGAGGAAGTGATGGCAATATGGGAGGTCCTCGGGGTCCTCCGGGAAGTAGTGAGCCTTTCATGTACCACTCACCGCTGCTGAAACAGCTCACCAGCTACTTGCTGCTGAAACAGCTCACTGGCTACTCGCAGCTGAAACAGAGCTCACCAGCTCCCTGCCTTTCACCGCTAGCGGGGAGCCTGCCTAAGAGCCAGAGTCTACTGGCTCCCCTCTGCTTGCTGCTCCCCCGCATCATGAAGCCGCTCAGCTTGCTGGGGTTCAGCCCGCCGGCTACCCTCAACTCCCGTGGTTCAGCCCACCGGCTCCCCTCAGCTCGCCGCAGTTCAGCTCGCCGGCTCCCCTCAGCTTGCCACAGTTCAGCCCACCGGCTCCCCTTAGCTCGCCACAGTTCAGCCCGCTGGCTCCCCTCAGCTCGCCACAGTTCAGCTCGCCGGCTCCCCTCAGCTCGCCACAGTTCAGCTCGCCGGCTCCCCTCAGCTCGCCACAGTTCAGCCCACCGCCTCTTCTCAGCTTGCCGCAGTTCAGGCTGCTGGCTCTCCACAGCTCTTTACTGCTCCTGGCTCTGGGCACAGGAGGAGGAAACAGAAGAAGCGGAGCCCATCTCACCTGACCCGATGCGGTCTGAGCCCTGCCCAGGGGAAGCCGCTGCTGTGCCTCCAGAGCCCTGCCCAGGGGAAGCCGCTGCTGTGCCTCCAGAGCCCTGCCCAGGGGAAGCCACCACCGCTCATCCCAAACCTCCAGAGCCAGGGCCCAGAAGAGGCTGCTACTAGTCCCAAGCCTCTAGATCTTAGCCCAGGAGCGGCCCACTCCACCCATCCTCCCCTCTGCTGTGCCCCCAGAGACCGCACTCCAGGAACCCAGCCCAGAGAGGGCTGTTCAACCCATGCACCAGGATCTCAGCCCAGGGAGGGCCAATCTGCCTGTGTTCCGTCGAGTCTCTGGCTTCTGGTTCAAGAGGGGCCCCATCGCCTATGCCCTGTCTTGCAGCAATCATGCCACCAAAGCCTACCTCGAGGGATGCTGTTCCACTTTTGACCATCCCAGGTCACTGACCATGATACCACTCTGGGCAGTGCGGGCTGTGGTCTCTTGCCTGTTGTCCTGCTCCATGGGCCCCTGCCTCACCCCAATGTCCGCACTGACCTGGTCCAAAGTCCCAGTGCTGTCCACGGTGTCAGCTGGGGCCCAGAAGAGGGGCTGGTCGAATTTTTGTCGTCTTAGTGTGGGAGATGGGGGCCACCCAATCCGTGCCAGCTGCCCAGATTCTCATTTGCCTGCTCTCATTGAGATGTTGCATGCCGGAGGAGCATGCCATTCCCTTGGCGCCCTCCTGCTCCGGCCCTGCAGTACCTACAGTACCATCCTGCTCTGGCCTTGCAATACCCACGGCACCCTCTTGCTCCGGCCCTGCAGTCTCCTTTGCGCCCTCCTGCTCCGGCCCTGCAGTTCCTGCAGTGCCCTCCTGTTCCAGCTCTGCAGTTTCTGCAGTGCCCTCTTGTCCCAGCCCAGTGAACCCTTTGGCGTCCTCCAGCCCCACTGGCCCTCCAAGGCCCTTAGGCCCTGCGGTCCTGATGCCTTTCCGGTGAGAGGGCCCAGAAGGGCCCACATCTCAGAATTGCTGCTCAGCTATCCAGTGTTCAAAAGACTCCATAGATATTCCCCACTTCCTCTCATCATGCTTTTGTCCCTGTCCCATTGGCCTGTCCTGCCTTTGTTTTGCCCTGACCTTCATCCCTTATTACCCCCTCCGGTATTTCCGTCTCTGTCTCCATTGTTCCCATTCCCATATGCCCTGTTCTGGTGTGGCATGTTCAGTCTGTCTCTCATTCGGTCTCTCCTCTGGTCCTTGTTGATGTCTGACATTTGTTCCTCTGATCCCTGATCCGTTATTTCATGTTTAGTCTGTTTCATCCGTGTGGTTCTGCTTGGTGTTGGTCTCTTCTGTTGTCCTTTTGGTCCCTGGTCTGCCTATTCCATATCCATTATTGTGCTATGTGTCCTGTCCGGTGGCTCTGCCTGCCTCTGTCCTTCGTCTCACAAGACATGACACCAACTAGTCATAGCATTGGTTCACCTGACAGTCTCTGTTTTAGGGATATTGTAATTCGACCTGCAGGCCTGATGACGCCTTAAACAGATGTGCTTGTAATTAAAAAGAAAAACATATCAGTGACTAACTTTGTAATTAATGTCAGCGCCATTAACACGCAACGTGAATTTATGCAGTCTATATATAAAGTGATGTAACAGCATTCATGAAAGGACATTTTGTGTGGTTTCCAGATGAATATTTTACAAACGACCCACTGGGGACCCTTCTGCTTGAAAGTATCAGAAGACTTTGCACAAGGAACCTGAAAAATATGCAGGCTATTACACCCAAAGCCTGATGTTTACTTCCCTAAGTCTATTACTTTCTACGGATCATTAAGCGTTAGGGAATTTAAATTGGCTGTGTTCGTTTTTTTATTGATTCATTCATTTGGCTGACGCTTTCATCAGGAGTGATTTAAAGATGCCAGAGACCATTAACGTGTTTTTTTTTATTATTATTATTATTTTATTTATTTTTTTCTGCTGAAGTAATCAAGGTGAAGTATTTCACATATTGTTTTTTTTTCACTTTCTTGGCGTGAGAAGCCGCCTTGCTGCAGCTGACACACCTGCCCCTGTGTTTCCAGTGTCTGCCGAGCTTCTGGAAGAGACACCCAGACAATGACTTTCAGCAGAGAAACGCTGAAATGTCGTCTGTGAGTGAGGCTTAAGGCTATTCTATCTATAAATGGGAACCACAGAGGCTCAATGGGTAACACTGTAGCTTCACATTTCCGGGATCGAGGTTCTCTTCCCACCTGACTCTGCGTGTGCAGAGTTTGCAGGTTTCTCTGCTGTTTCTGTGATATTTTGCGATGTGTGTCAATTTGTACCTTTGAGTGTACAATTACTTGTCACTGGGGCTGTACCCTCAAGAATCTGCCAGTTGTACCCTAGCTATAGGTAAATGTACCTTTTAGTCTAATTTAAGGTACAGAAATGGACTCTGAGGAACATATTTGTACCACTGGGGGTACATTAATGTTGTTTGTAACATGGGAAACAAAACTGTACCATGGCTGTACCCTTTAATCTGACACAGTGTGCCTGTGTTTATGAGAGTGTAGTTTGCGATAGATGTGTGTTCCCCTGCCTGGGCATCTCTGCTTCCTGCTTCCAGGTTCACCAAGACCCTGTACACCATGCGCAGTTATGGAAGGTGGATGTATGTATACAGTGACACAAGCCAACCCCAGTCTGCCTCAAACTGTAAACTCGGCTCTGAACTAGCAGCTTTAAAGTGATTACAAACAGCTACGCCAGCTACTCTGAACTGAATACTTCAGTTCTGTGCTATATTATCCTAAAAATGTTTTCTAACCTCTACAACAGCTCCAGGTAAAATATCGTTGATCTGATGTATCCTAGACAGAGAGGGTGAATTTGTATTGAGTGCTAACATCATGTGACTTAGTCCTACATCCAAATCTGGTTCCAGACTAACAACGCAGACCAGTACACGCCAGCTAGCCCCAATGCGACACTGCCACATAAACCTACCCAGACAAAAATAAAGTAAAAAGCATTTATTCAGTTCTAATGGACAGGACCTGAACAAAGCAGCTAATGTCTGCTTCTCTGAGACAAACAGAGAATCTGATAATGACCCATTCCACAGGGGAGAGGGAGACGCAGGGAGTCTTGTCTCCTCCAGGCATGTAATTATCGATACAAATCATCCAGAGATGATGCATTCCATTTGGGATTAGCATATAATTGACGATAATGTCAAATTTACCATGGGATGGAGGGCCACTTACAAGATGTCCGTATTTCCTCAGAGTTAAATGAAACATCACCATAAATCAAAGGTCTAATCTTAGAAAAGCCCTTTTAACTGTACAGCTCTTATGTATAGATGCTAATGGCCCCGTTTCCATTTTCATTTGCATTGCGTATTGTGGAACAAAAGGATGTCTAATGCATGTTGTTTGCACTTTATTTTTTTGTGTTTTGCTTTATCTAAACATAGGACACACACAGTACTGTTTGTCTTTGAAATAGGCCCCATCTCATTGGCGCACACTTGGGGAAAAAAAACAAGGGTAAATTATTAGCCAGTAATGACCTGCACTGGTTGCCAGTCTAAACCAATGCTGCCGTGGTATTAATCTTTACTTCTGCACAATGGTCAACATATTGACGAAAGGCACTATTGTCCTGCCAGGGATGTCGGTATAAAAGCTGACTCGTCTGAAATCACTGAATAAATGTCATTGTTTAGTCACTGGGCTATCATTAGTCGGCCTTCATCAAGCATAATTAAAAATGAATTTATTTCATAATATGCGGCACTTTTCATTAACTATCCTTTTCATTCATGTACTTTTCACTGATGTGTGAGCATTGTAACAAGGAAACCAGATTCAAGAGCCATTATTCGCTGATGGACATAGTGACACGCAAAGAACTGGAAAGAGACTTTTGCGTTTGTCTGATCATTTTTTTTCCCCAAATTCATTGTTTGTGATTAGCACTCCCTGGCACTTTTAGCTTCCATAACAGCTTCAGGTCTTATCTAAGATGAGGTGAACTTAATTTAAGAATGCCTAAGTTGATTTATAATTCAAAAGATCAGTTTCGTACGAAATAATTACAGTTCCTTACTGCTTTTACACAGGGTCAGGTGCTTTACAGGCGTGGTCATTGTCCTGTGACACTTTCTGTAGTGTAATTTCAATGTCTCTCTTGCTGCAGACACGGTGATTATTAGTTGATTGATTCGACAAAGTGTCTGCCCATAACTGTGATGAAACGGCTTGTTTTAAGTATTTGTACTTTTAATTTATTTATTAGTAATCATGTAAACAGTCACATATGTACTCATCCTCTGTTTGTAAGCTTTTATTATTTGTGTATGAACTATAATAAAATAATAATAAAAAAAAAACTTATTTTTAATTGTTGACATAACTGATTCATAAAAGGCATAGTTTGTGTAGAGAATATCACCCTATTTCTGCTGGTAAAAATGTGATGTTTATAGGAACACAACCTAACTAGTAAATAATTTACAACCACAGACTGTATTGCTGGTCACCCCTGGCATGTAATACATTACAATAGTAACATATTTAATCTCCATATACCACATTCTCGGACATGGACTACTGCATTCACCTACATAAACTAATTGGAATTGGAACGTTAAACAGTGGAATGTTACAGCAACAAATATAATGGATCAATGGTGAAGAGTCTCAAAAGACATTGGATAATCTCCAGTGGTGTTTTTTTCAGTGAACATAGGCTAAATTTAATGTTGCTAATGAATTTGATGACGATGATAATGGACATGAATATTTATAGGACCTAGGTCTGAGGACAAGGACACCTTTCTAGATGTCCTAGAAATCTTGCTGGGATTCTGTATTAGGGTCCAGAAAATGCCATTTGTAAACAGCTAATTTCTAAGCAAATATATGAAAAGGGGTCTGACCAAATGGGCAGCCTGCCAGTTTTGTATGCGCCCACCAAACATGAAGTGTCACTGTAAATCACCGACAGTCATGCATTTATCAAATATTGATATTTTGGTTTCAGTATTTATGCAGCATTCATACAAATATTTATGTGTGATTCCATCAGTTTAATAATTTGTTAGTAACAGTTTCAGACATAGTACAAATACTTAAATCAAACACCTAACATACCACAGCTAAAAAGTTGTTTCTCCCCCAAGTCAGGCATAAGCCAGTTCTATCTCTAAACAGGAACCTCGGGGCCTCCGTGGGTAGCAGTGTCACATCGTCCCCTACTTTGGCTAATGCACTTTTTATCCCCCCCCCCAGAGTGTGCTGCCTGGATACTTGAGATATTCTGCCTACCCTGCTGCCTGTGAAGTCTCTCCTACCTGTGACGTTCTTCCAGCCTGCTCGCCCTTCGGCCTGTGAAGTCTTTCCTACCTGTGATGTCCTTCCGGCCTGCTCGCCCTTTGGCCTGTGACGTCTCTCCTACCTGTGACCTTCTTCTGGCCTGCTCGCCCTTCGGCCTGTGACGTCTCTCCTACCTGTGATGTCCTTCCGGCCTGCTCGCCCTTTGGCCTGTGACGTCTCTCCTACCTGTGACCTTCTTCCGGTCTGCTCGGCCTTTGGCCTGTGACGTCTCTCCTACC